>LR738715.1:551140779-551165316 GCA_902687465.1 Secale cereale | reverse complement strand
GGGGTGTTAGACAAAGTCTGTACTCTTGTAACAATACCGTGAATATAGGATCAGGAGACCACGTCGGGCCCGAGTGCCACTTGTATAGGACGTGCAGATCTCCTTCTATATATGTGTTGTACTGTGATGTATGAATCAATCAAGGAAATATCTTTCCAACTCCAGGAACTGCTTCCAGAATCAGAACCAGCTTGCACTGCCCACAGCTGGTCGTGGGAACAATCAGCCCTGCAACAACAATTCCAAGCCTTATGGTCGTGCTCAGGCCAACCATGTTGATCTCAATGAAGCTCAAGACCAACCTGCTACTGTGATGGGTACTCTCCTTGTTAATTCAGTACCTACATATGTTTTATTTGATTCAGGAGCATCACATTCATTCATGCCAGAAGATTTTGCATATAAGCACGACATTAGATGTGAAGAAATGAACACTTCGGTAGTGGTAAAAACCCCTACCGGCCAATGTCAAACCACTATGGGTTGTCACAACGTTCCCGTTGAAATCGAAGGGTTGGAGTTCTATGCCTCTCCCATTATCCTGAAGTCGTCCAACATCGACCTCATTCTGGGAATGGATTGGCTAAAAGCGCATACTGCTTCTATAGTTTGCGCCACCAAGACAGTCCATCTGTTACACCCTTCCAATGAAATAGTAAGCTACAATGCTCATCTAGTTCAGAATGCCGAGGCACGTCTTTATGCATTGAATGCTTCACCACTCGAGGGTATCGAAAACATTCCCGTCGTACGCGACTTCCATGACGTCTTTCCTGAGGAACTTCCAATGATCCGTCGAGTTCATCATCGACTTGAAACCAGGCACCACTCCTATAGCCAAACAACCATACAAGATGCTGCCTCATGAACTCATTGAGCTTAAGGAGGAAATCGACAAATCTCTTGCTAGTGGTTTCATTCGCCCGAGTTGCTCTCCTTGGGGAGCACCTTCCCTCTTTGTCAAGAAGAAGGATGGGACAAATCGATTGGTCCAAGATTACCGTCCTATCAACCACGCAACTATTCAGAACAAATATCCGCTTCCTCGGATCAATGATCTGTATGATCAACTGCTTGGTTCATCAGTGTTCTCTAAACTCGACTTGAGGTTGGGTTACCACCAGATCCGTGTTCGTGAAGAGGATATTCCAAAGACCGCCTTTGTAACTCGATGCAGTTCGTTCGAGTACACCGTCATGTCATTCGGATTGACAAATGCTCCAGCTACTTTCTCTCGCACGATGAACTATATATTCATGAAATACCTCGACAAATTCGTCATGGTATATCTAGATGATATCCTTGTATTTTCCAAGAATAAGGAAGAGCATGCCGAACATCTTCGCCTTGTACTGGAAAAGCTTTGAGAGTATCAATTGTATGCTAAATATTCCAAGTGCGAGTTCTGGCTTCCTGAAGTAACCTACCTTGGGCATGTCATCTCCAAGGATGGTATTGCCGTCAACCCCGAGAGAGTTCAGGCCATTCTCGATTGGACTCCTCCGAAGAACGTCAAGCAAGTCAGAAGTTTCCTCGGTCTCGCCAGCTATTGCCGTCGATTCGTTGAGAACTTCTCCAAGATCGCCAAGCCTCTGACTGCTCTACTTCACAAAGGCGTTAAGTTCGAGTGGACAGACACATGCCATGAAAGTTTTCAGGCGCTCAAGGACAAGCTGACTACTGCCCCAGTGCTTGCTCTACCTGATACTAAGCAGGACTTCGTTATTTACTGCTACGCTTCTCGTCAGGGATTAGGCTGTGTCCTAATGCAAGAACGCAGAGTGATTGCATATGCCTCTCGTCAATTGCGCCCTCATGAAGAGAACTGCCCAGTTCACGACCTTGAGCTTGATGCTGTCATATATGCTCTAAAACAGTGGCGACATTACCTTCTTGGTAATCGTTGCGAGATATTCATCGACCACCAAAGTCTGAAGTACTTGTTTACTCAACCAGACTTGAACCTCCGTCAACAGAGATGGATGGAGACCGTAGAAGATTTTGACTTGGGTATTTCCTATACCTCGAGCAAGGCTAATGTGATGGCTGATGCCTTAAGCCGCAATTCATATTGCAACCACCTCCAGGTTCACAAGGTTCAGCCCTCGCTTATTGAAGAATTCAGAAAGCTAAACCTCCATATTGTTCCTCCTGGAGCACTCGCTCCCCCTCCTCCAGAATTTCAGAAGATGAATCTTCGTGTTGTTTCCCAGGGTTCCCTTAATACCCTAGCTATCGTACCCGATCTCGAGAGCAGTATCAAGGCTATTCAACATTATGACTCTGAAGTCGAGAAGATTAAATGCTATCTCGCAGAAGGAAAGCCCTCATTCTTCACCATTGCCAATGATGGCGCCTTGTACTTCAAAGGTCGCCTAGTTGTGCCATGTGCAAGGAAAAACCTGGATCAGACTCCAAAGCTTATGAAAGAAGCTCATGATACGCCTCTGTCTATTCATCCTGGTAGTACCAAGATGTACCAAGACATTCGTCAGAGATTCTGGTGGTCTAATATGAAGCAAGACATTGCTCGTTATGTTGCTGAGTGTGACGTTTGCCGTCGTATCAAAGCAGAACATCAAAGGCCTGCTGGAACCTTGCAACCTATCTCTATTCCTGAATGGAAATGGGACCATGTTGAAATGGACTTCGTCACTGGATTTCCCAAATCACAGAAAGGTAATGATGCAATTCTTGTCTTCATTGACCGGCTTTCTAAAGTTGCACATTTTCTGGCTGTCAAAGAAACGATTACTGCTAGTCAGCTGGCAACTCTCTACATGTCCAGAATTATTCCACTTCAAGGTATTCCACTGGTTATCAGTTTAGTCCTTGGCAGTTTATTCACTTCAAGATTCCGGGCAAGTTTCCAAGAAGCTATGGGAATACATCTGTCATTCAGTACTGCTTTTCATCCTCAGTCGCAAGGGCAATTTGAACGCGTCAACCAAGTTCTCGAAGACATGCTTCAAGCTTGTGTAATTTCCTTCGGCAAGAAATGGGATGAATATCTCCCGTATGCTGAGTTCTCTTATATAGCTATCAAGCTAGTCTGAAGATGGCTTCCTTCGAAGTGTTATATGGACGAAAGTGCCGAACCCCTGTGAACTGGTCAGAAACCGGGGAACGTTCACTCTTCGGTCCGGATATTATTCAACACGCCGAAGAGCAAGTCCGTGTCATCCGCGAGAATCTGAAGACTGCTCAGTCACGTCAGAAAAGTCAGTATGACCGTCATCATGAGGACACGGTCTATCAACATGGTGAAAAGGCTTATCTTTGAGTTACACTAATGAAGGGTGCTCACCGCTTCGGGATCAAGGGCAAGTTAGCTCCTCGCTATATTGGTCCATTCACTATGCTTGAAAGGCGTGGAAAGGTGGCATATCAAGTGGAGCTACCGCCAAGCCTTTCTCAGGTTCACGATGTGTTCCATGTGTCTCAACTCTGCCACTACATCAAGGACCCAGTCCGAGCAGTGGATCACGAAGTGCTCGAGTTGCAACATGACCTCTCCTATAAAGAGCATCCGGTCCGCATTCTCGACCAAGCTGAACGACTCACACATCAGAAGGCGATTAAGTTCCTCAAAGTCTAGGGGTCGCATCACTCTGAAGACGAAGCCACTTGGGAACGCGAGGATCGTCTTCGCGAAGAATACCCCGCACTGTTTCCTTCTACCTCATAAATCTCGGGACGAGATTTCTTGTAGTGGAGGAGAATTGTAACGCCCGGATAGTTAAGCTACAGTGAACCTATGCTAATGATGCCACGTCACCTCGATTACAATTGCTAATCTCGCGTTGGATCAAAACTGTTCAAAATCAAATTTGAATTTTTGGCAAACATAAAAAATTTTCAAGCATTAAAACTAAAATGTTTGGAGTGTGCCAATTAATGCTTAGGTACTTATGGTGAAGGAACCACGATTTTACCGGATGCCTAAATATTTTAAAATGAATTAAAACAGAAAAGGAAATAAATAAAAAGGAAAAGAACAAAAACAAAAAAACAAAACTAACAAAGTAAAAAGAAAAGCAAACCCCCCCACCTCACTGGGCTCCGGCCCAGCAGACCACCAGCCCAACTGGGCAAGGGCCCAACCAAGGCCCACCCCCACTCCCTTATCCCCCCACCCCGGGCAAACCCTAGCCCAACCACCACCACTTTCCCCACGCTCCTCTCCTCCCTTTCCCTCGATCCAGATGGGATCGGCGGGCTCGACGCCAACGCCGCCCCGACGCCCGACGCGGTCCATCCACCGCCGTCCTCCTCTACGCCGTCGCCGGACTACACGCCTCGCCATCCACCTCCCCAAAGGCTCCACCGAGCCTCGCCGCCCCTCGCCTCTGCACCGTCCGTGAGCTCACTCCCCTCCCCCTTTCCTCTGTCACCGGCGCCGTGCCCGTCCGACCCTGGCCGCACCCGCACCGTGGATCTCTCGCCCCGCCCCGTGCAGCACCGCCTGCGTGCGCGCACACGCACCGCCCCGCCTGCCTGTGCCCCGTTCGGTGCGCGCACGCCGCGGCCGTCCCGTGCGCGCCCCACCGTGCCCGCGCATTGCTCGCGTCTGCTGCCGCCAAGGCCGCGAGCACCGCACCGTTGCCGTGCTCCTCCTGCGGTCCGGCCTCGCCCTGGCCTGCCGCCGCTCTGCTCCGCCAAGGCCGCCGCACTTTGCCCACCACAGTCGCCCACAGCCCCGTCCTCCGCGTCGGCCTCGCCGCGCCCCGCTCCTGCTCTGCCGCTGCGTCACGATGCTGCTGCCGCTTGCTGCCGCTCCGGCCCTCCGCCCGCGCGCGGCACTCGCCTCGCCACCTCCCCCTCCAACTCGTCGGTCGTCGCCACCGCCCACGCGCCCTCGGCCCGGCGCTGCTTCGGCCGTCGCGCGGCTGCTCTGCTGCGGCGCCGCCGCTTGCACCCGCACGCGTCCCGGCTCGCCGCTCCGCCGCCCGCGCCCTTCCCCCACTGCGCCGCGCCCCGTCTCCGCCCGGCTGGCCGGTGACCGCCCATTCCCCTCCTTCGCTCGGCCGTCGCTCGCCCTGGCCGCCGACGCCGACGTGCGCCGTGCGCGCCCAGCGCCCGCACGGGCAGCCCGAGCGGCGCTCGCCGGCTCGCCCATCGGGCGCCCAGCACCCGAACCGCCCCGTTAGTCTGAACCCACTAAGGCCCACTGGGCCACTGCCAGGTGGGGCCCAGGCCCAGGAACGTTTAAGAAAAAGAAAGGATTTTAATAATAATAATAATAATAATAAATAAATAAAACAATAATAAATAATAAAAGTTTTAATCATTAATTAATTACTTAATTAACTTAATTAATCATGTTTAGTATAACCTAATCACTAGTTAATGTAATTAACTGTTAATTAACTAAACAACCTATGACATGCGGGACCCACACGTCAGTTGACCCATGCAATGCCTCTGTTGACTGCTGCCATCATGCTGACATCATGCTGATGTAGTAATTCAATTTTCGAATTTATTTAATAATTAATAAATTAGAAAATGGTTTTAAACTTTAAAATTAATATAAAATAATCCGTAACTCGGATGAAAATACTTTGTACACGAAAGTTGCTCAGAATTTCGAGACGAATCCGAATACGCATACCGTTCGTCAAACACACATCCCTAGCATAGCGAGCATGCAACTATCCCCCTCCGCTTCATCCGCCCGAAAACGCGAAACACCGGGAATACTTTCCCGGATGTTTCCCCCCTTCGCCAGTATCACCCGGTACTGCGTTAGGGCACACCTAACACTGTTACATGTCATATCATGCATCGTCATGCATCTGTTTGCATTGTATTCATTGTTTCTTCCCCCTCTTCTCTCCGGAAGACTACGAGACCGACGCTGCTGCTGCCCCGATCGACTACGGTGTTGACGATCCCTCCTTCACTATCGAGCTTCCAGGCAAGCCCCCTCCCCCTTGATCAACCTGATATCGCCTATTCTTCTCTCTACTGCTTGCATTAGAGTAGTGTAGCATGTTACAGCTTTCGATAATCCTATTCTGTTGCATAGCCTGTAATGGTTGCTACAACTATTGATACCATACCTGCAATCCTAAATACTTAGTGTAGGATGCTAGTATTCCATCAATGGCCCTACACCCTTGTCTGTCTGCCCTGCTATTCTTTCGGGCCATGATCACTTTGGGTGTGATCACGGGTATATACTATATCATATTATACATGATACATGTGTGACTAAAGTTGGGTCGACTCGTAGAGTACCCGTGAATGATTCACGGATTGGGGGCTGAAAGGACCTTTGTCCCGACGGCCCTTTGCGTGGATCTTTGTGGCGGAGCGACATGGCAGGTTGAGACACCTAGGAGACAGGTGGGCCTGGCCCTGGTCCTTGTCCACGGTTATTTCATAATAACACGCTTAACGAGTTTGGATATTTGATGTGAGTCTGGCCATTGGCCTATACGCACTAACCAGCTATGTGGGAATAGTTATGGGCACTCAACGTCGTGCTATCAGTCGAAGCCTTCTTGACGTCAGCGGCTGAACGGCGCGCGTCGGGTTGGACCGCATAACGTAACTTCCTTAGTAATGGAGGTTGCTAGGTCTGCTCACCGGCCGCGTATGCAACGTGCTGGTGTGCGTTGGGCGATGGGCCCGGACCCCTGCACGCTTAGGGCTTAGACCGGCATGCTGACCTCTCTGCTGTGCTTAGGTTGGGCTGCGACGTGTTGATCTTTCGAGGCCGGGCATGACCCAGGAAAGTGTGACCGGCCAAATGGGATTGAGCGTGCTGGGTTATGTGGTGCACCCCTGCAGGGAAGTTAATCTATTCGAATAGCCGTGTCCCTCGGTAAAAGGATGACCCAAAGTTGTATTCTTACCTCATGACAACTAGAACCGGATACTTGTTAAAACACACCCAGATGAGTTTCAGATATAACTCGGTGGTTGCTCTCTCACAGGGTGATGTGCGGGAGGATCGCCGAGTAGGATTATGCTATACGATGTTACTTGGTGAACTTACCTTCTACTCTCTTCTACTGCTGCAAGATGGAGGCTGCCAGAAGCGTAGTCTTCGATAAGATTAGCTATCCCCCTCTTATTCTGGCTTGCTGCAGTTCAACTCACCGATACTACCCATATCATTGTTACCATTGCATATGTAGTATATATCCTTGCTTGCGAGTACTTTGGATGAGTACTCACGATTACTTTGCTCCCCCTTTTCCCCCTTCTGTTCCTTCTTCTCGGATGATGCAACCAGATGGTGGAGCTCAGGAGCCAGACGCCACCTACGATGACTCCTACTACACCGGAGGCGCCTACTACTACGTGCAGTCTGCCGGCGACGACCAGGAGTAGTTTAGGAGGATCCCAGGCAGGAGGCATGTTCCTCTTTCGATCTCTATCCCAGTTTGTGCTAGCCATCTTATGGCAACCTGTTTAACTTTATGTCTGTACTCAGATATTTGTTGCTTCCGCTGACTCGTCTATGATCGAGCACTTGTATTCGAGCCCTCGAGGCCCCTGGCTTGTAATATGAAGCTTGTATGACTTATTTTACTGTTATAGTTGTGTTGTGATATCTTCCAGTGAGTCTCCGATCTTGGGCATACACATTTGCGTGCATGATTAGTGTACGGACAAATCAGGGGCGTCACAAACATGCACCTAGATTTATTATCAAGAAATTTCAGTTTTTTTAATCTTTTGATATTTGCAATGCTATTTTCATATAGGGTTTGTATGGCACTTTGGTGCTCCAATTCATTTCCCGTCAGACAATCTCCAACTCTATTTTGTAAGCTCCTCAATACAAGGTGGACCTTTGTGTAGTTGCACATCACTTCTACACTCAATTAGGCTATAATATGCCAGACGATCTCCAACAGTATTTTGTAACTTTCAGTCTTCCACAAGTGACTTGATCTCAACAACAAGATGACCATAGGCCGAGTGGTCTAGGCCATCACCAGTGAAGATGAATAAAGCAATAGACAAATCCAATTGGACCACGACGGGAAGGTTGATACGTCTCCAATGTATCTATAATTTTTTATTGTTCCATGCCATTATATTATCAATCTTGGATGTTTTATATGCATGTTTATGCTATCGAACACATTAACGTAAGCAGAAGGGTCGCTCCCTCGTGCTATCCACATCGACAGAGGAATAGTGTATGCAGCGATAAGAAAAGGGATTGGTTGCTGCGTGCGTCGGTCAAGTCATCGCTTCGTTTTTGTAGGGGTAAATCGTCGCTTCGTTTGGAAGAAACAGAGAGAACATAAAAAACGCATTGAATTCCACCCGTTCTCTCCAGACGCACGCGACCTTTCCCAGAAATCCCTCTTGTTTTTTCTTCACATCTGCAAGGGTTGCCGCCGCCGCTGTCGTCGTCGCCTTGCCCACGTCCCAAAATTTCTCCGCCCTCCCCCAATCCCGCAGCGACCGCCTCTGCTGCTCCTGCGCGTGGTCGCCGCCGGCTCTGCTGCTGCTGCGTGTGGTCGCCGCCTCCTCTCCTCCCACCTCACCATCCAACCGCCTCAGCGCCTCTTCCTCTTCATCTCGGATGGCATCGAGTGCAGCCGCCCCGTGCTCTCTCTCTCTCCCAGGTCGACCCAGGAGGAGCTCGAGCGGCAGCACTTGTCCACGGTGCTGTCGTCGGTAACAAGAGGAGCGTGGGCCACAAGGACGGTCGGCTCCCTCCGGCTTTCGTGTCGCCGTCAGTCAACCTGTGAGGTCAGTCCCTGCGTCGTTGCCTCAATCCTCTCTCGCTGCCACGCACACCTTCTCCTCTGTCATCTCAATGTTCTTGAGATGAACCAGCTGAAAAAGGCCTTTGCCAAGATCCTACACGTCACAACAGACCTGGAAGCATCTGCGTGGTATGTACCTGCACAGGGCCTCCAAATTTGATTGAAGTATCAATAGTACTGATTAGAGTTTACATGAGAAAATACTTACAGTTGGGAATCTACTTCACGCTGTCACACACCTTCCTCCTTCTTTCTCTCCTCTTCAGATTTGTACTACTGTACATGTATACATTTTACTGTCAATCTCCCCCACCTTTTGCACTTTTTAATGCATAATGAATTTTGTGGTGATGTTCTTTCTAATAAAAATAATCCTCACAGGAAGAGGTAGTAGATCAATGGCCAAGAACTCATGGAGCACCCGCTTGGTTCGACTCATGTTCTCATGCTCTCCTTTTTTCTTCTGCTCTTATGGAAGTTGTGTTATGATCATATATCATCTTCTACTATGTACATGTTGTTCGAATTCATGAGGGTGCATGAATTAAGGAAATTACAACACCAATTCTTTTGTACTAATCGTACGTTTATACTACTATGCAGGTATATGTGCAGGTTAGTTGCATGGATAAGGCCTTCACAAGTAAGTTTTGCCTTGAAAGTTAGATACCTCTTCATGTTGTAAATCAGACAAAATGTTAATGATCTGAGATTAACACATGTTTATATTGAATTATTTAACCGATTACTGCTGATACTTGAATACCAACTATATAGTACTTTCTACAAAAAAATAAGAAAGACCTAGGTTATTTTTCGTCTCAGAAATAGGATGGCTAGCAGTCATTGTATATTGGCTAAGTTGCATTTGTGTTGGGTACAACAAGATGAAGATCAAGAGAATCCCGATGAAAAGCATCATGCTGATTCTGATGTGGAAATGGATGATGCCAAGCCTTTGGAGGAATCTGAAAGGTGTCCTTTTCATTTGGTTCCTTGGTCGTTCAAGTAATTATTTATAGCAATACCATGTATTCTGGTGCATGGCATTTTGTATTGTAGGTGAAGCAATACTCAGTGCGAGAGTTAAGAGAGAATCTGCGAGAGTTAAGCATTATTAGATAGATAACGTTTCAGGGATAACAAGGATTTATTTTGCTCTTCCTACTTTTGTTAGAAATCCCACATTCTTTTTTTTTCACTCATGCCTTTGTTGATGACAGTGTTGTTGTGTAAATTCAACATACCAGCTTTTAACACTGGTGAGTTTCCTCTGTATTTTGATTGCTCGTTTGTGATTCGATTGTACCCTCATCGCTGGTTTGGTTGATTAGAAACGAAACGGATGTTCGTATGTAGTACAACCTTAGTCAAGCCATAGTTGTAGCACGCATGGGGAGATGCTCAGTTACCAGTAGTTATAGATGTTGTTTTGGTACGTCAAGTGGTGGATACATTGTTGGCTTGAATTTTCATGTCCCCTGAATGTTCTAAGTGAGTGTTCATCAAAGGGTTTTATTGTGGTTTCCTGGAGGTATTGATTAGGGGTGAGTCAAGTTTACATGATTTGGTTTGTTATTGACTGGAAGATTACAACAGATTATGAATGCTAGCCAATTTTATATTCACTTGCGCTTCACAAATTTGTTTTTCGGATAATTGTTGGTCCCTTTTTTGCGACTATTGATTGTTCCCTTTACCTGGAATATTTAGGATGACAATCATTACAATGCTGGGAGGGGGGCACATCTTATGCTCAAGAGGGCTGAAAAAGCTTGTATTTTGGTTGACAAGATTCCAGGTACTTATTAATTTCAGATGATGTACTCCTTATTTTCTACTATCACTTCATCTGATTTTCATTTTCTTCACATTGGGCAAGAATTGTAGATGTTTTGAGGGTACTGTGTAGTTGCATTTTACTACTATTGAAATTCATTACAATATCTGTTTTGCATTACAGTCAAAAGTTCGAATTCCTCAAATTTACATAACCGGATGATCAGAAGAAGCTTCAGGATCAACTCAAAAGTGAGCCGGAAGCTCTCTACACTTCAAAACAAGTCCATCCAAGCATCAGAATATAAAGAAAGCGCCTAGACACTTGATGGGTGGTATAAATGGTAGGGTGCCATTGGTGGAGCCATGATGCAAGTACCCAAAACAGACATATTGTATTAGAAGAATGTTCGTACTACCAATAGAACTGAAGACGTTGCCCATTTGTCCCCTAGTAAGCCCCTATCAGGTTTCCTATACTGCATATCTCACTTTTTTCTCTTTGTGAACATCTGATGCATGTGAAAAAATTTAGACAGTAGAGTCTTAGACATTAGCGATCTTTCCATCAACAAGTTATCTTTCAATGCCACTACCCTACATGAATCATAGATGCCTCGGAAGCCAAGAGAAGTTGTTTAGCTGCCGAGACATGTCAAGATTTCCACCCTTTGCGTAGGTGGAAGTTGAAAACCTTACGACAATTACTTGCGAAAGACTCACAAGCGACTTCAGGCAAAAGATTGTGAGCAAAGCTATGCAAGAATTATTATTTTGGTCCCATGGATGGCATGATTCTTGTGCAAAGCCCTGCTATACTTCTTAATTTCCAGGTTAAGAATCATCTTTCTTCAACAAGATTCAATTTCTATGCATTTCTTTAGTTTATCCATATCTCGGTGAGCTGTATGGCTACCCTCCTTGGTGCAGGCTTTGAGTATTCACTCGGTTGCTGCCTAATGCATTTCGCTTTTACTTGCTTCTTGCTTGAAATCAAAAGCCGCCTTCTAGAGCATATCCACTTAATATTGATAAAATGGTCAACAATTGCTGAGGTTATTTAAATCTAGTCATATGAATGAATTGCTCTTTTATTCTGTACTTGCTTAGAATCAGAATTGAGAGTTCAGGGTTATATGACTGGAGATCATGATTAAAGTTCAGAGTGTTCAAAAAGCCTTACTTTTAGTGATTCTCATTAGTTTGTTAAATTGTGCATGTTTCTATGAAATGGCCTTAAGTTTCTATGATCAGGTGGCTTGTTCAGGTTTTTAGTTTTTGTTGATGTCGTATTAAGAAAACAAAGGCTTTGCTCATTATGGTGAAGGATTGCTCTAAATGGTTGGATGGGGCCAGTGGTTGGTTCTATCTGTACCATGCTATAGGCCCTTTGTCTTGAAATCAATATAGTGGTGATGAAGAGTGTTGGCCCTGAGTTCTTTCTAGGCCATAAACTTATTCCATATGTTATGAAGGTTAATCATGTTCACAACTTCGTATTTAGGGACGAATAATCTACACATCAATAATGCATGCACGCTATGGTTATGTATAGGGCTTGACAGAATGAATTTAAGTCACTTCTATCAGGAAGAAGTCAAGGCCATTTGGTGTGCCTCCTTTCTTGGAACTGACCTTCGGGGCTAATATAAATAATGCGATTTTCCATGTCATATCATGTTAGCTAAAAGATTTAGTTGCTATTTCATATGTAGAGGATATGGATGTTGCATTTTTTTTTTCAAAATACATGTGTTCAGTTATATGCATTCTCAATCTAACTGCAACATTGATCTGACAGAAGTCAAGATGCTAAGGCTTTCGATATTTCGAGGATTTGAATGTCGAACGTTGTTTCTTTTGACTTCTGAGTACATTATAATTGTTTATTGTCGCAATGGTACATCATATTATTTTGTCTTTCATCATTAAAGGAGGTATGATGCCTATAATTTGAATATTTTTTTAAAGATTTTATATCTAACAGTTTAATTTATGTCAACTTTCCTGATTTCTTAAAATCATGCCTAATGGAGTAAGCTCTGCAGGTAAAGTTACTTTGCATCGAGTTGGATATAATCAACTAAAGATTGATATAGGAGGTTGTACCATAATTCAATTAGTCGTATCCAGTCAGGAAGATCAATATGCTTCCGCGAGATTAGAGACAAAGCAACGCCAGCTGATCCTCTCGGAATCAGATCCTCTAACATGAAGAAGAGAAGTCATGTAAGCTACAATAACCCTGACTTTCCTTCTTCACATCCATACTATTAAGAATAAAATGATTTGAATTAATTTACAAATTACAAATCTACAGTATACATTTACAAAAATTACATAAAAACAAAATTGTGGTGCAAAAATATTAATTTCAGATTTATTTCTATGAACAGTATCTATGTACAGTAACCTGTCGCTACAGTGCTTTATGCATTATCCCGACTTTCCTTCACTATTTTGCACTAACTTGCACTGTAGCTTAACTGACTTCTCTCCTCTATGTTAGATCCGTTCCCGGTCCTCTCGCCCACTAATCCCTTCATCCCAACGGCCTGAGAGCAGTAGAGGTGTTGCTGCGATTTTCTTTTACCTTGCTGTTGCAGTATTTTTATACACTAAACGGGCATGCAATGCGATCTCTCTTACAATTAATAATATCTATGCTCCTGCTACTACTTCTGGTCGACGGGATAAAAGCGTGTCGCCCGCTGCCTTGAATTCCTTAATGCGCCAATCCATTCAACACCATTGCCCCTGTGTTCATATGTGCCTATCATTATCTATGGTGCTTGTCTTTGCTTCTAATGTTCGTAATGCATTTCTGTTAAACTTTTATTTTTCCCAGCACCAAGATGCTCCTGTCATGCTTCTAAGCCTGATCTATTTTATGCATGTGCACTGCCCGTAACGAATTTCTGTTGCTGCTGTGTTGCCTCTGTTGTCACTAAACTAAGCCTAGTGCCATATAGTCACGTTAACAAATACGATAGCTTGATTAGTGCGCACAATCTCACTTCATGAGGGCCACCGGGTGGCGCCCCAAGCACTAGTTTTTATATCATTTTTGGGACTAACCTATTAACCTAGTGCCCAGTGCCAGTTGCTGTTTTTCCTTGTTTTCGTCTTTACAGAAAATCAATACCAAACGGAGTCCAAATGCAACGAAACTTTCTTGACATTTTTTCTTGGACCACAAGACACCCTGGAAACTTCGCGAGGAGGCCAGAAGGGTCACGGGATGGTCACAAGCTCAGGGGCCGCACCCCTAAGCTTGTGGGCCCCCCGTGGCACTTCCAACCCTAATTTTTCTCTATAAATACCCAAATAGTCCCCGAAGTCCCGAGAGTAACCCAAAATACTTTTTCCATCGCCGTAAACTTTTTTGATGATTTTTCTGAAAGAACACGCGGTACCCCCATGTTTGGTTTTGATAATTGATGACAATCTCTATGGACTAATGGTTGCCTTGAGTTATATTTGAAGGTTTTGTTCATAGTAATTTCTTGAAGTCCATGTGTTGGTTTCAAGAAGTTTATGTGTCGACCGATGTGCTATTCAACGAATTATCTAAAGATTTGTCATGATACATGGTTGATCAAGACTAAGTCAAGAGTGAATCAAGTTGATCATCACACAAAGCGTATCAGATGTACTATGGGGGATCAAATGATCACATGGTATGATAAGCATTGTCCATTGCGTTTTGTGTACTAACCCATGGTCTACGTGAGAGTTCTATATTGGGTTAGGTATGTTTCCATGGGCTTGCGTCAAGAGGATGATCACTTAGAACCCATGGAGGATGACATCAAGTGGCGATCGTCATCAAGTTTGTGGTGTGGTGTGCAAGTTCAAGTGGAGCATCACGAAGAGATCATGCTTGAAGATTGTCTTCCATTGTGGTGACGATGGACTTATAAAGATGTGCCGAAGAGTGGCTCACCCATATTGGAGTATGGGGGAGCAATCTAGTTGTCTTCTTCAAGCCAACGCAATCAAGAAAGGAGGTCCAACTTGAGGAAGTCAAGATCGTCTTCATCTAGCTCAAGTGGATTATGTGCAAGGCAAATGTTTGCTCTTGATAGGTTTTCTATATTACCGGTCTCATGGTGATAGTTGGGCGGGTTGTAGGAGCGATTGTCGTACTATCAAGGGGGCTCTCAAGTTAGTATAGCTTGATCGTATCATTCATAGAGAAATCAAACCATTGCTTCCTTACATCATCTTTCTTGGTTCTTTTTTTTATGTTTCTCCTTGTGACATTTGGAGCTTATGGTCATCTTCATGACAAGCTCGAGTTCATCAAAAACGGAGTTCACATGCATCATCTATGATGTTTTCAATGTTGTAGTTTTTGCCGGTTCTTCATTCATAGAGGTTTCACATCTCTATATCTTAGGCATACGCCCTCTGCCTCTTCTTACTATAACCGCAGTAGTATTGTGCAGTAGTACCGCGCTGTTCCATTCTACTACCGTGGTGTCACCTATACATGCAACACCTGGCGATAGTACCGTTAGTGGGAGTAGCAGGACCGTTCCGGCGGCACGACCGCCTCCTTGAGTTTCTCAGTTGCTCGTTACGGCTTAAACTACCGTGCCAGCAGAAGTACCACTCGCCCGAGCGGTACTACCGCTTGTGCATGGGTTGTGTGCATAACGGTTGGATTTGGAGAGGCCTACAAAAGGGGTCTTCTTCCCCATTGCATTTAATCTTTTGAGCTCGTGTTCTTCCCCCATTGTTGACTTTCTTCGAGCTTGTTATCTCTCAATCCCTCCAATGATTCTTGTTATTTCTTGAGAGAAAAGAGAGATGAGATCTAGATCCACATTTCCACCAATCACTTTCTCCTCTGTGTGAGGGGAACCCCTTGGATCTAGATCTTGGAGTTCTCCGTGTTCTCTTCTTCGCTCTTCCACTTATTTTCTTCCATAGCATTAGTTGTTGTGGTGGGATTTGGGAGAGAAGGACTTGGGCACTTCGTGTGCCCTCACCATTGATACGTCTCCAACGTATCTATTTTTTCTCACGCTTTTTCTCTTGTTTTAGACTCTAATTTGCATGATTTGAATGAAACTAACCCCGCACTAACGCCGTTTTCAGCAGAACTACCAGGTGTTGTTTTTGTGCAGAAATAGAAGTTCTCGGAATGAAAAGAAACTTTGCGAGGATTTTTTATGGAATAAAAGAGAATTACTGGAGCCAAGACCCACCGGAGAGGGGCCCTGGGTGGGCACAACCCACCAGGGCACGCCCCCCTCTCCTGGCGCACCCAGGTGGGTTGTACCCACCTAGTGGCCCTGCAGACGACAACCCTGATCCTATAAATTCCTATTTTTGGAGAAAAAATCGGGGAGAAAGAATTATTGCGATCTACGAGATGGAGCCGCCGCCACCTCCCGTTCTTCCTCGGGAGGCCAGATCTGGAGTCCGTTTGGGGCTCCGGAGAGGGGGCTCTTCGTTCTTCGTCATCACCAACCCTTTTCCATCGCCAATTCCATGATGCTCCCCATCGGGAGTGAGTAATTCCTTCGTAGGCTCGCTGGCCGGTGATGAGTTGGATGAGATTCATCACGTAATCGAGTTAGTTTTGTTAGGGCCCGATCCCTAGTATCCACTATGTTCTTAGATTGATGTTGCTATGACTTTGCTATGCTTAATGCTTGTCACTTTGGGCCCGGGTGCCATGAACTCAGATTTGAACCTTTTATGAATTCATCATTATATCCATGTTTTAGATCCGATCTTGCAAGTTATAGTCACCTACTACGTGTTATGACCCGACAACCCCGGAGTGACAACAACCGGAACCACTCCCGGAGATGACCGTAGTTTGAGGGGTTCATGTATTCACTATGTGTTAATGCTTTGTTCCGGTTCTCTATAAAAAGGAGGCCTTAATATCCCTTAGTTTCCAATATGGACCCTGCTGCCACGGGAGGGTAGGACAAAAGATGTCATGCAAGTTCTTTTAATAAAGCACGTATGACTATTTACAGAATACATGCCCATATTATATCGATGAACTGGAACTAGTGCCGTATCGACCTAGGTTATAACTGTCACATGATGAATATCATCTAACAAATCACCGATCCAATGCCTACGAATTTGCCCCATATTGATCTTGCTAAGTTACTACTACTGCTGCTACTGTTACACTCGCTACAAAATTACTACTATCACTGTTACTGTTACTATTGCTGCTGTCACTACTATCAAAACTATCAAACTACTTTGCTACTGATCACTTTGCTGCAGATAATTAATCTCCAGGTGTGGTTGAATTGACAACTCAGCTTCTAATACCTTCAAATATTCTTTGGCTTCCCTTGTGTCAAACCTATAAATTTGGGTTGAATACTCTACCCTCGAAAACTGTTGCGATCCCGTCTACTTGTGGGTTATAAATACCTTTTTTGGCGCTGTTGCCGGGGAGCATAGCTATATTTGTTGAGTCACTTGGGATTATTTTCATATGATCACTATGAAGAATCTGAAGGATCCAAAGACTAAGATATTTCCCTCAAAGACGAGGGGAGGTAAGGCACTGCCATCCAGTTCTGCTTTAGATTCACCTTCTGTTATGAGTAAACTTGCAACACCACCACATGCTATCAATTCTAATATGTCCCAAGTTATTTATGATGCTACTTCTACTCTGAATGATGCTTATGATGATGCTAGTACCTTGCTTGATAATGATGATGTGCCACTTGGTGAATTTCTTGATGAACAAATTGCTAGAGTAATACAACATGATGTTGCTGAATCTGATGATGAGCTTGAAACTGAAACTCTTGAAACACCTGCTGGAAGTATACTTCCTAGATATTAATTGCCTAAGGCACCATAAGGTTATGTAATGAGTGAAGAAGCAACTAGAGATATTCTTGCTTGTAATGATAGAGATGATCTAGAGAAATTACTACACAAGTATAAAGAAAAATCTCTGAATGCTAGAATGAAATGTGATCCCAAGTTTGCTACTTCACCTATCTTTATTGATGATAAGGATTATGAATTCTATGTCGACCCAGAGTTAATTACTTTGGTTGAATCTGATCCTTTCCATGGTTATGAAATTGAAACTGTTGTGGCACATCTTACTAAGTTGAATGATATAGTCACCCTTTTCACTCACGACGAGAAAATTCGTTACTACTTTATTCTCAAATTATTTCCGTTTTCATTAAAGGGTGATGCTAATGTTTGGTACAATACTCTTGCTCCTGGTTGTGTGCGTAGTCCCTAGGATATGATTTACTACTTCTCTGAAAAATATTTTCCTGCTCATAAGAAACAAGCTGCCTTGCAGGAAATATTTAACTTTGTGCAAATTGAAGAAGAGAGTCTCCCACAAGCTTGGGGGAGGCTTTGCCAGTTACTTAATGCTTTACCTGATCATCCTCTTAAGAAAAATGAAATACTTGATATCTTCTATACTGTACTAACGATGCTTCTAGGGACTTCCTAGATAGTTGTGCTGGTTGTGTTTTAAGGGAATAGACTATTGGACAAGCTGAAGAATTATTGAATAATATATTGAAGAATTATGATGATTGGACTATTCCTAAACCACCATCTAAACCCACTCCGAAGAAGAGGGGTATATTATATCCCAGTCCTGAAGATATGCAAGAGGCAAAGAAATCTATGAAGGAAAAATGTATTAAAGCCGAGGATGTTAAAAATTTACCTCCTATTGAAGAAATACATTGGCTTAATGCACCACCACTGCCTGAGGTGGTAGAGGTAAATTCACTTATGAAGTTCAATGATAATGATAATCCTCACAATATGCATCCTAGCCAATGCCTTTATAAGTTCGAAAACTATATTAGAAAACAAGATTAGTTCTATGCAAATGTTATGAAACAATTGAAATACAATTATGATATGATTGCTCGCTTGAGTGACTTGCTATTTAGAATTTCAAATGATGTTAGAGGTGTTGGAAAACATGCTTCTATGGTTCAAACGCAATTAGAACAAGTTGCTAAATCTCAAAGAGAATTGCTTGATGAAATGAATCATAATAGGCATGACTTTGCTGTTAGAGTTGCAACTAGAGGAGGTAAAACGACTCAGGAATCACTTTATCCTGAAGGGAACCCAAAAAGAATTGAACAAGATTCACAAATAAAAACACTAGCACACCTAGTTCTTCTGGAAAGAAAAAGAAAAAGAAAAATGATAGGACTTTGCACACTTCTAGTGAACCTGAAATAGAAAAACCTCCTGATAATGATAATGATGTTTCTATCTCTGATGCTGAAACTCAATCTGGTAATGAACATTCACCGAATGACAATGAAAAAGATAATGATGAGGTTCATGAAGACTCTCAACCAAGCAATGATAAGGAACCAGACAATGATGTTGAGATAGAACCACCTGTTGATCTTGATAACCCACAACCTAAGAATAAAAGGTATGATAAAAGATACTTCATTGCTAGAAAACACGGCAAAGAAAGAGAACCGTGGGTTAAAAAACCTATGCCTTTTCCACCCAAATAAACTAAAAACAATGACGATGAAGAATTTGAACGCTTTGCTGAAATGCTGAGGCCCGTCTTTTTGCGTACTCGCTTGACTAATATGTTGAAAATGCCTTCGTATGCAAAGTATATGAAAGACGTCATCACTAATAAGAGAAGAATACCGAAAGCTGAAATCTCCACTATGCATGCTAATTATACTTTCAAAGATGGAGTACCTAGAAAACTTGGAGATCCGGGTATACCAACTATACCTTGCTCTATAAAAAAGAATTATGTGAAAACTGCTTTGTGTGATTTAGGAGCTGGTGTTAGTGTTATGCCTTTCTCTTTCTATACAAGACTTGACTTGAATAAACTCACACCTACTAAAATATCTTTGCAAATGCCTGGCAAGTCAACTGCTATATATACCTATCGGTATCTGTGAGGATGTGTGTAAGGGCATGTCCCTTCCTTTGTGGTTTTGGTGATTGATGACAATGCGTTTGCGGACTAATCATGTATGCCAAGTATTTCAGATATACATCCAGAGGCACGATACGATTATCTACCCTCCGAGTTATCAGCTCAAGACGTGTTGTCGTGCTAGGCTTTTGTTTTGGTGGACTTGAGTCGTAGGAGACACCGTACTATCAAGGGGGGGGGGGTCCGCAATGGAAAGCCCAGGGTGGAATCATCACGTACACTCATTTTTGCACCCTCATCCTCTCCCTTTTTCCTAGCATCTTCTCCTTCTTCTGTGGGCGCGGTAGTACCATAGCCAGGGCGGTAGTGCCGCATATGCGCTCTAAGCGGTAGTACCGCTGTAGAGGCGCGGTAGTACCGCTCGTGGATATACGCGGCAGTACCGCCACGGCTACTCTCCACCTCCGCGTTGATTCGGGACGAACATTTTTTGTGTCGGGTTCTACAGTGGTAGCAACGGTAGTAGCAGCGGTAGTACCGCTTATAAGCGGTAGTACTGCTGCCACCACCGCGGCTACCACCGCTCCTTTCCTCCGAACTCCGTCCCTTACACAGGGCGGTAGTACCGCTGGCTCCAGTGGTAGTACCGCTCGGCCCAGCGATAGTACCGCTCTGTGCGGGCTGAAAAGAGTGTAACGGTTCACTCTTCCCCTCCTCTATATAAAGTGTTCTTCCTCCTCTAGAACACTTACCTCTTCTTCCCCAAGCTCCATTGTTGCTCCAAAAGCTTATTTTCGCCCGATTTCTCTCCCTAGCCAATCAAACTTGTTGATTTTCTAGGGATTGGTTGAGAAGGCCCAGATCTACACTTCCACCAAGAGAAATTTGATTCCCCCACTAATCCCTTACGGATCTTGTTACTCTTGGGTGTTTGAGCACCCTAGACGGTTGAGGTCACCTCGTAGCCATATCCATTGTGGTGAAGCTCCGTGGTTTCGTTGGGAGCCTCCAATTCAGTTGTGGAGAGAGCCCCAACCTTGTTTGTAAAGGTTTGGTCGCCGCCTTCAAGGGCACCAATAGTGGAATCACGACATCTCGCATTGTGTGAGGGCGTGAGGAGAATACGGTGGCCCTAGTGGCTTCTTGGGGAGCATTGTGCCCCCACACCGCTCCAACGGAGACGTACTTCCCCTCAAAGGGAAGGAACTTCGGTAACATTACCTCGTCTTCACCGGCTCCACTTTTGGTTATCTATATCCTTTACTTGTGCAAGCATTAGTGTGTTAGTATCTTGTGCTTGCTTGCTCACTTATCTTTGTTGCATCATATAGGTTGCTCACCTAGTTGCATATCTAAACAACCTATTTTGGTCCTAAGTTTAATTTGGTCAAGAAAAGCTAAAATTGTTAGTTGCCTCTTCACCCCCCTCTAGTCAACCATATCGATCCTTTCAATGTGCCCGTTGTTGTTGCTAATGTTACTATTTTGACTGACTTTGTTATACTTGAGATGCCCAAGGATGACAACATGTCGATTATCCTCGGTAGACCCTTCTTAAATACTACAGGGGCTATTATTGATTGCAATAAAAGCAAGGTCACTTTCCATATCAATGGTAATGATCATATGATGCACTTTCCGAAGAAACAATTCCAAGTGAATGGTATTAATGTTATTGAAAAATCTCCGACAATCACTAATCACTATTGGAAGTTTTCAAATACCTCTACCTACTGTCAAAAAGAAATATGAAATGCTTATTGTTGGGTACTTTCGTATCCCCGTTGAGGTAACTTAGTGATTTATGAGAGTTCCTCGGTTTCATACTAATCAAAAGTGGTTGTTAATAAGACTTGATCAACCTTATTAATGAATCATTTTTGAGCAGTATGAAGTTGATGAATTTAGTAAGCATTATATTCTGTCCCTACCTTTTGTTTTATGTTTCTATTAGTTAAATAAAATAAAATGCCATGCTTTGCCTATTTTCTGATTTTTCCCGTGCAATAAAAAAATGAACAAAAATAAAAGTTCTCAGAATGCCCTGAAAATTGTATACGATTGTTTTTCTGAATATTTAAGAATTTTGATGCAAATAATGCCAGAGGGGGTGCACCAGGTGGGCACAACCCACCTGGGCGGGCCAGGACCCCTAGGCGCGCCCTGGTGGGTTGTGGTCCCCACGTGGGCCCTCTCAATTACCTCTTTAGCCCACATCATCACTTACCTCCAGAAAAAAATCTCCATTGCCATCTCTCCCGTGTTCTTGAGCTCAAACCCGCGGATTTCGATCTCTTTGCTCGAAGCTCCGTTTCCGAAACTGTTTCGAGGGATTGTTGCTTGGTATGTGACTCCAACATTTGTCCAATTAGTTTTTATTTAGTGATTTATACTTTGAATAATTAGCTAATCTTGGTGATGCAGTAGATGTGCTTGCATGTTGAATTCATAGTGTTCTAAGTAGTTTGAATGCTTGCTATGGCTTCTATGTATCCCTATGAGTAGCTGCTATCAATTTTATAAAGTTTTGTTGACAAATTTTGGTCACCCCAAAATTTTTATTTTCAGAAAATTGTACGCGGACATTATGAGCTTTTTTGGAAGGAGTTCTTCGAGGAGAAGATCCTCGGGGGCATCTTCAAGTGACAGCTCCGCCCACCGATCTTATGTTGAACAAAGTGTAAGTTCCACATGAAGTGCCACTACCAAAACATGCTTATGGCCTTGCGATGAGTATATGATGCGAGTGGGCATTAAGGACGAATTTGTGCAATATGTTCACAATGCTGGCCTCGGTCCCTACCTTTCAGATAAGTGTGAACAAAGCCAACTTCTCACTGAATCATTTGTTAAAGAATTAAAATATTTTCCATGAGAGTTTAGGGTGTCGTTTATGCTTTATGATAATCCTTTCACTATTCCACTAGAGAATTTTGCTTATCATTGCAAACTCCCTTTTTGGGGTTTGCTTGATGAACCACTAACGACTGAGTATGAGTCTTTCTTGACTAGCCTTTGTTACGGTGAAAATAGGGGAGTGTGACAAGGAAGAATAAAGAGCATCCACTTTCCTGCAATTCAGTTTGCATTATTTAATGGGAAATGCATAGTAGGCAAGTGTTGGGGATATAAGTATTTGATATGACCCACCCAGGAGGGGCCGGGTTACCCAATGGCATTTCATGGGCCAAGCCCAGAAGCATGTTAAAGATGGCGGTTTACAAGAGGGCCCAAGGCCTAAGACGGCTTAAAGCCTATGAGTATCAACCGCCATATACGTGACTTGTATTTTAAGGCATGTAACAAGAGTCACCAGACCAGACACGATTGTATGAGCCGGCCGGGACTCCGTAGGCCGCAGGGTGTCAACCCGTGTATATAAGGGGACGACCCGGCAGCTGCTTAGGGCAAGAAACAACAGATCGAGAGCTAGGCAAGCGCATCTGCTCCCTAGCAATCGACACCCCAGCAATTCCACCTCAAACTGGATTATGTTTTACCCTCACCGCAAGGGGCCAAACCAGTATAAACTCCCCATGTCTTTTGTCCCTTTTAACCCCTTTAAGCTAACCACGTCGCTATGGCTCCGCAATGAAGTCCTTTCCTTAGGACATCTGCCGTGACAACTCCACGACAGTTGGCGCCCACCGTGG
Organism: Secale cereale; assembly: GCA_902687465.1. Taxonomy (NCBI): domain Eukaryota; kingdom Viridiplantae; phylum Streptophyta; class Magnoliopsida; order Poales; family Poaceae; genus Secale; species Secale cereale. The sequence goes on along the minus strand of LR738715.1, from coordinate 551,142,229 downwards.
GGCCTGCGGCCTGTGGTTTAGAGGTCTTAAAGGGCAATTCCAAAGGGCTCAAGGGATACGCTGTGGGCCAGATGACCAAGAGTCGTCGCAGCCAGCTTTACATCGATGACGAAGGCTGGGTCCCGAGGCCAGCTCAATTGAGTACGGGTACCAGGTCCCCTTCGGCTGAATCCATGTCTTCATCGGCAAGATCGGCGAATCGGGCCCTGAGCCAGACACCTGCACCGACATCTTCAAGACGGCTCAGCGTGCATGATCTGCCCGGGTTCAGCCCGCCGTGAAGCGTGCCTTTGTTGGACACATCTAGGGTGCTAGAAGCTCTAGATCTCACGGTGAGACAACCGCTCTTTCCGATGGCGAGTCACCCACAGGTGAGACCGATTCAATGTACTAGATGCAGAGTGGACGGCTTGGGGGCTCGTCCGACGGTAGCAGTACTCCGGACCTCTGTGAGCCGTCGAGCAGGGCGGCGATTTTCATGACTAGCACCCAGCCGACTCTTAGATCAACAGTCGTCGAGACCATAACACCCGGCGCAATGGCAGGTGCGGCAGGCGCAGGTGGATCAACGCGCCCGCCGACTCAAGTCCTGACAGATCTGTTGGAGGATCTGGCGACTCTGATGGGGACAGAGGTAACCCCAGTAAACAACATCAACATAAGGCAGCTGTGGACAAGCTGCGATAGGAGATAGCGCAGGCCAAAGAAGACCTGGCGGTAGAGAACGCTAGGATGACTGAGGAACGGGCTGTTTTGGACGCCCGGGCTCAGCGGATTCAAGCAGATTCTTACCGACTCTTGGTGGATCAGAATGCGGCTATTGAGGCTATGAGGAGAAAGCAGTGGAGTCGTCTCCCCTTCGTTTATGAGCCAAGGAATCTTTTTAGCACAACTGGAGCAGGGGGCAGTAGCCCGCACTACAAAAAAAAGACATGTCAGTGACATTTTGGGCCGAACGAATTTTCTTTCTGTCATACTTATGACACTTCTATGACAATAATTGTGACAAAACACGGTATCATCATAGATGTGGTGGCGTCCTACTTATATGATAAAAAATCATGACAGAAAATGGGCTTTTCGTCCTGGGCGGGCCGGAGATGCAGCTGGATGACATTCTTTGGGCCGTCCATGACGGAAAAAAATGTTGTAGAAGCGAGGGCGAGGAAAATATCGGGGTGTTCCCGGTTACGATGGGTGGTCGAGGCCGAGCGATGCACGTTTCTCTCTTACACGCACGTGCGTGGGTGTGAGGCGTTGCGCTCTAACTGAACCCGAGCGAGGCGTTGGGCTCTAACTGAACCCGAGCAATTGCACTGCAGGCTACGTGTTACTGAACCCGAGCAATCGATCGATGGCTGTTAACTGAACCCGATCGAGTGATTCCTTCACTACTGCTGCTAACTGAAGCCGATCGATGCTACCTCTGGATGAACAGTGAGCGTTCCTT
>LR738715.1:551119049-551140703 GCA_902687465.1 Secale cereale | reverse complement strand
GGTGGGGGTGGATGAATAGTACCCCTTGGTGTTGCCTCCGGATGAACAGGACCCCGATCGATCGAGCCGGTTGGGGCTGGATGAACAGGAGCCCGCGGAGGGCTGGATGAAGAGGACCACCCCGTGGAAGGCAGGATGAACAGTAGACGATGGAGGGCTGGATGAACAGTATCCCATGGAGGGGTGGTTGAACAGGAGCCCATGGAGAGGGCTGGTTGAACAGTAGCCGTTTGAGTAGCCCGCGGTGGAGGCTGGATGAACAGGAGCCCGTGGATGAACAGTCGCAGGTGGAGGCAGGAGGAGGTTGACGGTGGATGAACAGTAGCCCGTGGAGGCTGGAGGGGGTTGATGGTGGAGATGAACAATATCTCGTGGAGTCCCGTTTTGCGGTACGCCACACCCCTCCCGATGAACAGGACCCCCGTTTCGACCGTAGTGCTCCAACACAAGTCCGTTTCCTCCGTTTTGTGGTACGCCACACCTCTCCCGATCAACAAGACCCCCATTTCGACCGTAGGAGGTCTGTTTCCTCCGTTTTGCGGTACGTCAGACCCCTCCCAATGAACAGGATCCCGTTTCGACCGTGGCCGGTCGAACACAAGGCCGTTTCCTCCGTTTTGTGGTAGGCCAGGCCTCGTTTCCATCGGATGTTCCATCCAAGCCCTCCCGATGAACACGATGACGCATTACATTCAGACCTAGCCGGTTGGCTCCCCATGAACATGACGACGACGCTGTTTCTCCATTCCGACCCAGCCATGTACACGAGCCCTGGCCGTACGTATGCGCGAGTAGGCGTTCGATACCCTGCTCGTATGTACGTACGTGGCCATATTTTCTTTCTTGCACACTTGCCGCTGTGCGTACGTGTACATGCTACGTGTGTGCCTCTACTACGACACGTGCGCGCCTCTACATCGACCAGTATGTACGTACACGTTCGCGACCAGAATGACAATGCTACGTACGCTTCGACCAGGTGGGTCCCGACTGTCAGGCACTTCCTTGCCTGCGAAGATGTAGCTGGTGGGTCCCAACAGTCAGGGGGACGAATCGTTTTTTTGCCCGGACGCACTTCCTTGCATGCGAAGATGTAGCTGGTGGGTCCCAGCAGTCAGGGGGAAACGATTTTTCGTGAAATACGGTGGCCCGTCCGGTGGGTCCCCGCTGTCAGGTGGAGGAATAATTATTTTGCACGTAATAAGGAGGCACTTCCTTGCTGCGGCAGTGGACCCAGCTGTCAGCCTCTCCACGTATAGTACTCTTCCGATGGAAGTCGTTCCTTGACCACGTTGACCACGCCGCGCCGAGAGGACCAGGGCGGTGTACTATGGCGAGGCCTAGGAAGGGGACGACGCGGAGCCGGGGAAGACGCGCAAGTGGAATCCCACACGGAGAGGAGTACGAGGGTTCACTGGTTCGGCTGCGGTGTGAGGCTGCCGACGCCGCAGGGCCTGGCCAGCGATGGGAATAGTAGGGGGCGGTGAGGCCTCTACGGCAGCACAGCCGGCCATGGGAGGCAGGAGCATGCGGCACGACCGACGCTGCTTTGGGCGGCTGGAGCAATAAGACCAGATGTTGAAGAAGCACTACGGCTGTTGGATGGACATCGTACGGTCACTGGAGCTAGAATAGTTCATATTGACTAAGTTGACAAAGCACTCTATCCCCGTCAACTTAGTAGGCCCACAAGTCAGCCACCCACCAAGGTGGGTCCGAACTAGCATGGAGAGTATTCATTTTTTTGTGCGTAATAAGGAGGCACTTCCGACGGGTCCGAGCTGACGACAGGGGGAACTTTTTTTGCGAAATACGGTGGCCCATCCGGTGGGTTCCATCAGTCAGGGGGGAAACGTTCTTTTCGCAAAATATGGTGGCCCGTCCGGTGGGTCCCCGCTGTCAGGTGGAGGAATAATTATTTTGCGCGTAATAAGGAGGCACTTCCTTGTTGTGGCCGTGGACCCAGCTGTCAGCCTCTCCACGTACAATCCACGTTCAATGGAAGCCGTTCCTTGACCACGTCACGCCGAGAGCACCAGGGCGGTGGACGACGACAAGGCCTAGGAAGGGGACGACGCAGAGCTGCGGAAGACGCGGCAGTGGATGCCGACGCGTAGAGGAGTATAAGGGTTCACTGGTTCGCTGTGGTGTGAGGCTGCCGTCGCCGCGGAATAACAGGGGGTGTGGGTGAGTAGAGGGATGGCCTGGCCAGCGGTGGGAGTAGTAGGGGGCGGTGAGGCCTCCGCGGCATCGCAGTCGGCCGCGGGAGGCAGGAGCACGAGGCACGACCGGTGCTGGTTTGGGCGGCTGGAGCAAGAAGACCAGAGGTTGAAGAAGCACTACGACCGTTGGATGGACATAGTCCGGTCAATGGAGCTAGAATCGTGCATATTGACCAAATTGACAAAGCCCTTCGTCCCCGTAAACTTAGTAGGCCCACAAGTCAGCCTCCCACTATACTGGGTCCCAGCTAACAGGGGGAGTATTCATTTTTTGTGCATAATAAGGAGGCACTTTCGGTGGGTCCGAGCTGACAGCGAGGGGAACGTTTTTTTCGCGAAATACGGTGGCCTGTCCGGTGGGTCCCAGTAGTCAGGGGGGAAACATTTTTCGCCAAATACGAAGGCCCGTCTGGTGGGTCCCTGCTGTCAGGTGGAGGAATAATTATTTTCTGCGTAATAAGGAGGCACTTCCTTGCGGCTGCCGTGGACCCAGCTGTCAGCCTCTCCACGACAGTACTCTTTCGATGGAAGTCGTTCCTTGACCATGTTGACCACGCCACGCCGAGAGCACCAAAGCGCTGGATGACGGTGAGCCCTAGGAAGGGGACGACGCGGAGCCGGGGAAGACGCGACAGTGGATGCCCACGCGGAGAGGAGTACGAGGGTTCACTGGTTCGGCTATGGTGTGAGGTTACCGTCGCCGCAGAATAACAGGGGGTGTGGGTGAGTAGAGGGATGCCCTGGCCAGCGGTGGGAGTAGTAGGGGGCGGTGAGGCCTGCACGGGAGGCAGGAGCAGGCGGTCCCACCGGCGCTGGATTTGGCGGCTGGAGCAAGAAGATCAGAGATTGAAGAAACACGACGGCCGTTGGATTGACATCCAACGGTTACGTCTACTAGAATCGTTTGTTGATGTATATAATAACTAAAAAAATCTTGCATACGCATCAACTTAATAGGCCCATAAGTAAAACCATTCCCTCTTTTTTTAATAATTTATATATAGCTCATTGCGACTTCTTATGCAATTTATTGCAGACCATTTTTTTGGCTGGCCAGGGCCAATTTCGCATATTTCTGTGGGTTCCAAACTATTTTTAATACCAAAATGTCGAGCTAGATGTAAAGTACTTTGAAGATATATTTGAATTAGGTTAATACCCAGTGAAATAGGAATCTGAAAATGTGAAAAAGTTCAGAAATTATAAAGTAATTGCCAATTTGTCATATGTTTTTATATTTACAACCAATTTCATATTACTTTCAAGATTTGCAGGCGTCTTGAAAGAGTTGCAGCCCATCAGGGCGTAGAAAAATAAATAGGCCTGGATTGGGTATTTTTCAGGAAAAAATAAACTGGGCTCATTTCACAAAGAAAAAATAGCTGGGCTGGTCACATGGTGAACATAAAATATAAGCCTGGGCTAGACGAGCCACAGCCTAGTTCAAACCCTGCTCCGTCTCAACAATAACAAAAAAAAAATACTGCTCGAGCAGCTACGTCCCAGGTGTCAGCCGATCTTGTGTTGTTCCCTTGTCTATTGACTATATACGCTCACAATGTCGTGGGTCCCACATGTTAGGAAAACACTAGGAGGAAGCATTTTATTTTTCCATACGCTGACATGGTGGGCCCCTACTGTCATCCTCTCCATGTACTTCTGCTGATTCCTGTTGTTTATTGACCATGTTGACAATGCGAGAGGGCGGCGCCGCGGCAAGCGCACCAAAGCGCGTGGAGGACGACGACGAGGCCTCGGACATCAGCGTTAACGATTTAGGAGACGATGGGGCGACGACGCGTGCGTTGAGGCGCAGACAGCCGTGGGAGGCGGAAGCAGGCGGCCCTGCCGGCGCTGGTTTGGTATTGGCAGCTGGAGGAACACAGGACTGAAGAAGCACGTCAGACTGTAAAAGCAGCAGGAGTACTTAACAAACTTAACTGAAACCAGCAGGGGCACTTAACAACCATAGCTGAAAGCAGTATGAGTACTTATACATGTTCAACCGTACAAAGCTTGCCTCGAATAGTGCTACTTTTCCTATAGTTAACCAAGGGTGAGGCCGCCAAGCCCCAGGACAAGGCCCAGGCGCCACCCCGCGCATCCACAACCTTCTGAAAGCGGCTTCATCTCGCAATGTGGTCAATAAACATGATATTCGCTTTAGAGCCATGGAAAAGCAGGAACATAATCTTCTATCCTATTCTCCAAGATGGACGGGCCTTCACTACTTGAGACCACCCATGAATAAGTATCTTTTCACCTCCAAGAGGAATGGAGTAGGTCGACATAAACATCATGTTGTGACCAAGCGCAAGTCTGACCCAACCATGGTCAAGCATCTGTATAGGAACAATAGAACTGGGCAGTTTCTGTTTCAAGAAGATCACAGATGTAAAACTGTGTATAAGCAATAGTTTATGAACATCATATATAACAGAAAACAGCTCGTACCATAAGTTTCTCGACACAGTTGGACCTGTTCAACGAGTGCAGCAGTGGCACACATATCCCACGTGGCCTTCCACCATTGAAACGCCCCACAAGGACCTCAAGACGATCAATAAAGTGTAGGAACTTGTGGATGTCGTCCCAGTCAACTACAGTGCCATCAGTAACAACCGAGTTGTTACAGAGTAACAAACGAGCAGCCTGCTTAACTCTGAAAAAACCTAGACGTGCCACCAATTACAAGAAAATATTAGTTAGAAGTAGCATCTTCGTGAGAGATTCTTTGCTACTTCTAAAGTCAAATTGTGATTAGTTAGACAAAATAGGTGGATTAAGAAGTAATCGAGGCAACAAGCAAGAACCAGATACGAAACTAACATGGATGAACAATTGGAACGACGTCTGGGTGGAAGTTCGCAATGAAGATGAGACCAGGTTCTGCTATTTCCATCAACATTCGTGCGCCAACTTTCAGTCCGTAACACTTGAGAAAGTTTATCCAAGTTCGGCCATAAAAAAGCAGCGACCTTCTTGGTTCATGAACCCAACTCGGAACTTATATCCATGGCTTGTCTTCACTGTGACCATTAAACTGGTGTATTCAGTTATGGCAAGGCCGAGCATCTTGAGTACATGTGTTCTGGTAGAGCAAATAATGCACTGCAGGAAAAATAATATGAGAACACAATGTATTCCCTATCCAAATCTAGAAATAACTTCCTCCTTCACGTCAGTGTTGACCATCGTACTGGTAGTACCTTTTATCCAAATATAGCAATCCAAATTTCCAAATTAGTCAACAACATGTTAAAAAAAACCCACCCTCCCGGATAGAAAATAGGATTCTAGGAACATACTATGCGCGTTTGAAAATCCTGCGTTAGGATGAGAAGGAACAAGTGTGGCGTCTCGCCGACGGCACAGAAACCTGTAGGGTCCTTGCACTTTGGGCACTGCAAATGAAACACACTAGATTCAGTAGGAAGAAAAATGCATCAACGACGGTGGCTGCCATCCTAGGATTACCCGCGACCAAGGGATTTGGATTTATCGGGGATGGATGAAGAATTCGTACCTGGTTCTCCATGAGAAAACCCTATGCAATCGCCGAGAGGGGGTTTTCTCTAAACAAGCAGACGAGGGAGAAGGGGATTCAGGCCAAGTGAAATATTGCCGCTTCGTCCGTCCAGCTTACTGCTAAAGCTGGAAAGAGGGGGGGGGGTGTGATCTGACGGCTCATTGGGCATTACTGCGGCGCTACGACTGGGGTGTGTCTACCGTGTAGTTGTGCACTGCATATGGCACATGGACCCCGTTGCCGGATGCCCCACATATCAGCGAAAGGATGTAGAAAGACAGGAGTAACTGGTTACACAAAAATATATTTTTGACAGAGAGATACTCCCTCTGTAAAGAAATATACAAATCTTTTATATCAAAACTTTATACATACAAATTTATATCTGACTGATAGGAAGGAAACTATGGCAATTTTGCAAAAAGGTACCCACACACCTCTCCACATTTGCAAATAAGGCCTTCCCTCGTTCATCCTTTTCTCTCACAAGATAAAATAATCATACAAATGCATCTTGATGTTACGTGCAACGCACGAGCATTATGGGGGGTTCAGCTGCGAATATAATACCCAGACAGGCTCACGGTTCTGGAGTTTGGGCCGCAGGCCCACCATGCATGTTTGGGGGCCATGTGTTCGACCTCAGCGCTTTTCTTATTGAAAGCAATCGGTACGGCGCTGGTTTTAGATGATGTCGCAAGGCGAATACACAAAATTAAATAAAGCACGAGAGCTATTGGAATGAAATCGAACGACAGTTCCTAACCAGCAATGAGAGTTGCAATTCTATCAACGATATACCATGTGATAAATAATACTGCCGTATTACTTATACACACAGGACACTTGTTTCACCATGCCAGATTATTACATCAAAATCTCTCATAGGATAGATCAGTTCGGCAATTGCGTGCTGCTACTGAATAATTTCAAAGTTGATTTGGACCAGCTCTCCTTGTCGAGAAAGTTCGATTTTGAGATCATCCCCTACCGCAAGATATGATTTAGATTTAAACCTTGACCATCCTTTAGCATAATCATCAAGCGACCATCCTTTGTACTTATGGTATATTGAGCAGGTTCATTCACACCAAGGTTGCGCATGGTAAGAGAAACTTGGCCGCTGTCGCCTGGATTGTTGAACGACTCCCTCGTTGCTGTAGGAATTCTCTGTTTGCAAACAAGAAGACATACCCAAATAGTTAGATCAACACAGTGAATCATGCGAAACAACATGGAAAGAGAAAAGAATGAAACACTTGGGCGGCCAATGCTTACCAAGAAGGTGGACATGTCGGTTTTTGTAAAGACTTTGGTATATGAAGTGCGAACTGCAACCCAGTCTGTTGCCGGTGCAACTGCTCATTCGGTTGCCACTGAACGGGCCGGAACAGATGCAAGTGCAAGTGTTGGTGCAGGTGCCGAAGCCGCTGCTACTGCCGGAGATGGTGCTCCTTGTAGAGCTGGTGCCGGTGTCGGAGCAGGTGCCGGTGTCGATGCCCGATCCTCTGGTAGATCAGCCTGATCCGCTGACGCGGTCGGTGTCCAATCCTCAGCTGGATCAGACTGAGCTGCTGCCACTGTCAGTGCTGGAGCAACTGCCGGTGCTCGATCCGTTGCTGAAGGTGGTACCGATGTGCGAGACAGCGGCGATCGTGTCTGGTCTGCTATGATCAGCTTTCTAACTTGACTAGGCTTCGTGACCGTGATCTAGTTTTTTTCTTCATTTCTTTTAAACGCGAGAAGGACTAATTGTGGCGTTTTTGTTAAACTAAACTGCAGTTCATCATAGGGATTCATCTTGTACTCAGACAACAGACTGATCTAATTTTTTCCAGTAATATAAGTGATGGACAGTGCCTTCGTGACTGACATGACATAATATGTGAAACCTGCAAAAATAGCCATCGTAGAGCAAACCAAACGGTTTATTCTGTGATGAATGTCACATGGCAAAACCTGCATCGTAAAATTGCAGGAAAAGAAAGAAAACATGACATTAAATCAATAAGATTTAGACAGTAAATCAATAAGATTTACTTGATGTGACACGAGTGAATCCTTACCAGGAAATCACTATGTTGAAGTACTAAACAGAAGATTGATCGTCCAACTACGGGTGGCATGCAGGGACCCCGCCTACTCCCACAAGCAGGACAATCCAAAGGTCGTGACAAATCGTATGGACTGAGAGCGAGAGCGAGCGCGAGCGTTCTGCCCGCCGCGCGTCACTCCGACGCCGGCGTCCACCCCCTCCCCCGCCGTCCGCCACTCCGGCTCCAGCGGCCACCCCCTCCTTCCTCGTGTGGCGTGCTACTCCCCTACCCCTCCTTTCCCCCGCGTGCCATGGGATCCAGTTCCCGTTCTGTCACCTCGGCCCCCCCCGGGGGAGCGTCCGGTTGTTTCCGGCCTTTGCCTCTCATCTGCGTCGGCTTTGGAGAGCTCGGTGGTGGGCGGTGGCCCTGTGGCTCGGCCAGTGGAGGGCCCCGTGGCTGGCCCGTCGCGGCGGATCTCGTTATGGCAGGCCGCGCCAGTCTCAAAGCGGTCTCTTTGGAAGCGCCGTATCGAGGAGCGCCCGTCGGCGGAGTACCCCCGGCGTCCTTCGCCCGGCCGCAAGGAGGTCTCGCCGGAGATGCGGGACAGATGCTTCAAGTGTCTCGAGAAGGGCCACTTCCTGAAGTACTGCACGAACAAGGTGGTTTGCCTCCGGTGCGGGACGTACGGCCATGTCGCCAGCCAGTGCAAGAGGCCGTGCAGCCCCTCGCCCGTGGATGAGCTCAGGCGCGATGCCGCGGCCAAAGTGGCCAGAGGAGCTCCAGGATCGTTTGTGGGTGCTCGCTCGGGTCCGTCGGGGCCTCGGCAGTCGGCGTCGCGTGCGCCGCCGCCTCCCCCTGCGTCCCTCCCGGGTGTCGCGGCGCCGGCGGTCTGGCCCCGTCCTGCGGATCCTCGTCTGGAGGTTGCCCTTGATCTGGAGATGGCGCCGGGCGAGCTGTGTGTGGTGAGGCGCTCGAGGCCTATTGTAGATATCGAGGGGCGTCTCCAGAACGCCATGGTCATCTACTTCACTGGGGACAGATCGGAGCTCTCGCTGGAATTGGTGTTGCAGGCTTTGCAAGAGCAGCGCGGTATTTCTCCGTGCAGAGTGTCCGTCCATAGGTTCATGCCGGAAGATTTCATGGTGGAGTTCGAGAGGCTGGAGGACCGGATCAGTGTTGGTTTGCAGACGGTGCTTGAGTGCAGAGGTTTCAGGCTGGCGTTCAGGAGGTGGATTCGTCAAAACCAGGCGGTGTTCGCGGCTCTCCGGACCAGGGTCAGTTTGGAGCTGGAAGGCATCCCCCCTACGCCTGGGAACTCGAGGTTGTGGAGAACCTCCTGGGCGGCTCGTGCTTCATCGAATCGGTCGTGCCGGAGACCTCGTCAAGATCGGACCTGGCCTCTTTCAAGATCCTTGCTTGGACCGCGGATCCGGAGGCTATCCCCACACGCAAATGGCTGGCGGTGCCGGAGCCAGAAGAACAACGAGATGTCTATCATCCGAAGACTTAGCAGTACAGGGTGCTGATTCACCTGGCGGCGATCACCACCTTTCCCGACGGGGAGGAGCCTTTGTTCCTCAACGGCGCCTCTTCGGGCAGTGGGCAGAGCGGGTTGCCGGACTCCGACCTGGATCTGGGCGATGGCGCAACCATGCGCCGGTGTGAGTGGCAGTTCGGGGTGAGAGATGTGCGTGGGGATAACTTGCGCGGCCGCTCTGGTGCGGCTGGCGGCCGGACGTTCGCCGCGGTTGTGGCGGGTGGCCGGGAGCCGGTGACCTGGCAACTCCCCCCATTGGCTCCGGTTCTGTGTTTGGGTGTGTCAGCTGGGCCAGGGGCTCTGGTGCAGGACATACTGTCAGTCCGCCTCTTTGCTTTCGACCGGCTGGGGCTGGCGGCTGACCGGGAAGAGACGATTGGTCGAAGCAGCGATGAAATTTTGAACTCGATGGGCGCCAACAACTCTGTCTCGCCCGCGCGTGGCCGTGCTGGCGTTTCGCCACGGGTCCCGCTCGCCCAGGATAAGGTATGGAGGGAACATGTGGAGGGCCCTACAAGCGTGGGGCCGGTCGCGGTTCTGGACTCGGCGCCCATTGGTCTGGCTCTGTCTAGGGGGCCATCGTGGCGGAATCACCGCCCTGTCGTCGGGTGGAGCGTGGCTCTTCGCCGCCACCGCTGGCGGGCCTAGAGGCGGATCAGGTTTTGGCTGTTCCTACTTTGGCGTGTCCTGACGGTTCGGCAGGGCCGCGCGATGTATCCAGTCCCATTGGCCCGGCCCCCGCGTTTGTCGTGTCCCCTGGTGTGATCGTGGCGGACCCGTCCGTGCCCTCTGGATTGGTGGAGGGTCTGGTAGTGGCGGGCCCCGGTGCGGAGTTGTTGACTGGCCAGGGCGAGGAGACAGATCACGCGGCAATCCCGATGCAACGGTGTGATTCGCGAATGATTGAGGAAGTTTCCCCCGCATGCGTGGACGTGCATGCACAAGTGGCGACTGCCCAGGATAGCGCGCTGATTCTGGCGAATCCCAACGTTAACTTGGCCATGCAAACACGTTTTCCGGAGTGGGATGGGGGCATGACACCACATGAGGTGATTGCTTTTGGAAAGCTCAAATGGTTCTGCAACACACTGGTTAGAAAGTTGGCCCCTCCTTTCCTCCTTGAGGTGCAGTCCTCGTTGCGGCCGGAAGCCGAGCCTTTCACCCCCCGCAAGACGACTCGCAGTGCCAAGAGGGCCACAACGGGTAATTCCAAGGCCACACAAACTGAGAACGTACTTATGAGAGATCTTGGGATGGTACCGGAGGACTTGGATGGCAATGACGACTCGATCATGGAGCTGGCTGAACTATTTGACTCTCCTCTGAGGGAGCAACACGTGAGGGTTATCTCGGCTCTGTTTGGCAAGGAGATGCCGCCTGCCCCTGAGTTGAGCTCGGGCATCACGGTGTTGAGGGGTACGGCGTGAGGAGGTGTGTCATTGTTGGTCGATGGTTAGGGTGTGCTCCTTGGTCTCATGGATTGGAACCCCCAAATTCTTTGTTGGAACATGAGAGGGCTAAACAACCCTGCCAAACGCAATGCGGTTAGGGAGTTTGTAATCGCGGCTAAGGTCAACCTTGTATGTCTCCAAGAAACCAAGCTTGTGGCTTTCGACCACTTCTTGGTCATGCAATGCATTGGGCCATCTTTTGATGGCTTCGCCTACTTGCCTGCGTCGGACACTAGGGGTGGTATTCTTTTGGGTTGGGACAGTATAGTTTTGTCGAACAACAGCATCACCCGGGATACTAACTTCCTCTCGGGCTTGGTGGCTATCTGTTGTGTACGGACTCCAAGGAGATGAGCTCAAAACCCAGTTTTTGATGGACCTCCAGCTAAGAAGGGACGTCTCCCCGGATCCTTGGATGGTGATTGGTGATTTTAACATGATCATTAGAGCCTAGGAGAAGAGCAACTCGAACCTCAACAGGACCATGATGAGAAAGTTTAAATCGTTTGTGGATAATAACGAGCTCAAAGAGATCTACATGCACAGCAGGCGTTTCACGTGGTCCAATGAGAGAGAGCAGGCGGTCATGACCAAGATTGACTGGGTGTTAGTCTCTGTAGATTGGGAACTTTGTTTCCCAGATGTTCTACTGCAGGCCCTTTCCACCAACATCTCCGACCACGCGCCACTTCACCTCTCCACCTCGGCCCCTTTCTGCCCGAAAAGAAGATTTCGCTTCGAGCTCTACTGGACTCGTCTAGATGGTTTTGAGCAGGCGATTAAAGACGCTTGGGTGTGCGAGGATGCTATCTTTGATCCTTTCAAGAGACTCGACATGCTTCTTAGGAACACTGCTTCCGCCCTTCAAGCTTGGGGGCAAAGGAAGACTGGGAACATTAGAGTTTAGCTAGCTGTCGCGAACTACGTCATTCTTAGGCTGGACAGAGCCATGGAGGCTCGGGAGCTTAACTGGAGGGAGAGATGGTTGAGGAAAACCCTCAAGCACCTGGTCTTGGGGCTTGCCTCCCTCCAACGCACCATCGAGCGACAACGCTCTCGTCTGAGATGGATTCGTGAGGGTGATGCCAATACCAAACTCTTCCAAGCAGTGGCAAACGGAAGGAGGTCGAAGAATTTCATCCCTCATATCCGCCATAACGGAGACTTGGTATCCCAGCAGGAAAGGAAGGAGGAGATTTTCTACGATGCCTATGAGCAGCTGCTGGGCCGCACAGTTGCGAGGGAAGCAGATGTGGACATTGATTTCCTGGGTATGGATGTGCACGATCTCTCTGATCTTGATGCGATCTTCACGGAGGAGGAGGAGGTGTGGAAAACTATAAGAAATCTTCACCCTGATAGGGCGCCTGGGCCTGATGGATTTAGCGCTGTCTTTTACCAGAAAGCTTGGCCCACGATCAAAAGCGACGTGATGGCGGTGTTCCTTAAGCTGTTCGTGGGAGACGGTCGTGGTTTTGGGAAGCTAAACCGTGCTCACATTCTGCTTATTCCTAAGAAGCCGGATGCGGAGGACGTGGGAGACTACCACCCCATTAGTCTCCCCCATAGTGTGGCCAAGATCTTCGCCAAAGTGCTCGCGAACTGTGTCCGTAGTAGGATGAAAGAGCTAATCACGGCTAACCAATCTGCTTTCATCTGTGGAAGACACTTGCATGACAATTTCCTCCTTGTTAGGAAAGTCGCTAGGAAGATCCATGCTCGTAAGGAGGCCAGTGTTTTCCTTAAGCTAGACATTTCGAGAGCCTTCAACTCGCTAAACTGGGCGTTCCTGATGGAGGTGATGAGGAGGAAAGGCTTCGGCCAAAAGTGGTGCACCTGGATCGCTATCCTTCTCAGAACAGCGAATACCAGGGTGATAGTCAACGGGGTTCCAGGCAGAAGTATCACTCACGTTAAGGGTCTAAGGTAGGGGGACCCGGTGTCGCCGCTACTCTTCGTTATTGCCATGGACGTGCTATCGAGAATTATGATCAAGGCCGAGAGCCTGGGGGTCCTTAGCAGCTTCCCTGGTATCGCCGCGCACCAGGCGGCGTCCATCTATGCCGACGATGTGGCGTTGTTCATTAAGCCACGGATGCTAGACCTCACGTTCATCAGATCCATGCTTCATGCATTTGGTGCTGCCTCCCGTCTTCGGGTTAATTACCAGAAGTCTCTAGCAATCATGATCCACGGAAGTATCTCGGACCGGGAGAGGGTCCAATCCATTTTGCAATGCCGGTTGGGCAGCTTCCCCTGCAAGTACCTCGGCCTCCAATTGGCCATCAGACAGCTCTCGCGGGCGGAGTGGCAGCCTATGATGGATCAAGCAAAGAAGTTCGCCCCAGCCTGGCAAAGAGGTCTGATGCAACGCCATGGACGGCTTGTTCTGGTCAAGTCGGTGATCGCCGCCAGGCCTATCCACCACTTCATGGTTACTGAGGCTCCTTTATGGGTGTTAGAAGAGATTGACCAGTGGATGCGGTCCTTCTTTTGGGCCGGTAAAGAGAAAGTGAATGGGGGACAGTGCTTGATAGCTTGGAATATGGTTTGTAAGCCTACTTGGCTCGGAGGTTTGGGTGTTCACAATCTGCAACTACAAGGATTGTGTTGGAAATATGCCCTAGAGGCAATAATAAAAGAGTTATTATTATATTTCCTTGTTCATGATAATCGTTTATTATCCATGCTATAACTGTATTGATTGGAAACTCAAATACATGTGTGGATAAATAGACAAACTTTGTGTCCCTAGTAAGCCTCTTCAGGACTAGCTCATTGATCAAAGATGACCGTGGTTTCCAGGTCATAGACATGAGTTGTCATTTGATAACGGGATCACATCATTAGGAGAATGATGTGATGGACGAGACCCAAACGTTAAACATAGCTTTTGATCGTATCAGTTATCGCTATAGTTTTCTGCATGTCAAGTATAAGTTCCTATGACCATGAGATCATGTAACTCACTGACACTGTAGGAGTGCTTTGTGTGTGCCAAACGTCGCAACGTAACTGGGTGACTATAAAGGTACTCTACAGGTATCTCCGAAGGTGTCTGTTGAGTTGACATGGATCGAGACTGGGATTTGTCACTCCGTGTGACGGAGAGGTATCTCCGGGCCCACTCGGTAATACATCATCTCAATGAGCTCAAAGTGACTAAGTAGTTAGTCACGGGATTATGTATTACGGTAACGAGTAAAGAGACTTGCCGGTAACGAGATTGAACTAGGTATGGAGATACCGACGATCGAATCTCGGGCAAGTAACATACCGACGAGACAAAGGGAACTGTATACGGGATTGCCTGAATCCTTGACATCGTGGTTCATCCGATGAGATCATCGAGAAAGGTGTGGGAACCAATATGGGTATCCAGATCCCGCTATTGGTTATTGACCTGGGAGTGTCTCGGTCATGTCTGCATAGTTTCCGAACCCGCAGGGTCTACACACTTAAGGTTCGGTGACGCTAGGGTTGTTAGTGAGAACAGTGCATGGTTACCGAAGGTTGTTCGGAGTCCCGGATGAGATCCCGGACGTGACGAGGGTCTCCGGAATGGTCCGGGGACGAAGATTGATATATAGGATGAGAGTGATCGGAGTCCGGAAGTGTTCCGGGGAGCATCGGGAAGTCGGCGGATGACCGAAAGGGGTTTCGGGGGTCCCGGAATGAGTTTCGGGCCTAATGGGCCACAAAGGGGGGACACAACAGCCCTCATAGGGCTGTGCGCCCCCCCTGGGCCCTCTCCTAATGCGCAAGGGGGGCTGGCCCCTCCTAGGGCTGCCGCACCCCCTAGCTTGGGGGGCAAGGCGCCTGGGGGGGGGGGAGCCCTAACCCTGGCCGCAGCCCTGGCCGCCGCCCCCCCCATCTCCACTTGGTCGCCGCCCCTAGGGATAAACCCTAGGGCGCCCCCTCCCCTCTACTCCCCCTATATAAAGAGAGGCAGAGGGAGGGCAGCCACACACGTTCGTGCCTCGGCGCTGCCCTCCCTCTCCCACATCCATCTTCGCGAACTCCGCAGTGCTTGGCGAAGCCCTGCTGGAATCCTCCACCACCATCTCCACCACGCCGTCGTGCTGCCGGTGTCTCCATCAACCTCTCCTTCCCCCTTGCTGGATCAAGAAGGAGGAGACGTCCCCGAGCTGTACGTGTGAAGAACGCGGAGGCACCGTTGCTTCGGTGCTTGGATCTTCAGCGATCTGAATCGCGGCGAGTACGACTCCATCAACCGCGTTCTTGAACGCTTCCGCTTAGCGATCTACAAGGGTATGTGGATCCAACTCTCCCCTCGTAGATGCATCTCCTAGATTGATCTTGGTGAACGTAGGAAATTTTTTTGTTTCCCATGCAACGTTCCCCAACAGTGGCATCATGAGCTAGGATCTTGCGTAGATGCTTTCACGAGTAGAACACAAAAGGGTTTGTGGACGTTGATGTTTAGATTGCTTCCCTCCTTAGTCTTTCTTGATTCAGCGGTATTATGGGATGAAGCGGCCCGGACCAACTTTACATGTCCACGTACATGAGACCGGTTCCATCGACAGACATGTGACTTTTGTTGCATAAGATGGCTGGCGGGTGTCTGTCTCTCCTATCTTAGTTGAATCGGAATAGAACAAGGCGGTCCTTGTAGAAGGTCAAATAGCAACTTAAATATCACCGTTGTGGCTTTGCGTAGGTAAGAAGCGTTCTTGCTAGTTACCCATAGCAGCCACGTAAAACATGCAACAACAAATTAGAGGACGTCTAACTTGTTTTTGCAGGGTATGTATGTGATATGATATGGCCAATGACATGATGAGATATATTTGATGTATGAGATGATCATGTTGTAATAGTTAATATCGACTTGCATGTCGATGTATACGGCAACCGGCAGGAGCCATAGGGTTGTCTTTAATTTTTGTATGACCTGCGTGTCAATCATTAAGCGCTTTGTAATGCTTTACTTTATCGCTAAACGGTAGCAATAGTAGTAAGAGCATGGTGGGCGCGCGACAACCCCGATGGCAACACGATGATGGAGATCATGATGATGGGGATCATGGTGTGGCGCCGGTGACGATGGAGATTATGCCGGTGCTTTGGAGATGGAGATCAAAAGCACGAGTTGATGGCAATATCATGTCACTTATGATTTGCATGTGATGTTAATCCTTTTATGCATCTTATTTTTCTTAGGACGACGGTAGCATTATAAGATGATCCCTCACTAAAATTTCAAGATAAAATTGTGTTCCCCCCGAGTGTGCGCCGTTGCGAAGGTTCGTCGTTTCGAAGCACCACGTGATGATCGGGTGTGATAGACTCTACGTTCGCATACAACGGGTGCAAGCCAGTTTTGCACATGCAGAACACTCGGGTTAGACTTGACGAGCCTAGCATGTACATACATGGCCTCGGAACACGGAAGACCGAAAGGTCGAGCATGAGTCATATAGTAGATATGATCAACATGTAGATGTTCACCATTGACACCACCTCATCTCACGTGATGATCGGACTTGGGTTGGTGGATCTGGATCATGTCACGCTCGAATGACCAGAGGGATGTCAATTTGAGTGGGAGTTATAAATAATTTGATTAGGTAATAACTCACTTATCATGAACAATAGTCTAAAATGTCTTTGCAATTCTTTTGTAGATGGCTCGCGCAGTAGCTCCCCTGAATTTTAATGCGTTCCTAGAGAAAGCTAAACTGAAAGATGATGGGAGCAACTTTGTGGACTGGCTCCGCAATCTGAGGATCATCCTCACAGCTGCCCAAAAGGTTTATGTCCTAAGTGCACCGCTAGGTGAACCCCCCGCTCCGGCCTCTGTGGACGTTATGAACGCCTGGCAGACGCGCTCGGATGACTACTCAGTCGTACAGTGTGCCATGTTGTATAGCTTGGAAGGAGGACTTCAAAGACGTTTTGAACGTCATGGAGCATATGAGATGTTCCAGGAGTTGAAGTTCATCTTTGAAAAGAATGCTAAGATCGAGAGGTATGAGACCACCGATAAATTCTTTGCTTGCAAGATGGAGGAGAATTCGTCTGTCAGTGAGCACTTACTGAAGATGTCTGGGTACTATACCCGCATAGCTGATCTGGGACTTGTGTTCCCGGAGGAGGCTATCATTGACAGAATTCTCCAGTCACTCCCACCTAGCTACAAGAGCTTCGTGCAGCAGTATAACATGCAAGGGATGAACAAGTCCATCGCCGAGCTGTTTTCCATGCTGAAAGTCGCTGAGGCAGACATCCAGAAGGAGTATCAAGTGTTGATGGTCAATAAAACCACCAGTTTCAAGAAAAATGGCAAGGGCAAGAAGGGTAACTCTAAGAAGGGTGGCAAGGCAGTTGCTCATCCAGTGAAGAAACCCAAGGCTGGGCCTAAGCCAGAGACTGAGTGTTTCTATTGCAAGGGGAACGGCCACTGGAAGCGGAACTGCCCCAAGTATCTGGCAGACAAGAAGGGGGCCAACAACAACAACAAGCAAGGTATATGTGATATACATGTTATTGATGTGTACCTCACCAACTCTCGTTGTAGTGCCTGGGTATTTGATACCGGTTCGGTTGCTCACATTTGCAACTCTAAACAGGAACTACGGAATAAACGGAGGCTGGCGAAGGACGAAGTGACGATGCGCGTGGGGAATGGTTCCAAGGTTGATGTGATCGCCGTCGGCACGCTCGCTCTTCGATTACCATCGGGATTAGTTATGAACCTGAATAATTGTTATTTAGTGCCTGCGTTGAGCATGAACATTATATCTGGATCTTGTTTATTGCGAGACGGTTACTCATTTAAATCAGAGAATTAAGGTTGTTCTATTTATATGGGTAATATCTTTTATGGTCATGCACCCGAAGTTAGGGGTTTATTCTTATTGAATCTCGATAGTGATGATACACATGTTCATAACATTGATGCCAAAAGATGTAGAGTAGACAACGATAGTACCACTTTCTTGTGGCACTGCCGTCTGGGTCATATCGGCGTGAAACGCATGAGGAAGCTCCATGCTGATGGACTTTTGGAGTCTCTTGATTTTGAATCACTTGACACATGCGAGCCGTGCCTCATGGGCAAGATGACTAAAACCCCGTTTTCAGGAACAATGGAACGGGCAAGTGACTTGTTGGAAATCATACATACTGATGTGTGTGGCCCAATGAGTGTCACGGCGCGCGGTGGATATCGTTATTTTCTCACCTTCATTGACGACTTGAGTAGATATGGGTATATTTACTTGATGAAGCATAAGTCTGAAACGTTTGAAAAGTTCAAGCAATTTCAGAGTGAAGTTGAGAATCATCGTAACAAGAAGATCAAGTTCCTACGATCTGATCGAGGGGGAGAGTATCTGAGTTATGAGTTTGGCAATCACTTAAGAAAATGTGGAATCGTTTCACAGTTGACGCCACCTGGAACACCACAGCGTAATGGTGTGTCCGAACGTCGTAATCGAACCCTATTAGATATGGTGCGTTCTATGATGTCTCTTGCCGATTTGCCACTATCGTTCTGGGGATATGCGTTAGAGACAGCTGCATTCACTTTAAATAGGGCTCCATCTAAGTCCGTTGAGACAACACCGTATGAACTATGGTTTGGTAAGAAACCAAAGTTGTCTTTTCTCAAAGTTTGGGGTTGCGATGCTTATGTCAAAAGGCTTCAGCCAGAAAAGCTCGAACCCAAAGCGGACAAATGTGTCTTCATAGGATACCCAAAAGAGACAGTTGGGTACACCTTCTATCTCAGATCCGAGGGCAAAGTGTTTGTCGCTAAGAACGGGTCCTTTCTCGAGAAAGAGTTTCTCTCGAAAGAATTGAGTGGGAGGAAGGTAGAACTTGATGAGGTTATTGAACCTCTGCTTCAACCAGAGAGTTGCGCAGCACAGAAAGATGTTTTTGTGGAGCCTGTAGCGGTTGAAGAGGAAGCCAATGATGATGATCAAGAAACTTCTGATCAAGTTACTACCGAACCTCGTAGGTCGACAAGGGTACGCACTGCACCTGAGTGGTATGGTAACCCTGTCTTGGAGGTCATGTTGTTAGACAACGGTGAACCTACGAGCTATGGAGAAGCGATGGTGGGCCCGGATTCCGACAAATGGTTAGAGGCCATGAAATCCGAGATGGGATCCATGTATGAAAACAAAGTATGGACTTTGGAAGTATTACCTGAAGGTCGGAAGGCCATTCAGAATAAATGGATTTTTAAGAAGAAGACGGACGCTGACGGCAATGTCACCGTGTATAAAGCTCGACTTGTGGCAAAGGGTTTTTCACAAGTTCAAGGAATTGACTACGATGAGACTTTCTCACCCGTAGCGATGCTTAAATCCGTACGAATCATGTTAGCGATAGCTGCATATTTCGATTATGAAATTTGGCAGATGGATGTCAAAACAGCGTTCCTTAACGGTTTTCTTAAGGAAGAGTTGTATATGATACAACCGGAAGGTTTTGTCGATCCAGAGAATGCTGACAAAGTATGCAAGCTCATGCGTTCCATTTATGGGCTGGTGCAAGCATCTCGGAGTTGGAATCTTCGCTTTGATGAGGTGATCAAAGCGTTTGGGTTTGTACAAGTTTATAATGAAGCTTGTATTTACAAGAAAGTGAGTGGGAGCTCTATAGCGTTTCTAATATTATATGTGGATGACATATTGCTGATTGGAAACAATATAGAATTTTTGGATAGCGTGAAGGGGTATTTGAACAAGAGTTTTTCGATGAAGGATCTCGGTGAAGCTGCTTTCATATTGGGCATCAAGATCTATAGAGATAGATCAAGACGCTTGATAGGACTTTCACAAAGTACATACCTTGATAAAGTTTTGAAGAAGTTCAAAATGGATCAATCCAAGAAGGGGTTCTTGCCGGTATTGCAAGGTACAAAGTTGAGTAAGACTCAATGCCCAGTGACTGCGGAAGATAGCGAAAAGATGAGTGTCGTCCCCTATGCTTCAGCCATAGGCTCTATCATGTATGCAATGCTGTGCACAAGACCAGATGTCAGCCTTGCCATAAGTATGGCCGGAAGGTTTCAAAGTAATCCTGGTATGGATCACTGGACAGCGGTCAAGAATATCCTAAAGTACCTGAAAAGGACTAAGGAGATGTTTCTCGTTTATGGAGGTGATCAAGAGCTCGTCGTAAAGGGTTACGTCGATGCAAGCTTTGACACTAATCCGGATGACTCTAAGTCTCAAACCGGATACGTATATATTCTCAACGGGGGAGCGGTAAGCTGGTGCAGTTCCAAGCAAAGCGTGGTAGCCGATTCTACATGCGAAGCGGAGTACATAGCTGCCTCGGAGGCGGCAAAGGAAGGTGTCTGGATGAAGGAGTTCATGACAGATCTTGGAGTTGTGCCTAGTGCACTAAACCCAATGACTCTGTTTTGTGACAACACTGGTGCCATTGCTCTAGCCAAGGAACCAAGGTTTCACAAGAGGACTAGACACATAAAGCGACGCTTCAATTCCATCCGCGATTCAGTCAAGGAGGAGGACATAAGCATTTGCAAAGTACACACGGATTTGAATGTTGCAGATCCGTTGACTAAGCCTCTTCCACGGGCTAAGCATGATCAACACCAAGACTCTATGGGTGTTAGATTCATTACCTTGTAATGCTAGATTATTGACTCTAGTGCAAGTGGGAGACTGTTGGAAATATGCCCTAGAGGCAATAATAAAAGAGTTATTATTATATTTCCTTGTTCATGATAATCGTTTATTATCCATGCTATAACTGTATTGATTGGAAACTCAAATACATGTGTGGATAAATAGACAAACTTTGTGTCCCTAGTAAGCCTCTTCAGGACTAGCTCGTTGATCAAAGATGACCGTGGTTTCCAGGTCATAGACACGAGTTGTCATTTGATAACGGGATCACATCATTAGGAGAATGATGTGATGGACGAGACCCAAACGTTAAACATAGCTTTTGATCGTATCAGTTATCGCTATAGTTTTCTGCATGTCAAGTATAAGTTCCTATGACCATGAGATCATGTAACTCACTGACACTGTAGGAGTGCTTTGTGTGTGCCAAACGTCGCAACGTAACTGGGTGACTATAAAGGTACTCTACAGGTATCTCCGAAGGTGTCTGTTGAGTTGACATGGATCGAGACTGGGATTTGTCACTCCGTGTGACGGAGAGGTATCTCCGGGCCCACTCGGTAATACATCATCTCAATGAGCTCAAAGTGACTAAGTAGTTAGTCACGGGATTATGTATTACGGTAACGAGTAAAGAGACTTGCCGGTAACGAGATTGAACTAGGTATGGAGATACCGACGATCGAATCTCGGGCAAGTAACATACCGACAAGACAAAGGGAACTGTATACGGGATTGCCTGAATCCTTGACATCGTGGTTCATCCGATGAGATCATCGAGAAACGTGTGGGAACCAATATGGGTATCTAGATCCCGCTATTGGTTATTGACCTGGGAGTGTCTCGGTCATGTCTGCATAGTTTCCGAACCCGCAGGGTCTACACACTTAAGGTTCGGTGACGCTAGGGTTGTTAGTGAGAACAGTGCATGGTTACCGAAGGTTGTTCGGAGTCCCGGATGAGATCCCGGACGTGACGAGGGTCTCCGGAATGGTCCGGGGACGAAGATTGATATATAGGATGAGAGTGATCGGAGTCCGGAAGTGTTCCGGGGAGCATCGGGAAGTCGGCGGATGACCGAAAGGGGTTTCGGGGGTCGCGGAATGAGTTTCGGGCCTAATGGGCCACAAAGGGGGGACACAACAGCCCTCATAGGGCTGTGCGCCCCCCCTGGGCCCTCTCCTAATGCGCAAGGGGGGCTGGCCCCTCCTAGGGCTGCCGCACCCCCTAGCTTGGGGGGCAAG
>LR738715.1:551109017-551119039 GCA_902687465.1 Secale cereale | reverse complement strand
CGCCGCCCCTAGGGATAAACCCTAGGGCGCCCCCTCCCCTCTACTCCCCCTATATAAAGAGAGGCAGAGGGAGGGCAGCCACACACGTTCGTGCCTCGGCGCTGCCCTCCCTCTCCCACATCCATCTTCGCGAACTCCGCAGTGCTTGGCGAAGCCCTGCTGGAATCCTCCACCACCATCTCCACCACGCCGTCGTGCTGCCGGTGTCTCCATCAACCTCTCCTTCCCCCTTGCTGGATCAAGAAGGAGGAGACGTCCCCGAGCTGTACGTGTGAAGAACGCGGAGGCACCGTTGCTTCGGTGCTTGGATCTTCAGCGATCTGAATCGCGGCGAGTACGACTCCATCAACCGCGTTCTTGAACGCTTCCGCTTAGCGATCTACAAGGGTATGTGGATCCAACTCTCCCCTCGTAGATGCATCTCCTAGATTGATCTTGGTGAACGTAGGAATTTTTTTTGTTTCCCATGCAACGTTCCCCAACAGATTGGCTTTGAGAGTAAGGTGGGAATGGCTGCGAAGAACGGACCCGGAAAGGCCGTGGCAAGGTCTACCCATGACTGTGGATAAAGAGGCCCATTCGGTATTTGAAAGCTTGGTGCATATCAGGGTTGGAAGGGGCAATAGAGTCCTGTTCTGGAGAGATAGATGGATACACGGCTTCGCGGTTAAGGACATTGCTCCGTACATATATGCCCTGGTGGACACGAGAACGATCAACCGTCGTACGGTTGAGGATGGCCTAGAAAATGCTAGATGGGTTTTTGACATTGCCGGCGAAGTCAACTTTGGTGGCCACATGCAACTGCTGCACCTCAACCTTGCGATCAACACGGTCAACCGCGACCCCTACAGTGAGGATGTCTTTTCCTGGCCGGCGGACCCCTCTGGTTGTTACACGGCCAAGTCCACTTATCTCAGGCTTTGCATGGGTGTGGTGAAGGTTCCTTATGCTTCTTGCTTCTGGAAGAGCTGGGCCCTCGTCAAGTGCAAGATTTTTGTGTGGTTGGCCGTTCAACACCAAATTTGGACGTCCGACAGAAGATCTAGGCATGGCCTCCAGGATCCCCCCTCCGCCTGTTTTACGTGCCTCCAAGATGAGGATAACACGGAGCACATTCTAGTTTAGTGCACCTACGCTAGAGAAACTTGGCACTATATTTTCGAGGCTCTTAGCCTATAGGGCGGCATCTCGGAGCCAAATGGTTGCTTGCTGGAGTGGTGGCTGGCGAGGAGAGCACCTTTCAGAAAGGCCGCCAAGCATGGCTTTTACACGGTGGTCATCGCAACCACTTGGGCCGTTTGGAAGCAAAGCAACGCTAGAGTGTTCCATAGGACTCACCAACATATGACGCCCCCTGAGCTGGCTCTTGCAATTATTGCTGAACTTAAAGAGTGGAGGTTGGCAGGTCTTGGAGGAGGAGGATATGGCACGTTTTGTGAGAGTGTAGGTATAGGCTAACTTCAGTAGGTGTGTTCGGGTGTGTGTCCTGATGGAAGTACGCTTCCATCAGGAACTCTCTTGTACATGTATGTTTCTACTTTCTTCCTTCTATAAAAGTAAGGTACGCCTTTGGCGTACTCTCGAAAAAAACAAATCGTATGGACCGAACATCCATGGGACTGGAAATCGTGGTGGGTGCGATAAACCCTGCAATGTATACATATATTGGAGTGTAACCATAATTGATAAACCATCCTCACAAAAAAGATGATCTGTATACTTCAAAATATACAGACTAAATTGAGTGGACAGACATTAACATAGACCATTCTCAGGACTGACCACACACCAAAAGCGACAGTACTAATAAACAATACAGGGTTCACAAACACAAATCAAGTACTGAACAATAGTACTTACTACAGACAAGCAAAGTTTCACTAATCAAACTCTGCAGACTATTTCTTGCCACCGACCTACGAGATGAACCCCGCATAACTGACTAGGCCATGGACTTGGTGAGAGATGTCTACATGCACCATTACCATCTCGTCAACCTTGGAGAACCTAACAGAGTGGTCTTTCCACTCGTAAACATGATCATGAAGACAGACCGCATAATATTTGTTGGGAAGCTTTACAAGAACCACACCCTTCGTAATCGAAGGCACAGCCAGGAAATTGTTGTGGTCAAGTACAGCCTCGAGAACACGCCTGACAACAATGCTATGGGAAAACACTAGTTCAGGACACATGGCAACAAGGACACAGCAGCTGGATAGCTTAGCAGTAGAACTCATCCTCGGGTCTTCCAGTTCACACGGCATGACTGTGAGAACTTCATCTCCACCACGGTCATGGTTCTAATTCAAACAGAAACCAAATATTTTATTACTACCTCCGTTCAGAAATATAAGACGAGTTTTGATATTTTACTCCATATAAGACTACATATACGCACATAAATGAGTGAACAAAGACACTAGAACATGTCTTCAAAGGCATGAGAGCAGAGGGATTACTTGCAATATCCATAACACAAGTTACTGATGCAAATATACCCTCTTCAAAGGTAGCATTGATGTTCATAAAGTACTCCCTTCGTCCCAAAATTATTGTCTTAGATTTGTCTAGATACGGATGTATCAAGTCACATTTTAGTATTAGATACATTCGTATCTAGACAAATCTAAGAGAAGAAATTTGGGACAGAGGGAGTAGTTGAAAGTAATCTATAAGAAATCAGTGTCAACCTCTCGCATGTTTTTTTCAAAAGAGGAATTTAGAACCGTCATTTGGCACACAAAAATCACATGCAAGATTACCCAGAAAGTTGTACTACTAGTACTGCGCGTTAGATGAAAAAACACGATCAAGATCGAGAAAAAGATCGTCAAGGAGAGATATTACCTAGACTTGCTTAATGAGGGATCCCGGAGAGGGGGGCCTGGACAGGGCGATGGCTTTGAGCTTGTCTGCGGTAGTCTCGGCGGGGTGCTTGCGCTTCTTCGTACCATGAGCCTCGACGGTTTTGGCCAGAGCCATAGACATCACTTCGGCCGGTGCTCCAGCGTCCATCAAGAAACTGTCAAATAGAAATAAAAGAAAAGAAACCATAATCACAAACCCAAAAGAAGAAAAGAGAGGGAGTTATAGGATCAGTCTCGGGGTTGCAAGACCGAGCCTTGGCCAGAATCAACACCATTGATGCGCTCACCTTTCCTTCTTTGGGAGAGAAGAACAATGGTAGAAGCAGGTCAGGTTTTCTTGAAGAAATGAGGAACAAGATGAGGGAGAAGCGAGTTGGGTAGAGAGAAAGCTGAGAGAGAAGAGTGAAATGATGGCTGCTTTGTTCGTCCAACTTACTGCTGGAAATGAGGGGGTTTTGTGATTTGACAGCTCATTGGGCATTACTGTGGCGCTTCGATCGGGGTAGTATACCGTCACTCTATTACGGAGTAATTTAGTGCATGGCTGGCGGACCTCGATGCTGGCTGTCCCACACATCAGCGAAAGTGAGTAATTTAGTGCATGGCTGGAGGAGGATCCGCACGGTAGAGCGTGCCCACTGTTTTTCTGAAGAAAAAAAATGATTACATCAAGCGTTTCCACTCTTACGACGGAGGAGTGCGAAACACGGCAGCCACTTGAACATACACAGTGCTCCTACTACTAGGCATGTGCAGTGGTTCATACGTCAGTACTACATAATCTTGTTGCTAGTGTTGTAAGATATGACGACAACAAATGATGTTGTGCGCATGTCAACTATATTAACAGTAATGTAGTAACATAGTAGCGCTTTCTCGACTGTCCGGTCGAGAATGAACGGTGAGATCAATGTTAACAGAACTAGGTCTATAGCGCACGGAGAGTATGGTGCTACAGTACTCCAGGAAACATGAACCATATGAAGCACAAATAGTGTTAGGCAGGGTGTATGAAGGGTGCACGGGATGGGAGCAAAAGTTCCCTTCTCGACCCAACTTTCGGTGTTTGGCAGAGTGCATGAAGGGTGCATGAGTCCACACTAGTAGGTTAACACAAATACACGAAGATGAAACAACTACTCCCTCCGTCTAGGTGTGTAAGTCATCTTACGTTATGCACTGCGACCAAGGCGGAGAGGAAAACGAGAAAACTTAATGTCTTTTTGTTAATTAATAGCATTGCATGCAATGAACTAACCACTGGATGTGATGTTTATTAGTCTCGAGTCATTG
Source organism: Secale cereale (assembly GCA_902687465.1). Taxonomy (NCBI): domain Eukaryota; kingdom Viridiplantae; phylum Streptophyta; class Magnoliopsida; order Poales; family Poaceae; genus Secale; species Secale cereale. The sequence continues at coordinate 551,114,873 of LR738715.1, read as the reverse complement.
CAAGCATGCATGGCCCACGTCTCTTATTGGTTGATATGTCACAAAACAAGAAACGGGGAGGGAGTTAGTGTACCGTGTGTCAGGGATATGGTTAATAGGTATAAACCGGATATTGTAAACCGGCTTAGTTATATCGTACTTGGTTTATTATTAGTAGAGATTACGGCCCATGAGATTTCAAGGCCCATGTATAGAAATACGGTTTGTAAACCGCCAAAGAGATGTAACTTAAGGGATAAGAAAGAAAGAGCAGAGACCGAGGCGGACACGATTATGAGCCGGCCTCGGGACTCTGTAAACCGGACCAGGCGTCACCTCAATATAAAGGGACGACCCGGCACCGGTTCAGGGACAAGCAACAATCGATCCGTCGAGACGCAGGCAAGCGATTCCGCTCCCTGTAATCCGACGCCCAAGCAATTCCAAACCAACTAGACGTAGGCTTTTACCTTCTCGAAGGGGCCGAACTAGTATAAAACCCTTTGTGTCCTTTGTGTGCCATGAACCCTTTCAAGCTAACCCGTGCGATGGTTCCATCATCAAGTCCGCTAAACCGGACATCTGCCGTGTTAATTCCACGACAGTTGGCGCCCACCGTGGGGCCTGCGCACGATGGTTTCGAGTTCTTGGAAGGCGGCCTCAAGGGGTTAAAGGGCTACGCAGTCGGCCGGATGACCAAGAGTCGTCGCGGCCGGATCTACATCGACGACGCGGGTTGGGGACCGGAGGCCGATTCGATTGAATACGGGTACCGGGTCCCCTTCGGCAGCATCCAAGTCTTCATCGGCAAAATCGGTGGACCGGGACCTGAGCCGGACACCTTCCCCAGCATCGTCGAGCCGGCTCAGCGTGCGAGGTCGACCCGGATTCAACCTGCCATGAAGCATGTGTTCGTTGGAGCGATTCACGGAGGACAAGCTGAGGACGGGTCGGAATCTGATGGTGCAACCGTCGTCTGTTCAGACGACGAATCTTCGTCCGGGGAAACTGAATCTCTGTATCAGTTGCGGGACGGCCGGTCTGAGGGTGAGTCCGATGGAAACAGTATTCCGGGCCCCTCCGACCTGCCAAACCGGGTGGCGGTTTTCATGGCCGGTTCACAACCCCCGACAAACGGAACAACAGCGGAGGCTGGCGCAGGGGGAAGCGGTTCAAATCCCTCCGTTACTGCGGTTCTATCCACCTTGATGGAGGAGTTCGCGGCTAAGGCAGTAGAGGTCGTAGCTCCAGCAGACAAGGCGCAACATGATGCAGTGCTTCTTCAGTTGAAGGCCCGGATCGATCAGTTAAAGGAGGATTTAAAGGCAGAAGGAGAGATGCTAGCGATAAGGCAAGCGGAGTTGGATGAACAAGCTTTTCACTTAAGGATGGAACAGGCTTCCATGGAAGGGGTAAGAGGACGAAAATATCGATCCCGCCTGCCGCCGGGTTACGAATCTGCGAATTTGTTCAGAACACCGGGGGCTGGGGCCAGTAACAATCCGATCTTAAACCGGAGAAGCCCACCGGCTCGAGAGGAACCGGTTCAGCAACCCGCCGCGGAGCGGGAGCGACGGATTACATCGGCGCCTTATGTTCCGGTCCCCCCGGGGCACTATTCAAACCCTGTGGATAACATCGCTGCAGCGGCAGCACGGTTGGCCGCTTTACCTGTGGAAGAAACATCCCCTGTAGCGATAGAGGCGCGCAGGGCCCAGAGGTTACTCAATACGGCGTTAATACAGCAGCAAGCGTACTCTCACAGCAGGGAAAGGTTGCATTCAACACCACGTCCCAACCGAAGTTACTCTAGACATTGGGAGGAGCCCGAAGTATCTAGCAGCGAACGGAGGAGACATCAGCACAGGCAAGATAATCCGGCAAGGGCAGAGATGCCAGCCCCGGATCGAAACCGGCCTAGATCGGAGGCCAGGGAGGAGATCCGCCAGTCGACGCCGGTTCACACCGGCACTACGGGGACAGGAGCGACAGCGAGCGGTTTTGGGATACAGTGTCTTGTCCCGGCCCTGCGGAGCGTTAAGTTGCCCAAGGATTTCAAAGGACCTCGCAAGGTGCCTAATTACACAGCCGATTTACCGCCCGAGGCTTGGGTGGAAAGCTACGAGATGGCCATGGAGATGCTGGACGTGGATGAATCAGCTTGTGCCAAATATTTCACTATGATGCTTGAAGGGACGGCCCGGACTTGGCTAAAGGGACTTCCTCCGAATTCCATCGGGTCATGGGGGGAGCTGCGCAGTCAGTTCATCAAAAATTTTAAGGATACGTGCAAGCAACCTATGTCGGTGATAGATTTAGCAGCGTGCGTGCAAGGAGAGCAGGAGTCTACAGCAGCTTGGGTACGCAGAGTGGCAGAGATCTTGCACTCCTCAAACGGCATTAATCCGAGCACAGCAATTGTGACATTGGAGAACAATTGCCGGTTTGAATCTTTGAAATTAAAACTCGGACGGCTCAAACGGGAGTGCAATGACATGGGGACTTTGATGAGCGCCTTGGTGAAGTATGGAGACTCAGATAATACCAAGTACCCGGAGCCAGAAGCGGGAAAGGCCAGCAAGACTGGCAAACCGACAACAGCTAATCCGGTCACTTCAGGTCTTTTGGGCAAACGGAAACCGGAAAGCAGCTCCGATTTTGTGGCTAATACACAGGTTCAAGGCGGTTTTCAGGGTAATCAGCAAGGTCCCACTCGCCAAGCCGGTGGAGGAAATCCGGGTTGGGAGCAGGATTTGGATCAACCCTGTATAAAGCATAGCGGGAGAAAGGGGCCTGCACGGCACACGGCAAGAGAGTGCTTGAACCCTACGATAACGGGGAACGGCCGTTTTAATTCTTTTAACCGGCCCCCGAACGGCGGTTCAGGGCCCGGGTTGTATGGTCCGGGTTACCAAGGGAACAACTCCGGTTTAGGATATAGGGGCAATAACGGTTATCAAGGGAGCAACGGCGGTTATCAATCCCGGCCAGGCGGCCAAGGTGGTCAAGGAAACTATAATGGTCAAGGAAGCCAATCACATTATCAAGGTGGTTATCAGAGTCAGGGAAATCAATCGTATCATCAAGGCGGTTACAACAATCAGAGTAATCAGCAGCAGGGCCAAGGGAGTCACAATAACCAAGGAAATCAGCAGCAGCAGCGTCCGCAGCAACAACAGCAATCCGGGTACCAGAGTAATCCAAAGGAGTTGAGCAGCGGCCAATATCATGTTTTCACCACAAGTTTATGCAAGAGAGACCAGAAGGTTTTAAAGCGGACTGTTAATGCGGTAGAACCGGCGACGCCACAGTTTCTACGATGGACAGAGCAGCCCATTGTTTGGAGCAGGGAGGACCACCCGTTACGGGTAGATAATCCGGGACATTTAGCTTTGGTAGTGGCACCTCAGGTGGGAGGATACCGGTTCACTAAAGTCCTCATGGATGGAGGTAGCAGTATCAATATATTATATTACGAGACTTTCCGTCGTATGGGTCTGACAGATAAACAGTTAAGGACATCAAACACAGTGTTTCACGGGGTGGTCCCAGGTAAGTCAGCTTATCCAGTTGGTAAGATTGACTTAGAAGTTACCTTTGGGGATGAGCATGATTCCAGATCGGAGATGATCACCTTTGAAGTTGTCAAAATCAAAAGTCCGTATCATGCTTTGTTTGGGAGGACGGTTTATGCTAAATTTATGGCTAGGCCATGTTATGTTTATCTGCAGCTCAAGATGCCGGGTCATAGAGGCACGATTACGGTGCACGGCAGTCGTAAGGTAGCAGTGGAATGTGAAGAAGGTGATGCAGCTTATGCAGAAGCGGTATGTGCCGCGGAAGAGTTAAAATTTTATAAGGATAATGTTGATCCGGCAGACATGACTCCGCTGAAGAAGCCAACCACTGAGCATGATCCGGCTTTGAAGTTCAAATCAGCGGAAGAGACTAAGCAGGTCGATTTTGTGCCCGGAGATTCATCCAAGCAATTCACCATCAGTGCTAACTTGGATCCTAAATAGGAAAGCGCGCTCATCGAGTTCATCCGTGAGAACCGGGATATCTTTGCATGGAAGCCCTCTGACATGCCAGGTATACCGAGGGAACTCGCTGAGCACAAGTTAAATATTGATCCGAAGTTTAAACCGGTAAAGCAGTATCTGCGCCGCTTCAACGAAGAGAGGCGCAAGGCTATAGGAGAAGAAGTGGCTAGGCTTTTGGCGGCAGGATTCATAGTAGAAGTGTTTCATCCGGAATGGTTGGCTAATCCGGTTCTAGTTCTAAAGAAGAATGGGAAGTGGAGGATGTGTGTGGACTACACAGATCTCAATAAAGCTTGCCCAACTGATCCTTTTGTTCTACCTCGTATTGATCAGATTATTGATGCTACAGCAGGGTGTGAGCGGCTGAGCTTTCTGGATGCGTACTCAGGCTATCACCAGATCAAAATGGCAGTTGAAGACCAAGAGAAGACGGCGTTCATAACCCCTTTTGGTGCTTTTTGCTATGTGTCTATGCCTTTTGGGCTCAAGTGTGCGCAGGAAACTTATCAGCGTTGTGTTCAGAATTGTTTGAAAGGGCAGATAGGAAGGAACGTACATGCTTACGTGGATGACATTGTGGTTAAGTCAAAGGAGGAGAGGACAATGATAGAAGATCTCAGAGAAACCTTTGATAATCTTCGGGCTTACAGGATGATGCTCAATCCGGAGAAATGCGCTTTTGGTGTCCCGGCTGGAAAGCTTTTGGGATTCCTGGTCTCAAACCGGGGAATAGAAGCCAACCCGGAGAAGATCAAGGCCATCACATCTTTGACGAAACCGGCTTGCATCAATGATGTTCAGCGCATAGCTGGCCGGATCACGGCGTTGAGCCGGTTCATCAGTCGCTTAGGAGAAAAGGCGATCCCGCTTTATCAAATGTTGAAGAAAACGGACCGGTTCATTTGGAGTGATGAAGCGAATACAGCGTTTGAGAATCTGAACCAACAACTAGCGAAGCCGCCGGTTTTAGCCGCCCCTATTGACAAGGAGCCTTTGCTACTATATGTTGCTGCAAACACACGGGCAGTTAGCGTTGCAATTGTGGTTGAGCGCAAGGAAGCAGGGAAAGAACATCCGGTTCAGCGTCCGGTTTACTATGTGAGTGAAGTACTCATCGAGTCCAAGCAAAGATACCCTCATTGGCAGAAATTGGTGTATGGGGTGTTCATGGCGAACCGGAAGTTGAAGCATTATTTCCAAGGGCATCCGATAACTGTGGTTAGCTCAGCTCCGTTGGGAGATATAATCCAGAATAGAGAGGCAACAGGCAGAATAGCCAAGTGGGCCATCGAGCTCAGTCCACATGAATTGAAATATGTACCACGTACTGCTATCAAATCTCAGGCATTGGTGGACTTCATCAACGACTGGACAGAATTGTAGACCCCGGAGGAGAAGCCGGATCTCACTTATTGGACGATTCACTTCGACGGTTCGAAGCAGTTGGAGGGCTCAGGGGCCGGAGTGGTTTTAACTTCCCCCAGAGGTGATAAATTTTGTTATGTCCTCCGGTTGTTATTTCCTTGTACTAATAATGCAGCAGAATATGAAGCACTACTTCATGGTTTGCGGTTGGCAAAAGAGATGAATTTAAGCCGGGTTAAGTGCTTGGGCGATTCAGACCTAGTGGCACAGCAAGTTTCGGGCAAGTGGGATTCAAGGGATCCCCTCATGGCGGCTTATCGACGAGAGGTTGAAGCGGTGGCAGGTTACTTCAAAGGGTATCAGGTGGAACACATAGACCGGCGGAAGAACGAAGCAGCTGACGCTTTAAGCCGGCTAGGGTCGCAACGTAAACCGGTACCACCGAACACCTTTTTGGATGAGTTGCACA
>LR738715.1:551030490-551089098 GCA_902687465.1 Secale cereale | reverse complement strand
GGGGCTAAAACAACATTTGAATGTAGATAGTACGAGGCATAATATTGATGTTTCAATTCGGTGTACATTCTAAGATTTGAACTGAGGACCATGCATATGGGTAATTATTTTGAATTCGTGCCATACTAGGTTTCGAAAAGTTGACATTGACTCGATTTGTTGTGCTATTTTGTAGGTCATATGTTTGAATCCATCCAAAAGTTTTCTCACTACCATGGTGTTCAGCATATACATATGAATTTGTATTAAAAAAGTAGTGTGGATACAATGAAATGCGAAATCCACGTTAGAATTGGAGATCGCTATGTGACACACACTCTAATTCAAATAACTAATTATGTGACACACACTCTAATCCACGTTAGCGTGGATACCGTGGATACCGTTTCGACTTTTTTCAAATAACTCCTCATTAATTAATTTATAGTATCTCATTTCGAATGACTAGTTATTGCAAGGAAAACACGGGCACGGTAATACATACAGATTCGTTTGCAAATGAAAGAAGATTCGTTTGCATTCTCAAATGTAGACACACCAGGCAGACCAGGGTCGTGTCGTGGTGGTCGCGTGTGTAGGACGGACGCTTAGCACCCAGCCACCCACCCCCTCCCTCCCTCCCCCTGCCCCCCAAAAAAAGGACGACGACAAAATAAGTTCGTGCTTCCACGTTTCGGATTGAAATATCCGGCGGCCCAAATTCCAGCCCTGCAAAATCTCCCTTCTCCACCGCCCCCTTCCACGGCCAGATTTCTCAAATCCCTAATTCGCTGCCAACCCAAGCAAAGTTCGAATCGCCCCTCGTCTCGTCTCTTTCCCCACCTTTGTGCCGGATGACGACGATGAAGACGACGGTCGTGCTTCACCACCGCACTGGAGCTACCTCATCTACGCCCTCGTCCATCGCACCGGGTGGTCCACCGACAACGTTGACCGCCACAACCGACGTGCCTCACAGACACCGACTTCCACCGCATCAGGTGCGCTTCACCGACGCCGTCTCCCAGCTCACCGGGGCTACTTCACCGAGCACATCGTCGTGCCTCCGCCCCACCGAGGCCGCTGGGGCTTCACCAACAGTCTCATTCACCGCATCGTAGTGCTCCGCTGCCATTCAAGATCTGCATCCGTGCGCAGCCAGCCAACGCCAGCGCATCACCCTCAACGGCTCTGAAGTGACCCGCACTCTAGCTAGGCGAGCATGCCCAAACGCCGGCCCGAACTAGGTATCCACACATCATTCCCTTGTGCACTGTTCCGACGATGTTTGGATATCCTTTCACTGCTCTCTTAGCTTACACGCCTATTCAACTCTGATTTTAACTCTTATTTCTTCTGAAGATATCATATGAAACAAGCAAATCCATTTTTAGCGAAGCATGACGGCGCTACGGGATCTGGTACACATCATGCACACCCGTATAACCTTGTAAATATCTGTCCTCCGGTACAACAACACGGTCGATTCCTCTTATTTGATCAGCCATTCGCCGTGTCAAAAATGCATAGGGGGATGCAAGGAGCACAAGTCCTGCACATCCAAGCAAGTGGTAACATGGACTTGTACATGAAACATCCCAAGCGCAAGCAGAGCTACAGTGAGCCTGTACAACGAGCTAGCGTAAGTCCCTGCATTTCATTTAATTCGTACTGGCATTCGTGTATGATTTGTGTGCAGTGGCGGATCCACGAATTCAAGTTACCAGGGGCGAACATTTAACTTAAAAAATACGAAGGCACTTGCACTCTGGAAATCAACATAACTTGAGAAATGTGAAGCTACATGCACTTTGAAAACCAGCTAATGATTCAAAGTAGTTCAGATTATGAACACTAAATGATGCAAGAACGAAAAAACACAAAATGCATCATGGTGTACAAGGACTACAAACATGGTATGTACCTGCTTGAATTATTCGTTCTCTGGCTGAAAATATCGAAGTGTAATTGCACCTATAACCAGTGCGCAAACTGCATATCAATATATCTATCCTGCACAAGTATGCCAATAGTTTCAAACAACAGATTAGAAAAGTATTTATGCTACGTTGTCATGATACGGGGACTTTCTGGTAGATGGCCTCGACGTTTCCTCAAGCCATGAAAATGCACTATAATTTGCTTGTCATCAATGCCTGCAAATCTCTATGTCTCTCTCAACATAGCAGATCATCATTAGACACTAAATCCTTCAATGGAATCTTGCAAAATGCTTGCATTAGATGCCTCATTAGACACTATATGTTCATCACCAGGAGCATGTAAAATATTTGCATCAAATCCTTCATTACCAGTCTGTTCATTAGACACTTCAAGCTCAAGAACAACATGAGCTTGTATGTTTGCACCGGAAACTGGTTATATTCATTAGATTCATCCAGTTCAGTATTGATTGGCGGAGTTATAAAATAAGAAGAAATTGGTTTCATTTTCTCATAGATTCCCTACATACAAGCAGTTTTACAACACCATCAGGTTTAACTATTGGCCAGAAATTGAAGAGTTGAATTAGATATAATCAGTGAGGTGATGTACCTGCTCGTTGCACATGCTACTCTTGCAAGCTGCGATTGTCCGTTTGCACAAGCTCGATGCCATGCCCGTGCTGCCGCCGCTGCCTCCCACGCAGGCTACACCCAGGGTTGGATCTTCATCTTCTTGTCCTTCCGTTCGCTTAAAGCCCGGCGACCGCCCTCCAATGAGGGCGCGAGGAAGTGCTGTGTCGGTCTATCCAGCGGCGGCTAGGTTAGGAGCGAACCAGACTGGAGGCTGGAGCGGATGAATTGGGATTTTTCCTGCTGTCGATCGATATGGGAGGCACTCGTTTGGGCCGCGAGCCTGCTATAGGGCCTGCCTTGCCCTTATGTTATTGGCCTATCCAAATTGAAACATTTTTCTTCATTTTTTACATTGCCTGCTCGTGCGTTGGGACGAACAAAACTATCCTGGGCCAACCCGGATGACTCAAACTAGGTGCACACTTTCGAGCCACCCGAGGCGGCCGCCCATACCAGCCCCTATGGTGGCGTCGCCCCTTTTTGTGTGTATGATAGGGGTACTGAAAAATATTCCAGTGGCGCTTTTGATTTACCCACAGGATGGTTGAATTTCTTGTTTCTATGAACTGAGTTCGCCAATAATGTGAAGGATGTCAGTCTTTTCATCCTATTGTAGACTGCTTAGATCTCGATATGCCAAAAGTAATCGCATGAAATATACAGTAAAAGCCAGTGTGATGTGTGTGGCTACAACTAGTCTGACTACACGTCCTCATATAACATATCAAGGACGCACCATCTTACCAGATTAACCATTCGACTTACCAATGCAGTGTGGGAAGAAAGAAGTATTGGGACTGCGTATCCAAGCAATTGATGCCATGGACTCCTTCGTACAAGCTTGTAAGCGAAAATGAAGTTGCAGTGTGCCTGTACAAAGAACTAGCGTAAGTTCAGTTACCTGCTTCTCGGAATTTTTGTTAGCTACTTATTGCAAAATTGTTCAATTATGTTGCTTGGCTTAATTTAGTTTGCTACCAATTACATAATGCCACAGCCTGTTAAACCTATTGTAGACTGCGCCTATCTATGTGTTTGATACTTAATGTTAAGAATTACCTGTTTGCCTGAACTTAAATAGCTACTTGTTTGTTTAACTGCTCTGCTGCTGCAACAATGGGTTACAATGATGTTAATAACTACATTTAAGCATCGAATTGAAACTCTTTAATTCCTTGTTTGTTTAACTGGTTTTCTGTTATAACTCCCAGTTGAGATGTTTTGCTAACTTCAACTTTTCTGAATCCAATCGGAACTTTAATGGCAAAAAAAGTTAGCCCCAGATCAAAGAGCGAGGTCCCCATGGGCGTTGTAATATCCAACAACAGTGGCACCGGCCCAATCGTGCATTATGAATTACCAAATGTTGATGCTCTAGAGGCTAAATTAGTGGTACAAAGAGATTATGCTTCTGCACTTAGATATGAAGTTGACATGTTGAGGAAGCAAACAACACAATCAGTAGCAGTACTCAAGACAACCATTAAATATTTGGTGGATTTCAAAACGAAGCAAGCTGAGACTGACCACATTGTTAAGGTCCTGAAGGAAAAAAGGAAATTAAATTCCCACCTGGTAAATCATAGGTGAAATGTTCTTTCCATAGTTGAATAACCTTTGTGTTGTTTGTTCATGTAATCAATCAAAACATTTGTTTTAGAGATCATGTAATAATTTTTTTTTGTTTTTTGTTTTTTGGTTTGTAATTTTATTTGAGCACAAGTCTGTATTAATTGATAAGACTCGGAGACATTTCATTTTGATTGCTATGCCAGACCTACAAATATGCCAATCGGGCTGAATGTGAATTCAGCAATAATAATAGTATAGATGGACCATAAGTGGCACACATCGGAAAGGGCCAAGATGCTGTAGTAGCTTGGCTAAAAAAGGATAATGTTGTAGCAAAGAAAAGTACAGCGGTCAGGCTTATGTATGTTAGTTGATATTATTGATCCATATACTCTATAAGTGTTTATATGTCTGTTAGTTCTGTACATTCTTGGTTGATTGACTTGGTATTTGAATCTTGATACATCGCTTGTGTACATATCTAAATGGGAGTACACATTATGCTGCGTGTGACATTTGAATTGGACATGAAGTGTTCCAAATATTCGAATTCACCTTAAACTTGATTCTAGTTTCTGAATTTGAGTATCGGCATTTGTAAGCCATATTCATATATGACAGTGGAATACATCTTTGTCGTCCTTTTGAAGATATATAAAATCACATAGACTGATTTATAAAGATTCGTATAGGAATACAAAATGGATTCGAATTTAGTTGTCAGGGTAAACGTGGATGCTTATTGTCCCGAAATTCGAAAGAAGCGGCAAAATGTCCACTCCCACGTCGGCTGCCCGAAGCCAAGTGTTCGGGAGATGGAAATTACTGTCTACACATTACACGGACAATCCGTCGGCCCGATTTCCACTGCTCTAAATAGGGGTAGCATAGTAACTTCAATTATACGTGACACGACCGCCTCTGAGCCCGTTCCGACATAGTGGGCGCCAAACATGGGCGGCAAAACACATTTGATTCAAGCTCGTCCGAAAGACCTATGTTTCTCCCTCCATTTCCCCATTCATACACAGTGGGCGGCAAAACAAACTCGACTCGGCCGAAACCGATGTAGGAAAATATTTTCAATAGGGGCAGGTTTGTAACTTCACTCAGACGTGACACAACCGCCCTACCTGTCAGCCCGTTCATACATCGTGGTGCCAACCATGGGCGACAACCACCCTCTCCTCGCCCGAAATCGCTCTCGCAAATATTGGCGAGATGCGAGATTACCGTCATATCCCCAACCGACGAGACGTCCAAATTTTAAACGGGGGCTAAGTTCGTAACTTTCCCATATTTCAGACAGGCGCGTCCCAAAAACATGATTCCCCGTACCTCTCCCTCCATTTTCCCATTCATACACCGTCCGCGCTAGAACACCATCCCTACACCAGCCTCCGTCCGCCACACCATCCATCGCCGCCGTCCTCTACCACATCCATCGCCGCCGTCCTCCACCACATCCATCGCCACCGTCCTCCACCATGCCGGAGCGCCTACCAAGACCGCATCGTCCACTGCTAGAGATGGACGTTTCTCATCCACGGCGACGGACCAAGAGCCTTGCATCACGTCCTCTCGCTTCATCGACGCCGTCGTCCTCTTTGCCGGGGCCGCTCACACGACCTTCTCTTCCACTGCAACGGGACTTATCCCCCGATGCACCCGTCCACCGTCGCAGATCTACTTCAACACCACCGACAGCCATCGCACACCCGATGGCTACACGGCGGCGCAAGAGAGGTGGTACTTCATATCTCCTCAACTTTTTGATCTCAACCAGAAAATAGATCTTAACTTGGTTACTCTACTTTCTTTTCAGCTCTTAGAATTTAGTTCTTAGTTCGAAGCAAACAATGTTCGCTAAATACCATTTCTCCGGTTTCCCCCTTTTATGATCACTATACGATCATAATACGTGCTTCGTGTCATAATAGCACTACTCGACCCATCAAGCTAAACAAGCTTAGTTGTTCAAATATGAATCTGATATTATTAAAACAGATTCGTTTAATTGGTCAGCTAAATGTTCCTAAATTAGTTTCGAAAATGCATGTTTGCCGCTCGGGTGTGTATCTCTACAGGGTGCCCATGGTGGGCCGGCCCACCCTGGGATTTTGGGTCGTCCCAGGCCCCAATTCCCCTCTGTTCTGCTACGCGCTTCCGATCTCTACTCGCCTCCCAGCCGCCTGCCTCACCGGCGACTTGCCGTCCCCGGACGGCATGACTCTAGACGGAGATGCCGGACTAACAGGAGGTCAGGAGCCGCTCGCCTAACAGCGTCACCGCTGCCCGGGCGCGCCGCTGTGCCTACCTTCCTAGTCCGTTCAGGGCTCAGGCGTGCAGCACCCACTAAGCCAACCCAATTTATCCTGAGATAAGTCCTCAACACTCAGCAGCCACTCCCCATCACCCATTTTCTAATTGATTCATTACTCATTAGGCAGGACTGTCATTAGGGTTTGTTGTGTGCTCAGTTCTACCTACAATTAATGGTTCAGATGTATTTAGATAATCTTTAGTACCTGTAAAGTTCACAGGGTTTTCAAAATTCCGGCCCTACGAACGGACACTAGTCATTTTGGATTGTTGGTCATAGTGACATTGACCCAGATTACTACTGCAAGCCAGGTTTGTTGACAATTTTACTTGTCTTTCTTACTCATTCGATATAATATCCAATTATTCACGTTGATTAGTTGCAAACAATAAGTGCTAGACAGACTTCTTGATTCATATTTTGGACGGTCTCTTACTGCAGTTACAATTCTGCATACTTGTCCTAGTAAGCTCACAACTAAATTATTCATTCACTACATCTATGCTTGCCTTGTCATATTTATTGTCAATATTCTTTTAGGGTGGACCACCTTGTTTCTAAATACTGCAAACGTAGACATGAGTGAATAGTATTTCTCTATGCGATCTCTTCCATCATGTGTGGGCAATGAACACTGCATTGTATAGAAAGAAAGTGTCATTTCCAGCTTTTACATAGGCTTCGATCTTTTACATGGAATACAATCTGCCTACTTGCTTTGTGTCGCACTACCAACACTCCACCCTTGAACCTAAACATTATGCCACTCATAATTCCTTAGTTTATTTGTTCAAATACGAATTTCATATGATTCTAATGTTCCTACTACAGTTTTGAAATGTGTGTCTGCCTATTATAGAGACATAAGGGGTTTGTATTTCTGTGTGTGGTCTGGTCAGCACGGTTGGGGGGTGAACTTTGCATATGCAGGGGTCTGTAGGGAGACACTCTACGAGATGAATCTGCAATGCATTCCATAGATAATCTGACTACTTTTTATGTTTTCATGAAACTCAGATTCTCAACAGCATCATAATTATTATGAGCTTGCGCGCATGAAAAGAATAAAGCAGAACAATGCAATGGCTATCAAACTTGGCATTAAGGGACTGAAATCAAGTCTGGATGCAATGCAATGCAAACACTCTCCACCTATAGATTCATGCTCAGAATATGATCCTAACAGTGATTCTGAGCTAGAGGGAGACCTAAGTCAATGTAGCTCTGATACGTCTCCGTCGTATCTATAATTTTTGATTGTTCCATGCCAATATTCTACAACTTTCATATACTTTTGGCAACTTTTTATACTATTTTTTGGGACTAACATATTGATCAAGTGCCCAGTGCCAGTTCCTGTTTGTTGCATGTTTTTTGTTTCGCAGAATATCCATATAAAACGGAGTCCAAACGGAATAAAAACGGACGGATTTGTTTTTGGAATATATGTGAATTTTGGGAAGCGAAACTAACACGAGACGATGCTCGAGTGGGCCTCGAGGGTAGGGGGCGCGCCCCCCTGCCTAGGGCGCGCCCTGGGCCCTTGAGGCCACACCGTAAGGCGGTTGATGCCCTTCTTTCGCCACAAGAAAGCTAATTTCCGGATAAAAATCGTGTCAAAATATGAGCCCAACCGGAGTTACACATCTTTGGGAATTTAAGAAACGGTGAAGGGCCAGAATCTGGGAACGCAAAAATAGAGAGAGACAGAGAGACAAATGCAATCTCGGAGGGGCTCTCGCCCCTCCGCCGCCATGTAGGCCATGGATCAGAGGGGAAACCCCTCTCCCACCTAAGGAGAAGGTCAAGGAAGAAGAAGAAGGAGGGGGCTCTCCCCCCTCGCTTCCGGTGGCACCGGAGTGCCACCCGGGCCATCATCGTGAGACGGTGGTCTACACCAACACCTCTGTCATCTTCACCAACATCTCCATCACCTTCCTCCATCTATCTACATTGGTCCACTCTCCCGCAACCCTCTGCACCCTCTACTTGAACATGGTGCTTTATGCTTCATATTATTATCCAATGATGTTGTGACGCCCCCGATTTGACCGTACACTAATCATGTACGCAAATGTGTACGACCAAGATCAGGGACTCACTAGAAGATATCACAACACAACTATAAACACAAATTAAAATAATACAAGCTTTATATTACAAGCCAGGGGCCTCGAGGGCTCGAATACAAAAGGTCGAAAACACAAGAGTCAGCGGAAGCACTAATATCTGAGTACAGACATAAGTTAAATAAGGTGCCATAAGATGGCTAGCACAAACTGGGATACATATCGAAAGAGGAGCAGGCCTCCTGCCTGGGATCCTCCTAAACTACTCCTGGTCGTCGTTGACACACTGCACGTAGTAGTAGGCGCCTCCGGTGTAGTAGGAGTCATCGTAGGTGGTGTCTGGCTCCTGGGCTCCACCATCTGGTTGCATCATCCGAGAAGAAGGAACAGAAGGGGGAAAAGGGGGAGCAAAGCAACCGTGAGTACTCATCCAAAGTACTCGCAAGTAAGGATCTACACTACATATGCAATGGTATCTTTGTAAAGGGGTAATATATGTGGGTTAAACTGCAGAATGCCAGAATAAGAGGGGGATAGCTAATCCAATCGAAGACTACGCTTCTGGCCACCTCCATCTTGCAGCAGTAGATGAGAGTAGCTGGAAAGTAACAAGTATCCTCGCTTCTCGCAGCCTCCGTCTTGCAGCAGTAGAATAGAATAGATGGTAAGTTCACCAAGTAACATCGTATAGCATAATCCTACCCGGCAATCCTCCCGCACATCACCCTGTGAGAGAGCAACCACCGAGTTGTATCTGGCACCGGTAAGGGTGTGTTTTATTAAGTATCCGGTTCTAGTTGTCATGAGGTCGGAATACAACTCCGGGTCGCCCTTTTACCGAGGGACACGGCTATTCGAATTGATTAACTTCCCTGCAGGGGTGCACCACATAACCCAGCACGCTCGATCCCATTTGGCCGGACACACTTTCCGGGGTCATGCCCGGCCTCGGAAGATCAACACGTCGCAGCCCTACCTAAGCACAACAGAGAGGTCAGCACGCCGGTCTAAACCGTAAGTGCACGGGGGTCTGGGCCCATCGCCCAATGCACACCTGCACGTTGCGAGGGCGGCCGGTGAGCACACCTAGCAATTTCCATTACTAAGGAAGTTACGTTACGCGGTCCAACCCGGCGCGCGGAGCTCAGTCGCTGACGTCAAGAAGGCTTCGGCTGATACCACGACGTCGAGTGCCCATAACTATTCCCACGTAGCTGGTTAGTGCGTATAGGTCAATGGCCAGACTCAGATCAAATATCCAAACTCGTTAAGCGTGTTATTATGAGATAACCGCGGACAACGACCAGGGCCAGGCCACCTCTCCACTGGGTGTCTCAACCCGCCCTGTCGCTCCGCCACAAAGATCCACTTGGGGGGCCATCGGGAACTCAGGCCCACCACTACCTGGATGGAGCCACCTGTCCTTTCAGCCCCCATATCGAATCACTTGCGGGTACTCAATGAGCCGGCCCAACTTTAGTCACATCATGTATCATGTAAAGTATGTATATAATATATACCCGTGATCACCACCCGAGGTGATCACAGCCCGATAGTATAGCATGGCAGACGGACAAGGATGTGGGGCCACTGATGGAATACTAGCATCCTATACTAAGCATTAGGATAACAGGTAAAGGTATCAACAGTAGTAGCAATAATGACAGGCTATGCAACAGAATAGGAGTTATCGAATCATCAACTGTAGCAATTCTAATGCAAGAGTAAGAGAGAAGAGAATGGGCGATATCTGGTGATCAACGGGGGTTGGCTTGCCTGGTTGCTCTGGCAAGGAGGGGTCGTCATCATCGTAGTCGAACTGGGGGTCGCCGTTAGTCTCGGGGTCTACCGGAAAGAAGTAACGGAGGGGGAACATAATAAATAACAGAGCAATCAAAGCATCACAAAGCGTAACAAGACAATACGCGGTGTTCGGTGTGCCATAACACGATAATAGGTGATACCGGTGAAGGGGGAAAACATCCGGGAAAGTATTCCCGGTGTTTCGCATTTTCGAACAGAGGGGCCGGAGGGGGAAAGTTGCTGGTTCGGTATGATAGGGAGGTGCAGTAGAAGAACGGATTGCGCAGTCGGATTCGTCTCGACGTTCTGAGCAACTTTCATGTACAAAGTATTTTCATCCGAGTTACGGTTTAAAGGATATGATTTTCTAAAGTTTTTATTAATTTCTGGAATTTAAATATTAATTAAATTAATTCAAAAAAAGGATTTAGCACATCAGCATGACATCATGCTGACGTCAGCATGGTTGACTGGTCAACCTGACCAGTGGGTCCCACCTGTCATACACTATTTAGTTTAATTAGGATTTACCTAATCCAGTTACTGTTTAATTAAACTAACTAGTTAATTAGATTAATTAAACAGTATTAATTAACATAATTAATTCACTAATTAATTAATTAATTATTAAATTTATTCTTTTTTGTTCTATTTTTTAACGTTTCTGGGCCGTGGGGCCCCCTGTCATAGGGCCAGATGACCCTTAATGGGTCGGGCGCTAATCGGGCAGGCGGGTTCGGGACGCCCCGTCGGTGCCCGACTGGGCGTTCGCCCAGATCAACGGGCAGGGGAGGGCGCTGGGCGCGTGCCCACACCCGCGGTCATGGCGGGGCGCCGGTGGGCGGCAGCGGTGGCGTCGCGAGGGCCGGAGGCCGGGCCGGCCACTGCTGCCAGCGGTTGCCGCCGCGAGCAGCGAGCAGCGGCACGCGCGGCCATGCTGCTGTGGGACGAGGCGAACGGAGAGGGGGAGCAGGGCGGACCCGCACGGGCAGGAGCAGCACACGGGGTGCGCACGCGCAGGGCGCCGGTCCAACTGGGCGCTGGCCCTGGCCAGCCGCGGCCGCACGCGTGTGCACAGGCACCGACGGCGGGCACGACCAACATGGCTGGCGAGAGAGCAGGGAAGTGGTGCACGGGCGCGCGGGAGCAGGCGTCAGCGGAGGCGGGGTGACCGCGTGCGTGAGTGCGGCGACGGATGGGGAAGAGAGGGGAGGGAGCTCACGGACGGCGTCGATGCACGGGGCGTCGAGGCGCGAGGGAGCGGCTCGGGGAGGGGACGAGGACGGAGAGGCGACGGTGGTGGCTCCGGCGAGGTAGAGGCGGGGCGGCGGTGGCCGCGGCGTTTGCGGCCTTCGGGCGCTGTTCCGATCGACGAGGAAGGGCGAGGGAGAGACGATGGGATGGCGTCGACGGGGTCCGGCGAGCGCCTGGCAACGGTGGGACGACGGGCTAGGCAGCGGGGCGCCGGGCGCCGTGGTTGTTGCCCCGATCCAGAGGGGATCGGGGAGCGAGAGGAATGGGGTAGGAAGTGGGCGATGAGGGGGTTAGGGTTACTGTCGACGTGGGGATAAGAGGTAGTGGGGGTGGGCCGGCCTGGTGGCCTGGATGCCTAGTTGGGCCAAACGGCCCAAGGGGGGGGGGGTTCTTCCTTCTTTTATTTTTCTGTTTGTTTTGTGTTTTCCTTTTATTTATTATTCTTTTCTGTTTTATTAAATTTGATTTGTTTCTTTTCTTTTATAAGTTGCAAAGGTTGTATCTAAAATGGTATTCATAAATATGCCACCACCACAATTAACTAGGTACCTAAAATAAAATAGATGGTAATCATTTATTATTTTAAAAGCATTTGAACAATTGTTTTTGTTGTTGTTTTATTTATCTTATAGTATTTAAACATTTTATAAAGGTGTGGTTTGTCCACCATAATTTCCTATGCATTATTTGATTCACTCCGATCATTTTAGTTTTAATATTTGAAAATTCTTATGGTTTGCCTGATTTGGAATTTGAATATGAATCGGTTTCGAACTAACTCGAGATTAGCAACTATAATCGAGGTGACGTGGCGTCATTAGCAGAGGGTTACTGTAGCTTAACTATCCGGGCATCACAATTCTCCTCCACTACAAGAAATCTCGTCCCGAGATTTAAGTGGTGGAGTAAGGGGAAAAGGTCTGGTTATGATATTCTAACGGATCTTCTCGATCTTGGTTGCTCTTTCGAAGAGGTTGACCCTTTTCGTTGAAGTCTCCATTTCTCTGCTTCAAGTCATTGTGATCAAGTTGTCATCCTTTCTTCGGAATCTCCTTCGTCCTACGAACGCGACCAGGGGGAAAAACTCCGGAAGAACGCAACTCCACAAAGCTGGGCATCTGACGGTGAACTCAATGGGAAAGACATGAGGTGCCCCACGAGTTGTGTTTCAGTGAATTCGTTGAGTGCAATATACGATGGTACCAAAGCTTTAAAAGGGTAGGCAATCATTCGATGCCTAGACAGAAGCTGGAATGGGGGCTTGAACAACGAGAATAACATGGTGTTTGATTCCAGGATGAATAATGGTATAGAATTTCGCTCGTGAATCACATTCGAACCCAGGTGCAAAGGATACATTAGAACTCGGGTTGTAAAGAAGAGTCAGGTTTCGATCCAGTGGACGTGTGGGTTATGGGCCCACCATGTGGGTTGAAATAGGAAGGGTGGTGACATCTTGCACAACCTCGACGGGGAGGCATGTCAGTGGATAGCTTGTCAGCTATGTCGCCAACAATGTCGGTACCAAGGACGGGGAACGAACAAAACCATTTTCCCGCTCGTTGAAACGAGGCGAACCAATAGGCAAAGTTCTCATCCATCGGTGGTTATCGAAATGTTATCAATAATAGAATTAAGGTCATACTGACAGAGTTGCACAACGAGGTGTTTACATAAGCAGAGAATTATTACTGCTTAGATTATATTTAGATCAAAGAAAGGTTAAACAAACAAATGGAAAGGAAAATAGTGATTACACACTATTATTAGGAGTATATCCTTCCCATGGACAAGAAGAACATGGCATACAGGGTAGGAGAGCAAGTACCCAATCATTTAGTTAAAGAGGCAAGGATTAATCAAGATGTTACCCATACAATGGTGTTTGGATAACTGATCAAGAAACATTTAGCATCGGTCTTCAAATGCTCTTGTTGAAAATCGGAGTACCACAGACATGCTTCGAGATAGCATTGGCATGGTCTTGAAGTAAAGGTCGGACTTAGATACACAAAGGATTCATCAGGAACAACTTATAGAATAAGTCTTACAATTTCCTCCTGGAAGAATGGCTATCCATGCAAAAAAAAATATAATGACGGGTCCTCTATCCAGGAGTGCTAGGCATGACATCATAATACCGGTCATCAAAGGGCCAACAATATAACTCCTGGAAAGTTGTCCCAACCATCATATTTGACCGAGATTCAGATCCGATTGGTAGTATGATAACTCAGACTCAGGATATTCGAGAAGAAAAGGTGCAACACAAATCGACGAAATGACATTGTAAGATTCCCGGGAAATGAACTATGGGAGCGGTTTCCCGAAACAATAGTTCATCATTAAACCAAGGAGAGGATGAGGCGTTGCCTGATGGGCTCAGCGACAATTCATCGAGAGTTCCAATCGGAGGGATTTCCACAATAATGTGAACAAGAGGATGACACTTGTCAATTCAAATGATAATCATGTTGTATGCTCGAGGAAAACATACACCATTAATCATCATTTGAAAGGTGTGCCTGAAATATGACCTTAGGCAGCAAGATCAATGTTAGAGTGACAATTTAATAACCAACAGTCTAAGATTGAGCTATCGATCGTTAACTTCAAAGCAATAGGGTTGCTAGAAGTGCAGAACTCAAGCAGCATCATTAGCATATTGGTATCCCGGTTGAAAACAACACGGGGACCAAGGAAGAATGGTGATGATGAGAAGTATCACTATACCAAGAATGCTGATGAGGTGGAGCAGTCTCGCAACATTCTTGACATAAAAGATGGTAATATTTCAAGATAGAACATATTACAAGTTGGAGAGTAAGTTTTAATCATAACGTGGACAAGCTCGCGATGAAAGGAAGTCAAGGGTGTCGATGATAATAAAAATCATCGAGGGCAAGGAGGGTATTTCTCATCATAAACTCCGTTGACGTCTCAGAAGAAGTCAAAGTGTTGAAGGTGATCACGACACATTTGTCGGGAGGTTTCAAGAGGATGCAATCAAAGATCGGCTGCATCCAGCAAGGGAATGACGAAGTGGCAAGTTATTGGATCAATATAAAAGATGCAAGCTCGGAATCAAAGTTGCCTTACTGAACAAGCAACCAGATGCTGAAAGCTCGACGTAAGTTGTGCTCAATCTCTGAAGAATTCGTGCACCAAAGAAGGATGAGGTAGCAGAGTCAAAGATAGCTAGACAAGGGATGTACCCGATAGTCTAGGAATAAACCAGATTGAGTTTAAAAATTTCCTAGTAACATCTACTAGGGGTGTTGAATTTTTAGAGCAGATTTGATTTACTAAACGGTGTCCTCGGTTGACGGCAACCTAGAACCCGTAGAGTGATTACGACAAGCAATGGTACTACCTCATCAAAAGTTCAAAAGGTGTAGTGCAAAGGCATGATATCCTCGAGATATCAGAGGGTAAAACTCGAAGGTAGAACACGATAGAAGTTGAACTAGGTCATTGACCTAGGACAGTAGATGCTTTAACCTTGTCAAAAATTGACGAGGCCTGGAATGGATTTATTCCAGATATATTGAATAAGGACAACATGGCCGGAACCATAACTGCAAGGGATTTATTCCAGATATATTGAATAAGGACAACATGGCCGGAACCATAACTGCACGGGCAGGAGCAGCACACGGGGTGCGCGCGCGCAGGGCGCCGGTCCAACTGGGCGCTGGCCCTGGCCAGTCGCGGCCGCACGCGCGTGCACAGGCACCGGCGGCGGGCACGACCAACATGGCTGTCGAGAGAGCAGGGCAGTGGTGCACGGGCGCGCGGGAGCAGGCGTCAGCGGAGGCGGGGTGAGCATGTGCGTGAGTGCGGCGACAGATGGGGAAGAGAGGGAAGGGAGCTCACGGACGGCGTCGATGCACGGGGCATCGAGGCGCGAGGGAGCGGCTCGGGGAGGGGACGAGTACGGAGAGGCGATGGTCGTGGCTCCGGCGAGGTAGAGGCGGGGCGGCGGTGGCCGCGGCGTCTGCGGCCTTCGGGCGCTGTCCCGATCGACGGGGAAGGGGGAGGGAGAGACGATGGGATGGAGTCGACGGGGTCCAGCGAGCGCCTGGCAATGGTGGGACGACGGGGTAGGCAGCGGGGCGCCAGGCGCCGTGGTTGTTGCCCCGATCCAGAGGGGATCGGGGAGCGAGAGGGGTGGGGTGGGAAGTGGGCGATGAGGGGGTTAGGGTTACTATCGACGTGGGGATAAGGGGGAGTGGGGGTGGGCCGGCCTCGTGGCCTGGATGCCCAGTTGGGCCAAACGGCCCAAGGGGGGGGTTCTTCCTTCTTTTATTTTTCTATTTGTTTTGTGTTTTCCTTTTATTTATTATTCTTTTCTGTTTTATTAAATTTGATTTGTTTCTTTTCTTTTATAAGTTGCAAATGTTGTATCTAAAATGGTATTCATAAATATGCCACCACCACAATTAACTAGGTACCTAAAATAAAATAGATGGTAATCATTTATTATTTTAAAAGCATTTGAACAATTGTTTTTGCTGTTGTTTTATTTATCTTATAGTATTTAAACATTTTATAAAGGTGTGGTTTGTCCACCATAATTTCCTATGCATTATTTGATTCACTCTGATCATTTTAGTTTTAATATTTGAAAACTCTTATGGTTTGCCTGATTTTGAATTTGAATATGAATCGGTTTCGAACTAACTCGAGATTAGCAACTATAATCGAGGTGACGTGGCGTCATTAGCAGAGGGTTACTGTAGCTTAACTATCCGGGCGTCACAGATGTGTTGCCATCCTATGATGTCTGAGTAGATTATCGTTGTCCTATCGGTGATTGGTGAATTGCTATGATTGTTTTAAATTGCTTGTGGTTATGTTGCTGTCCTTTGGTGCCCATCATATGAGCGCGCACGTGGATCACACCATAGGGTTAGTTGTATGTTGATAGGACTACGTATTGGAGGGCAAGAGTGACAAAAACTTCAACCTAGCATAGAAATTGATGCATACAGGATTGAAGGGGGACCAGTATATCTTAATGCTATGGTTGGGTTTTACCTTAATGAACATTAGTAGTTGCGGATGCTTGCTAATAGTTCCAATCATAAGTGCATAGAATTCTAAGTAAGGGATGACATTCTAGCAGTGGCCTCTCCCACATAAAACTTGCTATCGGTCTAGTAACGTAGTCAATTGCTTAGGGGCAATTCCGCAACTCCTACCACCACTTTTCCACACTCGCTATCACTAATTTAGTTGCGTCTTTATCTTAACAGCCCCTAGTCTTTATCTGTGTGTTCTTTATATTCTTGCAAACCTATACCACAAAAACTACAAAGTACTTCTAGTTTCATACTTGTTCTAGGTAAAGTAAACGTCAAGCGTGCATAGAGTTGTGTTGGTGGTCGATAGAACTTGAGGGAATATTTGTTCTGCCTTTAGCTCCTCGTTGGGTTCGACACTCTTACTTATCAAAAGAGGCTACAACTGATCCCCTACA
Organism: Secale cereale; assembly: GCA_902687465.1. Classification (NCBI taxonomy): domain Eukaryota; kingdom Viridiplantae; phylum Streptophyta; class Magnoliopsida; order Poales; family Poaceae; genus Secale; species Secale cereale. The sequence continues at coordinate 551,072,037 of LR738715.1, read as the reverse complement.
CTTGTGGGTTATCAAGACCTTTTTCTGGCGCCGTTGCCGGGGAGCAATAGCGTGGGGTGAATATTCTCGCGTGTGCTAGTTTGCTTTATCACTAAGTAGATTTTATTTGCTGTTGTAAGTTGTTCTCTATCTTCAGTAATGGATATGGAACACGAAATACCAAAAAACTTAGGTGTACTTGCTACTCATGGAGATGGGGAACCTCCTAAAACCCTCGATGCTCATTATGTGAAAGATATTATCTACTACTTTGATAATCCTGAGAAAACCCCATTCAACTATGTAATGGGAGTAACGTTGGGTGAATACTTTAGGGATTATCGCTTGACACAAAAAGGGAAACTATTACGGGATCAAATTCATTTGTTGCATTGGTATGCTCGGCAACTATGCTTGAGATATGATTATACTTGTTGCTCTAGGATGAAGGCTCCACACCTTCCCTTTTCATGCAAATTTAATGATAATAAAACCTTAGCTTCTTATGCTAATGGTGTATATGATTATTATGATGTGGAACAAATAGAAGAATTCGTTGCTTTTAAGGGTGCTTATGAAATTTAATCTCTGTTTAAAAAGAATGATGCTTTTGATGATGATGTTTCTAGGCCTGAAAATCTTGCTATATTGAAATATTGCTATTTGAATTATGAATATAACTCCAATATTGATGCGTTTATTGAGAAAGTCTCCGCTGTCCAAGAAGAGACTAATATTTTGTAGGAAAATATGGAAGAAGAAACTGATGACATTGTGAGCTCATTAGATGAAAAAGATGACGAGGAGAGCGAAGAACAAAAGGAGGAAGAGCGGATTAGCTACCCGTGCCCACCTTCTAATGAGAGTAACTCTTCAACTCATACATTGTTTAATTTCCCTTCATGCTTACCGAAGGATGATTGCAATGATGATTGCTTTGATCCCGTTAATTCTTTTGAAATATCCCTTTTTGATGATGCTTGCTATGCTTGTGGCCAAGATGCAAATATGAATTATGCCTATTGGAGATGAACTTGCTATAGTTCCTTATGTTAAACATGAGATAGTTGCTATTGCACCCACGCATGATAGTCCTATTATGTTTTTGAATTCTCCAAACTACACTATATCGGAGAAGTTTGCACTTATTAAGGGTTATATTGATGGGTTGCCTTTTTCTGTTACACATGATGATTTTGATGATTATAATATGCATGTGCTTGCTGCTCCTACTTGCAATTATTATGGGAGAGGAACTACATCTCCGCCTCTCTATGTTTCCAACACGATAAAATAGCAAGAAACTGCTTATGCTATGCATTGGCCTTTACTCGATGTGCATGAATTGTTCTTTTATGACATGCCGATGCATAGGAAGAGAGTTAGACTTCGTTGTTGCATGATATATATCACTTTGTGCTCACTACTAAATGCCAAATCATTGTTAATTAAAATTGGCTTTGATATACCTTGGGATCCGGGTGGATCCATCACTTGAGCACTATATGCCTAGCCTAATGGCTTTAAAGAAAGCGCTGCCAGTGAGACAAACCGGAAGTTTTAGAGAGTCATTTATTTCTGTTGTGTGCTTTTATGAAGTTTAAAAACAAAAAAATAAAGAGGGGAACCCAAAACTTTTCAAAAAGAAAAGTGAAAGTGATATAGACGAGCATTGTGAAAGTGGGGGACGTCCTTGAACTTTGTTCATGTGACGCCCGGATAGTTAAGCTACAGTAACCCACTGCTAATGACGACACGTCACCGCAATTACTGTTGATAATCTCGTGTTAGTTCGAAACTGGTTCGAATTCAAATTCAAAATGAAGCAAACCCTAAAAGTTTTTCAAACGTCAAAACTAAAATGTTCTAAGGTGACAAATAAATCATATGTAATATTGGTGGAAAAACCACACTTTTATAAATAGTTTAAATGCACTATAGTAAGTAAAACAGTGGCAAACTATTATTTAAATGCTCTTAAAAATAATAAACAAATACGAACTATTTTATTTTGGTGACAAGTTAATTGTGGTAGTGGCATGACTATTAATACTGTTTTAGGTATGACCTTTTGTATTTAATATAAAACAAAATAGAATAAAACACAAGAGTATAATCACAAAAAAAAAAACATAGGAGAAAAAACCCTCTGGCCAACTGGGCCAAACGGCCCAGCTGGTCAGCCCACCAGGCCACAACCGTCCAGCCCACCTCCACCATCCCCTACCTCACGCTACATGAAGCAGAGGAGGGCGTGGCGTGCATCCATGGTGCCTTGGCCATGGATGGCCTCCACGTGCCTTCCCCGGCCTATAAAACATGCGCAGCCGAAACCCTAGACCACCCTCTTTCGTTCCCCCCTCATTCCCCCTTCGCCCCTTTCCTCTACTGCACGAATTCGACCTCGGAAGACAGTACGGTGACCACTGCCTCGCCTTCGTTGTTGCGGCCACCGAGCTCTCAGGCGTGCGGGAGAACATCCAGGAGATCCTCCGCGTTCGACTTCGTCCGTTCAGGGGACCAACTAAAGCTAGGACGTCGCCAATCCATCGACCTCGACCTTTTTCTTCGACTACGGCTACCACATCAGGTCGTTGGTTCACTCAACATTGACCTCCCTGGGTTCGTCGTCTGCTCCACCGGCTCCGCAGTCAGCTCCTCATCCTTCCCTCGATTTTCGCGCTTGTTCCTTCGCCGTAGGACGCCAACCGCAGCCATGACCGGAGCTCGACGCCCGCGAGCCCCAGGCCGCGTTCTCGCGCCACCCCTGTCCGCCTCGCCCCGCTGTAGCTTCTGCTACCGCCGCCGTGCCCGCCCGTCTGCCCACGCCCACGTCCAGCCTTCCCCGCGCGCGCCCCGAGCCTGCCGGCGCGGGCGCCGGCCTTGCCCCCCTCGCGCCCTGCTCCCTGGCTGCCCGAGCCACCACGGCTCGCTGCCGCCCGTCGTGCTCCACCTGCTCCCCGCGCCTCGCCGCGCCTCCATCCACCGCCGCTGGCCCCTGCGCCGGCCGCCGCGCCTCGCGCCCCCCCGAGCTCCGCCTGCGCGTTGCGTACGCCGCGCCCGCCTGCACCGGCTATCCCGTCCTTCTCCTGCGTCGTGCTGCGCCTCGCCGCTGACCGCCCTGCCCGGCAAGCGCCTCCGCCGGGGCCGTGCGCCCCGCTGCCTTTCGCCCGCCTCCCCCGGGGGCCGCGTCTAGCCGGCCCCGCCAGCCCTTGCCCGTCGACGGAGGCAGCGGCCACCGCGCCCACACAGGCCGGGCCGACGCCCGGCCCCGTTAACCCACCGCCCGGTAACCCCCCCCGGGCCACTGACTAGGGGGCCCCACGCCCCTAGTTTTAAAAAGGGTTTAAAATTAAATAATAAAATATAATTAATTAATTAATCAACTGAATTAATTTTGTTTAACTAAAATAAGTACTAGTTAGTCTAATTAGTCTCTAGTTAGCTGCTATGTGTTAATGACATGTGGGACCACTCCAGTTAAATACCAATTTATTTAAGTAAATAGAATGACATGCGGGACCCACTTACACTATTCATGTGTTGACCAGTCAACCTTTGACCGGGTCAACCTAGCCCCACTGGCCCCGCTGTCATACTCACATTCTAGGGTAGCACTAGGTGACAAAAGTATATTCTGTTTAAATAATTCGAATTAATATAAAACCAGAAAGTCCAGAAATTGTTTAAATCTTTGAAAATTCATATAAAATAAACCGTAGCTCGGATGAAAATAATTTACATATGAAAGTTGCTCATAATTTCGAGACGAATCCGAATAAGCAGTCCGTTCGTTCACCACACGTCCCTAGCATAGCGGACCTGCACCTTTCCCCCTCCGGCCCATCTGTCCAAAAACAGTATACACCGGGAATACTTTCCCGGATGTTTCCCCCCTTCATCGGTATCACCTCCTACCGCGTTAGGTCACACATAGCACCGCGTTTTGCCATATTATGCTTTGTGGTGCGATGTTTGCTTTATATTTATTGTTTCTCCCCCCTCTTCTCTCCGATAGACATCGGGACTGAGACTACTGATGGTGCCACTGTGATCGACTGCGTCGACGACGACCCCTCCTTCTTGCCAGAGCAACCAGGCAAGCCCCCCCCCCATGATCACCAGATATCGCCCATTCTCTTCTCTCTTATTCTTGCATTAGATTTGCTACTGTTGATAATTCGATAGCTCCTATTCTATTGCATAGCCTGTCATTGTTGCTACAACTGTTGATACCTTTACCTGCTATCCTAATGCTTAGTATAGGAGGCTAGTATTCCATCAGTGGCCCTACATTCTTGTCCGTCTGCCATGCTATACTATCGGGCCGTGATCACTCGGGTGGTGATCACGGGTATATACTTTACTATTACATACACATGTTGATGATTCGGAGATGGGGGCTGAAGGGGTAGGTGGTTCCACACAGGTAGTGGTGGGCCTGGGTTCCCGGCAGCCCCCTGATGGTTACTTTGTGGCGGAGCGACAGGGCGGGTTGCGACCACCTAGGAGACAGGTGGGCCTGGCCCTGGTCGTTGTCCGCGGTTATTTCATAATAACACGTTTAACGAGATCTTGGTAATTGATCTGAGTCTGGCCATTGGCCAATACGCACTAACCAGTTACGTGGGAATAGTTATGGGCACTTGACGTCGTGGTATCAGCCGAAGCCTTCTTGACGTCAGCGACTGAGCGGCGCGCGCCGGGTTGGACCGCGTAACGTAACTTCCTTAGTAATGGAAGTTGCTAGGTCTGCTCACCGGCCGGCCTCGCAATGTGCAGGTGTGCATTGGGTGATGGGCCCAGACCCCCGTGCACTTAGGGTTTAGATCGGCGTGCTGACCTCTCTGTTGTGCTTAGGTAGGGCTGCGACGTGTTGATCTTCCGAGGCCGGGCATGAGCCTAGAAAGTGTGTCCGGCCGAATGGGATCGAGCGTGCTGGGTTATGTGGTGCACCCCTGCAGGGAAGTTAATCTATTCGAATAGCCGTGTCCCTCGGTTAAAGGACGACCTGGAGTTGTACTCTGACCTCATGACAACTAGAACCGGATACTTAATAAAACACACCCAGATGAGTTCCAGATAAAACTCGGTGGTTGCTCTCTCACAGGGTGATGTGTGGGAGGATCGCTGGGTAGGTTTATGCTATAAGATGTTACTTGGTGAACTTACCATCTACTCCATTCTACTGCTGCAAGACGGAGGCGGCGAGAAGCGAGGTTACTTGTTACTTTCCACCTACGCACATCTTTTGCTGCAAGATGGAGGTTACGAGAAGCGTAGTCTTCGATTGGATTAGTTATCCCCCTCTTATTCTGGCATTCTGTAGTTTAACCCACAAATATTACCCCTTTACATAGATATCATTGCATATGTAGTGTAGATCCTTGCTTGCGAGTACTTTGGATGAGTACTCACGGTTGCTTTTCTCCCCCTTTCCCCTTTTGTCCCTACTTCTCGGATGATGCAACCAGATTGATGGAGTCCAAGAGCCAGAAGATCCCGAGGATGATTCTACGTGGAGTTCGGCTTCGAGGAGTAGTTAGGAGGTCCCAGGCAGGAGGCCTTGCCTTTTCGATCGTTGCTACATTTGTGCTAGCCTTCTTAAGGCAAACTTGTTTAACTTATGTCTGTACTCAGATATTATTGCTTCCGCTGACTCTTGTGTTTTCGAGCCCTCGAGGCCCCTGGCTTGTAATATAAAGCTTGTATTATTTTAATTTGTGTCTAGAGTTGTGTTGTGATATCTTCCAGTGAGTCCCTGATCTTGGTCGTACACATTTGCGTGCATGATTAGTGTACGGTCAAACCGGGGGCGTCACAGTTCATGCCCATGGAAACTTTGTGAATCTTAATTACAGAAACTTTCAACAAAAATAATTATCCCCTTGTACAATTCCATTGTATTATAAGAATAATGTGCCAAGGTTTGGCTTTAGGATGTTTACAATGCTTGTTGGTTTGTGCGGTGCAGGACAGAAACTTTGGCTGTAGTGCACGATTTTACATTTTTTGCTGGAACGTGAAATGGTTCTGAAACTTACTGCACTGTCTTTCTATACAAATTTTTGATTTTTTCCTAATTTTGGCAGAAATTTTCAAGTATCATAAGTATGGTGAATGTTCAGATTATTACAGACTATTCTGTTTTAGACAGATTCTGTTTTTGATGCATAGTTTGCTTGTTTTGATGAAACTATCAATTTCTATCAGTGGATTAAGCCATGGAAAAGTTATATTACAGTAGCTACAATGCAAAAGCAAAATATGAATTGGTTTGCAACAGTACTTAGAGTAGTGATTTGCTTTATTATACTAACGGATCTTACCGAATTTTCTGTTGAAGTTTTGTGTGGATGAAGTGTTCGAAGATCGAGGCGGTCTCGATGTGAGGAGAAGAAGGAGAGGCAAGAGCTCAAGCTTGGGGATGACCAAGGCACCCCAAGTAAATATTCAAGGAGACTCAAGCTTCTAAGCTTGGGGATGCCCCAGAAGGCATCCCCTCTTTGTTCAACAAGTATCGGTATGTTTTCGGATTCGTTTCATTCATGTGATATGTGCAGATCTTGGAGCGTCTTTTGCATTTAATTTTCACCTTTTCTTTTTTGCACCATGCCGGTATGAGATAGTCCTTGTCTGATTTATAGAATGCTCTTTGCACTTCACTTATATCTTTTGAGTATGGCTTTATAGAATACTTCATGTGCTTCACTTACATCATTTGAAGTTTGGATTGCATGTTTCTCTTCACATAGAAAACCGCCATTTGTAGAATGCTCTTTTGCTTCACTTATAATTGTTAGAGTGTGGGCATAACTTTTTTATAAATAATTAAAACTCTCTTGCTTCACTTATATCTATTTAGAGAGTTGACAGGAATTGGTCATTCACATGGTTAGTCATAAAATCCTACATAAACTAGTAGATCGCTGGATATGATATGTTTGATTCCTTGCAATAGTTTTGTGATATAAACATGGTGATATTAGAGTCATGCTAGTGGGTAGTTGAGTATTGTAGAAATACTTGTGTTGAGGTTTGTGATTCCCGTAGCATGCATGTATGGTGAACCGTTATCTGACGAAGTCGGAGCATGATTTATTTATTGAGTGTCATCCTTTGTGTGGAGGTCGGGGGTGCGTGATGGTTAACTCCTACCAACCTCCCCCCTAGGAGCATGCGTGTAGTACTTGGTTTCGATGGCTAATAAATTTTTGCAATAAGTATGTGAGTTCTTTATGACTAATGTTGAGTCCATGGATTATACGCACTCTCACCCTTCCACCATTGCTAGCCTCTCTTGTACCGCGCAACTTTCGCCGGTACCATACACCCACCATATACCTTTCTCAAAACAGCCACCATACCTACCTATTATGGCATTTCCATAGCCATTCCGAGATATATTGCCATGTAACTCCACCGTTCCGTTTATTATGACACGCACCATCATTGTCATATTGCCTTGCATGATCGTAAGATAGCTAGCATGATGTTTCCATGGCTTGTCCGTTTTTTGATGGCATTGCTACGCTAGATCATTGCACATCCCGGTACACCGCCGGAGGCATTCATATAGAGTCATATTTTTGTTCTAGTATCGAGTTGTAATATCGAGTTGTAAGTAAATAGAAGTGTGATGATCATCATTATTAGGGCATTGTCCCTTGAAAAAAAGGGAAAGGACAAAAGAAAAAAAAGGCCAAATAAAAAAATAAAAAAAGAAAGGCCAAATAAAAAAAAGGAAGGCCCAAAAAAAGAAAAAAAGAAAAAGAAAAAAGGGGACAATGCTGCTATCTTTTTCCACACTTGTGCTTCATCATAGCACCATGTTCTTCATGATAGAGAGTCTCCTATGTTGTCACTTCCATATACTAGTGGGAATTTTCATTATAGTTGGCTTGTATATTCCAACGATGGGCTTCCTCAAATACCCTAGGTCTTCATGAGCAAGCAAGTTGATGCACACCCACTAGTTTTCTTTTGACCTTTCATACACTTATAGCTCTAGTGCATCCGTTACATGGCAATCCCTACTCACTCACATTGATATCTATTGATGGGCATCTCCATAGCCCATTGATTTGCCTAGTCGATGTGAGACTTTCTCCTTCCTTTTGTCTATCACCACCTTCTATTCCACCCATAGTGCTATGTCCATGGCTCACGCTCATGTATTGCGTGAAAGTTGAAAAGGTTTGAGAATACTAAAGTATGAAACAATTCCTTGGCTAAAACCGGGGTTGTGCATGATTTAAATACTTTGTGTGGTGAAGATGGAGCATAGCCAGACCATATGATTTTGTAGGGATAGCTTTCTTTGGCCATGTTATTTTGAAGAGACATGATTGCTTTATTAGTATGCTTGAAGTATTATCGTCCTAATGTCAAATGATAGACTATTGCTTTGAATCACTCGTGTCTTAATATTCATGTCATGGTTAGATTGCATGATCAAGATTATGCTAGGTAGCATTCCACATCAAAAATTATCTTTTTTATCATCTACCTACTCGAGGACGAGCAGGAATTAAGCTTGGGGATGCTGATACATCTCCGTCGTATCTATAATTTTTGATTGTTCCATGCCAATGTTCTACAACTTTCATATACTTTTGGCAACTTTTTATACTATTTTTTGGGACTAACATATTGATCCAGTGCCCAGTGCCAGTTCCTGTTTGTTGCATGTTTTTTGTTTCGCAGAATATCCATATCAAACGGAGTCCAAACGGAATAAAAACGGACGGAGATTTTTTTTGGAATATATGTGAATTTTGGGAAGCGAAACTAACACGAGACGATGCCCGAGTGGGCCTCGAGGGTGGGGGGCGCGCCCCCTGCCCAGGGCGCGCCCTGGGCCCTCGAGGCCACACCATAAGGTGATTGATGCCCTTCTTTTGCTACAAGAAAGCTAATTTCCGGATAAAAATCGTGTCAAAAGATGAGCCTAATCGGAGTTACGGATCTCCAGGAATTTAAGAAGCGGTGAAGGGCCAGAATCTAGGAACGCAAAAACAGAGAGAGACAGAGAGACAGATCCAATCTCGGAGGGGCTCTCGCCCCTCCGCCGCCATGGAGGCCATGGACCAGAGGGGAAACCCTTCTCCCACCTAAGGAGAAGGTCAAGGAAGAAGAAGGAGGGGGGCTCTCTCCCCCTCGCTTCCGGTGGCACCGGAGTGCCACCGGGGCCATCATCGTGTGACGGCGATCTACACCAACACCTCCGTCATCTTCACCAACATCTCCATCACCTTCCCCCTTCTATCTACAACGGTCCACTCTCCCTCAACCCTCTGTACCCTCTACTTGAACATGATGCTTTATGCTTCATGTTATTATCCAATGATGTGTTGCCATCCTATGATGTCTGAGTAGATTATTGTTGTCCTATCGGTGATTGGTGAATTGCTATGATTGATTTAAATTGCTTGTGGTTATGTTGCTGTCCTTTGGTGCCCATCATATGAGCGCGCGCGTGGATCACACCATAGGGTTAGTTGTATGTTGATAGGACTACGTATTGGAGGGCAAGAGTGACAGAAACTTCAACCTAGCATAGAAATTGATGCATACGGGATTGAAGGGGGACCAATATATCTTAATGCTATGGTTGGGTTTTACCTTAATGAACGTTAGTAGTTGCGGATGCTTTCTAATAGTTCCAATCATAAGTGCATAGAATTCCAAGTAAGGGATGACATGCTAGCAGTGGCCTCTCCCACATAAAACTTGCTATCGGTCTAGTAACGTAGTCAATTGCTTAGGGGCAATTCTGCAACTCCTACCACCACTTTTCCACACTCGCTATCACTAATTTAGTTGTGTCTTTATCTTAACAACCCCTAGTCTTTATTTACGTGTTCTTTATATTCTTGCAAACCTATCCCACAAAAACTACAAAGTACTTCTAGTTTCATACTTGTTCTAGGTAAAGTAAACGTCAAGCGTGCGTAGAGTTGTACCGGTGGTCAATAGAACTTGAGGGAATATTTGTTCTGCATTTAGCTCCTCGTTGGGTTTGACACTCTTACTTATCAAAAGAGGCTACAACTTATCCCCTACACTTGTGGGTTATCAAGCTCCCTAGTGGAGGAGTCAGAGGAAGATGCCCTGTCTTATTCACCCATCAAGGTGCTTGCTCGAACTTTCCAAGGTTATATTTGTCGCACATATCTTGCAACTGATGCTTTGCATTGCTTCTACTTTGTTGAACAGCCATTAGCTTAGTTTACACATAGTGTATGAGAATACGCCCTGCATATCCATTTTCAGTACATATTCCATCTGTCATCATACCATATTTATCCATTCAAATGTTGTTATTGTGTATCAGACGTTCAAAAGGAAGAGGGCGATTGCTGATCGTGGAGGAGCACAAGCAAAGTATTTGGAAAAGGTAGTGGCACCTGATAAATCAAATAGCCCATTAGGTGTAGTTTCAATATCACCTGACCCACAAAACACCCCAACTCTAGAAGACTCTAGCCCTACTACACTGGTCATTTCTGATGCCCCAACTCAGCAGACCCCAACTGCAACAAACATTATGATTATGCCAGTTGACATAGCACCAGCTCTACGATGCAAAACCCCCATTCCAGCAAAGAGTACACCAAATCCAGTTGCCAAATCCCTTTTCGAACCAGATAGGGCCCCAATTGCGGCAAATAGGACCCCTGTTCCATTTCTTCCCAGTTTAAAAGACAAAGCTTATATTGTTGTCAGGAACTTTGTGCGCATATTTCCTTCATGGAAAGATTATACCGCAAATGAAGGAAATATGCCCTAGAGGCAATAATAAAGTTATTATTTATTTCCTTATATCATGATAAATGTTTATTATTCATGCTAGAATTGTATTAACCGGAAACTTAGTACATGTGTGAATACATAGACAAAACAGTATGTCCCTAGTATGCCTCTACTAGACTAGCTCATTGATCAAAGATGGTTATGTTTCCTAGCCATAGACATGAGTTGTCATTTGATCAACGGGATCACATCATTAGGAGAATGATGTGATGGACAAGACCCATCCGTTAGCATAGCACTATGATCGTTTAGTTTTACTGCTATTGCTTTCTTCATGACTTATACATGTTCCTATGACTATGAGATTATGCAACTCCCGAATACCGTAGGAACACCTTGTGTGCTATCAAACGTCACAACGTAACTGGGTGATCATAAAGATGCTCTACAGGTGTCTCCAAAAGTATTCGTGGTGTTGGCATAGATCAAGAATAGGATTTGTCACTCCGAGTGTCGGAGAGGTATCTCTGGGCCCTCTCGGTAACACACATCACAATAAGCCTTGCAAGCAAAAGACTAATGAGTTAGTCACGAGATGATGTGTTGCGGAACGAGTAAAGAGACTTGTCGGTAACGAGATTGAACTAGGTATAGAGATACCGACGATCGAATCTCGGGCAAGTAACATACCGTCTTGACAAAAGGAACAACGTATGTTGTTATGCGGTTCTGACCGATAAAAGATCTTCGTAGAATATGTAGGAGCCAATATGAACATCCAGGTTCCACTATTGGTTATTGACTGGAGATGAGTCTCGGTCATGTCTACATAGTTCTCGAACTCGTAGGGTCCGCACGCTTAACGTTTGATGACGATCGGTATTATGAGTTTATGAGTATTGATGTACCGAAGGTAGTTCGGAGTCCCGGATGAGATCACGGACATGACGAGGAGTCTCGGAATGTCCGAGACATGAAGATTGATATATTGGACGACTATATTCGGACACCGGAAGTGTTCCGGAAAAGTTTCGGATTTATCGGGAATGCCGGAGGGGGTTACCGGAACCCCCTACGAGAGGGGATGGTCCATAGTGGGCCTAAAGGGAAAGAGAGAGGCAGCCCATAGGGCTGGCTGGCGCCCCCACCTAGGGTTCCTAGTTGGACTAGGATTGGGGGGGGGCGCCACCTCTCCTATTCCTTTCCCTCTTCCTTCTTTTGGTGAATCCTACTAGGAATAGGATTGCAATCCTATTCCTAGTAGGAGTCCACTCCCTAGCCGCACCAGGAAGGGCCGGCCGGCCTCCCTCCCTTGCTCCTTTATATACGGGGGCAGGGGGGCACCCAAAGACACACAAGTTGAATTGTTTTAGCCGTGTGCGGTGCCCCCTCCACAGAATCACACCTCAGTCATACCGTCGCGGAGCTTAGGCGAAGCCCTGCGCCGGTGAACACATCATATCCGTCACCACGCCGTCGTGCTGACGAAACTCTCCCGTGAAGCTCAACTGGATCAAGAGCTCGTGGGACGTCATCAAGCTGAACGTGTGCTGAACGCGGAGGTGCCGTACGTTCGGTGCTTGATCGGTTGGATCGCGAAGAAGTTCGACAACATCAACCGCGTCGCTTGACGCTTTCGCTCCCGGTCTACGAGGGTACGTAGACACGCTCTTCCCTCTCGTTGCTATGCATCTGGTAGATAGATCTTGCGTGATCGTAGGAAAATTTTAAAATACTACGTTCCCCAACAGTGGCATCATGAGCCAGGTCTATGCGTAGATGATATGCACGAGTAGAACACAATGAGTTGTGGGCGATACTAGTCATACTGCTTACCAGCATGTCATACTTTGCTTCGGCGGTATTGTGAGATGAAGCGGCCCGGACCGACATTACGCGTACGCTTATGCGAGACTGGTTTCACCGTTACGAGCACTCGTTGCTTAAAGGTGACTGGCGGGTGTCTGTCTCTCTCACTTTAGCTGAATCAAGTGTGGCTACGCCCGGTCCTTGTGAAGGTTAAAACAGCACATACTTGACGAAACATCGTTGTGGTTTTGTATGCGTAGGTAAGAACGGTTCTTGCTAAGCCCGTAGCAGCCACGTAAAACTTGCAACAACAAAGTAGAGGACGTCTAACTTGTTTTTGCAGGGCATGCTGTGATGTGATATGGTCAAGACATGATGAGTTATACGGTTTTGTATGAGATGATCATGTTTTGTAAAGTTATCGGCAACTGGCAGGAGCCATATGGTTGTCGCTTTATTGTATGAAATGCAATCGCCATGTAATTGCTTTACTTTATCACTAAGCGGTAGCGATAGTCGTAGAAGCAATAGTTGGCGAGACGACAACGATGCTACGATGAAGATCAAGGTGTCAAGCCAGTGACGAAGGTGATCATGACGGTGCTTTGGAGATAGAGATCAAAAGCACAAGATGATGATGGCCATATCATGTCACATATTTTGATTGCATGTGATGTTTATCTTATTATGCTTCTTATTTTGCTTAGGACGACGGTAGCATTATAAGATGATCCCTTACTAAATTTCAAGGTATAAGTGTTCTCCCTGAGTATGCACCATTGCGAAAGTTCGTCGTGCCGAGACACCACGTGATGATCGGGTGTGATAAGCTCTACGTTCAAATACAACGGGTGTAAGCCAGTTTTGCACACGCAGAATACTCGCGTTAAACTTGACGAGCCTAGCATATACAGATATGGCCTCGGAACACTGGAGACCGAAAGGTCGAGCGTGAATCATATAGTAGATATGATCAACATAAGATGTTCACCATTGAAACTACTCCATCTCACGTGATGATCGGACATGGTTTAGTTGATTTGGATCACGTGATCATTTAGATGACCGGAGGGATGTCTATCTAAGTGGGAGTTCTTAAGTAATATGATTAATTGAACTTTAATTTATCATGAACTTAGTCCTGGTAGTATTAGCATATCTATGTTGTAGATCAATAGCTCGCGATGTTGCTCCCCGTTTATTTTTTATATGTTCCTAGAGAAAACTAAGTTGAAAGATGTTAGTAGCAATGATGCGGAATTGTTCCGTGATCTGAGGATTATCCTCATTGCTGCACAGAGAATTATGTCCTTGATGCACCGCTAGGTGACATACCTATTGCAGGAGCAGATGTAGACGTTATGAACGTTTTGACAAAAGCTCGGTATGATGACTACTTGATAGTTTAAGTGCACCATGCTTTATGGCTTAGAACCGGGACTTCAAAAACGTTTTGAAACGCCACGGAGCATATGAGATGTTCCAAGAGTTGAAATTAGTATTTCATACTCATGCCCGTGTCAAGAGGTATAAGACCTCTAAGAGTACTTTGCCTACAAGATGGAGGAGAATAGCTCAACCAGTGAGCATGTGCTCAGATTGTCTGGGTAGTACAATTGCTTGAATCAAGTGGGAGTTAATCTTCCAGATAAGATAGTAATTGACAAAGTTCTCTAGACACTATCACCAAGTTAGTAGAACTTCGTGATGAACTATAATATGCAAGGGATGACGAAAGTAATTCCCGAGCTCTTCACAATGCTGAAATCGGCGAACGTAGAAATCAAGAAAGAGCATCAAGTGTTGATGGTTAATAAGACCACTTGTTTCAAGTAAAGGGCAAAGGGATAGAAGGGGAACTTCAAAAGGAATGACAAGCAAGCTGTCACACCCGTGAAGAAACCCAAAGCTAAACTCAAGCCTGAAACAAGCGCTTCTACTGCAAAGGAAATGGTCACTAGAAGTGGAACTGCCCTAGATATTTGGCGGATAAGAAGGATGGCAAAGTGAACGAAGGTATATTTGATATAAAGATTATTGATGAGTATTTTACTAGTGTTCATAGCAACCCCTCGGTATTTGATATTGGTTCAGTTGCTAAAGAGTAGTAACTCGAAGTGGGAGTTGCATAATGAACATAAACTAGTTAAAAGGATAAAGTGACGATGTGTATTGGAAGCAGTTCCAAGATTGATATGATCATCATCGCACACTCCCTATACTTTCGGGATTAGTGTTGAACCTAAATAAGTGTTATTTAGTGTTTGTGTTGAGCATGGATATGATTTGATCATGTTTATTGCAATACGGTTATTCATGTAAGTTAAAGAATAATTGTTGTTCTGTCTACATGAATAAAACCTTCTATGGTCATACACCCAATGAAAATGGTTTGTTGGATCTCGATCGTGTGATACACATATTCATAATATTGAAACCAAAAGATGCAAGGTTAATAATGATAGTGCAACTTATTTGTGGCACTGCCGTTTAGGTCATATTGGTGTAAAACGCATGAAGAAACTCCATAGTGATGGACTTTTGGAATCACTTGATTATGAATCACTTGGTGCTTGCGAACCATGCCTCATGGGCAAGATGACTAAAACTCCGTTCTCCGGAACTATGGAGCGAGCAACAGATTTGTTGGAGATCATACATACAGATGTATGTGGACCAATAAGTGTTGAAGCTCGCGGCGGGTATCGTTATTTTCTGACCTTCACTGATGATTTGAGCAGATATGGGTATATCTACTTAATGAAGCACAAGTCTGAAACATTTGAAAGGTTCAAAGAATTTCAGAGTGAAGTGGAGAATCATCGTAACAAGAAAATAAGAGTTTCTACGATATGATCGTAGAGGTAAAATATTTGAGTTAGCGAGTTTGGCCTTCAGTAAAAACAATGTGAAATAGTTTCACTACTCACGCCACCCGGAACACCACAGCGTAATGGTGTGTCTGAACGTCGTAACCGTACTTTATTGGATATGGTGCGATCTATGATGTCTCTTACCGATTTACCACTATCGCTTTTGGGGTTATGTATTAGAGACAGCTACATTCACGTTAAATAGGGCACCATCTAAATCCGTTGATACGACACCTTATGAACTATGGTTTGGCAAGAAACCAAAGTTGTCGTTTCTTTAAGTTTGGGACTGCGATGCTTATGTGAAAAAGTTTCAACATGATAAGCTCGAATCCAAATCAGAGAAGTAAATCTTCATAGGATACCCAAAAGAAACTGTTGGGTACACCTTCTATCACAGATCCAAAGGCAAGATATTCATTGCTAAGAATGGATCCTTTCTAGAGAAAGAGTTTCTCTCGAAAGAAGTGAGTGGGAGGAAAGTAGAACTTGATGAGGTAATTGTACCTTCTCCCGGATTGGAGAGTAGTACATCACAGGAAATTGTTCCAGTGATTCCTACACCAATTAGTGAGGAAGTTAATGATAATGATCATGAAACTTCGGATCAAGTTTCTGCTGAACGTCGTAGATCAACCAGAGTACGTTCCGCACCAGAGTGGTACGGCAACCCAATTCTGGAAATCATGTTACTAGACCATGATGAACCTACGAACTATGAGGAAGCGATGATGAGCCCAGATTCCGCAAAATGGTTTGAAGCCATGAAATCTGAGATGGGATCCATGTATGAGAACAAAGTGTGGACTTTGGTTGACTTGCCCGATGATCGGCAAGCCATCGAAAATAAATGGATCTTCAAGAGGAAGACCGACGCAGACAGTAATATTACTGTTTACAAAGCTCGACTTGTTGCGAAAGGTTTTCGACAAGTTCAAGGAGTTGACTACGATGAGACTTTCTCACCTGTAGCGATGCTTAAGTCTGTCCGAATCATGTTAGCAATTGCCACATTTTATGAAATCTGGCAAATGGATAACGAAACTGCGTTCTTTAATGGAATTATTAAAGAAGAGTTGTATATGATGCAACCAGAAAGTTTTGTCAATCCTAAAGGTGCTAGCAAATTGTGCAAGCTCCAGCGATACATCTATGGAGTGGTGCAAGCATCTCGGAGTTGGAATATACGCTTTGATAAGTTGATCAAAGCATATAGATTTATACAGACTTGCGGTGAAGCCTGTATTTACAATAAGTGAGTGGGAGCACTACAACCTTTCTGATAAGTATATGTGAATGACATATTGTCGATCGGAAATGATGTATAATTTTCTGGAAAGCATAAAGGAGTATTTGAAAGGAATTTTTCAAAGAAAGACCTTGGTAAAGCTGCTTACATATTGGGCATCAAGATCTATAAAGATAGATCAAGACACTTGATAAGACTTTCGATAAGTACATACCTTGATAAGATTTTGAAGTAGTTCAAAATGGATCAGTCAAAGAAGGAGTTCTTGCCTGACTTGTAAGGTGTGAAGTTGAGTAAGACTCAAAGCAAGACCACGACAAAAAAAATATATAGAGAGAATGAAAGTCATTCCCTATGCCTCAGCCATAGGTTCTATAAAGTATGCCATGCTGTGTACCAAACATGTTGTGTACCTTGCCATGAGTTTGTCAAGGGGGTACAATAGTGATCCAGAAGTAGATCACTGTACAGCGGTCAAAATTATCCTTAGTAACTGGATGACTAAGGAAATGTTTCTCGATTATGGAGGTGATAAAGAGTTCGTCGTAAAGGGTTACGCCGATGCAAGCTTTGACACTAAATCCAGATAACTCTAAGTATCAATCTGGATGCGTATTGAAAGTGGGAGCAATTAGCTAGAGTAGCTCTATGCAGAGCATTGTAGACATAGAAATTTGCGAAATACATACGGATCTGAATGTGACAGACCCGTTGACTAAACTTCTCTCACAAGCAAAACATGATCACACCTTATTACTCTTGGGTATTAATCACATAGCGATGTGAACTAGATTATTGACTCAAGTAAACCCTTTGGGTGTTGGTCACATGGCGATGTGAACTATGGGTGTTAATCACATAACGATGTGAACTATCGATATTAAATCACATGGCGATGTGAGCTAGATTTTTGACTCTAGTGCAAGTGGGAGACTGAAGGAAATATGCCCTAGAGGCAATAATAAAGTTATTATTTATTTCCTTATATCATGATAAATGTTTATTATTCATGCTAGAATTGTATTAACCTGAAACTTAGTACATGTGTGAATACATAGACAAAACAGTATGTCCCTAGTATGCCTCTACTAGACTAGCTCATTGATCAAAGATGGTTATGTTTCCTAGCCATAGACATGAGTTGTCATTTGATCAACGGGATCACATCATTAGGAGAATGATGTGATGGACAAGACCCATCTGTTAGCATAGCACTATGATCGTTTAGTTTTACTGCTATTGCTTTCTTCATGACTTATACATGTTCCTATGACTATGAGATTATGCAACTCCCGAATACCGTAGGAACACCTTGTGTGCTATCAAACGTCACAACGTAACTGGGTGATCATAAAGATGCTCTATAGGTGTCTCCAAAAGTATTCGTGGTGTTGGCATAGATGAAGAATAGGATTTGTCACTCCGAGTGTCGGAGAGGTATCTCTGGGCCCTCTCGGTAACACACATCACAATAAGCCTTGCAAGCAAAAGACTAATGAGTTAGTCACGAGATGATGTGTTGCGGAACGAGTAAAGAGACTTGCCGGTAACGAGATTGAACTAGGTATAGAGATACCGACGATCGAATCTCGGGCAAGTAACATACCGTCTTGACAAAAGGAACAACGTATGTTGTTATGCGATTCTGACCGATAAAAGATCTTCGTAGAATATGTAGGAGCCAATATGAACATCCAGGTTCCGCTATTGGTTATTGACTGGAGACGAGTCTCGGTCATGTCTACATAGTTCTCGAACCCGTAGGGTCCGCACGCTTAACGTTTGATGACGATCGGTATTATGAGTTTATGAGTATTGATGTACCGAAGGTAGTTCGGAGTCCCGGATGAGATCACGGACATGACGAGGAGTCTCAGAATGTCCGAGACATAAAGATTGATATATTGGACGACTATATTCGGACACCGGAAGTGTTCCGGAAAAGTTTCGGATTTATCGGGAATGCCGGAGGGGGTTACCGGAACCCCCTACGAGAGGGGATGGTCCATAGTGGGCCTAAAGGGAAAGAGAGAGGCAGCCCATAGGGCTGGCCGGCGCCCCCACCTAGGGTTCCTAGTTGGACTAGGATTGGGGGGGCGCCACCTCTCCTATTCCTTTCCCTCTTCCTTCTTTTGGTGAATCCTACTAGGAATAGGATTGCAATCCTATTCCTAGTAGGAGTCCACTCCCTAGCCGCACCAGGAAGGGCCGTCCGGCCTCCCTCCCTTGCTCCTTTATATACGGGGGCAGGGGGCACCCAAAGACACACAAGTTGAATTGTTTTAGCCGTGTGCGGTGCCCCCCTCCACAGAATCACACCTCAGTCATACCGTCGCGGAGCTTAGGCGAAGCCCTGCGCCGGTGAACACATCATATCCGTCACCACGCCGTTGTGCTGACGAAACTCTCCCGTGAAGCTCAACTGGATCAAGAGCTCGTGGGACGTCATCAAGCTGAACGTGTGCTGAACGCGGAGGTGCCGTACGTTCGGTGCTTGATCGGTTGGATCGCGAAGAAGTTCGACAACATCAACCGCGTCGCTTGACGCTTCCGCTCCCGGTCTACGAGGGTACGTAGACACGCTCTTCCCTCTCGTTGCTATGCATCTGGTAGATAGATCTTGCGTGATCGTAGGAAAATTTTAAAATACTACGTTCCCCAACAGCAAACATAGAACAATTTCCATTATTCCTCCGCAACTTACGCGTAAGTAATGTACTAATGTTATTCATGGTCATTGCTGCATATGTTTCTGCTGACAGAAGACACAAGATTTCATTCTTTTAAATAGGCGAGGACCAAACTGGATTGTGAAGATGAGCAAGGGTTGGTTGCGCTTTTCAAGCACTCGTTGATGAAGTATCATTCCTACCTGAGGCAAGCGCACTTCGATGGCAAGCCTCTAAATGAAATTTCTGTAAAGTCTCCAGTGCTACATTTATCTGATGGTGACTGGAATAATCTTGTTACACATTGGTGTCGGCTACAGCGTAAAGTACTATCTATGATATCACATCACAATTTGAACTACATTTCCGCATTTGCCTTAAATCTCACTTGTACGAAAACTGTTAGCGGAAGAACATTCATTCTCAAGGGACCACAGAATCTCGCAACTATACTGCACACTGCATTGATCTTGTGAGTACCTCTTGCCATGTATGACCATACTTACTTTCATAGCTATTTGATTATGTAGCATCACTGCACATGTTAGCCTCAATATCGTCCATTTGGTGGACATTATAAGATCCGTATGGATACTTACATAAATTTAGAATCAACCCAGTGCTTTTGAAGAGGTTTAGCTCTGCAGTCCTCTTGTAAGGACTGAACATCGTCTATCACTGTACTTACATTAACAGCTACTCCCTCCATCCCATAATATAAGAACGCTTTTTACAGTACACCAGTGTTCAAAACACTCTTGTATTATGGGAAGAGGGATTGGTTCATTGTGTAGCATTCTGCATATTATCTTCCTCGCCCACTGTTTACTAAAAAAGATCAGATCTATATTTAATCTTACCAAAAAGTAGAATACATAGACAATGCCAGTGCAGAAGTGTAGCCCATTGCTCTTGTCAGTACATTTTGTCCTGTAATGCTTGTACTTCCAGGGATTGGTAGTTGATTATGTAGCATCAATCTGCATCTTATCTTCTGTATCCTCTATCCCTTCCAGTATTATCATATCTATAACAAAATGTAGAGTACATGCAATGCTTATGAAGAAGATTATGTGCTAAAATTCTTGAGTTATCCTTCCCTTGACATGGAGAAGGGCATTATAAAGCCGGTGTTAACTGTTAATGTAAGTCAGTCCTTCTAAAGCCTTTATCCTCAACTGCTGTTTAATTTGCTCATACTCCCTATCGTTTACTGCTGTTTAGTTTGCTGTTTCTACCAAAATGCATGTTCTTAAGAACCGTAAGTTCTAAGTTTTATCTAGTAAAACCAAATTCCTTATTCATACCATGCACATTACTCAATACTCCCTATATGTATGCTTATTTTTGTGGATCTATAATCCAGTGTGTGGTGAAGCAGCCCAAGTTTGCACCTTGTCATCTCCTGTTTTATCTTATTGATGTGGCTGATGATATGAACAACATGCCATGCACATTGACCAAAATAGATACAATGATTTTATTTGCCCTTCATCTATGCTTGTTATGTTGACATGGTAATCCAGTAGTGTGGTGAAGCTCCCCGCATTATGAACAATGCCAAATTATGCTATTGATATTTTGAACTTACTCTTTATTTTCTAATTTGAAATTGGATGGAATTGACAGCACATTTATCATCTTTGTTTATACACGTGCAAAACCTGTCATCTCTCTGCTTTGTTTCATGGTGATATGCCTGATGGCATGCACAAGTCTGCTGAAGGCCGTGAGACAAACCCAACATATATTGCAGCAAAGAAGGCAAAACATCTTGAAGATAGCGAGACAACCCCAAAGTCTTGTCTTGATGCAGTGTTCAAGTTACTTGAGTCTAGCAGTCACACGAGCTTGCAAAATTTGTTGTCTGAATCAGTTCGACTTCTTTAGTACCAAGTTCTAGTAGAAAGGCATTCTGCAACTTAACTTCAACTTGAAGCCCTATCTCTAAGAAAGATTACGGAGAACACCAATGAGAACCTTATCGCTAAACAGCTACACTTGGAAGCTATGACCGACATGCTAGGCCGGTCTCACAGCCTTGCTCAGCAGTTTGCGCAACAGTTCCTGCGCAAGGCTAACCTTTCTTGAACTGTCTTGGAAGTGGTCTCGGTTCAGTATTATTTTGTTACGCTGCAATGGTGCCCAGTTTTTGTAATCTGCTTCTTCGTTGCGCGTTATGATCACTGGTGGCGAACTTCGATGCCCAGTGGATGTAATATACCATGAATCCCTTATTGTATAGTGTAGTTTTATTCTTAGTTACTATGCCGTAATTTCTTTATTGTATAGAGTAGGTTTGTTCTTAATTCTTACTAGTTACTACCGTCATTCGCTATCTGAAAAAAAAATCAGATGTAGTCGACTGGGCCGAAACATTCGCCTCTAACGGGCATGGTGTTTAGCGGGCCACAATTGGGCCGGCCTGCATCTTTCTTGGGCCCGAATCATTGGGGCCTTCACACATTGCGCGAGGCCCACAACTTACATCGGCCTATATTTTAGTTGGGCCTTTTGTGGACCCATCGCTTAGTTTGGCCCAGGTAGCATTGGGCCATTAACAGGCTGAATATTGTACTTGCCTGTTACGGGCCAGATGAAACCATGGGCCTTTAGCAGGCCAAAATGCATATTGGGCCTCAATTT
Source organism: Secale cereale (assembly GCA_902687465.1). Lineage (NCBI taxonomy): Eukaryota > Viridiplantae > Streptophyta > Magnoliopsida > Poales > Poaceae > Secale > Secale cereale. The sequence goes on along the minus strand of LR738715.1, from coordinate 551,050,057 downwards.
TCATTAGTCGTCGACGGGCCTTCAGCAGGCTGAAATGTAGACGGGGCCTTTTTGAGCCTAGTTATATCACGGGTAGTTACTAGGCCGAAACATATCTCGGGCCTTAGTTGGCCCACTGATATCATGGGCCTTTAAGAGGCCGAAAGCTTAGTACAAACATCAACGGACGAATAATGCGACAGGCCTTTAACAGGCCAAAAGTCACCTTGGGCTTAACTGTTGCCACCTTTATCACGGGCCGTTAGTGGGCCCGATGTCCTGTCGGACCATATATGGCCCATGGGCAGCACATGCCATTCCCAGGCCGAAAGTCACACCCGGCTAAAATGGGCCCATGTCTACATTGGGCCTCTAACAGGCCGAAAGTCACTAGGCTGTAATTGGGCCCAAATATTCGGCGAACAATTCATGGGCCAGATCTGGCTTCGGGCCATAAATGGGCCCAAATATTCGGCGAACAATTAACGGGCCAGATCTGGCTTCGGGCCGTAAATGGGCCTTTATTAAGCAGGCCGTTATTGGGCTGGCCCACTAGTACCTGAGTAAGTACTACGGGCCTTTGACTGGGCTGGCCTTTTTAACCTATATGTGCCTCTGTTGGGCCGTGCCACGTGTCGATGTATCATAGGCGCTTTGGGTCCAATGAGTGGATGACATCTGTCCCAACAGTGAGCCGACACGTGTTTCCTCCAGCCAATGATGATTTTACACGTCGAAAATGCCCATTGGTCGGGGCTGTTAACGGGTTATCAGATCCAAAACTAGACCCAATAGCTTAACGGTGTTCCGTTATGGTGGATACCACGTGTCGGTCACTGATAACCCTCAACCGTAAGGGATCGAGATAGTCTTCGCGGGTAAGAATAACCCAATTTATTGATTCGACACACGGGGAGCCAAAGAGTATTTATAAGCTTTGACAGTTGAGTTGTCAATTCAACCGCACCTGAAATATACTTACTTGCAACAAAAGATAAGTGGTAACAGTGATATGATAGTGATAATAGTGATAGTAAAAGTAAACAGCAAAAAGTAAATAGTGAAGGTAAATGGCAAAAGTAGCAACTAGTGACAAGCAGGGTTTAAAACACTGTAGGCTAGGGAGATGGATGGTTGGGCGCTGCATGGATGAGATAGATTCTAACTTGGGGCACGGCACACGGAAAAGTAATGATCATCTAGGCGAATATCAAACATTAGGCATGTATCCCGTAGGTAGTTGTACGTGCTTCCAATAAGAACTTGCACAACATCTTTTGTCCTACCATCCCGCTACGAACGGGGCCAAAAGGAACTTATGGAGATTGAGGTGCTCCTGTCAAAGAGCACCGGAACAAAGCAATGAACTCAATGGATACATGTAATCCTCAAACTACGGACCATCCCCTTTAGTGTCCCAAGCTGTCACTTTTGGGATCGCCGGTTCCGAACCGTAATAGGTGCAAACAACTCATAGATAGGATCACGAACACAAATATATTCATGCAAACACATATGGTTCAGATCTGAAATCATGGCACTCGGGCCCTAAGTGTCAAGCATTAAGAATAACAAGTTGAAGCAACGATGATAAACACCATAGTAGATGATAGGCAACATGCCCCCAATGATCTGACAAACTATTACATGATCTAACTCATCCAATCCCTACCATCCCCTTCGCCTACAGTAGGGGAATTACTCACACATGGAGGGAGAAGTCATGGAGGGATGATGAAGTGGTGATGATGATGACGATGGCGACGATCTCCCCTCTCTGGAGGCCAATTCAGCCTCCAGATTAGCCCTCCCGAGGAAGAACAGAGGTGGCGGCGGCTCCGCGACGGAAAACTGCGAAAAGAACTTCTGATCTGGGGTTTCCGTGTCGCGAGTAAAAATACGTGGCAAAGTAGGGCACCAGGGGGTGTGGGCCCCACCCAGGCGACCCCCCGGCGCGGCCCAGGGGGGGCGCCCACAGGGCGCCTGGGCACCCCCTGGCCCCCCTCTGGCCCTACTTCTGGCTCCTGGTTCCTTCAGGTGCGTGGATTTTCTGAGATTTTTCGTGGATTTTTCTAAGATACTTAAAAATCCGTTTTCCTGCACACAATAAAACCATACAGGCAGCTCTGCTGAAAACAGCGTCAGTCCGGGTTAGTTTAGTTCAAATCATGCAAGAATGAGGTCAAAACAATATCAAAAGTGTTTGGAAAAGTAGATACGTTTGAGACGTATCAACGCCCCCAAGCTTAGCATATTGCTTGTCCTCAAGCAATTCAGTTCAACGAACTGGACGCGACAAAGAAAATTTGACAAACTCTTTTGCTTCATTAGATGTATATAAGCATGTACTACGAAAAGAGTTTAGCAAGTATTAAAACAGTACTTATGAGGACAATGCAAGGAGCAATCCTTCTTTCAATTGATTAGTCACAAATACTTAAAAGTAAATAATATACTACTGAAAATCAAGACAAGATTACATTGCACATAGCTTGAGCATACTAGGGTGGTATATCGCTAGTCTCCATGAGTGAAGCAAAACATAAATGCAGAAACTCCTCCAGAGTTTTAAAGGAGACTAGAACTAAGAATTTCAGAATAAATCATATCACAAGTATGCAGAAGACAATGTAATACTTTGGGACAATGCACATTACACTCAGAATGACAATTATGCTCTCCTAGTTAGTGCTTTGATAAAAGAAGGTGAAGACTCTCGAACCGTGGCTTTTGTTGGCAAAGTTGAAAACCCGTGATCGGAAACAAAAACTGAACATGTACCAGAGCTCTTGGTTTTAAAAACAGAGATAAAAAACGTTTTGAGAGGTGAATATTTCGTCAACGAATGCTAGCAGATAACTCAATCACTTCTTGAGCTGGACAAGTTTCGAGGAACGGCTCCCGCATGAGGACGATCACATCCTCTTAATCTCCTTTGTTTATCACTGCCAAAGTTTTCTGATTTCTCATGAACAAAGCGTGAAGGAGGGTTTGTTTGTTATATTATCTTTTTGAGCCAGGCGCACTCAATGCCAGTTCCTTTTCGTATTAGGGGTTTGCACATTATACATGCAATCCAGGGGTGAAACTTGTCCAACTTAAAAAGATTATGAATTAACTACTACTTCCTCATGAGCTAAAACATAGGCACAAAAGAGAAATGCTTTTGATTAATTTCGAGATGGTACACGAAAGTCTTCGTTAGGAATGGCGGGTAAATACCATGTATAGGAAGGTATAGTGGACTCATATGGCATAACTGGTGTTAAGGATTTTGGATGCACAAGCAGTCAGTCCGCTTAGTACAGGTGGAAGTTTAGCAAAAGACTGGGAAGCGACCAACTAGAGAGCAATAACGGTCATAATCATGCAGAGCAACAAAGCAACATTGAATCGGGCATGAAAGTGATATAACTATTTTGAAACTCAAAGATCATCAAGGCAGAGTAGACTTTTTAGTCTTAACATGTGTAAGCATGTGCCAAGTCAATCCAAAAATTCTCTAAAGGGAAATACCACCTTAGTATACCGGACTATGAACAGTGCAATGCATGTAGATCATTTCAATAACACATTATATACTCTAGTTATTCGAGACTAGCCACAAGGAAAGCATGAACCACTGAAAGAGCATTGTAAACATAGCATTATGTCGCTACAAGCTGGTCTCTAGATCATAAGTACATGCATATGTACAAAAGTAGAAACAAAAAGAGTTCATACCGGTCTTCCTTGTTGTTTCCCTTCAGTCGATCTTCGTCATTACTGCTCGTCACTTGCACGATCGAACGTAGGAAATATAATTAAATGCCATCACGGACTCGAGCTGAACTCTGAAAACAAAGCAAACTAAAGAGAGAAAGGAAATCTTTTTGGATTTTTCAAAGGTTGGATAAAAGCAAAAGAAAGAGAAAATCTTTTTGTTGTTTTTGCAAAGAGAGAAATAAAGAAGAACGGGCAAAAACTTCGCAAAGATCAAAGTGAATAAAACGGATAATACAATGGAAAAGTAAGAGGGGCACGTACTCCCCCAAGCTTAGGCTTTTGGCCTAAGTTGGTAGCAGCTACTGCCCCAGGAGCCTCCTGCTCCGGGGGTATGGTGGTGAGTCCAAGGGTCGTAGAAGGATGCTGGCGCGTACACCGAAGTCCTCGGAGTCTCCCACGAGGAAGGTTCCGAGCGCCAAACAGAGGAAGAACCTTCACCAAACTCGGTGGCGGTCTCTTCCTGAAAATGTGGTAACTCACCGTGCTTCTCCTCGTCGGGCACAACCCCCTCCATGGGGTTATGAAACTGATGCTGGACCATGAACTCATCGAACTGGACAACATCAAAGGACCATCCGTTCCTGCGAGAAAAATCAAACAAAAGAGGTGCAGGTAGACGGATCTCGCGTTCCGCGGTAATTCCGAAACGCAAGATATAAACAAGATTATCAAGCTCAGAACCCATGGTGACAAACTTATGCCTTTTCATAGCAGCAAGATCAAAGCTTAAATAAGTAAAAGGATTATCATCAGGGTGTGGGGTGCCTCCAAGATGTTCTAAGATAACTGTGGCATAAACGCCACCATATAAGTCCCCCTTGTTACCGTTCATAGCAAGGCGTCGAGCAATTAAGGCACCCAGATTATAATCAGACCTCCCTGAGAGGGCTGCTGCCAGGATAGCAATATCCGAAGCAGAAATGCTGCTCGTGTTGTCATGAGCTAACACCCCTCTGGCAATATAATATGCAAAATACCTGAGGTGAGGAAATAAGATGCTGGAGATCTTCGACCGATGAATATCCCTCGTACCCATGCTGCAGAGAGAGTTGATGACGGTTTTCAGCTCGGAGGGCTGAGTGGCCATCCTAGCATTCCTCCCAACGTTCGGCACACCTATTATTTCACAAAAATTTCCCAAAGTCATGGTGATAAGATCATTGTAAATTTTAAACTCAATAGCACCTGAATCAGGATTATATCTAAAACTGTTAATGAAACTGGAGGTGAGTTTTTTATACTGAGTAACACGGCTCGTGACGAGTCGTGTCTAACCTGCATTAGCACAAAGATTATAAAACTCATCCTTGATTCCCGCAGCTTCCATGAATTCATCACATGGAAATGTCATCGCACGTGTTGGACTTGTATCTTCCAACAACTCCAGGGGCACATGATCTTCATTATAGCTCACCCTAGCAGTCGATGGTGAAGCTGCGGCTCTAGTAACTCGATCGGAGTGTGCGGGCCTCCTCTTCTCAAGCCACCCTTTTGCCCTTCCTAACAAACTCATTTCTGAATTTTTTTACAATTTACAAAAACGAGGATTAAAACAAAGTGAGCTAAGGCAAACTACTCAACTCACTTGCCCAAGGCATAAACTTGCATCAAAACTTGGAAAATAACTTTCTACACATGCATGCAAGCTCATCTCTACAGCACCAAGAATTACTAAATACTCACAAATGAAGCCACCAATCAAAAATCTAATTGGAGGGGTGGAGGAGTCACATACCAGGGAGTATTTGCTCAAAATTTCAGCTCAAATGATGGGCTGTAGAGAGAGATCGAAGAATCGCCTCCAAGAACAGCAAGAACACAAGAACAAGAGCAGAACTTGAGTTTTTGGAGAAAGAGAGAGAGGGAGGAAGAAGACATACCTGGAGGGGGGCCTTGTGGGCCCCAGGCGCCCTATGGGCGCGGCCAGGGGCTGGGCCGCGCCAGCTGGCCGCCTGGGCCACTGGTTGGTCCCCCTGGCTGGCCCCAGGACTTTCCGGGTCTCTCCCGACGTGGAAATTTTTATTTAAATTTTTCTGGAATTTTTCTGAAAACTTCACTGTTGAAATTTTTTCGAAGTTCAAAAAGCTGTGAAACTCTCTGAAAACTTGAAGTAGTGAGTAGTATTGTGAAGCTTCAAAACATAAATATTTGGTACATCAAATAGGACAAAAACTAAAAGTAAATGAAAACATAACAAGCTCAACTTTTTATCTATATAAAACATGTTTGCTAATAAGGTTGATCAAGTCTTACCAACAAACAGGCGATATATAGAGCAAAAAGTCTCACCTCTCATGAAGTAATCACTGAACCTTTACCTTGATGGACATTGTCCCTACCATGATTGTTTTGTATTTGTGAGGCACATGTAGTGGACAATCCCATTCTCCAATTTTCACGGTCTCGATATTCTCTATAGAGTTGAGGGCATGCCTCCTGTCGATCTTCTTCGGAAAATATACCGTGTGTTCTTTATCATTCACATGGAAGGTAACCTTCCCTTTATTGCAATCAATAATAGCACCTGCGGTGTTAAGGAAAGGTCTACCAAGAATAATGGACATGCTCCCATCCTCGGGCATGTCAAGCACAACAAAATCAGTGAGAATTAAACAATTAGCAACCTCTACGGGAACATCCTCACAAATACCTATCGGAACAGCGGTTGACTTGTCAGCCATCTGAAGGGAGATATTTGTAGGAATTAGTTTCTCTAAACAAAGCCTCTCGTAAAGAGAGAGAGGCATAACACTCACTCCTGCTCCAAGATCACATAAAGCAGTTTTGACATAATTATTCTTTATGGAGCAAGGAATGGTGGGTATACCTGGATCACCGAGCTTCTCAGGAATCTTGCCATTGAAAGAGTAGTTAGCAAGCATAGTAGATATTGCATCATTAGGAACTTTTCTTTTATTAGTGACAATATCCTTCATATATTTTGAATAAGGAAGTAACTTAATAGCATCAGTCAAAGGGATTTGAAGAAAAACAGGTTTAATCCACTCACAAAACTTATTATAATGCTCGTCTTCTTTAGATTTGATGGACTTACCTGGAAAGGGCATGGGTTTCTGTACGCATGGTTCTCTTTCCTTCCCATGTTTTCTTGCGATGAAGTCTTCTTTAGTGTACCTCTTACGTTTGTCAGGTGCTTCTTCTTCTCGAACTTCAGGCGGATCATTCTTCTCATTATTATTACCTTCAGGTTCAGCACCGTCTTCAGTCTCAGCATCGGAGATAGATACGCTGTTAGGATCAATAGTTGGCTCTTCATCTGCAATAGGATCATTAGAATTGTCAGTCTCCTTATGTTTCTTCTATTTCTTTGGAGAGCCAACAATTTCTTCTTCCTGCATTTGAGAATCCTGCTCGATTCTCTTCGGATGTCCCTCTGGATAGAGAGGATCTTGAGTACTAGTTCCTCCTCGGGTCTTAATCCCGAAAGCCTGCAAATTATCTTGTTTGGCATCGTTAGCAAGCAAATCTCTTTGCACTTTAGAAATTTGGTCAAGCTGAGTATGAACCATTTGAAAATGCTTCACAAGACATTGAACATCATTAACTGTTCTATCTAAAACATCAAGCAGTCTTTTGATAGCAAGGGAATTATCATGCAATTGACTTTCTATCCTCTCATTAAAATGATTTTGTTTCATAATAAAATTATCAAACTCATATAAACATTGATCAGGAGGCTTACCATGAGGGATGTCACTTGCGTTGAAATCTAAAAGAGAGTGTACCTCTACCATAGGAGGGTGAGTGCTAGGCTCACACAACTTCTCAATAGGGGGTAGATTCTTCATGTCTTCAGCTTTAATACCTTTCTCTTTAATAGACTTCTTTGCTTCTCGCATATCTTCGGGGCTTAGAACAAACATGCCCCTCTTCTTTGGTGGTGGAGGTGGTTCAGGGACAGACCAATCTTCATGGTTTTTGGCAATCCTGCCCATCAAATCTTCCGCATCGTCCAGTGTTCTTTTCCTGAAAACACAACCAACACAACTGTCCAAATAGGACCTGGATTCATCAGTTAGACCAGCATAGAATATATAGATTAATTCATTCTTAGGAATTTCATGTCCTGGTCTAGCCCGAATCAGACCGCAGTACCTCCCCCAAACTTTAGGGAGGGACTCATCCTGCAACTGTTTAAAGTTATAAATTCTTTGTAAAGCAGCATGTTGCATGTGAGCAGGAAAGTACTTATCAACAAAAGAGTGAGCTAAGTCTTGAGGACTCTTAATGGAACCGCATGGGAGTGAATCATACCATGCTTTAGCACCTTCCTTCAAGGAGAAAGGAAGAAGCTTGGTGATATAAAAGTATCGTATCTTCTCATCTGTGGTAAACAGGCCACCTAACTCACCGAGTTTAGTCAGGTGTGCAATAGCATCATCATTTTCTCTGCCATAAAAGGGGTCAGCTTCAACCATAGGTATAAGTGAAAGATCAACAGAGAAATCATAATCAGGATCATCAATGCATATAGGAGATGTAGCAAATTCAGGATCAGGAACGGTTTTGTTCTTCAAAGAGTGTTTTTCAAATAGTTTCTTAATAACTTCAGGGTCAGAGCCAGAAAACTCTGTCAGTTCCCTACATAAATCTTCATCAAGCATATAGTAATCATCATCAAGGAGCCTCTCTTTGAGTTTACTCAAATCAGGATAATCATAAGTTTCACCAATAGGGTAGCGAGTAACAGGAAGTTCAATTCCAGACTTTTTAGCAGCAGCAGCAATTTGTTTCTCAAGAGCATAACCAAGCGAACTAATATCATCAAAAGTAGTAGAGGCATCATCAAGAGTATCAGACATAGTAACAGATTCAGTAGGAGCATCATGTGGTAGTGGTGAGGCAAACTTACTCATAACAGAAGGTGAATCAAGTGTAGCACTAGTGCTCAGAGCAGTACCTCTTCTTGTAGTAGATAGTAAGATCGGAACCTTGGGGTCTCCTTTCTTACCCATAGTGGATGAAGTGCAGCAGGTAGGATACCTCAAGTAGACTTGTAAATATTGCTATGCTCCCCGGCAACGGCGCCAGAAAACGGTACTTGATAACCCTCAACCGTAAGGGATCGAGATAGTCTTCGTGGGTAAGAATAACCCAATTTATTGATTCGACACACGGGGAGCCAAAGAGTATTTATAAGCTTTGACAGTTGAGTTGTCAATTCAACCGCACCTGAAATATACTTACTTGCAACAAAAGATAAGTGGTAACAGTGATATGATAGTGATAATAGTGATAGTAAAAGTAAACAGCAAAAAGTAAATAGTGAAGGTAAATGGCAAAAGTAGCAACTAGTGACAAGCAGGGTTTAAAACACTGTAGGCTAGGGAGATGGATGGTTGGGCGCTGCATGGATGAGATAGATTCTAACTTGGGGCACGGCACACGGAAAAATAATGATCATCTAGGCAAATATCAAACATTAGGCATGTATCCCGTAGGTAGTTGTACGTGCTTGCAATAAGAACTTGCACAACATCTTTTGTCCTACCATCCCGCTACGAACGGGGCCAAAAGGAACTTATGGAGATTAAGGTGCTCCTGTCAAAGAGCACCGGAACAAAGCAATGAACTCAATGGATACATGTAATCCTCAAACTACGGACCATCCCCTTTGGTGTCCCAAGCTGTCACTTTTGGGATCGCCGGTTCCGAACCGTAATAGGTGCAACCAACTCATAGATAGGATCACGAACACAAATATATTCATGCAAACACATATGGTTCAGATCTGAGATCATGGCACTCGGGCCCTAAGTGTCAAGCATTAAGAATAACAAGTTGAAGCAACGATGATAAACACCATAGTAGATGATAGGCAACATGCCCCCAATGATCTGACAAACTATTACATGATCTAACTCATCCAATCCCTACCATCCCCTTCGCCTACAGCAGGGGAATTACTCACACATGGAGGGAGAAGTCATGGAGGGATGATGAAGTGGTGATGATGATGACGATGGCGACGATCTCCCCTCTCCGGAGGCCAATTCAGCCTCCAGATTAGCCCTCCCGAGGAAGAACAGAGGTGGCGGCGGCTCCGCGACAGAAAACTGCGAAAAGAACTTCTGATCTGGGGTTTCCGTGTCGCGAGTAAAAATACGAGGCAAAGTAGGGCACCAGGGGGTGTGGGCCCCACCCAGGCGACCCCCCGGCGCGGCCCAAGGGGGGGCGCGCCCACAGGGCGCCTGGGCACCCCCTGGCCTCCCTCTGGCCCCACTTCTGGCTCCTGGTTCCTTCAGGTGCGTGGATTTTCTGTGATTTTTCGTGGATTTTTCTGAGATACTTAAAAATCTGTTTTCCTGCACACAATAAAACCATACAAGCAGCTCTGCTGAAAACAGCGTCAGTCCGGGTTAGTTTAGTTCAAATCATGCAAGAATGAGGTCAAAACAATGTCAAAAGTGTTTGGAAAAGTAGATACGTTTGAGACGTATCAGTCACCCTTCACGAAAGCACTTCTGTGACGCGCGATTTATCGTCATGGAAGTGGGCACTTCCGTGATGATAATTTTGGTAATGTCATGGAACACTTCTACGACAGCACATGTATGACTATCTTGATTCTGTCATAAATTTGTCATGGATGTACATGCATGACAAAAAACGTGACCTACTGTGACAACCACGTATCATCATGGAAGTGTATTTTTTTGTAGTGCCGTCGGTGGTAAACCGGATGGATGACGTGCCTAGGACCGGCGGGCCGGTTCACCAGCGCATGACATGTTCTCTGTATGCAAACCACCCGTCGCCTCATTACCCGGCGACGCCAGCGGGTCACTACCCCAACCCTCTGGACAACATGATAGCAGCAACGACGAGATTGGCGGCTTTGCCAGTTGAAGGCGAAACTCCAGTAGCAGTGGAAACCCGGAGGGCTCAGGAACTGCTTCAAATGGCACTGCAGCAGCAACATGCTTATTCTTATAGTCGAGACCGGATTCCTGCAACTCCCCGTCCAAGTGCCAGTTACAGCAGGCATGTTGACTCGCCAAAAGTTTCAAGCACAGAGCGGCGCTGTAACTCACCTCGCAGACATAACGCGGCGCGGCATGACGCCAATGCACAGGATCTGGTGGATTAGGGTAGGATGCACCGAGAGGCCGAGCCGGCGGCTCAGGCAGCCAATCATCAGCCGGCGCCATATTACCCGGCAACCTTAGTGGAGACAGGCAGGACTTCTAGAGCTTGGGGTGTGCCGTATTTAATGGCGGCTATAAGGAACGAGCGGTTGCCTAAGGATTTCAAGGGCCCTCATAAAGTGTCCAATTACACAGCGGATCAGCCCCCTGAGGCTTGGATAGAGAGTTACGAGATGGCTATGGAGATGCTAGACATTAGCGAAGCCGCGTGTGCCAAGTATTTCACAATGATGCTGGAAGGTACGGCCCGTAACTGGTTGAAAGGATTACCCGTCAACTCCATCGGGTCATGGGCGGAGCTGAAGGCCAAGTTTATCAAGCATTTAAAGGATACATGCAAGCAACCGATCTCAATTGTGGATCTAGACTCTTGTGTTCAGAACGAGGGTGAGTCAACGACCAGTTGGGTGTGCCGGGTCTCAACCATCATGCATTCTTCAGATAAGATCAACGCCGAATCTGCGACATTAACGTTGGAGAAAATTTGCCGTTTCCCTCTGCTCAAGCTAAAGTTGGGGCGACTTAAGCACCATTGTAGTGATATGGGGGAGCTTATGGCGGCTCTCGTCAAATATGCCGAATCTGATAGTACCAAGGACCCCGAGTCTGAGGTTGAAAGACCGGGAAAGGGAAAGAAGAGTAATGACCCGAGAGGACAGCAGTATAACCCGGCCAATCAACACAGTGGTTGTAAATGCAAGGCCGATACTTTTGTAGCTAATACTGGGGCATGGAATTTTAACCAGCGTTGCAAGGGGAAGCCGCCTCCAAGATATAACATCGATGAGGTGATGAACCAGCCATGTCCAAAGCATGGAACGGACGAAAAGTCGGCTACGCATATGTGGAATGACTGCAGTATCATGAGGTCTTACAGGGAGTCTATTCAGAACAATTATGGACCGAACAGCAGTTCTGGATCCGGTTTTCATGGTCCGGGTCATGGAGGCGGCGGCTCAAACTCTGGTTTTTAAGGCCAGGGAAATCAAGGTGGCAACAACCAACAGAACAGTCAAGGGAATCAGCAGCAGTCTGGTTATCAGAGTAACCCGAAGCAGTTGAGCGGCGGGCAATACCACGTCTTCACCACAAGTCTGTGCAAGCGGGACCATAAGCTTCACAAAAGGGCGGTGAATGCTGTTGAGCCGGCAATTCCCCATTACTTGCGATGGTCTGAGCAGCCCATTGTGTGGAGTCGTGAAGATCACCCACCCCGAGTTGATAATCCGGGTCTGCTGGCTTTAGTGGTGGCGCCTCAGGTCGGAGGATACAAGTTCACTAAGGTGCTCATGGATGGAGATAGTAGCATCAATATCCTTTATTATAATACCGTCCGTCGTATGGGATTAACTGACAAGAAACTTAGGCCGTTCAACACAGTCTTTCATGGAGTCGTTCCTAGTAAGTCGGCGTACCCAGTAGGGAAAATTGATTTGTAGGTATCGATTAGGGATGAGTATGATGCTAGGATGGAGACTTTAACATTTGAGGTTGTTAGGATACACAGTCCATACCATGCTCTGTTCGGAAGGCCGGCTTACGCTAAGTTCATGGCGAGGCCGTGTTATGTTTATTTGCAGCTCAAGATACCGGGTCACAAGGGGACCATTACAGTGCATGGGAGTCGTACGACAGCTTTGGAATGTGAAGAAGGCGATGCGGCTTACGCAGAGTTAGTTTGCGTCATAGAGGAGCTTAAGTTTTACAAAGATAACGTTGACCTGGCAGATATGACATCTTTAAAGAAGCCAACCACAGAGCATGACCCGTTGCTGAAGTTTAAATCGGCGGATGATACCAAGTTAGTTGATTTTGTTCCTGGCGACTCATCTAAGCAGTTCAGCATCAGCGCTAATCTGTATCAGAAATAGGAAAGCGCGCTCATCGAGTTCATCCGTGAGAACTGGGACATCTTTGCATGGAAGCCTTCAGACATGCCAGGTGTATCGAGAGAACTCGCTGAGCACACTCTCAATATTGATCCGAAGTTTAAGCCGGTCAGATAGTTTCTTCGCCGTTTTAACGAAGAGAGACGAAAGGCCATTGGTGAAGAGGTGGCCCGACTCTTGGCAGCCGGGTTTATCGTTGAAGTTTTTCATCCAGAGTGGTTGGCTAACTCGGTTTTGGTGCCGAAAAAGAACGGCACCTGGCGAATGTGTGTCGACTACACAGACTTAAACAAAGCTTGTCCAGCTGACCTGTTTGCCTTCCCCCGAATTGATCAGATCATTGATGCTACGGCAGGTTGTGAGCGCTTGAGTTTTCTTCCGGGTATCATCAGATCAAGATGGCAGTTAAGGACCAGGAAAAGACGGATTTCATCACTCCATTTGGAGCCTTCTGCTATGTGTCTATGCCTTTCGGGCTTAAGAGTGCTCACACAACTTACCAGCGGTGCTTACATAACTGCTTGCATGGCCAGATTGGGCGTAATGTTCATGCTTATGTGGATGACATTGTGGTCATGTCTAGAAAAAAGGAGACCCTGATCGACGACTTAAAGGAAACGTTTGACAATCTCCGGGTGTACAAGATGATGCTTAACCCGGCCAAGTGTGTTTTTGGTGTTCCAGCAGGCAAGCTTTTGGGTTTTTTGTCTCTGAGCGAGGCATCGAGGCTAACCCAGAGAAAATCAAGGCCATCACCTCCTTGGCAAGACCGAAGTGTGTCAATGATGTCCAGCGCTTGGCAGGACGGATAGCAGCTTTGAGCCGGTTCATAAGCCTCTTAGGTGAAACGACTATCCCTCTATATCAGATGATGAAAAAGACATATGACTTTGTCTAGAGTGAAGCTGCTGATGAGGCGTTCAAGGCACTCAAGAAATAATTGGTTGAGCCGCCAGTTCTGGCGGCCCCCATTGACAAGGAGCCATTGTTATTATATGTTGATGCAAATAGCATGGCTGTCAGTGTGGCCATTGTGGTAGAAAGGAAAGAGGCTGGCAAGGAATATCCAGTTCAAAGGCTAGTTTATTATATCAGTGAAGTGCTTATTGAGTCCAAACAGAGATATCCACATTGGCAGAAGCTAGTATATGGGGTCTTCATGGCGAGCCGGAAGCTTAAGCAATATTTTCTGGGTCATCCTATTACAGTGGTGAGTTCTACTCCTTTAGGGGATATCATCCAAAATAGAGAAGCTATAGGACGAGTGGCCAAGTGGGCCATTGAGCTCGGGCCTCATGGTTTAAAATATATGCCTCAGACAGCCATCAAGTCGCAAGCGCTCGTGGACTTTATCAATGACTGGACGGAGCTGCAGACGCCTGAGGAAAAGCCGGATAGCACATATTGGACAATTCACTTTGATGGATCCAGACAGTTAGAAGGCTCGGGGGCTAGAGTTGTTTTAACTTCCCCGCGAGGTGATAACTTCTCTTATGTTCTCCGTTTAATGTTCCCATGTACTAATAATGCAGCTAAGTATGAGGCCTTGCTCCACGGTCTTCGGATGGCTAAGGAAATGGATTTAAGCCGGGTAAGATGCTTTGGCGATTCAGATCTAGTAGCTCAGCAGGTTTCTGGCACCTCGGATTCCAAGGACCCACTCATGGCGGCTTATCGTTGGGAGGTTGATGCTATTGCGGGTCACTTCAAGGGTTACCAAGTTGAGCATATCGATCGAAGGAAGAACGAGGCAGCTGACGCCTTAAGCCGGTTAGGATCTCAGCATAAGCTGGTGTCCCCCAACACCTTATTGGATGTTTTGCTTAACCCGTCTATCAAGTTGCCTACAGAGGAGGACCTTGCTATCCCTGACCCGGAGGCACAGTTAGTGGCAGCTCTTCATGTCATACCGAACTGGACGGTTCCATATTTGGCTTACATGACCCGGGGTGAGTTACCTGAGGACGAAATCTTGGCCAGACAGATAACCCGGCGGTCTAAGTCGATGACGATTGTCAACGGAGAGTTGCACCATCGCAGTGTTATAGGGGCGTTTCAATGTTGCGTCTCGCCTGAGGAAGGTTGTGAGATCCTACGGGAGATCCTTGAGGGAGATTGTGGTCACCACACCGGCTCCAAATCTCTTGTGGCAAAAGCTTTTCGTCACGGATTCTATTGGTTGACGGCTCATGCTGATGCTGAAGACTTCGTCAGCAGATGTGACGGTTGTCAGAAATTTTCATGACGCGCTCATGTTCTGGCTCAAAAGTTGAGGATGATTCCGATAACCTGGCGTTTTGCGACTTGGGGGCTTGATATGGTAGGGCCTTTAAAAGGTCCAAAGATAAGAAAACTCACCTGTTGGTGGCAGTGGACAAGTTCACCAAGTGGATTGAGGCAGAGCCAGTCAGCAAGTGTGATGCGGAAACATCGGTGCAATTCATCAAGAAGGTGATTTTCCGATTTGATTTTCCCCATAGTATCATAACAGACAACGGCACTAATCTGTCTAAGGGTGCTATGAGGGAGTTTTGTCAGCGTGAGCATATCCGGCTTGATGTTTCTTCTCTGGCTCACCCCCAGTCCAATGGTCAAGTAGAGCAGGCTAACCAAGAGATTCTGCGAGGGATCAAGCCCCGGCTCATGGGTCCTCTAAAGAGAACACCGGGTTGTTGGGTGGAGGAGTTACCATCTATGTTATGGAGTATTAATACAACACCCAATAGATCTACAGGTTACACGCCCTTCTTCATGGTCTACGGGGCTGAGGCGGTTCTTCCCAGCGACATCCATCATGACTCGCCCCGAGAGGCGGCTTACATCGAAACTGATAATGAGAAGGCACGTCAGGATGCGTTGGATCGGTTGGATGAAGAGCGTGATCTCGTGGCGGCTTGTTCAGCGATCTATCAACAGGATTTACGACGATATCATAGCCGGCGGGTCAAGACCAGAACCTTTCGAGAAGGCGACTTAGTTCTCCGGCTCATCTAAGATCAGACTAACATGCATAAACTTTTGCCGCCTTGGGAGGGACCTTTTGTCCTCAGCAAGAATCTGCACAACGGGTCATACTATCTGATCGACATTCGAGAGCACAAGGACTCACGCACATCAGAAGAGGAGACTAATCGGCCGTGGAATATTGCTCACCTCCGGCCTTACTATACTTAAGCCTCTCGCTCTCATGATGTAGTTCGATGATGTAAATATTACATAAATATAATAAAGCTGGCATCCCTGATAAATCGGGGCCTCTACCATTTTTTCAAAGCTGAGTCCTTGTCATAATCATGCGTGTTTTCTCAAGAGGCTTACCACCCAAATTACAGGGATCACAGAGAGGTGGATTACTACCTCTTGAGCTTGCGTTGTATTCCCTCGGAGAGGAAAGGGAGATGCAGCACAGTAGCGTAAGTATTTCCCTCAGTTTTCGAGAACCAAGGTATCAATCCAGTCGGAGACCATGCGCCAGTCCCTCGCACCTGCACAAACAAATAAGAACTTCGTAGCCAACGCGATAAGGGGTTGTCAATCCCTTTACAGTCACTTACGAGAGTGAGATCTGATAGAGATGATAATTATATTTTTGGTTTTTTAGTTTAATAAAACAACAAATAAAAGCAAGAAAAGTAAAGTAGATGTAGATTGATATGTTGAGAATAGACCCGGGGGCCATAGTTTTCTCTAGTGGCTTCTCTCATGATAGCGGTATTCTACGGCGGGTAAACAAATTACTGTCGAGCAACTGATAGAAAAGCGAATAATTATGAGACTATCTAGGCATGATCATTGTATATAGGCATCACGTCCGAGACAAGTAGACCGACTCCTGCCTGCATCTACTACTATTACTCCACACATCGACCGCTATCCAGCATGCATCTAGTGTATTGAGTTCATACGAACAGAGTAACGCTTTGAGCAAGATGACATGATGTAGAGGGATAAACTCAAACAATATGATGAAAACCCCAACTTTTTATCCTCGATGGCAACAATACAATACGTGCCTTGCTGCCCCTATTGTCACTGGGAAAGGACACCGCAAGATTGAACCCAAAGCCAAGCACTTCTCCCATTGCAATAACTATAGATCTAGTAGGCCAAACCAAACCAATAATTCAAAGAGACTTGCTATTATGAGAACACATAAAAAGTTCAGAGAAGAACCAAATACCTTTCATAGATAACCTTGATCATGAACTCAGAATTCATCGGATCTCGACAAACACACCGCAAAAAGAGATTACATCAAATAGATGTCCTCGAAGACCAAGGATAACTTTGTATTGAGATCCAGAGAGAGAGAAGAAGCCATCTAGATACTAGCTATGGACCCAAAGGTCTGTGGTAAACTACTCACAACTCATGGTGAGGGCGATGATGATGATGAAGAAGGCCTCTGTGATGGATCCCCCTCCCGGAACAGGCTCCAAGATGGGATCTCCATGGGAACAGAAGCTATGGCGGTGGAATTAGGGTTTTCTCTCAACGTATGGAGTTTCTGGGGTACGTAGGTATATATAGGAAGAAGGAGGGTACCGGGGGCCGTTTGGGCCAGCTTCGAGGCAGGGGGGCGCGCCCCCCACCCTCGTGGGCTGGCCCTTCGTCCCCTGACTTGGTCCTGACGTTTCCCGAGCGTGATTTCCTCCAAAAATATCTCTCGCGAAGGTTTCATTCCGTTTGGACTCCGTTTGATATTCCTTTTCTGCAAAACCCTGAAATAGGCAAAAACAGCAATCTGGATTGGGCCTTTGGGTTAGTAGGTTAGTCCCAAAATAATATAAAAGTGAATTATAAAGCCCATTAAACATCCAAGACTTCATAAATAATAGCATGGAACAATCAAAAATTATAGATACGTTGGAGACGTATCAAGCATCCCCAAGCTTAATTCCTGCTCGTCCTCGAGTAGGTAAATGATAAAGAATGAATTTTTGATGTGGAATGCTAACCAATATAGTTATTCAATGTAATTCTCCTAATTGTGGCATGAATGTTCAGATCTGAAGGATTCAAGATAAAAGTCTATATTGACATAAGAAAAAGCAATACTTCAAGCAATACTAACAAAGCAATCATGTCTTCTCAAAATACTATCACTAAAGAAAGTTATCCCTATAAAATCATATAGTGTTGGCTATGCTCCCTTATTATCACACAAAATATTCATATCATGCACAACCCCGATTTCAGCCAAGCACTTGTTTTCATACTCTATCTTTTCAAACCTTTCAACTTTCACGCAATACATGAGCGTGAGCCATGGATATAGCACTATGGGTGGAATAGAGGTGGTTGTGGAGAAGACAAAAAAGGGGGAGATAGTCTCACATCGACTAGGCGTATCAACGGGCTATGGAGATGGCCATCAATAGATATCAATGTGAGTGAGTAGGGATTGCCATGCAACGGATGCACTAGAGATAAATATGAATGAAAGCTCAACAAAAGAAACTAGTGGGTGTGCATCTAACTTGCTTGCTCACGAAGACCTAGGACATTTGAGGAAGCCCATCACTGGTATATACAAGCTAAGTTCTATAACGAAAATTCCCACTAGTATATGAAAGTGAATAAGCATGAGACTCTCTACAATGAAGAACATGGTGCTACTTTGAAGCACAAGTGTGGAAAAAGATAGTAGCAATTGTCCCTTTTTATTCTTTTCCTTTATTTTTCTTTTTACCTTTTTTTGGGCCTTTCTTTTTTTCTTTGGCCTTCCTTTTCTTTTCTTTTTTCTTTTTTTTTGCGGAGGGGCTTTATAGATTCAGCCTTTCCTCCCATGGGACAATGCTCTAATAATGATGATCATCACACTTTCATTACAACACGATATTACAACTCGATACTACAACAACAAAGTATGACTCTATGTGAATGCCTCCGACGGTGTACCGGTATGTGCAATGAAACAAGAGTGACATGTATGAAAAGATTATGCATGGTGGCCTTGCCACAAATACGATGTCAACTACATGATCATGCAATGGCAATATGACAATATGATGTGTGTCATATAAACAAAACGATGGAAAGTTGCATGGCAATATATCTCGGAATGGCTATGGAAATTCCAAGATAGGTAGGTATGGTGGCTGTTTTGAGGAACAATATGGTGGCTCTTTTGAGGAAGGATATATAGTGGGTTTATGGCACCGGCGAAAGTTGCGCGGTACAAGAGAGGCTAGCAATGGTGGAAGGGTGAGAGTGCGTATAATCCATGGACTCAACATTAGTCATAAGAACTCATATACTTATTGCAAAAATTTATGAGTCATCAAAACAAAGCAATCAACGCATGCCCCTAGGGGGGAGGTTGGTAGGAGTTAACTATCGCGCGCCCCCGACCTCCACACGAAGGTTGACACTCTACAAACACCTCATGCTTTAACTTAGTCACACAACGGTTCACCATACGTGCATGCTACGGGAATCACTAACCTTAACACAAATATTTCTCAATTTCATAATCACTCCACTAGCATGACTTTAATATCACTATCCTCATGTCTCAAAACAATTATTAAGCATCCAACATCTCTTTCTATTCAATGCACTTGATGTGAATTTTTTTACTACATTGACATTGAATGTTTATCATGTGAAGACTAGTTTCTTTAACCTAAACACTTTACCATGCTGTTTTAATAGACTTTCAAATAGATATAAGTGAAGCATGAGAGTTCAACAATTTCTACAAAATATTACCACCACCATGCTCTAAAAGATATAAGTGAAGCACTAGAGCAAAAACTATTC
>LR738715.1:551001901-551030480 GCA_902687465.1 Secale cereale | reverse complement strand
CACCTCATGCTTTAACTTAGTCACACAACGGTTCACCATACGTGCATGCTACGGGAATCACTAACCTTAACACAAATATTTCTCAATTTCATAATCACTCCACTAGCATGACTTTAATATCACTATCCTCATGTCTCAAAACAATTATTAAGCATCCAACATCTCTTTCTATTCAATGCACTTGATGTGAAATTTTTTACTACATTGACATTGAATGTTTATCATGTGAAGACTAGTTTCTTTAACCTAAACACTTTACCATGCTGTTTTAATAGACTTTCAAATAGATATAAGTGAAGCATGAGAGTTCAACAATTTCTACAAAATATTACCACCACCATGCTCTAAAAGATATAAGTGAAGCACTAGAGCAAAAACTATTCAACTCAAAAGATGTAAGTGAAGCACATAGAGTGTTCTAACAATTTCTAGGCCATATTTAACTCTCTCAAATAGGTGTTTCCAGCAAGGGTGATTGTGGCAAACTAATAATCAAAGACTCATATTATACAAGACGCTCCAAGCAAAACACATAACATGTTGCGAATAAAAATATAGCTCCAAGTATAGTTACCGATGGATGAAGACGAAAGAGGGGATGCCTTCCCGGGGCATCCCCAAGCTTAGGCTTTTTATTATATTGAATTTACTTGGGGTGACATGGGCATCCCCATGCTTAGGCCTTTGCTACTCCTTGTTCCATAATCCATCAAAGCAATACTCAAAACTTGAAAACTTCACAACACAAAACTTAGAAAAAAATTCTCGTGAGCTCCATTAGTAAGAGAAAACAAACCACTACTCAAAGGTACATCAAGGAATTCATTCATTGTTTTTATTCGTGTTAAACCTACTGTACTCCAAGTTCTCTATGGTTCATATCCTCCAATATTACTCATAGATGCATCGGAATAAGAAAACAAAACACGAAAAACAGAATCTGTCACAGACAGAACAGTCTGTAGTAATCTGCTGGGTTCGCCTACTTCTGGAACTCCAAAAAATTCAAACTAAATTGGTAAATTTGCGCAATTTGTCTACAAATCGGCAGAAAAATGAATCAACTAAAAAGCACGCTCCAGTAAAAAGACTACTTTAGCGAGCGCTAACGATTTTGTTTTTCACAGCAAGATCATATAAACTTTACACAAGCCCTACCAAAGGTTCTACTTAGCACAAACACTAAACAAAACATGAAAACACACCAAATCAGAGGCTAGATGCAATATTTATTCCCTAACAGCAACAAAAGCAAAAAAAAACATAAAATTGGGTTGCCTCCCAACAAGCGCTATCGTTTTACGCCCCTAGCTAGGCACGATACAAGATAGATCTAGGTATTGCCCTCTTTGGAAGGCAATCCATAAGTAGCTCTCATGATAGATTCATATGGTAATTTGATTTTCTTTCTAGGAAAGTGTTCCATGCCTTTCCTTAACGGAAATTGGAATCTAATATTTCCTTCCTTCATATCAATAATTGCACCAACCGTTCTAAGGAAAGGTCTACCAAGAATAATAGGACATGAAGGATTGCAATCTATATCAAGAACAATGAAATATACGGGCACATAATTCCTATTGGCAACAATAAGAACATCATTAATTCTTCCCATAGGTTTCTTAATAGTGGAATCCGCAAGATGCAAATTTAAAGAACAATCATCAAGCTCATGGAACCCTAGCAAATCACACAACTTTTTTGGGATAGTGGAGACACTAGCACCCAAATCACACAAAGCATAACATTCATGATCTTTTATTTTTATTTTGATAGTAGGTTCCCATTCATCATAAAGCTTTCTAGGTATAGAAACTTCCAACTCAAGTTTTTCTTCATAATATTGCATCAAAGCATCAACTATATGTTTAGTGAAAGCTTTATTTTGACTATAAGCATGCAGAGAATTTTGCACGGATTGCAACAAAGAAATACACTCAATCAAAGAGCAATTATCATAATTGAATCCCTTGAAATCCAAAGTAGTGGGTTCATCACTACGCAAAAATTTAATCTCTTCAATCCCACTTTTAACAAATTTAGCATCAAGATCTAGAAACTCCGAATTATTGGGACACCTTAAAGCAGAATCATCTACAACCCTATTCTCATCAAGATTAATACTAGAAAACAAGGATCTAATAGGAGACACATCAATAACTTTCAGATCTTCATCTCTATTTTCATGATAACTAGAAGAACACGATTTAATATAATCTTCTCTTTTAGCACGCATTCTAGCGGTTCTTTCTTTGCATTCATCAATGGAAATTCTCATGGCTTTGAGAGACTCATTAATATCATGCTTAGGTGGGATAGATCTAAGTTTCAAAGAATCAACATCAAGAGTAATTCTATCCACACTTCTAGCCAATTCATCAACTTTAAGCAATTTCTCTTCGAGCATAGCATTGAAATTCTTTTGCAAGATCATAAACTCCTTAACACTAGTTTCAAATTCAGAAGGCATCTTTCCATAAGAGTTGTTGTAGGAATTACCAAAATTATTAGAGGAATTACTAGGAAAAGGCCTAGGAATAAAATTACCTCTATAAGCATTGTTACCAAAATTATTCCTACCAACAAAATTCACATCCAAAGATTCATTGTTATTCTCAATCAAAGTGGATAAAGGCATATCATTAGGATCAGTAGAAGCACTCTTAGCAGCAAACAATTTCATAAAGTTCATCCATCTTTCCACTCAAAACACTAATTTCTTCGATAGCATGCACTTTTTTACTAGTAGATCTTTTGGTGTACTATTGAGAATAATTAACCATAATATTATCTAGGAGGTTGGTAGATTCTCCTAAGGTAGTTTCCATGAAAGTGCCTCCGGCGGCCAAATCTAAAAGATTTCTAGAAGCAAAATTCAAGCTAGCATAAAAGTTCTGAATAATCATCCATAGATTCAAACCATGTGTAGGGCAATTACGTATCATTAGTTTCATTCTCTCCCAAGCTTTTGCAACATGCTCATGATCTATTTGCTTACAATTCATAATATCGTTTCTAAGAGAGATGATCTTAGAAGGAGGGAAATACTTGGAGATAAAAGCATCTTTGCACTTATTCCACGAATCAATACTATTTCTAGGCAAAGAGGAGAACCAAGTTTTAGCACGATCTCTAAGTGAAAACGGAAATAACTTCAATTTAACAATATCGTTATTCGTATCCCTTTTCTTTTGCATATCACACAAATCAACAAAGTTGTTTAGATGGGTAGCGGCATCTTCACTAGGAAGGCCGGAGAATTGATCTTTCATGACAAGATTCAACAAAGCAGCATTGATCTCACAAGATTCAACATCGGTAATAGGAGCAATCGGAGTGCTAATAAAATCATTGTTGTTGGTATTGGAAAAGTCACACAATTTGGTATTGTTCTGAGCCATAGTGACAAGCAAGCAATCCAACACACAGAAGCAAACAAAAAGGCAAGCGAACGAAAAACACACGGCCGAAGAAGGGCAAATAAAACGGCAAAGGTGAAGTGGGGGAGAGGAAAACGAGAGGCAAATAAATGTAATGCGAAGGATAAGGGTTTGTGATAGGTACTTGGTATATGACTTTTGCGTAAGCCTCCCCGGCAACGGCGCCAGAAATTGGCTAGTTGACGGGATGGCAAATCTTGACTTGACTTGGCGTGAGTCTTCCCGGCAACGGCGCAAGAAATTCTTCTTGCTACCTCTTGAGCTTGCGTTGTATTCCCTCGAAGAGGAAAGGGAGATGCAGCATAGTAGCGTAAGTATTTCCCTCAATTTTTGAGAACCAAGGTATCAATCCAGTAGGAGACCACGCGCCAGTCCCTCGCACCTACACAAGCAAATAAGAACTTCACAGCCAATGCGATAAGGGGTTGTCAATCCCTTTACGTTCAGTTACGAGAGTGAGATCTGATAGAGATGATAATTATATTTTTGGTATTTTTAGTTTAATAAAACATAAAATAAAAGCAAGAAAAGTAAAGTAGATGTAGATTGATATGTTGAGAATAGACCCGGGGGCCATAGTTTTCTCTAGTGGCTTCTCTCATGATAGCGGTATTCTACGGCGGGTAAACAAATTACTATCGAGCAATTGATAGAAAAGCGAATAATTATGAGACTATCTAGGCATGATCATTGTATATAGGCATCACGTCCGAGACAAGTAGACCGACTCCTGCCTGCATCTACTACTATTAATCCACACACCGACCGCTATCCAACATGCATCTAGTGTATTGAGATCATACGAACAGAGTAACGCTTTAAGCAAGATGACATGATGTAGAGGGATAAACTGAAGCAATATGATGAAAATCCCATCTTTTTATCCTCGATGGCAACAATACAATACGTGCCTTGCTGCCCCTACTGTCACTGGGAAAGGATACCACAAGATTGAACCCAAAGCCAAGCACTTCTCCCATTGCAAGAACTATAGATCTAGTAGGCCAAACCAAACCAATAATTCGAAGAGACTTGCAAGAATATTATGAGCACACATAAAAAGTTCAGAGAAGAACCAAATATCTTTCATAGATAACCTTGATCATAAACTCACAATTCATCGGATCTCGACAAACACTCCGCAAAAAGAGATTACATCAAATAGATCTCCTCGAAGACCGAGGAGAACTTTGTATTGAGATCCAGAGAGAGACAGAAGAAGCCATGTAGATACTAGCAATGGACCCGAAGGTCTGTGGTAAACTACTCACAACTCATGGTGAGGGCGATGATGATGATGATGAAGGCCTCCGAGATGGATCCCCCTCTCGGAACAGGCTCCAAGATGGGATCTCCACGGGAACAGAAGCTACGGCGGTGGAATTAGGGTTTTCTCTCTGCGTATGGAGTTTCTGGGGTGTGTAGGTATATATACGAAGAAGGAGGGCACCGGGGGCCGTGTGGGCCAGCCTCGAGGCAGGGGGCGCACCCTGGGAAGGGGGGCGCGCCCCCCACCCTTGAGGGCTGGCCCTTTGTCCCCTGACTTGGTGATACGTCCAAAATGCATCACTATTTTGTATTATAATTTACCCTTATTCAGTGATATATTTCACGTTATGATGATGTTCTTATGTTGTTTTGGTCTATTTTACACAGTTTGCAACTTTTCGATACCGAAACAGCAGACGCAGGATTCAACAGGAAAAAGTGGATGCTGAGTTGCTGAAGAAGAACACCTCCAAATTACCTGAAAATTGACGGGAGGTATTTTTCAGAAGAATAATGAAGACACGCAAAAGGGGAGTCAGAGGGGGGCCACAGGGTGCCCAGGCGGCCTGGGGGCGCCCCCCTGGCCGCGCCGGGGGGGCGCCTAGAGCCCCTGGCCCACCTCTGGTCGCCCCCTTTTGCATATATGTTCTCCGTCCCCCGAAAACCCTAGGCACGGGACTTTTTACGGAGTTCCGCCGCCGCTTCGAGGCGGAAACCTGCAGAGAAGAAAAGGGCATCTCCGGTGGGCAGATTCCGCCGGGGAGATCACCTCCCGGAAGGGGAGATCGTCGCCATCGTCATCACCATCATCACGGGCATCATCGAGATCATCATCAACATCATCCCCAACACCAGCACCATCTCCATCTTCATCCAAATCTCATCTTACCATCGCAACTCGTGTTGTAACTTGTACTACCTATCCTCTCTACTCCATCGATGTTGATTACTACTTTGTGGTGAATGCTATTGAGTTTTGTTGGAGAAATATTATTATGTCCAGATTGTTTATCACATATTTATCCCCACTGATCATGATCTCTTTCATGTCTTGTGAGTAATTACCTTAGTTCTTGAGGACATGGGGAAAGTCTTGTTGTTAGTAGTCCTATGCTGTTGAAGTAATATGTGTTGTTTGATACTTAAGTTGCGTTGTCATTCTACTAGTGGTGTTGTGTGAGTCGAACACCCAACACTTCGCCTTATTAAGGACCTAGGAGAATACATTGTGTATAAAGAATGCTTATGGTGGGTTGCCAGAGTGACAGAAACCTGAACCCCAGTTCGCACGCTTTTGCATAAGGGAATAATGGATCCTCGATCGTATTGCTATGGTTAGGCTTTTGCCTTAAATTCTATCTTGTATTTGCGGATGCTTGCAAGGTGTTTAATCATAAGAGTGCATTCATCTTAATCTAGAGAGTGCACTAGCATAGATCCACCCACCAACACTTATCAACACATAACATAGTATCGATACGGAATATGGCGAAAGCACATGACTACCTCTCCCGTGTGTCCTCAAGAACGCTTTAGTCTTTATAAGTTCAGTTGCTAGGCCTCTCCTTTGCTAAGAAAGGATTGGGCCACTTGTTACTCTCAGTACCTTTTACATTACTTGCATCTACATTCCTGTTGCTTATACCGAGAAAATCCCTAAAAGTTATCTTTCAGTGCTTGTAGTAATTTCTTGCTCAGAATCGCTTATCAATACCTTCTGCTCCTCGTTGGGTTCGACACTCTTACTTATCGAAAACGCTGCAACAGATCCCTTACGGTTGAGGGTCATCAAGTAACGTTTTCTGGTGCCGTTGCCGGGGAGCGTAGCGCTATTGGTAAAGTGAAACTGGTAAGAAAGTCTTTTTATAATTCTGTTTTTATTTTTGCTATTGCTGTTCTTTGTCCCTATGGATAATCCTATTATTGGAGCGTTGCTTGCGGGAAGACACCCCACACCTGTGGTGGTTGATTCTCCCCCTACTGAAATTGTGCCTTACAAAATACCAGCTGGCATTATCAATTATGTTTTGGCTAATCGTTATGCAGGAGACAGACATCCCGGTGAGCACTTGCTATATTTGTCACGACTATGTTCATTATTTAAGCTTGCAGGTGTATCGAGGGAGTTTGTCATGAGGAAATTGTTTGCCGTATCCCTTATAGATAAAGCTTCAGATTGGTATGGGCTTCTCGATAACTCACATTTGCTGGACTGGCAGGAGCTTATGTCTCTTTTCTATACTAAGTTTTATCCTCTTCATGAAATTCATCGAGACAGGAATTATATATATATATATATATAACTTTAGGACTCGTGACGGAGAAAGCATTGCTCAAGCTTGGGGGAGACTGAAGTCTCTAATGCTCAAATGCCCAATTCATAAGCTTCCCAAGGAAATTATACTTACAAATTTCTATGCCAGGCTTTCTCGTCAGGATAAGGAGATGTTGGATGCCTCCTCTAGTGGGGTATTTCAGAAGAAGAGCGTTGAAGAAAGGTGGGATCTCCTTGAAAGAATCCAAAGGAATACTGTAGATTGGGAAATTGATAAAGGTATTGAACCCGCTATAAATTATGAACATGATTATATTGAGAGCTATGTGGAAACTGATTACTTCAATACTTTTTGCTCTAAGATTAGTCTTGATTCCCATCTAGTGATTGATTTATGTAAGAATTTTGCCTCTCACGTTGATGCTTTTAAAAAGAATAGAGACCAGCACCATGCACCTTTTAAAGAACCACCTATTGATATTTATGTTGCTGAGCCTATTTTGCCTGCAGTCGTATATGAAAAACCTCCTTTTCCCACGAGGATAAAGGAACACTCTCTTGTGACAGGCATAATAAATAAAAGTGAGAGAAGAGTTGATGAACCTGAGGACCAGATCAGGGTCGATCCTCAAGTTGGATTGATTAAAGACCTTGCTACTGATGATGTTTTGGATTCCAATATAACTTTTTGTGCTGTTTCCACTAACCTTGTCACAGCTAAGAACAAAGGCCTAATTGTAGGTACTCCGGTGGTATCTGTTAAAATAGGAGATCACAATTATTATGGGCTATGCGATTTGGGATCGAGTGCAAGTGCTATTCCTTATTCACTCTATGAAGAAATCATCGGTGAGATTTCCCCCTGTGAACTTGAAGAAGTTGATGTTACTATTCATCTTGCAAATAGATCAACTATCTCTCCTATCGGAATTGTGAGGGACGTTGAAGTCCTATGTGGAAAGGTAAAATACCCTACCGACTTTCTGGTACTTGGTTCAGCCAGGGACAATTTTTGTCCCATCATTTTTGGTAGACCTTTTCTTAGAACTTGTGGAGCTATAATAGATTGTAAGAAAGGTAAAGTTTCTCTTGAATTTGATGGTGAGCCATATGAATTTAATTTTTCTAAGTTCTCTAAGCAGCCTCGTGGTACTGATTTACCTAGTGATGATAAAATTATTGAAAGTATTGCCTCTATTGCTATTCCCCATGATGATCCTTTGCAGCAATACATGGAGGACCACGAGAATGATTTGCATATGTAGGAAAGAAATGAACTAGATGAAATATTCTTGAGGCAGCCTGCTATCCTGAAGCACAACCTTCCGGTTGAACCTTTGGGAATTTTATCAAAACCGAAAGAAGACCCGGTGTTCGATCTTAAACCTCTTCCCGATACGCTCAAGTATGCTTATTTAGATGAAAAGAAAGTATATCATGTTATTATCAATTCTAACCTTTCAGGATATGAAGAAGAGCGATTATTGGAAGTACTTCGTAAACACCGAGGCGCAATTGGCTATACCCTTGATGACCTTAAGGGGATTAGTCCATCTATCAATCAACATACTATCAACCTTGAGCCTGATGCTAAACCAGTTGTTGATCATCAACGACGATTGAACCCGAAGATGATGGATGTCGTGAGAACTGAGATTCTCAAGCTTCTAGCCGCAGGTATCATCTACCCTATAGCTGACAGTAAGTGGGTAAGTCCGGTACATTGTGTTCCTAAGAAAGGAGGTACAACTGTGGTTCCTAATGATAAAAATGAACTAATACCTCAGAGAATTATTATTGGATATAGAATGTGTATTGATTACAAGAAGGTGAACAAGGCAACCAGGAAGGATCACTACCCGTTGTCGTTCATCGACCAAATGCTTGAAAGGTTATCCAAAAATACCCACTTTTGTTACCTCGATGGTTATTCTGGCTTCTCTCAAATTCATGTTAACACTGCCGATCAAGAGAAGACCACTTTTACTTGTCCTTTTGGTACTTATGCTTACAGACGTATGCCTTTTGGTTTATGTAATGCCCCTACTACTTTTCAAAGGTGTATGTCTGCTATCTTTCATGGTTTCTGCGGGGATATTATGGAAGTCTTCATGGACGATTTCTCCGTCTATGGAACTTCATTTGACCATTGTCTTCACAACCTTAATAAAGTTTTGCAGAGATGCGAGGAGACAAATTTGGTACTCAACTGGGAGAAGTGCCACTTTATGGTTAATGAAGGAATTGTTCTTGGTCACAAGATTTCCGAAAGGGGAATTGAAGTGGATAAAGCCAAGATCGAAGCTATTGAGAGGATGCCCTATCCAAGGGACATCAAAGGTATTCGCAGTTTTCTCTGTCATGCAGGTTTTTATAGAAGATTTATTAAAGACTTTTCTAAAACCTCAAGACCCCTCACTAATCTTCTCCAGAAGGATGTTCCTTTTGCGTTTGATGAAAATTGTGAGGAAGCTTTTGAAGTCCTTAAGAAAGCTTTAATAACTGTTCCTATAGTACAACCACCTGACTGGAATTTACCTTTTGAAATTATGTGTGATGCAAGTGATTTTGCTGTTGGAGCTGTTTTAGGAGAAAGGGTTGATAAGAAATTGAATGTTATACATTATGCTAGTAAAACCCTTGATAGTGCTCAAAGAAATTATGCTACTACTGAGAAGGAATTCTTAGCTGTAGTTTTCGCTTGTGATAAGTTTAGGCAGTATATTGTTGATTCCAAAGTTATTATTCATACTGATCATGCTGCCATTAAATACCTTATGACAAAGAAGGATGCCAAGCCAAGGCTTATCAGATGGGTACTTCTTCTCCAAGAATTTGATTTGCAGATTGTTGATAGGAAAGGGGAAGACAATCCGGTAGCGGACAATCTTTCAAGAATGGAAGATATACCACATGACCCCATCCCAGTTAACGATAGTTTTCCAGACGAGCAACTTGCCGTTGTAAAAGTACAACCTCTTTCCGATCCTTGGTATGCAGATTATGCTAATTTTATTGTTGCAAAGTATTTGCCTCCAGGTCTAACATTTCAGCAAAGGAAGAAGTTCTTTCATGATTTGAGGCACTAATTTTGGGATGACTCACATCTTTTCAAAGAAGGTCCCGACGGGATCGTGAGAAGATGCATTCCGGAACATGAGCAGAAGGACGTTCTCCGATGATGTCATGATAGTCCCTATGGAGGACATCATGCCGGTGAGAGGACTGCACATAAGGCTCTTCAATCAGGTTTTTATTGGCCTACTCTCTTTAAAGATGCTAGAAATTATGTTTTAGCTTGTGATAAATGTCAGAGAGTTGGTAACATTAGTAGAAGGAATGAGATGCCTATGAATTACTCACTAATGATTGAACCTTTCGATTGTTGGGGTTTTGATTTTATGGGTCCTTTTCCTTCTTCGCACAAGTACACTCACATTTTAGTAGCTGTTGATTATGTGACCAAGTGGGTTGAAGCAATCCCCACTGAAAGTGCTGATCACAAAACATCTTTGAAAATGCTTAAGGATGTAATATTTCCTAGGTTTGGTGTACCAAGGTATCTCATGACCGATGGAGGATCACACTTCACACACGGAGCTTTTAGAAAAGCTCTGGCTAAATACGATGTTAATCATAGAATTGCTTCACCGTATCATCCTCAAACTAGTGGGCAAGTTGAGCTCACCAATAGAGAGATTAAGTTGATCTTGCAGAAAACAGTAAACATAAATAGGAAGGATTGGTCAAATAAATTAGGAGATGCTTTGTGGGCATATAGAACTGCTTACAAAAACCCCATGGGCATGTCCCCCTATAAGATGGTATATGGCAAGGCTTGCCATTTGCCATTAGAGCTAGAGCACAAAGCTTTCTGGGCTGTTAGAGAGCTTAACGCTGACCCAAAACTAGCTGGTGAGAAGCGTCTCATGAACTTGACTTCTCTAGATGAATGGAGAAGTGAAGCTTACGAGAGCGCTAAAATGTTCAAGGAAAAGGTAAAAAGGTGGCATGATAGGAAGATTCTGAAACGTGAATTTAATGTTGGTGATAAAGTTTTGTTGTTTAGATCCCGTTTCAGGTTTTCTCCAGGCAAACTACTTTCCAGGTGGGAAGGACCATTTCATATTGAAGAAGTTTATCGGTCTGGTGCAATTAAGATTAATAATTTTGAAGGCACCAAACCTCAAGTTGTGAATGGGCAAAGACTTAAACATTACATAGCAGGAGACCCTGTCGATGTTGATGTGAATATAATATACACAACAACCCACGAAGAACATGTTGCAGCCCTGTTTCAGACGCCAGCAGAAGCAGAATAAAGAAAATGTATGTAGTACGGTAAGAAAACACCGCAAACCATCATAAAAGATCCGTATTACGAGTTTTTGTAAAATTAGTAAAATTCCGAGTCGAAGTGGAGCCGGAGGCGACCACCAGGGAGTCCAGGCGCCCCCCTGGCGCGCCCCCCCTGGGCCGCGCCGGCAGGCCGCCTGGACACCCCGGAGCCCGTCTCCGACCCCGCTTTGGTCCGTTACCTTCCTTTCTGTACATAAATTTTTCCTATATATTTGCCCGGGGTATTCCGGCAACGTATCTTGCGATTTCGCGTGTTTTCTCTTCGATCTGTTTCTGCCAGGAAATCTTTCAGCTAAATTTAGGTGCCATGGCTTCTCCAAGTTCCCCCAAGGACACGTTCGTCGTCAACGTCATCAACCCTTACCTCGCTGAGGTGAAGAAGCACCCTCAGGTTGTTCAGATGAAGGAAGGCGTCCTTCATCAAGAAGATCTGAAGGGACCTATCAAGGAGTTGAGCGTCCAGGCCAGGCTGGAAGAAGTGGAGCAAGAAGTCTTCGAGTACAAGAAGATGACCGAGCGTGGTGTCGAAGCTAACTTTGACATCACCAACGTGCTGAAGAACTACTTTCTGAAGGAGATGAAGGAGATGTGGGAAAGAATCGCCGCGTCTGAAGACAGAATCATAGAACTCCAAGGGCAAATTAATGATCTACATAACCAGAACTGTGAGTATGAACTAAGGTTTCTACACATGGGTTTGGGTGCTGAATGCAGGATCCAGGAGACGAGCTTCTCATATGAGACTGGAGAACCCCTTCCATGGAAGAGCTTCGCCAAGAACTACTTGATCAACGCCAACAAGGATGATGAGTGAGATCTCCGTGGGTAATGGCATTCCCTTGGCTTGTTCCAAGCTTGGGGGAGTGCCCGGTATCTTTATCTTTTACCTTTTGTCTTTCAGAAGTCAAGTAGAGTCGTATCGTGTCTAGGGAGGTTATTATATGAGATAGGTGTGTGCATTGAGGTCTATCACCCCTTCGGTGAAGAATTGTATCCGTGTGTGTGGAGTCGTTTATGATGGAATATTAATGAGAAGTTTATCGGTTCCTTTTTGCTGCACTCGGTATTCTCTTCACGCAATCGACCTTATATGATGATTCTTATGGGGAGTATTGACCTTATGTCAGGTATGACTATGAAACTTTATTTAATCTTGGCAAACATAGCTTTGGTCATAACAACAAGTATGATGTTCTTAAAGTATCAACATAGCCAAAACCTTTATGTTATTATGCTTAAAGTGTTATGTTAACAAGGAAGACAACTTGATGTGTTATGCTTATTTCGATGTTCATGCTTTATATTGCTTTGCATCTTAGTCATCATCAGTTGTCTGCTCTTTCAAAACCTTTGCTAGCCTAACTCTGTACTAAGCGGAATTCTGCTTGTGCGTCCATACCCTTAAGCCAATACCTTCCATATGAGTCCACCATACCTACCTACTCGTGGTACTCCACTACCACCTCCAAAAGTATATAATTTATGTGTTATCCTTAAATGTTCAAAATCTTTTATTTTGTGCCTCTGCTTTAGCTCATGAGGAAGTAGTAGCTAATTCATGACCTTTTTGAGTTGGACAAGCTTCACCCCGGGATTGCATGTATAATGTGCAAACCCATAATACGAAAAGGAACTGGCATTGAGTGCGCCCGGCTTAAAAATAATATAACAAACAAACCCTCCTTCATGCTTTGTTCATGAGAAATCAGAAAACTTTGGCAGTGATAAACAAAGGAGAATAAGAGGATGTTATCGTCCTCATACGGGAGCCGTTCCTCGAAACTTGTCCAGTCCAAGAAGTATTTGAGTTATCTATTAGCATTCGTTGACGAATCATGCACCTCTCAAAAACTTGTTTTCATTCTGTTTGATTTGAGGATAGCACATGAGTTTTCCCTACTACCCTAGAGCAGGGCCTATCTTTTAATTTTAAGTTGAGTCAGTTATTTCTACTTCCCTCTATTTCTCAAAGAGAGCAGATGTTTGATGTTGATAAGGATTCATTCA
This sequence comes from Secale cereale, assembly GCA_902687465.1. NCBI lineage: Eukaryota > Viridiplantae > Streptophyta > Magnoliopsida > Poales > Poaceae > Secale > Secale cereale. The sequence continues at coordinate 551,017,130 of LR738715.1, read as the reverse complement.
TATAAAGCTGCATTAAGATTTGTCATATCATATCCTTGTTGACATTATCATTTGATAAGTAAGTTGTTTGTCATGCCCAGCTAAGGCAAATATCTTCCTTCGTGTTAACACTTTCACTTCTTGCTTATTAACTTGTTATTTCAAAAGGCTTCAATTAATCCCATCAAAAGCAAAAGTTAAAATTATTTGTTGTTCTTTGACCAAAGGACATGTCTGCCATGATATAATGAGTTTCCATTGGTCCTACTTTCGAATATAAGTGTTGACACTCTTTCATAAGAGCCTTATGAGTTGAAGATTGCTGCTGAGGATATTTGAGTTGGTGAAGAGACTATGATGCTTCTTGTCCGTATTCTATTTATCGACACTTCACTCTCTAAACTTGTGGACAGGTTTATCGAGTTCATATTCGCTTGGGGACAAGCGAGGTCTAAGCTTGGGGGTGTTGATACGTCCAAAATGCATCACTATTTTGTATTATAATTTACCCTTATTTATTGATATATTTCACGTTATGATGATGTTCTTATGTTGTTTTGGTCTATTTTACACAGTTTGCAACTTTGCGATACCGAAACAGCAGACGCACGATTCAGCAGGAAAAAGTGGATGCTGAGCTGCTGAAGAAGAACACCTCCAAATTACCTGAAAATTGACGGGAGGTATTTTTCAGAAGAATAACGAAGACACACAAAAGGGGAGTCAGAGGGGGCCACATGGTGCCCAGGCGGCATGGGGGCGCCCCCCTGGCCGCGCCGGGGGGGGCGCCTGGAGCCCCTGGCCCACCTCTGGTCGCCCCCTTTTGCATATATGTTCTCCGTCCCCCGAAAACCCTAGGCACGGGACTTTTTACGGAGTTCCGCCGCCGCTTCGAGGCGGAAACCTGCTGAGAAGAAAAGGGCATCTCCGGTGGGCAGATTCCGCCGGGGAGATCACCACCCGGAAGGGGAGATCGTCGCCATCGTCATCACCATCATCACGGGCATCATCGAGATCATCATCAACATCATCCCCAACACCAGCACCATCTCCATCTTCATCCAAATCTCATCTTACCATCGCAACTCGTGTTGTAACTTGTACTACCTATCCTCTCTACTCCATCGGTGTTGATTACTACTTTGTGGTGAATGCTATTGAGTTTTGTTGGAGAAATATTATTATGTCCAGATTGTTTATCACATATTTATCCCCACTGATCATGATCTCTTTCATGTCTTGTGAGTAATTACCTTAGTTCTTGAGGACATGGGGAAAGTCTTGTTGTTAGTAGTCCTATGCTGTTGAAGTAATATGTGTTGTTTGATACTTATGTTGCGTTGTCATTCTACTAGTGGTGTTGTGTGAGTCGAACACCCAACACTTCGCCTTATTAAGGACCTAGGAGAATACATTGTGTATAAAGAATGCTTATGGTGGGTTGCCGGAGTGACAGAAACCTGAACCCCAGTTCGCACGCTTTTGCATAAGGGAATAATGGATCCTCGGTCGTATTGCTATGGTTAGGCTTTTGCCATAAATTATATCTTGTATTTGCGGATGCTTGCAAGGTGTTTAATCATAAAAGTGCATTCATCTTAGTCTAGAGAGTGCACTAGCATAGATCCACCCACCAACACTTATCAACACATAACATAGTATCGATACGGAATATGGCGAAAGCACATGACTACCTCTCCCGTGTGTTCTCAAGAACGCTTTAGTCTTTATAAGTTCAGTTGCTAGGCCTCTCCTTTGCTAAGAAAGGATTGGGCCACTTGTTACTCTCAGTACCTTTTACATTACTTGCCTCTACATTCCTGTTGCTTATACCGAGAAAACCCCTAAAAGTTATCTTTCACTGCTTGCAGTAATTTCTTGCTCAGAATCGCTTATCAATACCTTCTGCTCCTCGTTGGGTTCGACACTCTTACTTATCAAAAACGCTGCAACAGATCCCTTACGGTTGAGGGTCATCACTTGGTCCTGACGTTTCCTGAGCGTGATTTCCACCAAAAATATCTCTTGCGAAGGTTTCATTCTGTTTGGACTCCGTTTGATATTCCTTTTCTGCAAAACCCTGAAATAGGCAAAAAACAGCAATCTGGACTGGGCCTTTGGGTTAGTAGGTTAGTCCCAAAAATGATATAAAAGTGAATGATAAAGCCCATTAAACATCCAAGAATTCATAAATAATAGCATGGAACAATCAAAAATTATAGATACGTTGGAGACGTATCATGGATGCATAGCACAACTCCAGCATAAGCTCGTGGTGAGAATAATTTGTAAGTATGTAGCTTGGGGGCTTCCTGTTCAAACATAAGCGTATTTGACTAAAGAGAACACAACATTACTACCCATTTGACCAGGTTATGTTCAAACATAGGCGTATTCGACCAAAGAGGACATAACCTATGGGTCATCCTACCTGTACCCAGCTGCTTCAACTCCATCAGGTCATCCTGATTGGCCCGGCGAACTCTTGGCAATCAGTCTTATATGACGTATTCGACCAAGACCTGAGCTTTGTTAAGGTTCAAACGCCGGCTGTCACTGCGAGAGCACGGTTTACAGATAGTCAGGATAGATCCAGGCTCAAAATGCCGCCTTCCTTGAAACTTGGATAATTCAGCCTATGATGCAAGATGCAACTCTGACCCCACGTACTCTAGGCAAGTCTATCTTTAAAACAAAGACCTGTACTTGTCTAGATTCAAATGTCGATTGGGTACCGTGAGAGCCGGCTCATAGCACGCACATACCTTCCAGCTGCCACCAAGGCTAGTTTCATTGAAGAAGAACCTTTGTCTTGGCGGCCTACAAAAGCCTCAAGTGTTTTTTTGACCTTTTTCTCTAGTTCCTTTGTTTTTATGAGTATTCTGTTTTGATTTGCGTTCTTTGCAAATTCGGCCAAGCTGTCTCTTCTTGTGGCTCATATTTGAAGCCTCTCCGGGTCTCTGAAACCCAACCTAATGAACGGCTCTAAGCCGCCAGAGTATAGCAATCTTATCTCTGGAGCAATACCTCTACATGGCTTATAACTGTATGGAGACTGATAAAGCCGTCAGTCTAAATCATATCTTCGGGTATGAACTATTTTTCGTATAATTAAGCCGGCCCTGGTTATGGACACCTGTCCCCAGCGGCACCGGTTGGGCATAATGACCCGCCCAGCGGTAAGCCGCCAGGGTATATGTTCTTTGCTTATATGCAGGACAAAGGTTGTACTGATTTGCACAAGGCAACACTATCACAATGGTAGAATGACATACTTTGAAGATTGGCAGGTTAATAGTATTATACAGACGCAGAACCATGCACGATGGCATGCCAGATTCAAGATCAATTACCCTAGTACAGTAGGCCAATCAACATAATTGTTTTACATAAACGGGATCAAACATGTGAACCGTCCGACGGCTCATTCTCCTTGGCCTTGCTATTTTGAAGACTCCGGGTTATCCTTCTCCGGTTCTTCGCCCTTCTCTGTCTGAAAGTTCTATGCCAGCCAATCCAAGCTAGTCAAAGCTTGAAACTCAGCCTCTTCATCAATAAGTTCAGAGGGATCAATTTCACGAGCAAAAGTATGCTTACTGATTGGAGGGACCAGCTCCATCGCTTTGTAAGATGGAGTGGGCATCTTCTGGTTCTCCATACTATAAGCCGACTGATATTTGGACAAGTCTGTTTCATTAACGATTAAGCTGGCCAGAGGGCGGATGTTTTTGACGCAGGAAGCAAAGTCCTTATGGTCAAACAGCATGCCGTCTTCTTTCAAGCTTGGATAGCCAGTGGACAAGTCGGACGGGTCCAGTTCTGGAAGCCATGCCTTAGCCCGGCTCAAGGCTGTTACGGCACCGGCTCTTCCAGATGGCCGTTTTATTTCATCTATTCTAGCAGGTGGAACGGAGAGTCTTCTTAAAATATCCACAAACATCTTGGGTGCCTGGTTGGACGGCGAAACAACAGCCAAGACGCGCTGTGCTCCAGTGTATAGCTGCTCCACAAGAGTGTAGATAGCTTTGAGCTTTACAATTGGATCTCTGCCAAGATTGCTGCTGCTCCTACCTACATGACCCATAAATTGGTTAGTAACGGGTTAAGTTCCCTCAAGATGTTATTTAAATTACAACATGGCGGCTTACCAAAGATGGCTGAAGTCATTTCCGAGACACGATGCTTTAACCCGGTGAGCTCAGTTGTCACCGCTTCAAGAGTTGTTTTGGCTTGTTCGGCTCGCTCCACCAAGGCAGTTCTTTCTTCCGCCCATGCAGATTTCTCCGACTTAAGTTTAGCCTTCAGTTCATTCAATTCAGACAGGCTAAATTGAAACTTTGATTCAGTCTTCTGGGTCTCTGACTCTTGATGCTTAAGCCGGTTCTTGGCATCCTCTAACTGCACTTGCAATTCAGCAGTGGTATCCTGAACAAACAAAGAGAGCATGACACAAATTAGGTTTCGCTTAACAATGATTAAAGTCCCAAGCCTTTTGCAAGCAACAACACTTGGCACTTGGGGGCTAATAGATGCTGAAAGTTTTTCTTTCCATACTGGTTCATGTTACTAAAGTCTCGAGCCCTTTGCAAGAAAGAGCACTTGACCCTTGGGGGCTAATGGACACGGAATTATTTCTAAATTAATAGTTCATACCAATAAAGTCCCAAGCACTTTGCAAGAAAGAATACTTGGCACTTGGGGGCTAATGCATATTGCTTCTTTATTATCAATTACTTATACTAACCCGGCGGTAAAATAGTCTTTACCACCGGCTCATGAGGGGTATGCAGGCAAGTTCTATACAATGATTATTAGGACCAGCTCATTCAAGCTGATTAAGCCGGCCCTTGGGGGCTACACATGCAATGTTCCTTAAAGATAGATTTCTTATTCAGAGGTGTGATGATTCAAAAAGGTATCAGTTATTTCTAAGTCTACAACATATTCACTTATAACATATCCAATAGAATTGGGGGCTGGAAGGACAATTATATTTTGGTCAAGAGTTTTACCTCAAACTTCTGGGGCATCTGCTTCACCATGTCAATCTCAAGGTCACGACTGCTATGGACCTGATTGAGATATCCAGAAAGGACTTCGCCAGTACTCAGCTGTGCGTACTGAGCCGTGTCAAACCTCACTCTCCACTTCTCAGCGAGTTATTGCTTGGAAGTATGCTTAGCTAGCACAGTCGGGTTGCCTGGCTCTCTGAAAGCAGTGCCAATGATTGTGACATCTTCAGTCCGGTTCTCTACCGGCTCAGAGGGGGCTGGCGGTTCAACAGTTGCAGAATCAGTTTTTGTTGGGTCGATGGAGGCATCAGGAATCTCAGGAGGAGCGTCATGAGTTGCTTCCTCGGTTGGCTTATGAACATCTGTTACTGAGACCTGCTGCTCCGGCTCAATTATCTTTGGATCAGCTGCCGCCTTGCTCACCCTGGCTCTCTTAATGGGTTTAGCTTGACCTCTGCACGGGTCAAAGTGATTCAGTATAAAGATTTAAAGAAAAGATGAACATGGAAGAAATTGTTTACCCAGGGGCAGTCTTGAAAGCCAGAAGTTGACTTTGAGATGAGTCGCCAGAAGAAGAACGGGGAGACCTCCTGATAGTTTGAATCGGACGAGTTCAGTGGTTGACGTATAAGACCCGCTAGTGGGTAACAAGAGTTTAAGAGCGGAAAGACCTCATTCCGGCATTTTCGATGAGTTGGGGTACTTGGTAAACTGGAGGACAATTCCTCTTCTCCGGTGTTCCGAGTCCGGCGCTGACTCTCGTGTTGCTGTTGCTTCAAAAGAAAGTGAGGATCTAAATGAGCTAAAGGGTGTGAAAATCTTACTTTCCGGATTACCCGTCGAACTTTTGCCCTTGGCAAGGATTCTGAGCCAGAGGAAATAGTAATTACCTCTTCATCCGCGGCCTGGCTGGCCTCCGTGTCATCCTGACAATAATCAGTGTCAATAAGATAATTGAAGTAAGAACGAAGAGAGTCAAGGACTACCTCCGACTCAGTGCCGTAGTTCCTTTCCAACAAATCAGAAGCGTTGGTTTTCTTCTTGGTCTTTTTTACGGCTCTCTTGGCAGCTTTCTTAATAACTCTCGCCCTCTTAGTAGCTTCATGGTCGTAAGTTTTTTTTTTCCAGAAAGCCGACTTAGCCCGCGAGAGGCGGCACATTTAAGATTGACAGAGGAATCAAAGTTATAAGATGACAACAGTTAAAGTTAAGACTTACCTCTGGAGCCGGGTTAAGTTTGCAGAAGGGTTGCAGACCCACTTTGCTGCAGTCAGCCACGGTCTCATTCAAGACAGTTTTAGTCATGTCTGTGGTTACATCCTCCTCTAGATCCTCAGAGCTGTGACGTAATGGATCATCTTTTTCTCCAGTGTAATCGCATATTAAGCCAGTCCTGCGACTCAAAGGAATGATCCGCCAGGCGAGCCAGCACCGGGCTAAGTCAATTCCTGTTAGCCCATTCCCCAGTAGGGCTCTGACCTTTGAAAGAGTTGGAACAAGTTTCTTGCGTTCTGCAAAAGTGAGTTTTTTGGCAAGGGGATGTTTTGTGTCTAAACGTTCTACACGAAAACCCGACAGTGGGTTCTCATCAGCCGGAGAAGTATCCTTGGAGTAGAACCAGGTTTGATTCCAGTCCTTTGGGTGACTCGGCAGACAGGCATAAAGGAAAATAGAATCTCCCCTCCTTTGGATTGAGATGACCCCAAGCTCCAAACTGGGACCATTGGTGAATTCGTTATGGTGATTTAAGTAAAAGAATTCTCTGAAGAGTTCAAGGCTAGGTTCTTCTTGAAGATACACTTCACAGAAGACCTGGAAGTTGCAGATATTTGACACGGAATTGGGTCCAATTTCTTGACGATGGAGTTGGAAAAAGTGCAGAACGTCTCTGAAGAATTTAGAGTCGGGTGGTGAAAACCCCCGGTTCATGTGATCGGTGGAAACAATAACTTCATCATTGTTTGGTGCAGGTTTCTTTTCGCCCGGTTTGGGGGCGCGGTAAGGCATAACTGGATTATTCGGCAGGTATCCAACCTTGACATAATCGGCAAGTGTGGCCTCAGTAACAACTGAAGGGACCCAGTTGCACGTGGTGACTGTCTTTGGTGGCATTATGAACAAACAAGCCTAAAGAAGGAGGAGATTATTGCCGGTTCAGAATCAGTTCATTAAACCGGAAGCAAATGTTATACTATAAGTTCAGCATGGCGGCTTAAATGGGGCCTAATGGCATAGGAATAATTATAAGTCGGAAATTTAAGCCGCCATGATAGGTGCGGATATTCAAAAAAACAGATTTCACTAAGTCTGGGAAAAACAGTTTTTACAAATGGCAGCAGTAACTTTGGATCTACAGAAGTTCAGGAATTAAGATTAAAATGACGAACATGCAAACCTAAGTTCAAAATGATGTAGTTCTTGGGGATGAATCTATTTTATCAGAGATGAGATATTACAATATTTTCTAACGGGATATTATCAGCATCAGCGCATGAAGGGATATCAAGTTCAGAAGGAAAACTATAATTGCTGAAGAAGAGGAAGATGAACGCCGGTGAGCCTCACAGGAACCCTATCAAATCTAAGAGGAAGGAACAAGAAGGACGTACCTGGACGAATGAATGGCGGTGGCATACGGAAGAAGCCTGGCGGCGATAGGTGGATGTTGTAGCTATTGATGAAGACGAAGCAGAGGACGGCGGCACCGGCGGAGCTCAGATGTAGGAGAGTCGCGAGGAAGAACACGAAGCGGAAGAAGCAAGGGGGGAATGGAAAGGGCTCCTGGCCCTATTTATAAGCAAGGTGGATAAGGGTCACACGCGGAGATTGAGGAGGCGAATAAATAGGAAAGTGACGACACAGGAGCCTTGATTGTCGGGATCCCAATAAATGCGGAAGGATTTGTTAGGATCTGGACAATTCAAAGGTAAAGCAACAGATGACGTCATGGCGGGTTACCACCATTTCAAAGAGCTGACGTCATGGCGGGTTATGTTTTCTCGTAAGAAGATGAAGGAAGATTGACATGAACAAGTTCAAATCAACCTAGGGCCTAATGTTGGGGATATAAGTATTTGATATGAACCGCCCAGTAGGGGCCGGGTTACCCAATGGCGGTTCATGGGCCAAGCCCAGAAGCATGTTAAAGATGGCGGTTTACGAGAGGGCCCAAGGCCTGAGGCGGCTTAAAGCGTGTGAGTATCAGCCGCCATATATGTGACTTGTATTGTAAGGCGTGTACCAAGAGTCACGAGGCCGGACACGATTGTATGAACCGGCTGGGACTCCGTAGCCCGCAGGGCATCAACCTGTGTATATAAGGGGATGAACTGGCAGCGACTTAGGGCAAGAAACAACAGATCGAGAGCTAGGCAAGCGCATCTGCTCCCTAGTAATCGACACCCTAGCAATTCCACCTCAAACTGGATTAGTTTTTACCCTCACCGCAAGGGGCCGAACCAGTATAAACTCCCCGTGTCTTTTGTCTCGTTTAACCCTTTTAAGCTAACCATGTCACTATGGCTCCGCAATCAAGTCCGCAATCAAGTCCTTTCCGTAGGACATCTGCCGTGACAACTCCACGACAGCAAGCAAGATTGTAGCATACTTTATGCGTCGGACTTGAGCCTCATTCACACCGCTCTCACCGGTGAAAGGAATTATAACCTTGGAGCGATTGTTGCATGTAGACTTCAAGATAATGCTAACAGTGGCTGGTTCTATGGTGGAATTTACGTCACGTGTTTAGCATGAGGGCTGGGTGTTTCACCTTTACCCTTTGATCCCATCCTACCCACGTAGTGTTTAGATTTTGACACCTTGAAAGAGCATAAGATTCTCAAGGGAAAGGCTTATAACTTCACTTATAATCTATTGTTTAACCAATCACATGTTGTGGACACATATTTGCATGTGCATGCTGTTTTTGACTATAAAAGCAAGGGAAGATATTTTATTCTTGAGAGCGAGGCACGAGCTCATAACGCAGCAGTGGTGGCAGCACGGTAGGCCGAGGCGTCCACACCAAGAGCCTCCATGAGCTACCACGCTGACTACTACCCTCCAGGCTACTGATCGACTACCAAGCTAGGCCAAAAGCCAAAGCTTGGGGGAGTACGTGTTTGTCACCGATATTACATTTATGTTTACATATCATTCTATTTGTCGGTGCTCACACTTTTTCATTGTATCATCCATGCCTAGATTATTTTCTTGCTTTCTTCTTGTGTGTTTGAAAAACTTTAGAAAAACCAAAAAAATTAGTTGTAGCAATTTACTTTCTATGCATGCTTAGTAGTAGCACTAAAAAGAAAATCCAAAAAGATTTCCTTGTTCTTCTTTTTTTTGTTGGGAGCTTTCCCGTGTAAGTAGTTTTTCTAGTTTTGCTTTTTCCTTGTATTTGCATGTTCAAGAAAACCAAAAACTCCAAAAATATATCAGTGTATTTCTTTGAGTTTCTTTTCCTTTTATTCGAGTTGTACCGAGGAGAAGACCATGATGAAAATATTGAGTGGCTCTCATATGAATAATTATTGAAGTAATAAATAGCACATTTTACTTTGTTGTCTTTTGTTGAATAAAATGTTTTGCAGATTCCAGCTTAGTCCCCGACACTCCACTATTATTATTTTCATATCATTCGGTCGTGCAAGTGAAAGGCAATAATGACGATATTCCATGAACTGGTCATGGCAAGGAGAAACTGTTTATCAACTGAATTGCTTGAGGACAAGTAAAGGTTTAAGTTCTCACACTTTTCCTCTTGTTTTGGACTCTAATTTGTATGATTTGAATGAAACTAACCCCGGACTGACGTTGTTTTCAGCAGAACTACCATGGTGTTGTTTTTGTGCAGAAATAAAAGTTCTCGAAATGAAACGAAACTTTGCGAGGATTTTTTATGGAATAAAAGAGAGTTACTAGAGCCAAGACCCACCAGAGAGGGGCCCCTGGGTGGGCACAACCCACTAGGGCGCGTCCCCCCTCTCCTGGCGCGCCCAGGTGGGTTGTACCCAACTGGTGGCCCCGCAGACGACAACCCTGATCCTATAAATTCCTATTTTTAGAGAAAAAATGGGGAGAAAGAATTATCGCGATCTACGAGACGGAGCCGCCACCACCTCTTGTTCTTCCCCGGGAGGCCAAATCTGGAGTCTGTTTGGGGCTCCGGAGAGGGGGGTCTTCGTTCTTCATCATCGCCAACCCTTCTCCACCGCCAATTTCATGATGCTCCCCACCGGGAGTGAGTAATTCCTTCGTAGGCTCACTGGTCGGTGAGGAGTTGGATGAGATTCATCATGTAATCGAGTTAGTTTTGTTAGGGCCCGATCCCTAGTATCCATTATGTTCTTAGATTGATGTTGCTATGACTTTGCTATACTTAATGCTTGTCACTTTGGGCCCGGGTGCCATGAAGTCAGATCTGAACCGTTTATGAATTCATCATTATATCCATGTTTTAGATCCGATCTTGCAAGTTATAGTCACCTACTACGTGTTATGACCCGGCAACCCCGGAGTGACAACAACTGGAACCACTCCCGGAGATGACCGTAGTTTCAGGAGTTCATGTATTCACTATGTGTTAATGCTTTGTTCCCGTTCTCTATTAAAAGGAGACCTTAATATCCCTTAGTTTCCAATATGGACCCCGCTGCCACGGGAGGGTTGGACAAAAGATGTCATGCAAGTTTTTTTAATAAAGCACATATGACTATTTACGGAATACATGCCTACATTATATCGATGAACTGGAGTTAGTGCCGTATTGCCCTAGGTTATAACTGTCACATGATGAATATCGTCCAACGAATCACCGATCCAATGCCTACGAATTAGTCCCATATTGATCTTGCTAAGTTACTACTGATGCTGCTACTGTTACACTTGCTACAAAATTACTTCTATCATTGTTACTGTTACTATGGCTGCCGTCACTACTATCAACACTATCAAACTACTTTGCCACTGATCACTTTGCTGCAGGTAATTAATCTCCAGGTGTGGTTGGAATGACAACTCAGCTGCAAATACCTTCAAATATTCTTTGGCTCCCCTTGTGTCAAATCTATAATTTTGGGTTGAATACTCTACCCTCAAAATCTGTTGCGATCCCCTATACTTGTGGGTTATCAACCATTGCATTTGGTGCATCGGCTTGAGTTCTCCACGGTGATACATGGAAGTTACAAGTTGAGAAGCTTATTACTCTTGGGTGCTTGGTACCCTAAATCTTGTTCCTCTTGAGTGCTTGGGCGCCCTAGACGGTTGGTGGTGTTTGGAGCTCAACCATTGTGGTGTAAAGCTCCGGGCAAGCGTCTCCAATTAGGTTGTGTAGATCGCTCCGAGCAATTTGACGGGTTCCGGTGACCACCCCAAGGGTTGACAAAGTGTACGGGTTCGGTGACCGCCACCAAGGGTTGCCAGTTGTACAGTTTCAGTGACCGCCCTCAAGGGTTCCTTAGTGGAATCACATCATCTTGCATTGTGCAAGGGCGTGAAGAGATTACGGTGTCCCTAGTGGTTTCTTGGGGAGCATTGTGCCTCCACACCGCTCCAAACGGAGATTAGCATCCGCGAGGGTGTGAACTTCGTGATACATCGTCGTCTTTGCTTGCCTCAGTTATCTCTTCCCCGAGCCCTTTACTTATGCACTTTACTTTGTGATAGCCATAGTGTTTCATGTTATATATCTTCCTATCACATAGTTGTTTATCTTGCTTAGCATAAGCCGTTGGTGCACATAGGTGAGCCTAGTTGTTTCAGGTTTTGTGTTTGAAAAATAAACTCTAGTTTTATTCTGCATTTGTTCAACCTAAACCGTAATTTTTTAAAGCGCCTATTCACCCCCTCTAAGAGACATCCTCAATCTTTAACCATCTTGGGACCTTTTCCGGTACTTTGTCGGAGGGGGATTCGATCACGGAGGGCTTCTACATCAACCTTGCGGCCCTTCCGATGATGTGTGGGTAGTTTACCACAGACCTACGGGTCCATAGCTAGTAGCTCGATGGCTTCTTCTCCCTCTTTGATCTTCAATACAATGTTCTCCTCTATGTTCTAGGAGATCTATTGATGTAATCATTTTTTGCGGTGTGTTTGTTGAGATCCGATGAATTGTGGTTTTATGATCAGATTATCCATGAATCATATTTGAGTCTTCTCTAAACTCTTTTATGCATGATTGTTACAGCTTTGTATCTCTCTCTGATCTATTGATTTGGTTTGGCCAACTAGATTGATTTTTCTTGCAATGGGAGAGGTGCTTTGTAATGGGTTCAATCCCGGGGTGCTCAATCCCAGTGACATAAAGAGACATGACGCATATTTGTATTGTTGCCATTAAGGATAAAAAGATGGGGCTTATTCATATTGATTGGATCTATCCCTATACATCATGTCATCTTGCTTAAGGCGTTACTCTATTCTTGTTAACTTAATACACTGGATGCATGCTGGATAGCGGTCTATGTGTGGAGTAATAGTAGTAGATGCAGGCAGGAGTCGGTCTACTTGTCTCGGATGTGATGCCTATATACATAATCATTGCCTTGTATATCGTCATAACTATGCGCTTTTCTATCAATTGCTCAACAATAATTTGCTTACCCACCGTATGCTTTGTTTCAAGAGAGAAGCCTCTTGTGAAAGATGTGGACCCCGGGTCAATCTTTTACCATATTGCTTTCGAGCTATAAAATAAAAAACACAAAAATACCTTGTTGCATTTTTTTGCTTTTATTTCATTTTGCACTTTTACTTATCGTTTATACCTATCACTATCAGATCTCATCCTTACAAGTAATCGTGAAGGGATTGACAACCCCTTTATCGTGTTGGGTGCAAGTATTTGTTTGTTTGTGCAAGTACAACTGTTGGAGACTTGTGTGTTCCTCCTACTGGATTGATACTTTGGTTCTTAACTGTGGAAAATACTTATCTCTACTTTGCTGCATCACCCTTTCCTCTTCAAGGGAAAAAACCAACGCAAGCTCAAGAAGTAGCAACGGTCAGTATGTCATTGTATGGAAAGAGTCATACCTTGCATGAGCGCATTTATCTCTGCCTCCAACACATCATTGCAATGAAACAAAGTATCGATATGCTGCAAAATGACGCTTCTGTCATGTCTTCTCACAATCATACCTGCCCCCACCGCACCGTCAGCTGCAAGAAATGATCCATCCACAGAGATGGCAACCTTGTTTGCCGAGGTAGTATAATTTTATCCCAATTCAACTAAGCTATTTTTCTTTTACCCTTCTCCACACCCCATCAACATTGCCTCACCAATCTATCTAGATCATCATAAACGATGTTGGCAGGTGGAAAACACTCATCACATATGTTTACATCCAGCCCACCAATCGCTTGCTCAAACTACCTTGTACTGTTTCAAGTTTCCCTTTATGTATTCTCCCACAGGAACTGGCAAACCCAATTATGTAGGGTCCACATATTGATGCGTAATTTCATGTATACTTCACCTCCATCGACATAGCTTCCAAACAATTATAAAAAATGATGGAACACTTATGACACGTTTGTTTGCTCGCAACATTTTTAGCCCTTCTGTATACTTGTCAAGGTTAGCCTGGTTGAGCTAATGCAAGCAAAAACAAACACCTGCATGTTGATTGGTTGCCTGCATGCTGCTTTTCTACATCATAGAAACGACTCTATGCATTTTGTTTGGTTGCTCGCATTGGCCGAGCTCATACTACTGCATGTTGTTTGGTTGCATACATGCATCAAGGTTTGGTTACCTTGTATCCTACGTGGTCAACTTACTAGCTACACCTTACACACGATCACACCATTAGAACAACACTGTAATCACGATGAACTGAACGATGATGATGAAGTTCTTTAGCCCAAATTGTCGATCTGCCTTGTCAACTTCAACATTGCATGCCTGGTTGAGCACGACCTTGAATTATGCATCCTCTGTCGTCTTCTTACTCTTAAACCCTCTATGGAAGCTATTTTCATAACTCGCCACTTGTTCATTGCATGCTTCCCGTGAACTATAAAACCCTGGAACCCGCCCTTGGAACACCACATACCATTTATCCTAGCATGGCAGAGAGCAACAATTCAAGCAACAAGCAATGGAGAACACTAGACATGAAACATAAGTAAGCAGGCATGATCATACCACATAGCAAGTTCATTCTACCACTACTATGATGTCATTCTACCACCACATACAAAATAGGGTGTTATCCTACCACCTCTAGTTCACCATCGGCGTGAGGGGTTACTATAGCACCTCATCAAAATATACATGCCAACATCAAGAGTTTATCAAGCCCTAGTTACCACAGAATGTACACCGTCATCCAGGATCATGCACGCCATCACCACCAATAGGAGCAACACTAGTAGTAGTGCTTTCCCAGCCAAGTCCTGAGCCAGAGCACCATGTGGGCGTCTGCCATTGCGACAAACCGAACACCATGAGCCCTGTTGTCCAGCAGGTGGCTCAGAGTAGCCATTAGAGCCTCTGGGCTGAAGCCACCTTGGTTCATGACGACACTGCAGAGGTCAGGATGGACATCGACCGGCTTGCTCTTCCTAATGGCGCTTGCCATCTCCTAGATCACCCGGGTAATGCTACTAAAGAAGGTCAACTCGTCGTCCATCAAAGATCCCCTCTTCCTATCAAGCACAGGAACATGATCACCATCCTTGTCAGGACCATTAAGGACGATGGTCTCTGGCTCCTGGGTGTCTGCATACTCGGGCATAGGCAAACCAAGCGGCTGACCGGCTCAGGGCATGCTTGCTAGTTGTTATCCTGAAGGAGAAAATCTGTAGCATCTGGTGGTAGTTTTGGATGGGTGTGTTGGTGAACTTTGTCCTTGGGGGTGAGCCTAAGAAAGAAACACAATAGTGTAGTTAGTTAGACACTAGCGTGGTTAGTTGTGATTGACATGGTACATAGGCTTAAACATGTGGTTCGTGACCTAATCGCGATGTGACCTTGGTAGTGCTCTGCCTCCAAAAGGATCGAGCAGGTCTCCTGATACCATGAAGCATCGTTCATATCTCTGAGCTTGGACACTGCGATCCACCTCGCTCTCCACTTCCTGGGGTGGTTGTAGACCTGGGACGAGGTGACCTCCTACCCATGAAACTCAAACACCTGCTTTGCAACAGCGTTCAAGTGCACCTCCTTGAATCCCTTTTCAGTCATATTGTTAAGCACAAACATTGAAGGGAAAGCTCGAGGGGGG
>LR738715.1:550797074-550997161 GCA_902687465.1 Secale cereale | reverse complement strand
CTCTCTCTCTCTCTCTCTCTCTCTCTCTCTCTCTCTCTATTTAGTTGTGATGAATTGAGTTTTCCCTTTGAGATTTCGTTGTTATCGGATTGAATATTTTTATGGATTTGAGAACACTTGTTGTATGTCTCGCTATGGATATGATGACAATGGGGTATCATATTGATTCACTTGATATTTGTTTTGGCACTCAACTCGCGGATTCCCGAGGTTACATCGGGGTAATCTATGCATAGGGGTTGATGCACGTTCTCGTCTTTCTTTCTCCGTTGAAATTTTGGGGCACTCTTTGAGGTTCCTTGTGTTACATTGAGTATTATGAATCTGAAATTGTTTGATGCATATCGTATAATCAACTCACTGATACTCACGGTGACATTGGAGTATCTAGGTGACATTATAGTTGGTTGATGTGTCATATGGTGTTATTTTAGTATGAACTATTGATAGATCGTTTGGAAATGATAACTTGATGTTAGTTCAGTACGAACTCTTGATAGATCGATCAGAAAGAATAAATTTGAGGTGGTTTCATACCCTACAAACAATTTCTTATTATGTTCTTCACTAGATAGGAACTTTGGAGTGATTCTTCATTGCACGTTGAGGGATGGTTATGTGATCCAATTATATTAGCATTATTGTGAGATTACACTAGCGAAAATACGGACCCTAGGCCTTGTTTTCAAACATTGCAATACCGTTTGTTCTTCGGTTTATCACTTGCTACCTTGCTATTTTTCATTGTTCCTATTACAAAAATCAATATCTACTATCATTACTACACTCGTATCACCATCTATTCGTTGAATTAGTGCACCTATACAAATTAGCATTGCATTTGGTGTGTTGCGGACACAAGAGACTCATTGTTATTTGGTTGCAGGGTTGTTTGCAAGAGACCATCTTCATCATATGCCTCCCACAGATTGATAAACCTTAGGTCATCCACTTGAGGGAAAATTTCTATTGTCCTACAAAACTCTGCGCTTGGAGGCCCAACACGAGTCTACAAGAATAAAGTTGCATAGTAGACATCATGGTCCATGTTTTTTAAGGAACGTGGCAAAACGTCGAGAAAATGGGAAAAGTGCACTCAACCAATGCCTATAGTTGGAATGACCCAAACAAAGGGAAAATCATGTTGCTTTATGGCCTCTAAGGCCAACATGGCAACCTCTCGTTGTGTCATGTGTAAACCTGTGAAGACGTGCTTCTTCCTTTCTTTTCAGATAGACCACAAGGTGTAGATAATCTTAGCGCTTCGTCGTCGCCGAACATTTTCTTTGCACATTTGCAAGAAAAAAATCCCACCCGTCAGGGACGGCTCCCGGCTCAAGCAGCTAGACTATCCAAGAGTTCACCTGGTTCCAAATCGTGACCTAGAAGGGACAATCCTTGCAAAGATGGGTAGCTGTTTCAGGCTCCTGAAAAGCATAGTTGGCATCTCGGGTCGTGCAGACAACCCCTTAGAGCGAGCCCATCAGCGCGAGGATTCTTTCATGCGGGAGAAGCCACACAAAGAATTTGCATTTACGCTTTGCGGGCGGACCAACCCTTGGAAGAGTCTAACGTTGGATGGGAGACAAATAATTGCGTCGCATAGGTCTATGCCGAAGAATAAGCTCCATTAGTTGTCAGGTTTCAAGAAATGCCATCCTCTTGGATCGGTAGCAGGGTATCTGACTAACCCACTCCCATATCTCTACCTAATAATAAAGCATGGACTGTTTCTGCCCGCCCACCCGTCGTTGTCGTTTTGCAAAAAAGCCCATGTGTTTTCTTCAAATCAACCCGCAGTACAAACTTAAGTGACAAAACGGATTGTTGTGTACAGTTTTTGGAAACCCCCTTGTGTTTTCGTGAAATAAACCCGCACTCCAGACTTGGGTAAAAAACAATCGTTTTCTGTATGTTTTCAGAAAACCCCCTAGCAATTTTATTAATTAACCCATAGTTCAACTATAAGTGACAAATACTTAAAAAATCATATCACCGTAACTCCAATTTTAAACTATCATATATGAAATTTGATTAGAAAAATATGTGGAATCTGAATATGATGTTCTTTTCCCTATTTAACTTTCTTAAAATATATTTACGCTGTAATTTTAACCAATTGCGATGTGTACAATCTGAATATGATGTTATTTTACCTATTTAATATTTTTTAAATTCTACTTATGATGTAGTTTTAGTCAATATTGCACCATTCGTCTTTTTCCATATCGAGGCCGATACGTGCTGCAAATGAACACCTCATGAAAATCCAATTAAAGACAAAAGAAATCATCAATAACCACACATGCATGCCTCGACAATACATCGTAGGGAAAAAAGAAAGTTGGTGTTGATGAGGTGTGATTATTAGGGTCTTGAGTCATGATTATTGGGTTAGGGGCGTGTCTTATTGCTTTCCCCCGTTACAACGTACGGGCTCTTTTGCTAGTGGTGAAAAATTCCCCTAGCTGATGTATGGACTTGTAGGATTGAAAGTATGTCTAGAGCGGGGGTCATTAGACTACTTGACCAAATAAAACTTATCCTTTTCCCAACTTTAGTTGTACACAAGTTTTAGCAATATTAGCAAGTCAAGTACACCCTACACATGCAAGTCTAAGAGTTGAGCAGCGGAAAGTAAGGACTTTGCATATGAATGTAAAGGAGGTATTAGACATATCAAACGCAATGAAGGCACAATGACTTTTGTCATGGTTCCGATAGGTGGTGCTATCGTACATCCACATTGATGGAGTCTTCAACCCATCGAGGGCAACGATTGCGCGAGTCCATAGAAGGCTCCACCCAAGAAGGCTCCATAAAGAAGAAACCTTGTCTATTCCATCATGGCTTACGCCCACGAAGGACTAGCCTCACTTGGGTAGATCTTCATGAAGTAGGCAATTTCCTTGCCCTTACAAACTCCCTGGTTCAACTCCATAATCTCTTGGAGGCTCCCAAGTGACACCTAACCAATTTAGGAGACATCACTCTCCAAAAGGTAATAGATGGTGTGTTGATGATGAACTCCTTGCTCTTGTGCTTCAAGATAGTCTCCCCAGCACTCAATCGCACTTTCACAAATTTGGCTTTGGTAGAAGAGGGGATTAAATGGAAAGCAACTTGGGAAATGCTAAATATCAAGGTTCAAATGGTAGGATTGGAATCTCTTGATCTCAACACATGAGTAGGTGGTTCTCTCTGAAAAAATTAAGCAGTGGAAGTAGTGTTTTGTTCGGATGGATCTCACTGAGAGTAAGTGGGGTGGACGGGTATATATAGCCTTTACCCAAAGATCCAACCGTTACAAGTCTTACACCTAACTCGGTGACACTTGAGCGAAATCTCAGTGAGACCGGCTAGTGTAAAAGATTCGAACTTCGGAAGTCTTGGTGAGACCGATTCAGAACAATCGATGTGACTGAAGTGCAATGGCTAGAGCAAGACCTTGTTTTGCTAGTTTCGGTCATTTCTTCTCGATAATTCAAAAAATGAAGCAACTTCATCACAGAAACTTGGTCACGCCATCTCGGTGAGACCGAGAGCCATATCGGTAGAACTGAAATGTTAGGGTTTGGCTTAGGCGGTGTATGTCGTCAACTCGGTGAGTACGGGATAGAGATTTTCGGTGGGACTGAGATGACACTTTAGGGTTTTGGACAAATGTGATCTAGAGGAGTGTTTGAGGATTTTGGAGTAATCACTGGTACGCGTCGGTGCTATACAAACGGTTTTTAACCACTTTCCGGGACGGCATTTGAAAACGTCGTCAAGTGAGTGTGGGCGATAGGGGAGGGGGTCCTTCCCACACGACCCAGAATCCGTCGGGGATAGGGAGCCAAGATGCATATACAGTACTCCTACTTGTTTTTGCTCACATTGCCATCGCAGTCGGTATTCTGTGGTGCTACATTTACGTTGCGCGGCCCATCACAAACGGTTCACTATTATAGAACGTGTATGATAAGTATACAATCACACATTCTCTTTACCGTATGTGATAACTAATTAAGAAGATTAGCTAATCTTTGTACGAGTGTCAGGCAGGATTACGAAACGTCGGACCGTCGTAACATCGTCGTACACGACAACTATCGCACACGCTATTCTGTGGTGCAACGTTTATGATGCATACTTCAGGAGAAACAATTCATGGTTGGGAATCGTGTACGATAAGGCAACTATCACAAACATTTAGTTTGCACGCACCATTTGTGATATTGTCTAACGACGCACACGCTTTGCAAACGGCAACTGTGTGCATGCTTGCACACATTTCCTCTCTGTGAACCGTGTCGGATTATGGTGTATATCACAAACGTTTGTGTTTTACCAACCGTGTGTGCCGTAACGACTTGGAGAGTATAATTTCACCGTAATTTAATTGCTACTATTTCAAATTGTACCAGATTTGAATTTGAATTTGAATGTATACTATAGCTTTATTCATATCCATCAGGTTCAAACAACCAATGCATTATTCGATTCATAGGTACATATGTTCAAGAATTATATAAGAACCAAATAAAGAATGAAGAACCACAGTTGTATACTTGTACTATTAAAGACGGTAAAGAAAGAGGCGAAATACATTCTGGTTGCTGAACAAGGTGAAGCGGAATGCCCATATTGTGCCCTCCTCCATGCAGAAGGCACACACCACTCTAGTCAAACCCCTTGTGATGGCCGATAATCCATCCTTCACGGTCTTCATGAAAACATCTAGATAATCATCATCTTCTGGTAGAAATACTTTAACCCTTGCATGCCCACCAATCATGTAGTTTGAGAGGTAATCTTGAGTAAACTACTTCGGGAACCACTACAAAGGAAAAAGATTCAGACATTGTCAATTTGTCATCTAACACAACTCATTATGGGCAGTAAAAAGAAGGTTGGAGAGTTCTTACTTACCATCCCGCAATTCGCTGTTGTCTTGGATAAAGTGTAAACAAATAGTTTAATTGCCATCTTTTGAACCATTTTACTAACAATCTTTATCAACTTCATCACTTGATGCTTGCTACCTCTTGAGCTTGCGTCGTTTTTCTCTTGAAGAGGAAAGGGTGATGCATCACAGTAGCGTAAGTATTTCCCTCAGTTTTTGAGAACCAAGGTATCAATCCAGTAGGAGACTACACGCGAGTCCCTCATACATACACAAACAAATAAGAACCTTGCAACCAACACGATAAAGGGGTTGTCAATCCCTTCTCGGCCACTTGCAAAAGTGAGATCTGATAGAGATAATAAGATAAATATTTTTGGTATTTTTGTGATATAGATTGAAAGTAAAAATTGCAAAATAAAAGTAAAGTAAAGATAAATAGTTGATGGAAGATAGACCCGGGGGCCATAGGTTTCACTAGTGGCTTCTCTCAAGATAGAAGATTTCTACGGTGGGTGAACAAATTACGGTCGAGCAATTGATAGAAAAGCGCATAGTTATGAGGAAATCTAGGCATGATCATTGTATATAGGCATCATGTCCGTGACAAGTAGACCGAAACGATTCTGCATCTACTACTATTACTCCACACATCGACCGCTATCCAGCATGCATCTAGAGTATTCAGTTCATAAGAACAGAGTAACGCTTTAAGCAAGATGACATGATGTAGAGGGATAAACTCATGCAATATGGTATAAACCCCATCTTTTTATCCTCGATGGCAACAATACAATATGTGCCTTGCTGCCCCCGCTGTCACTGGGAAAGGACACCGCAAGATTGAACTCAAAGCTAAGCACTTCTCCCATTGCAAGAAAGATCAATCTAGCAGGCCAAACCAAACTGATAATTCGAAGAGACTTGCAAAGATATTTAAATCATGCATAAAAGATTTCAGAGAAGAATAAAATATTGTTCATAGATAATCTTGATTATAAACCACAATTCATCGGATCTCGACAAACACACCGCAAAAAGAATTACATCAAATAGATATCCAAGAAGATCGAGGAGAACTTTGTATTGAGATCCAAAGAGAGAGAACAAGCCATCTAGCTAATAACTATGGACCCGAAGCTCTGTGGTAAACTACTCACAACTCATCGGAGAGGCTATGGTGTTGATGTAGAAGCCCTCCATGATCGATTCCCCCTCCGGTGGAGCTCCGGAATAGGCCCCAAGATGGGATCTCACGGGTATAGAAGGTTGCGACGGTGGAATTAGGGTTTCGTGGTGCTCTCGGATGTTTTCAGGGTACATGGGTATATATAGGAGGAAGAGGCATGTCGGTGGAGCTACGGGGGCCCCACGAGGGTGGGGGCACCTACCCCTCCGGGCGCGCCCCCTGCCTCGTGGCCACCCCGTGGCTTCCCTGGCATGTACTCCAAGTCTTCTTGGTTGCATTTGTTCCCAAAACGATCCTCCCGAAGGTTTCATTCCGTTTGGACTCCGTTTGATATTCCTTTTCTGTGAAACACTGAAATAGGCAAAAAACAACAATTTGCACTGGGCCTTGGGTTAGTAGGTTAGTCCCAAAAATAATATAAAAGTGTATAATAAAGCCCATTAAACATCCAAAGCAGATAATATAATAACATGGAACTATAAAAAATTATAGATACGTTGGAGACGTATCAAGCATCCCCAAGCTTAATTCTTGCTCGTCCTCGAGTAGGTAAATGATAAAAACAGAATTTTTGATGTGGAATGCTACCCAACATAATTCTCAATGTAATTTTATTTATTGTGGCATGAATGTTTAGATCCGAAAGATTAAAGACAAAAGTTTATATTGACATAAGAACAATAATACTTCAAGCATACTAACAAAGCAATTATGTCTTCTCAAAATAACATGGCCAAAGAAAGTTCATCCCTACAAAATCATATAGTTTGGCTATGTTCCATCTTCGTCACACAAAATACTCAAATCATGCACAATCTCGGTTTCAGCCAAGCAATTGTTTCATACTTGATTTTTTTCAAACTTTTTCCACTTTCACGCAATACATGAGCATGAGCATTGGATATAGCACTATAGGTGGAATAGAGTGGTGGTTGTGGAGAAGACAAAAGAGGAAGATGGTCTCACATCAAGTAGGCGTATTAATGGACTATGGAGATGCCCATCAGTAGATATCAATGTGAGTGAGTAGGGATTGCCATACAATGGATGCACTAGAGCTATAAATGTATGAAAGCTCAACAAAAGAAACTAAGTGGGTGTGCATCCAACTTGCTTGCTCACGAAGACCTAGGTAATTTGAGGAAGCCCATCATTGGAATATACAAGACAAGTTATATAATGGAAATACCCACTAGTATATGAAAGTGACAAAACAAGAGACTCTCTATCATGAAGATCATGGTGCTACTTTGAAGCACAAGTGTGGAAAAAGATAGTAGCATTGTCCCTTTTTTCTTTTTCTTTCTTTTTCTTTTTTTCTTTTCCTTTTTTGGGCCTTTCTTTTTTTCTTTGGCCTTTTCTTTTTTGGGGACAATGCTCTAATAATGATGATCATCACACTTCTATTTATTTACAACTCATAGATTACTACTCGATACTAGAACAAAATATGACTCTATATGAATGCCTCCGGCGGTTGCTACTTCTCGAGCTTGCATTGTATTCCCTCGAAGAGGAAAGGGAGATGCAACACAGTAGCGTAAGTATTTCCCTTAGTTTTTGAGAACCAGGTATCAATCCAGTAGGAGACCACGCGCGAGTCCCTCACACCTGCACAAACAAATAAGAACTATGCAGCCAACGCGATAAGGGGTTGTCAATCCCTTTACGGTCACTTACGAAAGTGAGATCTGATAGAGATGATAGTTTATATTTTTGGTATTTTTGTTTATAAGAACAGAAAGTAAAAGAGGAAAAAAGTAAAGTAGATGTAGACTGATATGTTGAGAATAGACCAGGGGGCCATAGTGTTCTCTAGTGGCTTCTCTCAAGATAGCGATATTCAACGGCGGGTAAACAAATTATTGTCGAGAAATTGATAGAAAAGCGAATAATTATGAGACTATCTAGGCATGATCATTGTATATAGGCATCACGTCCGAGACAAGTAGATCGACTCCTGCCAGCATCTACTACTATTACTTCACACATCGACTGCTATCCAACATGCATCTAGTGTATTGAGTTCGTAAGAACAGAGTAACGCCTTAAGGAAGATGACATGATGTAGAGGGATAAACTCAAGCAATATGATATAAACCCCATCTTTTTATCCTCGATGGCAACAATACAATACGTGCCTTGCTGCCCCTACTGTCACTGGGAAAGGACACCGCAAGATTGAACCCAAAGCCAAGCACTTCTCCCATTGCAAGAACTATAGATCTAGTAGGCCAAACCAAACCAATAATTCAAAGAGACTTGCAAGGATATTATGAGCACACATAAAGAGTTCAGAAAAGAACCAAATATTTCTCATAGATAATCTTGATCATAAACTCACAATTCATCGGATCTCGACACACACACCGCAAAATGAGATTACATCGAATAGATCTCCTCGAAGACCGAGGAGAACTTTGTATTAAGATCCAGAGAGAAAGAAGAAGCCATCTAGATACTAGCTATGGACCCGAAGGTCTGTGCTAAACTACTCACAACTCATGGTGAGGGCGATGATGATGATGTAGAAGCACTCCGTGATGGATCCCCCCCCTCCGGCGGAGCTCCGGAACAGGCTCCAAGATGGGATCTCACAGAAACAGAAGGTTACGGCGGTGGAACTAGGGTTTTCTCTCCTCTTCTGATGGTTTCAGGG
The DNA here is from genome assembly GCA_902687465.1 of Secale cereale. NCBI lineage: Eukaryota > Viridiplantae > Streptophyta > Magnoliopsida > Poales > Poaceae > Secale > Secale cereale. Next base: position 550,988,425 of record LR738715.1, on the reverse strand, counting down.
TACATAGGCTTATATAGGAGGAAGGAGGACACCGGGGGACTCACGAGGGACCCACAAGGCAGGGGGTGCGCCCTGGGCAGGGGGGCACGCCCCCACCCTCGTGGGCACCTCGTGGCCCCTACTGCGTGGTTCTCAAGTCTCCTGTGCGTGATTTTCTCCAAAAATATCTCTCCCGAAGGTTTCATTCCGTTTGGACTCCATTTGATATCCCGTTTCTGTAAAACCCTAAAACAGGCAAAAAACAGCAATCTGGACTGGACCTTTAGGTTAGTAGGTTAGTCCCAAAAATAATATAAAAGTGTATAACAAAGCCCATTAAACATCAAAAACATCATAAATAATATCATGGAACAATAAAAAATTATAGATACGTTGGAGACGTATCAAGCATCCCCAAGCTTAATTCCTGCTCGTCCTCGAGTAGGTAAATGATAAAAACAGAATTTTTGATGTGGAATGCTACCCAACATAGTTTTTCAATGTAATTCTCTTAATCGTGGCATGAATGTTCAGATCTGAAAGATTCAAGATAAAAGTCTATATTGACATAAGAAATAATAATACTTCAAGCATACTAACAAAGCAATCATGTCTTCTCAAAATACTATGGCTAAAGAAAGTTATCCCTACAAAGTCATATAGTCTGGCTATGCTCCCTCTTCATCACACAAAATATTCATATCATGCACAACCCCGATTTCAGCCAAGCACTTGTTTTCATACTCCATTCTTTTAAACCTTCAACTTTCACGCAATACATGAGCGTGAGCCATGGACATAGCACTATGGGTGGAATAGAGAGGTGGTTGTGGAGAAGACAAAAAGGAGGGAGATAGTCTCACATCAACTAGGCGTATCAACGGGCTATGGAGATGCCCATCAATAGATATCAATGTGAGTGAGTAGGGATTGCCATGCAACGGATGCACTAGAGCTAAATATGTATGAAAGCTCAACAAAAAAAACTAGTGGGTGTGCATCCAACTTGCTTGCTCACGAAGACCTACGGCATTTGTGGAAGCCCATCGTTGGAATATACAAGCCAAGTTCTATAATAAAAATTCCCACTAGTATATGAAGTGACTAAACATGAGACTCTCTATCATGAAGAACATGGTGCTACTTTGAAGCACAAGTGTGGAAAAGGAAAGTAGCATTGTCCCTTCTCTCTTTTCTCTCATTTTTTTGGAGGGGCTTCTTTTTTTTATTAGCCCCTCTCTATTTTTTTGCCATATTTTTTTATTTGGCCTTTATATTTTTTTGTGCATCCTCACACGGGACAATGCTCTAATAATGATGATCATCACACTTTTATTGAATTACAACTCGATATTACAACTCGATACTAGAACAAAGTATGACCCTATATGAATGCCTCCGGCAGTGTACCAGGATGTGCAATGAATCAAGAGTGACATGTATGAAAAATTATGCACGGTGGCCTAGCCACAAATACGATGTCAACTACATGATCATGCATGGCAATATGACAATATGAAGCGTGTCATATGAACGAAACGGTGGAAATTGGCATGGCAATATATCTCGGAATGGCTATGGAAATGCCATGATAGGTAGGTATGGTGGTTGTTTTGAGGAAGATATATGGTGGGTGTATGGTACCGGCGAGAGTTGCGCGGTACAAGAGAGGCTAGCAATGGTGGAAGGGAGAGAGTGCGTAATATCCATGGACTCAACATTTGTCATAAGAACTCATATACTTATTGCAAAAATCTACGAGTCATCAAAACAAAGCAATCAACGCATTCTCCTAGGGGGGAGGTTGGTAGGAGTTAACCATCGCGCGCCCCCGACCTCCACACAAAGGTTGGCACTTTACAAATACCTCATGCTCTAACTTCATCACATAGCGGTTCACCATATGTGCATGCTACGGGAATCACTAAACTTAACACAAGTATTTCTCAATTTCATAATAACTCCACTAGAATGACTATAATATCACTATCCTCATATCTCAAAACAATTATCAAGCATCCAACATCTCATCATATTCAATGCACTTAGTGTGAAAGTTTTTACTACATTGATATTGGATGTCTATCATGTGAAGACTGGTTTTATAGCCTAAACACATTACCATGCTGTTTTAATAGACTATAAAATAGATATAAGTGAAGCATGAGATTTCAACAATTTCTTCAAAATATAATCACTACCGTGCTCTAAAAGATATAAGTGAAGCACTAGAGCAAAAACAATTCAACTCAAAAGATATAAGTGAAGCACATAGAGTGTTCTATCAATTCCTAGGCCATATTTAACTCTCTCAAATAGGTGTGTCCAGCAAGGATAATTGTGGCAAAAGACTCAAATTATACAAGACGCTCCAAGCAAAACACATATCATGTGGTGAATAAAAATATAGCTCCAAGTATAGTTACCGATGGATGAAGACGAAAGAGGGGATGCCTTCCCGGGGCATCCCCAAGCTTAGGCTTTTGACTGTCCTTGAATTTTACTTGGGGTGCCTTGGGCATCCCCAAGCTTAGGCTCTTGCTACTCTTTGTTCCATAGTCCATCAAAGCAATACTCAAAACTTGAAAACTTCACAACACAAAACATAGACAAAAATTCTCGTGAGCTCCGTTAGTATAAGAAAGCAAACCACTACTCAAAGGTACTACAATGAATTCCTTATTTGTTTATATTGGTGTTAAACCTACTGTATTCCAACTTCTATATGGCTCATACCTCCCAATATTACTCATAGATGCATTGAAATAAGCAAACAACACACGAAAAACAGAATATGTCAAAAACAGAACAGTCTGTAGTAATCTGCAGGTTTCACGTACTTCTGTAACTCCAAAAAATTCAAACTAAATTGGTAAACATGAGGAATTTGTCTATTAATCATCTGCAAAGAGAATCAACTAAATAGCACGCTCCAGTAAAATCAGATGACCATTCTAGCGAGCGCTAACGATTTTGTTTTTCACAGCAAGATCAAATAAACTTCACACAAGTCTTCCCAAAGGTTCTACTTGGCACAAACACTAAACAAAACACAAAAACACATCTAAACAGAAACTAGATGCAATATTTATTCACTAACAACAGCAAAAACAAAAAAATATATAAAATTGGGTTGCCTCCCAACAAGCGCTATCGTTTTACGCCCCTAGCTAGGCATAAATTTAGTGATGCTCTCATGAAAGACAAGAATGAAGCACAAGGAGAGCATCATAAAACATGTGACAAACACATCTAAGTCTAACATACTTCCTATGAATAGGCATTTTATAAGCAAACAAATTATCATAGCAAGCAAGATCTAGCGTATGCGAGGAAGAAGAAAGAAACGAGATCAATCTCAACGTGAAGAGAGGTAATTTAGTAACATGAAGATTTCTATGACCATATTTTCCTTTCTCATAATAATTGCATGTAGGATCATAAGCAAAATCAACAATATAGCTATCACATAACATATTCTCAACACGATCCACATGCATGCGAAGTTGACACTCTTCCAAAATAGTGCGATCAAAAGTTGACACTCTTTCAAATCCACTTTCAATATTATGGCAAACATTATTATCAATCTCATATTCACGATGAGATTTAAATAAATTTTCAAGATCGTAAGAATCATCACCCCAATCATGATCATTGTAACAAGTAGTAGACATAGCAAAACTAGCATCCCCAAGCTTAGGGTTTTGCATATTATTAGCACAATTGACATCAATAGAAGTTATAGTAACATCATTGCCATCATGCTTTTTATTTAAGGAGCTAACATGAATCACTTTCTCTTTTAACAATTCCACACAATTTCCAGATTCATAAATTTCAAGCAAAACCCCATAAAGATAATCTAGTGCACGCAGCTCACTAGCAATAGGTTCAACATAATTGGATCTCTTAAAGAGATTAGCAAGTGGATGAGGATTCATACTTTAGCAAGCGAAGATGAAAGCTAATTCAGGGCACATAGCACACAAGCAAACAAGAGGCAAGCGGGCGGTAAACACACGGCAGAAGAAGGGCAAATAAAACGGCAAGGGTGAAGTGGGGGAGAGGAAAACGAGAGGCAAAAATGTAATGCGAAGGATAAGGGTTTGTGATAGGTACTTGGTATATGTCTTTTGTGTAAGCCTCCCCGGCAACGGTGCCAGAAATTCTTCTTGCTACATCTCGAGCTTGCGTTGTATTCCCTCGAAGAGGAAAGGGAGATGCAACACCGTAGCGTAAGTATTTCCCTCAGTTTTTGAGAACCAAGGTATCAATCCAGTAGGAGACCACGCGTGAGTCCCTCGCACCTGCACAAACAAAAAAGAACTTCGCAGCCAACGCAATAAGGGGTTGTCAATCCCTTTACGGTCACTTACGAAAGTGAGATCTGATAGAGATGATAGTTTATACTTTTGGTATTTTTGTTTATAAGAACAGAAAGTAAAACCGGAAAAAAGTAAAGTAGATGTAGATTGATATGTTGAGAATAGACCTGGGGGCCATAGTGTTCTCTAGTGGCTTCTCTCAAGATAGCGATATTCTACGGCGGGTAAACAAATTACTATCGAGCAATTGATAGAAAAGCGAATAATTATGAGACTATCTAGGCATGATCATTGTATATAGGCATCACATCCGAGACAAGTAGACCGACTCCTGCCTACATCTACTACTATTACTCCACACATCGACCGCTGTCCAGCATGCATCTAGTGTATTGACTTCGTAAGAACAGAGTAACGCTTTTAGTAAGATGACATGATGTAGAGGGATAAAATCAAGCAATATGATATAAACCCCATCTTTTTATCCTCGATGGCAACAATACAATACGTGCCTTGCTTCCCCTACTGTCAGTGGGAAAGGACACCGCAAGATTGAACCCAAAGCCAAGCACTTCTCAAATTGCAAGAACTATAGATCTAGTAGGCCAAACCAAACCAATAATTCGAAGAGACTTGCAAGTATATTATGAGCACACATAAAGAGTTCAGAAAAGAACCAAATATTTCTCATAGATAATATTGATCATAAACTCACAATTCATCGGATCTCGACAAACACACCGCAAAAAGAGATTACATCGAATAGATATCCTCGAAGACCGAGGAGAACTTTGTATTGAGATCCAGAGAGAGAAGAGGCCATCTAGATACTAGTTATGGACCCGAAGGTCTGTGGTAAACTACTCACAATTCATGGTGAGGGCGATAATGATGATGTAGAAGCACTCTGTGATGGATCCCCCCTCCGGCGGAGCTCCGGAATAGGCTCCAAGATGGGATCTCACGGAAACAGAAGGTTACGGCGGTGGAACTAGGGTTTTCTCTCCTCCTCTGATGGTTTCGGGGTACGTAGGCTTACATAGGAGGAAGGAGGACACCATGGGACTCACGAGGGACCCACGAGGCAGGGGGGCGCACCCTGGGCAGGGGGTGCGCCCCCACCCTCGTGGGCACCTCATGGCCCCTACTCCGTGGTTCTCAAGTCTCCCGTGCATGATTTTCTCCAAAAATATCTCTCCCGAAGGTCCGTTTGGTATCCCTTTTCTGTAAAACCCTAAAACAGGCAAAAAACAGCAAGCTGGACTGGGTCTTTGGGTTAGTAGGTTAGTCCCACAAATAATATAAAAGTGTATAACAAAGCACATTAAACATCCAAAACATCATAAATAATAGCATGGAACAATAAAAAATTATAGATACGTTGGAGACGTATCAGCGGTGTACCGTGATGTGCAATGAATCAAGAGTGACATGTATGAAAAATTATGCATGGTGGCCTTGCCACAAATACGATGTCAACTACATGATCATGCATGTCAATATGACAATGATGACGCGTGTCATAGTAAATGGAACGGTGGAAAGTTGCATGGCAATATATCTCGGAATGGCTATGGAAATGCCATAATAGGTAGGTATCGTGGCTGTTTTGAGGAAGGTATATGGTGGGTGTATGGTACCGGTGAAAGTTGAGCAATACAAGAGAGGCTAGCAATGGTGGAAGGGTGGGAGTGCGTATAATCCATGGACTCAACATTAGCCATAAAGAACTCATATACTTATTACAAAAATCTACAAGTCATCAAAACAAAGTACTACACGCATGCTCCTAGGGGAAGGGTTGGTAGGAGTTAACCATCGCGCGATCCCGACCTCCACACAAAGGATGACAATCAATGAAATACCTCATGCTTCAAAATTTTCACACAACATGTCAGGGATATTACTATCAGGTATAAACCGGCTAGGAAGGTCCGGATTACGTTGGTAAGGTTATATTATCAGAAGCCCAATGGAATATGTAATAGAAGGTTATAGCCCACGGAGGCTCAGGGCCCATGTGTAAAGCCCATGGTTTGTAAACCGACATGTTATGTAACTTGGAATGTAAGATAGAAATAGTAGAGACCGCGGCGGACACGTTTATGAGCCGGCCTCGGGACTCTGTAAACCGGACCGGGCGTCGCCTCCTATATAAAGGGACGACCCGGCGACGGTTCAGGACAAGAAACAACAGCTCGAGACACAGGCGAAGCGGATTCACTCCCTAGTCATCGAAGCCCAAGCAATACCACACCAAACTAGACGTAGGCTTTTACCTTCATCGAAGGGGCTGAACTAGTATAAACTCCCCATGTCCTTCTTCCGCTTTAACTCCTTCAAGCTAACCCGGGCGATGGCCTCACGACTAAGTCCTTTCACCAGGACATCTGCCGTGCTAAATCCACGACAGTTGGCGCCCACCGTGGGGCTATCGCACGATGGTTTCGAGTTCTTGAAGGGCAACTTTGAAGGGCTCAAGGGTTACGCAGTGTGCCGGATGACCAAGAGTCGTCGCGGCCGGATCTACATCGACGATGCAGGCTGGGGCCCCGAGGCCAATTCAATCGAATACGGGTACCGGGTCCACTTCGGCGGCATCCACGTCTTCATCGGCAAGATCGGCGAACCGGGGCCTGAGTCGGACATCTTCCCAACATCGTCGAGCCGGCTCAGCGTGCGAGATCAGCCCGGATTCAGCCCGCCGTGAAGCACGTTTTCGTCGGAGCAGTGCATGGAGTACAAGCCGAGGACGGATCGGATTCTAGTGGCGAGACAGTAGTCTATTTCGGCGATGAATCTTCATCCAGAGAGACCGAATCTTTGTATCTGTTGCAGGACGGCCGGTCTGAGGGTGTGTTCGATGGCGATAGTATTTCGGACCCCTTCGATCCGCCAAACAGAGTTGCTGTTTTCATGGCCGGATCACAACCCATGCAGCAGCCCTCGATAACTGGGGCATTAACCTCAGAGGCAGCGGGAGCCAGAGCCGGAGACCTTCCCCCGTCGCCCTCTGACGTCCTATCCACCTTAGTCGACACTTTGACAGCACTCGCAACAGCAGAAGTAGCCCAGGCCAACAAGGAGCAGCGTGATGCAGAGATCGCTCACGTGAATAGCCGGATTGAGCAAGCTAAGTTGGATCTGGATGCGGAGAAGGCCAGGATGGCTACAAGGCAGGCAGAGCTAGATTCCCAAGCTTTCCCGCTCAGGTTAGATCAGAACGCTTCGCAGGAGGTAATGTACAGAAGACAACGATCTCGTTTGCCACAGGTTTATGAGGCAAGGAATCTCTTTAGCACACTAGGAGCAGGAACCAGTAACCATCTAGAGGTAAACCGGGGAGGAGCCCCGGGGACGGGCGCGTCGATTCAGCCACCAGCTGCGGAGCCAAATCGCCAAGTTGTGCCGACACAGCACGTGCCCACCCCTCCCGGCCATTATTCTAACCTGTTGGACAACATTGTCGCCGCCGCTTGATGGCTGGCCGCCCTTCCCATTGAGGGGATGTCCCCCATAGCAATGGAGGCACGACGGGCCAAGGAGCTACTGGACACGATGCTGACTCAGCAACAAGCTTATTCCTATAGCCGAGAGAGGATTCATTCAACCCCCCGCCCGAGCCGGAGTTACACGAGGCACCTGGATGAACCGGCTATATCCAGCAGCGCGCGGAGACGGCACCGACAGAGGCAGGATAGTCCGGCAGGAGCAGGAGCACATGCACAAGAGGCGGCGGATTAGGCCATGCATACGGCCCATAACGACGCCCGTCAGGCAATGCCGATTCACCCCACCACCATAGTTGAGATAGGAATCATGTCCAGTTCCTTGGGAGTGCAGTGTCTCATCCCCGCTTTACGGAACGTGAAATTATCCAAAGACTTCAAAGGTCAGCGCAAGGTACCCAATTACACTGCAGACCTGGCTCCGGAAGCATGGGTAGAAAGTTATGAGATGGCTATGGAGATGCTTGATGTGGACGAAGCTGCATGCGCCAAATACTTCACAATGATGCTTGAGGGCACGGACCGGACATGGCTGAAGGGTTTGCCACCTAACTCCATCGGATCATGGGGTGAATTGTGTCGCCGGTTTATCAATAATTTCAAAGACACGTGCAAGCAGCCGATGTCCGTTGTTGATCTAGCGGCATGTGTTCAAGGAGAGCAAGAGACCACCAACAGTTGGGTGCGGCGAGTGTCCGAAATCTTGCACTCCTCCAATAGCATCAATCCAAGTACGACGATAGTAACCTTAGAGGGCAATTGTCGGTTTGAGCCTTTGAGGCAGTAGCTGGGATGGCTCAAACGTGGTTGCAATGACATGGGAACGCTCATGGGTGCTTTGGTAAGGTATGGAGATTCTGATAACACCAAGTATCCAGATGCAGACGGAGACAAGTCCGGGAAGGCGAGCAAAAACGGTAAACCGGCGCAGGCCAATCCGACGGGCACAGGGTACAATGGCAAGCGTAAAGCGAAGGGCAGCTCAGACTTTGTGGCCAATACCAACGCTCAGGACAACGGGCAGTGCCGCAAGGGTAAACCGCCCCCGCGCAGCGGGAGGCCGCCTATTAATCTAGATCGCCAGTTAAACGTGCCTTGCCCAAGGCACGGTACAGAGGAAAACCCGGCTACGCATATCTGGAAAGACTGTTTCATTATGCAAGAGCTTGTGAAACAGGCCAAATATAACCACGGGCCCCCCGGCGGGGCAGGTCCCGGTTTTCAAGGCCCGGGTTATCAGGGTGGTGGATCCGCTTCGGGATACCACGGCGGTAACAATAACCAAAGTGGCAACAATCAGCATCAACATAACCAGCAACATGGTCAGGGGGATACAACAACCAAGGGGGCCAACAGCGTCAGCAGCAGCAGCAATCCAGATATCAGAATAATTCGAAGGAGCTAAGCAGTGGGCAGTATCACGTCTTCACCACAAGTCTATGCAAGCGGGGTCAAAAGGTTTTGAAGAGGGCAGTACACTCCGTTGAACCAGCAGTGCCACGTTTTCTACGTTGGTCCGAGCAGCCCATTATGTGGAGCAGAGAAGATCACCCCCCACGGGTTGATAATCCAGGTCAGTTGGCTCTGGTGGTGGCACCACAGGTGGGTGGTTATAAGTTCACCAAAGTACTTATGGATGGAGGCAGCAGCATTAATATCTTATACTATGAGACTTTCCGACGCATGGGATTGACAGATAAGAAGCTCCTACAGTCCAACACCGTGTTCCATGGGGTGGTGCCCGGTAAATCGGCTTATCCAGTTGAAAAAATTGATCTGGAAGTTACCTTTGGGGATGAGCATGACTCTAGATCGGAAACTATGACCTTTGAGGTTGTAAAGATCAGGAGCCCTTACAATGCTCTGTTTGGGAGACCGGTTTACGCCAAGTTCATGCTAGACCGTGTTATGTTTATCTACAACTCAAAATGCCGGGTCACAAAGGAACCATCACGGTTCACGGGAGCCGTAAGATTGCGTTGGAATGCGAGGAAGGAGACACGGCATATGCTGAGGCAGTTTGCGCTACGGAAGAGCTGAAGTTTTATAAGGACAATGTTGATCCGGCGGATATGTCCCCTCTAAAAAACCAACCACATAACATGATCCGGCGTTGAAATTCAAATCAGCTGAGGAGACTAAACAGGTGGACTTTGTTCCGGGCGACTCATCCAAGCAGTTCACTATCAGCGCTAACCTAGACCCCAAATAGGAAAGCACGCTCATCAAGTTCATCCGTGAGAACCGGGATATCTTTGCATGGAAGCCTTCTGACATGCCGGGTATACCAAGGGAACTCGCTGAGCACAGTCTTAACATTGATCCGAAGTTTAAACCGGTCAAGCAGTATCTGCGCCGCTTCAATGAGCAAAGACGCAAAGCTATTGGAGAAGAAGTGGCTAGGCTATTGGCCGCGGGCTTCATAATTGAGGTGTTTCATCCGGAGTAGTTCGCTAATCCGGTGTTGGTACTTAAGAAAAATGGAACTTGGAGGATGTGTGTTGACTACATAGACTTGAACAAAGCTTGCCCAACTGATCCTTTTGCTCTCCCCCGTATTGATCAAATTATCGATGCTACGGCGGGATGTGAGCGGCTAAGTTTTTTGGATGCATATTCATGTTATCATCAGATCAAGATGGTAGTTAAGGACCAGGAGAAGACAACTTTCATAACTCCCTTTGGAGCCTTCTGCTATGTATCCATGCCTTTTGGGCTCAAGAGTGCCCAAGCAACCTACCAGCGTTGTGTACAGAATTGCCTACAAGGGCAGATTGGAAGAAATGTCCATGCATATGTTGATGACATTGTGGTGAAATCCAGGAAGGAGGAGACGCTGATAGAGGATTTAAAAGAAACCTTTGACAACCTCCCAGTTTACAAGATGATGCTCAATCCGGAGAAGTGCGTTTTTGGTGTTCCCGCGAGCAAGCTCCTTGGATTCTTAGTGTCAAACAGAGGGATTGAAGCTAATCCGGAGAAGATCAAGGCGATCACATCCTCTGCTAAACCGGCATGTATCAATGATGTCCAGCGCGTGGCGGGCCGTATTGCAGCGCTAAGTCGGTTCATCAGCCGTTTAGGAGAGAAGGCGATCCCGCTTTATCAGATGATGAAAAAGACGGACCAGTTTGTCTGGAGCGACGCTGCAAATGCTGCGTTCGAGGATCTGAAGCGGCAATTGGCAGAACCACCAGTCCTTGCTGCCCCGGTTGACAAGGAGCCGCTATTGTTATACATGGCTGCCAATGCCCGTGCAGTCAGCGTGGCCATTGTGGTGGAGCGCAAAGAGGCAGGCAAAGAATATCCGGTTCAACGGCCGGTTTACTACATCAGTGAGGTACTCATCGAATCGAAGCAGAGATATCCACACTGGCAGAAGCTGGTGTATGGAGTATTCATGGCAAACCCGAAGTTGAAGCACTATTTCCAAGGCCACCCAATCACTGTTGTCAGTTCAGCCCCGCTAGGGGATATAATCCAAAACAGAGAAGCTACTGGCAGGGTGGCGAAGTGGGCCATTGAACTTAGCCCGGACGGATTAAAATATGTGCCCCACACGGCTATAAAGTCCCAAGCACTGGTGGATTTCATTAATGATTGGACAGAGTTGCAAACACCTGAGGAGAAGCCGGATCATACATACTAGACTATTCACTTTGACGGTTCAAGACAATTGGAGGGCTCGGGGGCTGGAGTCGTGTTAACCTCCCCACGAGGTGATAAGTTCTGTTACGTGCTTCGTTTAATGTTCCCTTGTACTAACAATGCTGCTGAGTATGAAGCTCTCCTCCATGGTTTGTGGATGGCCAAGGAGATGAACTTGAGCCGGGTTAAGTGCTTTGGTGATTCAGATTTGGTGGCACAACAGGTGTCCGGTAAATGGGACTCTAAGGATCCGCTCATGGCAGACTATCGACGAGAAGTGGACGCAGTCGCAGGATACTTCAAGGGGTACCAGGTGGATCACATAGACCGGCGAAAAAATGAAGCAGCCGATGCGTTGAGCCGGCTGGGCTCTCAGCGCAAACCGGTTCCACCTAATACTTTCTTGGATGAATTGCATAATCCGTCAGTACAGATACCTTCAGAGGAGGACTTGCTTGTTCCTGATCCGGAAGCACAGTTGGTCACAGCACTTCATGTCATTCCAGATTGGACATTCCCTTACTTGGCGTATATGAGCCGAGGTGAGTTGCCAGAGGACGAAGTCGAGGCCCGACAGATAATCCGGCGGTCTAAGTCTATGACTATCATCAATGGAGAACTTCATCACCGCAGCGTTTCTGGGGCGTTTCAACGCTGTGTATCATCAGAAGAAGCCTGCGATATTCTTTGAGAGATTCATGAAGGAGATTGTGGTCATCACGCTGGTTCAAAATCCTTGGTAGCTAAAGCTTTTCTTCATGGGTTCTACTGGTTGACGGCTCATACCAATGCAGTGGACTTGGTCAGAAAATGTGATGCTTGCCAAAAATTCTCACGGCGTGCTCATATACCGGCGCAGGAGCTGAAGATGATTCCAATTACTTGGCCGTTTGCGACTTGGGGGCTTGATATGGTTGGACCCTTTAAAAGATCTCAAGATAAGAAAACCCACCTGTTGGTAGCAGTGGATAAATTCACAAAGTGGGTTGAAGCAGAGCCTGTCAGTAAATGCGATGCAGCAACAACGGTTCAGTTCATCAAAAAGGTGATTTTCCGGTTTGGCTTTCCACATAGCATTATAACTGATAATGGCACCAACCTATCCAAAGGAGATATGGAGGAGTTCTATCAAAGAGAACATATTCGCCTTGATGTATCATCAGTAGCTCACCCTCAGTCCAATGGCCAAGCGGAGAGAGCCAACCAAGAAATCTTGAGAGGTATCAAGCCCCGGCTTATGGTTCCTTTGCAAAGAACACCGGGTTGCTGGGTCGAGGAGTTGCCTTCTGTCTTATGGAGCATCAACACTACACCTAACAGATCTACAGGGTACACGCCTTTCTTCATGGTATACGGTGCTGAAGCGGTCCTCCCCAGTGATATCCAGCATGACTCACCACAGGTGGCAGCATACGTTGAAGCGGATAATGAACAAGCAAGACAAGACAGTCTGGACCGGCTGGACGAGGAACGGGACACGGCAGCAGCGCGATCAGCGATTTATCAACAAGACCTGCGCCGGTACCATAGCCGCCGGGTCAAGACCAGGACGTTTCAGGAAGGAGATCTAGTGCTCCGGCTCATACAGGACCAGACAGATATGCATAAGCTATCCCTACCCTGGGAAGGACCCTTTGTGGTCAGCAAAAACCTGCACAACGGATCATACTACCTTGTCGACGTTCGAGAACATAAGGACTCACGTACGGCAGAGGAGGAGACCAAGCGGCCGTGGAACATTGCTCTTCTTTGACCTTACTATACTTGAGCCATTGGCTCCGCTTTATGTACAATGTATATATTATGATTAATAAAATAAACTGGCGCCCCCGGTAAACCAGGGAATCAACCATCGTTTTCGAAAAAATAGTATCACATGGGGGATTCGAAAGAAACCTTCCATGGCCTCTTAAACCGGCGCCCTTGATAGAATCAAGGAATCAGCCGTGTTCTTTGTACAAAAGAGTATCACATGGGGGCTTCGAAAGAAACCTTCCATGGCCTCTTAAACCGGCGCCCTTGATAGAATCAAGGAATCAGCCGTGTTCTTTACACAAAGGAGTATCACATGGGAGTTTCCACAGAAGCTTTTCATGGCCTCCTAAACCGGCGCCCTTGACACATCAAGTAATCAACCATCTTATATATACGAACAAGAGCCACATGGGGGCTTCCGCGGGCAAGGAAGTTTTTTCCATGGTCTCTTCAACCGGCGGCGGTATGAAGCCCATCATAAGAGCACTGCTCTGGTTGCTTCGGCAATTTCCACATGATGATGAGGGGTATAAGAGGGTTTGATGCCTAGCACAACTCAAACATATGCCCTGATGAGCAAACGGCTCACACATTACCTGGGGGCTCGCATAGAGTTGAATACCCTTGTAATGAACATGGCTTGGAAGCCCGGTGCATGCACCTAAAACCCCGGATTAACCTGCCTGCTTCAAGTAAATCACGCCGTCCAGGTAAACCTGGTATGACCCGTCGAACCTGTCACAAGTCAATCCTTCGGGACCCTGAACTTGGTCACGTTAAATTGACGATCATCGAGTTGATTACCCAAAGACAAAAGCTTTACGAGATTTTGAAACATTGGGTAGCTATGTCATCGATGATTTGGTTAAGGATTGCGGAGCATCTTGACAGGCTTTGCTAAAATGGTTAATGACAGTAGCCTGGCAACTCATAAAAAGCCTCGAATTTGGAGCCTGGCAGCTCGTAAAAAGCCTCGACTACATGGTCTTATTTGCCCAAAAAACCTTATTTTTATTTTTTTATGATTTCACAAATCTTTGTCTTCAAGGTCATTGGTTTTTTAACCAAGTCCATTGATGCGAGACTGGACAACTACAAGGTTGACCATATGTCTACAGAGTTAAAAGTTTGGGTCATGAACACTAGCGAGAGTCAAACTGGCGTTCATCATAACCCGGATCGGCCATCATACTCAGCCGACAAGAGAGCCAAGGGCTTCATCAGCACCCGCGCTTTAAAATATTCCCACTGGTTTAAGGTCTACAAGCACACTTAATCACAGGTATGGGATATGTTTGTGTTTTATATGCAATTCAAGCTATGTATTTGAAACATGTATCAGGGCAATATAATCCGTCCGGTGGTAAAACCGCCAGGGCATCTTTTAGCATTGTTCATGCAGACACAGGTAATATAAGTTGTTGAAGCATTGCAAACAGAAGATAAATTGGGAGTACCAATCAAAATAATACCATAACAGTGGGACAAAGACAATATTTCAACTATCCTATTACAAGGTGCTGGCAGGCCCGAATACATCAAAGTTTCTTGCAAAGTATTCTGCATCTAAAAATTAAACCGGATGGTTTAGGATTCTTCTTCAGCACGCTGCGAAGGCTGAGGGTCAGCTTGCTCCGGATCTTCGTCGACTTCTGGCAGCTGCAGGAAATCAGGAGCGCTCCAGTCAATCTTGGCGAGGGCACGGAAATATACTTCATCGTTTATAAGATCTGACGGATCAATGTCAGGAGCGAAGGTGTGCTTACGAACAGGTGGGATCAGAGTTTTAGTGTCATAAACCAGCCGCTCCACCCGCGTATTCTCTAGATCATAACCCGGATGATACCTTGTTAAATCCGCTTTGTCAGCAAGCTTACTGGCAAGAGGGCGCATGTCTTTGGTTAAAGAACGAAGATCTTCAGAAGAGAAGGCCGACCCGTCCTCTTTCATGCTGGGATAACCATTCATGGCCTCCGCCGGATCAAAATCGGGGACCCATGCCTTGGCCGGGTTAAGCCATAAGAGAGCCAGCTCGTGCAGCAGATTTTTTCACCTCAACAAGTCGAGCAGGCAAAACAGATAACTTTTCCAGAGTGGCTTGGATGGTGGTCGGCGCCGGTTTATTGTGCGACATAGCGCTGATAGCCCTTTGAGCATCGGAATAGAGTTGCTCCACGAGGGTGTAAGCAGCCTTCAATTTCTTCTGAGCATCGTCTCCAAAATGAGTTATGCGCCTCCCTATATACAATTGACGAGTTAAACCGGAGCAGGATAAGATTGCAATAATACAAACATACGAAGACAGATACTCACCGAAGATAGCAGATGTCATATCATCTATATGCTGTTTCAACCCGGACAACTCCCGCGTCACCGGATTGAGAGCAGCTTCAACATCCTTCGCTCTTTTTTCCAGAGAGTCCCTTTGCACCTCCCGTGTGGACCGCTCCGCTTCAAAATCTTTTTTGAGTTTTTCCATGTTAGTTAAAGCAAGGAAAAGTTCTTCCTTAGTTTTGCTTGAAGCAGTTTCATGGAAGGCCAAGCTATTCTGGAGCTCAGTCGCCTCCGAAGCTCTCCGGTTCAAGTCAGCCTGCAGGAACAGGAAACGTGTTAGAAGAACAGGTCAATCAAAGTCTCAAGCACATAACAAGTTATGCACTCGACACTTGGGGGCTAATGTACAATTGAAGTAAAGAAAGCAACCCTTTCAGACAAGTCCCAAGCACATAAACAAGTTATGCCCGTGGCACTTGGGGGCTAATGTACGTTCATTCTCAGACATAAGAGAAGTCCCGGTTCACCTACAGTGAGGTAAACCGGCACTTGGGGGCTATTATGGCCTAAAGGTATGGTTGCAAAATACAAGCAAAAATGAGAGGCAAAATGAAAGAAAGTTACCTCATACCTCTCCTTCATCATGTTGACTAAACCGGCTTCGTAGTCGCGGCTGGTAAAGAGCCGGTTCAGATACCCAGAGTGGAGTTCTTGGGCACTAAGCTGGTTATAACTCGACAAATCTGTACTCCACTTGCCTTTATCTTGCTGAAGTTTTTCCTCCTTGGCGGTGTGTCTAGCCAAGACAACAGGCTCTGTGGGAGCAGAGAAGCCTATCCCGGTTATCTCAACATCTTCCGTCAAGGCAGCGGTTGGCTGGAGGGGATCAGCAGTGCGCGCCGGACTAACAGGAGCCGGGCTAGCCCAAGGAAGACTAACCCGGATAGGGCTTGCCGGTTCAGCTGTGTTTTCCATAACCTCACCCCCCCGGAGCAACAAGATCCTGATCCATAGGGGAGGGATCATCGTGCTGAACTTCAACATTTTCCTCTGGAGGATTGGCCGCTTCAGGATCCTCGGCCGGTTCAGCAGTGGTGGTTTCGGCGGCCGGTTTATTTAATTTTGCCTTTTTGCTAGGCTTGGGCATACTAATAAAGGTTAAAAGAGCAATGAGAATCACAAAGTCAAAACGGAAAGGTAAACCGGACGTTTGGAAGGATGACTTACCCAGGAACGGTCTTAAGCACCGGGATTTGAGTGGCAGTAGACTCGCCGGAAGAAGATAGAGGAGCCTCCTGATAGTTGGGATTAGACGGTTTAAGAGGTTTGCGAATAAGGCCTGCTTTTGGATGAAGAAGGGTTGGAGTAAGCAAAACCTCTGAGCGGCGTCTGCGAGCTGGCGTATGGGGTAATCCGGACGATTCAACTATGTGACCACTATCGCATGTAGTCCGGCGAGCCTCATGCTGCTGTTTCTTCAAAAGAAAGTTGGGATCCAATTGAGCATAAGGGTGAGAAAATGGATACTTCCAATATTGCCCGGCGAATCTTGGGTGGCAACGGTTCTGAATCAGATGAGAGAGAAATTACCTCAACTCCATCCGCTTTACTTCCCTCCGCCAGGTCCTGAGAAAAGACATTATTAACATAACTTCAGACAAAAGGAGATCAAAGGACATATGAGTCAAGTAGTACCTCAGAAGCCGGATCATCTTCTTCAGGGTTTGAACCGGAAACCACAGCAGCTTTCTTCCTCTTCACGGCTAAGCTCTTCTTGCGGGTTGGCTTCACCGGTTTATCTTGAGCTTTCCTCTTCCACAAAGATTCATTGGCCTGTGCAAAAGAATAATAACATGTTGAAGACAACTGGTATGAACGGATTAAAGTGAAAAGAAAGGGACAGAAGAGTCTTACCGGCGGTGGTTGGTTGTCTGCGCAGAAAGGAGCTAAACCGGTCCGGCTGCAGTCTTCTAGAGGGATATTCAGCATCTTCTTTGCGGATTCAGTAACTTCGTTGTCAGGAAGTACTATTTTTGTGTGACGCTGAGGATCTTCAGGTTTTCCAGTATATTCACACATTAAGCTTGAGCGTCGGCTTAATGGAAGAATGCTCCAAGAGAGCCAGCATCGAACAAAGTCAACCCCGGTTAAACCGTTAGCCACAAAGCCCTGAGCTTGGAAAGTTGAGGGGCATAGCGAGCCCGGTCTTGGGCGCTCAGACACTACGACAAAGGATGACTTGGCGCCAGGCGGTAAGCGCGGTAACCCGACAGCGGATTTTCTCCTTCAGGCGAAGTATCTTTGCAATAGAACCATGTCTGGTTCCATTCTTTGGGATGGCTATGAAGAGCGGCGTGAGGAAAGCTGACATCCTTCCTCTTTTGGATGCTCACACCACCAAGTTCAGTTTGAGGCCCATCCGAAAACTCAGTTCGGCGGTTCAGGTGGAAGAAATCCCGGAACAGCTCCACAGATGGCTCCTCTTGAAGATATGCCTCTGAGAAGACTTGTAAGTTGCATATGTTGGATATGGAATTGGGACCTATGTCTTGTGGATGGAGTTGGAAATTGTCAAGGACGTCGCGGAAAAACTTTGAACCGGGTGGTCTAAAGCCCCGGGCCAAATGATCAAAGAAAACAAGGATATCTCCTTCCTTGGGTGTAGGAGGACATTCCTTTCCAGGGCCCGCCAGTGCAGAACCTCTTTAGGACCCAGAATGCCAATTGAGGCCGCCTTTACTAGGTCGTCCTCAGTGATCCGGGAAGGGACCCAATTGCAAGCAACGAACTGTTTTGCCATCTTTTCCAATGCGGGAGTGCTGAAAAATACAATACAAGACCCGGTTTTACAAATCTACTGAATGCAAACCGGCGTGTTATGTGAGAGTATTGATTTAATTGATGGTTTAAGTAAGGGACTAATGGTACCCCCTAATCCAGAGCAAGCATGAACGAGACAGCTACCGGTTTATGACGATAGACGGAGGAAGTTAAACCGTCAATTGTGGAATGCAGACTTAAATCTAGACCGTCAGTACAAGCGTATGAGGCGCAGGTCATAATTAAACCGGTAACATAAGCAGATAAGTTGTAGATCTAAAGTGTGAGAAACAACTTTCACATGAAGCAGAGGTAAAATATGGATCTACGGCGCAGAGGAAAAGGAAAACAATTCAGGTCATATTCAGTGAAGGCAGCGGAAGTGCTCTACAGATCTAATCCAAATTAGCAGTATTGGAGAAACTAAAGTTATGGCGATGGAGCGGAAGCGCACGCACGAGGGTTGACCTAACAGGTTTTTACATCTACAACTAAAAACAACCTACGGCGATGAACTACGAAGAACAAGGGTTCCCGATGAACTACAGAGAAACCCTAGATCTGAGAGCCATTGGGAGAAGAAATAACGTACCTGAAGAGGCGGAAGAACGGCGACAAGTATCTGGACGTGCTCAGGTTGATGCAGCGGCCGGGCTTGCTGACGACGGTGAGCTCGAAGGATGGCGGCGGAGGCTTGAGCGCTGGAGACAGAGGAACATGAAGAAGAAGGGGGTAAAAGAGATGGGCCTCGGTCTCATTTATAGGCTGAAGGGATAAAACGGTAGGCGCGGGAATCGAGGAGACCAAAAATCGGATATGGATTGAGCTGTCGCCTCGATCTTCGGAAAGGTAATAAAGAAAGGTAACAAACAGATGCGAGCGTTAAGTGCGCAGATGATGTCACGACAGATTGAAGCGATTGCAAGAGATGACGTCATGGCCGGTTTAAAAAGCACACAAGAGTTGCAGAAAGGGAAATTCGTACAAAGACTTTGAAGACTGACATGAACAAGTTCAAATCAATCTGGGGCCTAATGTCAGGGATATTACTATCAGGTATAAACCGGCTAGGAAGGTCTGGATTACGTTGATAAGGTTATATTATCAGAAGCCCAGTGGAATATGTAATAGAAGGTTATAGCCCATGGAGGCTCAGGGCCCATGTGTAAAGCCCATGGTTTGTAAACCGACATGTTATGTAACTTGGAATGTAAGATAGAAAGAGTAGAGACCGAGGCGGACACGTTTATGAGCCGGCTCGGGACTCTGTAAATCGGACCGGGCGTCGCCTCCTATATAAAGGGACGACCCGGCGACGGTTCAGGACAAGAAACAACAGCTCGAGACACAGGCAAAGCAGATTCGCTCCCTGGTCATCGAAGCCCAAGCAATACCACACCAAACTAGACGTAGGCTTTTACCTTCATCGAAGGGGCTGAACTAGTATAAACTCCCTGTGTCCTTCGTCCTCTTTAACCCCTTCAAGCTAACCCGGGCGATGGCCTCACGACTAAGTCCTTTCACCAGGACATCTGCCGTGCTAAATCCACGACACAACGGTTACCATACGTGCATGCTACGGGACTTGCAAACCTCAACACAAGTATTTCTCAAATTCACGACTACTCTACTAGCATGAATCTAATATCACCATCCTCATATCTCAAAACAATCATCAAGTATCAAACTTCTCATAATATTCAATGCACTTTATATGAAAGTTTTTATTATACCCATCTTGGATGCCTATCATATTAGGACTAATTTTATAACCAAAGCAAATTACGATGCTGTTCTAAAGGACTCTCAAACTAATATAAGTGAAGCATGAAATATCAATAATTTCTATAAAATAAAACCACCACCGTGCTCTAAAAAGATATAAGTGAAGCACTAGAGCAAAACTATCTAGCTCAAAAGATATAAGTGAAGCACATAGAGTATTCTAATAAATTCCGATTCATGTGTATCTCTCTCAAAAGGTGTGTACAACAAGGATTATTGTGGTAAACTAAAAAGCAAATACTCAAATCATACATGACACTCCAAGCAAAACACATATCATGTGGTGAATAAAAATATAGTCTCAAGTAAAGTTACCGATAGACGAGGACGAAAGAGGGGATGCCTTCCCGGGGCATCCCCAAGCTTAGGCTTTTGGTTGTCCTTGAATTTTACCTTGGGGGGCCTTGGACATCCCCAAGCTTAGGCTCTTGCCACTCTTTGTTCCATAGTCCATCAAATCCTTACCCAAAAACTTGAAAACTTCAGAACACAAAACTTACCAAAAATCTCGTGAGCTTCGTTAGTATAAGAAAACAAACCACCACTTTAAGGTATTGTAATGAAATCATTCTTTATTTATATTGGTGTTAAACCTACTATATTCCAACTCCTCTATGATTCATACCCCCCCGATACTACTTATAGATTCATCAAAATAAGCAAACAACACACAAAAACAGAATCTGTCAAAAATAGAACAGTGTGTAGCAATATGTAACTTTTGAATAATTCTGTAACTCTAATTTTTTGAAATAGATTGGTGGCAAATGAAGACTTATAATTCTTAGGAGTTTCTTTCTTCCTATTAATAATCAAACTTCTATGCAAGAAATCAAGAAATTCGTTTGTAGCAAAAGGTTCCCTTATGATAGTGAGAAAGTTGGTGTGAACACTTATTGGTTTGAGATCCGCAGTTTCCTTACTAGAAGATTCACCCTTATTTTTAGGAACATACATAAACTTGGCCATTTTAGTAGTAGAGGGGTTCGAAGTATTTCTCACAGCAGAAAAATCAGACCCTACATTGGTAATAATATCCTCAAGTTTATTTGGTAATAATATCCTCAAGTTTATCAATTCTTGTGGAATCTTGATCTATTCTCTCTTTAACTATGGGTTCTTTTTCTTTAAAAAAATTCAGAATAACTCCTACCTTAGATCCATATTGGGTAATTTGGTTATGGATCTTTTTACCCAAACTCTCAACCAACTCTACAGTGGCAACTTTATTTTCAGTAATTTCAAGCCTTTGCATTACATGCTCTAAAGTTAAGATAGTTCCATTAACCAAAAGAGGTGGTGGGCCAAACTAATCTATCATAGCATTATAAGAGTCAAAAGTATGGCTACCCAAGAAATTCCCTCCGGTAATGGTATCAACAATATATATATTCCAAGGAGTGGTGCCTACATAAAAATTGTGAAGAAGATCGGAAGTGGAAAGCTTCCTAGTAGATATATTCTGAGCATTGCAAATTCTATACCAATCATCTTTTAAATTTTCTCCCTCCCTTTGTTTAAAATTAAGAACTTCACTCTCGGGAGTATTAATAATGATAGAAGGGCTAGCCATGACGGCAAAGCAAACGATAAAACACACGGAGCAAATAAGAGGGCGAATAAAATGGCAAAGGTAAAGTGGGGAAGAGGAAAACGAGAGGCAACTGGCATATAATGTAATGCGAGGGATAAGAGTTTGTGGTGGGTACTTGGTATATGACTTTTGCGTAGATCTCCCCGGCAACGGCGCCATGAATTCTTCTTGCTACCTCTTGAGCTTGCGTTGTTTTTCCCTTGAAGAGGAAAGGGTGATGCATCACAGTAGCGTAAGTATTTCCCTTTGTTTTTGAGAACCAAGGTATCAATCCAGTAGGAGACTACACACGAGTCCCTCGTACCTACACAAACAAATAAGAACCTTGCAACCAACGTGATAAAGGGGTTGTCAATCCCTTCTCGGCCACTTGCAAAAGTGAGATCTGATAGAGATACTAAGATAAATATTTTTGGTATTTTTGTGATATAGATTGAAAGTAAAGATTGCAAAATAGAAGTAAAGTAAAGATAAATAGTTGATGGAAGATAGACACGGGGGCCATAGGTTTCACTAGTGGCTTCTCTCAAGATAGAAGATTTCTACGGTGGGTAAACAAATTACCGTCGAGCAATTGATAGAAAAGCACATAGTTATGAGAATATCTAGGCATTATCATTGTATATAGGCATCACGACCATGACAAGTAGACCGAAATGATTCTGCATCTACTACTATTACTCCACACATCGACTGCTATCCAGCATGTGTCGGGGAAACTGGTCCACCCACGAACACCTACAGGGACGGAGCCCCTTTTCGGTACGGCAGGGGGCGGAGATTGCACAAAGAGCAGATCGAGGCGAGGCACGCGAGCAGTTTACCCAGGTTCGGGCTGGACGAATGCATAAAACCCTACTCCCGCTTTGGTTTGTATTGAGTTCTTGGCTCGGGAGCGCTGGAAGCTACATTACACTTCCGCGGCTGGCAAGACCGAGCATGAGAGTGTTCGAATGTCTAACCCCCCTCCACGCTGCGCATGGGCCTCCTTTTATAGGCTTAAGGGGTCACCGACAGGTGGCAACGTAGTTGAGGGTAAAAATGGAAAATGGGTGGTAGGTGGTGCAGTGTTTTACACCTAACCCTGATGGCAGGGGACAAGGGCATTAAATGCCCATCGACGTCGCCCAAACAGTGCAAAAAGGGCCGTCAGGTGCGCCACCGTTCGCCATGATGGCAGCCTTGTCATCGCCGCTTGCCACCGCGTACCCCTGGCTGCACAGCCTTCCGCCACGTACGCCTGGGAGGATCCCAGAGCGACACGTGGGTGGATGTGCTGGAGCGCGGGTATCGAGTGGAGGCTTGCCGCGGCAAGCGCCTTGCCGCGGTCGCTATCTTGTCGCTTCTGTGAGCTTGTCGCTCAGCGGACCTTGCCGGGACGCGTGGTGCGTCGCGGCAAGTTTCTTGAGGTGCCTTGGTTGGCCTTCCCGGCAAGCTCCTCTTGCCGGGGTCTTGTGTCTTGAGCGATCTTGTGCCTTGAGTGTCCTTCCCGGCAAGCTCCTCTTGCCGGGGCCTTGTCTCCTAGACTTGGATACTTTTTTCTTGAATGGCTCCAA
Organism: Secale cereale; assembly: GCA_902687465.1. Classification (NCBI taxonomy): domain Eukaryota; kingdom Viridiplantae; phylum Streptophyta; class Magnoliopsida; order Poales; family Poaceae; genus Secale; species Secale cereale. Next base: position 550,965,177 of record LR738715.1, on the reverse strand, counting down.
AGGAACCACGGAGGACCTTGGCGATCACCTGGCAAGCCTTGCCGCGGGACGCTGCGACTGCCCGTGCACAACTTTGGGATAGTAAGGGTACCCCTACTTTAGTACACCGACAGGAGCCCCCGGGCCTGGGCCATACACGGTGCCGAGCGCTGTTGGGCCAGGCCCAAAACAGTGCACGGGCATGCGCGGCCTGGTTCACGCCGTATCTTACTCCGTATCCGCCGCGCCCTCCCCTAACGGCACACGTCGATCGCGGCGTCGTGGGAGAGATCGTGGGCGGTTTCTTTAATCGGAAATGTGGAACGTCCGCCCCCTCCCCCCTTATAAGCGGGGGAAACAGGGGCAGTTCGTCCATCCGCCCGTTGCTGCTTCAATCTTGAGAACCTCCGCCGCTCCCCTTCTTCTCAAAGTTTGAAAGAGAGCAGCGCTCCGCCCCCCGTCGCCACCAGCACTACCAGCGCCGTCGACCTCCCTCACCGCTTCCGCCATGGCTCCGAAAGGCGACAAGGGGAAGAGCGCGAAGTCGGCCGAGGCGTTGCGGCTCGCGGCGCTGCGAAGGGAGCGGGCTGTCCCCCCCCCCAAGCTTGCCGCGAGGAAGCTGAGGGAGAACTATTACCTCTTCTGGTCGGGGGAGACGCGGGCGCATCTGCGCACCAAGGTATTCCCGGCCATTGCTTGTCAGACGATTCCGAACGGATATGCGTTCTTCGCCTTGTTCTTCTACTGCAGGCTCTGCCCGCCCTTCCCTGAATTTTTCTGTCACATCATGAACACCTACGGGTTCCACCTCCTTGACTTCACCCCCAACGCCGTTCTGACCATGGCAGTTTTTGCACATCTGTGCGAAAACTTTGTCGGAGTCTTCCCCAATGTAGCCCTTTTCCGCCACTTCTTTACGCCCCGAGTAGAGAGAGGAGAGCCCTTATCTGGCGGAGTCTCCTGGGTCTCGAGGACGCACAAGAAGGAAGCTTATCTGGAGGGGGAGCTTCGCAGCAAATGGGATGAATGGAGGGCCAATTGGTGTTGGATTGTAGAGGAGAACCCGCAGCCATTCACCGCCCGGCGCCAAGCCCCAGTAGTACGCGGCAACGACTGGAGTGACTTGGCCCCGGAAGACAGTAGACTGAAGATTGCCACTGCCCGGATCCTTCGCCTCAGGCTTGCCGGGCTGACTGTAGGCGCAGTTGGCGCAGACTTTCTCCACCGCCGCATCGCCCCCCTGCAGGAGAGGAAGAGGCCCGCCTGGGAGTTCGAGAATGCGGCAGATATCATGAGGCTGCGCTCGGGCCTCAATTTCAACTTCACGGTCCTGGAGCTCAACGGGATGCTGCAGGAGCTGTTCAAGTATGACCCCGATCATCCCAAAGTCTTTAGGTTGCCACAGGGCGTCGTTCCGCTGTGCAACAACTCCGCGCTCAGCGGCATCCGCGCAATGATGCCGTTGTGCGACTCGCACGGGATGGACCCAACTTGGCAAGAGCCTACCGACGAAGCTGTGCAGGCATTCTTCGACAACTTGGAAGAAACGCCGTTCTGCTCCGACGAGAAGAAGGGCCTCACCCGCGACACCACTGACAAGGAGATGGCGTACATCGCCACCAGGCTGGAAGAGGCGGCGGCAGCCGCGGCCGCGGGCGAGTTCGGATACACTGTGGAGGAGGCGGAGGCAGCGGAGGCGGCAAGCCTTGCCGAGCGAGAAGCGTTTCTCAACACGGGGAAGCTTGTCGGGCAAGACGCCGAGCCAAGCGAGCCCGCCGAGCAGGGCGTCGAGTCGAGCGTGCCCGCCGAGGACATGAGCGGCTCGCTGGAGATCGACTCCTCTTCCTCCTCGTCTTCAGGCAGCTCGCCACCACCAGCAGAGCCTCCAGCTCCACCAAGAAGGCGTCTCCGCAAGGCCGGGGACGTAACGGAGCGGCAGACGGGTCAACAGCCGCCGTGCCGCGCGACACGCGCCACCGCGGCGAGCAAGGCTGCTGCGGGAGCACCTCGCGCTTCTGCGGCAACTGGAGCGGGGTCTTCCCGGACCGCCGCTTCTGCTCCTGCCGCCCCTCCCGCCACGGTGACAGCCGGAGCAGGGTCGTCTCAGACCACTGCCCATGCTCCCGCCAAGCGGCCAAGGGAGCCTACTCCTCCGCCTCCTCGCGCCGGGACGCGTGAGCCAGACTTCGACTTCTCCGCGCTCAGCTCCGACGAGGAAGAAGAAGAGTAAGATTTTGTTGTTCTTGTGTTTCTTCAATTTTTGCTGTTTGGTCTTGTATCTCTCTTGCCTCTCTCTGAACCTGTTCCTTTTTTTCAGGACTCTGGCCCAGAGGGCGGCGAAGAGAGCCAAGGTCCCGGTGATTATCATCGAGGACGAGCCCGCCGCGACAGCAGGGGGTGCGCCTGAGACAAACTTGCCGGACCCGGCGACTGATCTTCAGAGCAGCCCCCAGCGCAGCCCCCAGCGTAAGTGTGTGGTTTACTTTCCGCTGTTAGGTGCGCGTGGGCGTTCTGTCTTTGCTGACGTCTTGTTTGTTGATTTGTGTAGGAGCAGAGCAGACACATCAGGAACGCCCGGAGACCGTCCCCGTCGTGCCATCTGCATCAGCTACGCCGCCAAGGGGAGGTTCTCCGGCAAGGGGGAGTCCTCCGCCAAGGGCGAATTCTCCGCCAAGGGCGAGTTTTCCGGCGAGGGACAGCACCAGCGGCCCTCCGCCGGTGGGGACTACAACCACACCGCCAAGGGAGAGCTCCCCGGCAAGGATCCTTGCTGAGGAGCCGGCCCGCGCAGGTAATCCCTTTGCTTCAAACTTCCCTTGGGCTTTTCTTCTTTTGATTCTTCTTTTTTGGATATTTGCTTGACTGTTTTCCTCCCCTTTCCTACCGTCATTCCCATCCGCTGCGGAGCCCATGGAGACGGAGGCTGCTGTTGAGGAGGATACGCGTGGCGACACCGGCGACGGCGCTGCTACTGAAGAGGTGGCCGGTGCCGACGAGCCCGCCGGCGACGAGGCTGCCAAGGCTGCCGCCGCAGCAGCCGGCGAGGGGTCCGGCGATCGCACTGACGGCCCTGAGGCCGCGGGAGCGCCAAGTGCTACACCGACCGCCGATCCCTCCGCCGCTGCCGTAGCCCCAGGCTCCGAAGAGCCCGAGCCAGGCGCCTACTTGAAGGCCGGCGACGGTGTCTTCATCAAGCTCCCCTGGGAGTCGAGCTCCAGGGCGCCGGTCGAGGGAGAAGTCTTCGACGGAGAAGTGCTTGCCTTCATCGGGCTGAAGCTTGTCGAGCAGCAGCGGCGAGTCTGAGGAGGAGCGGCTGCTGCGGAAATTGTTGTTGCTCTACCGCGCCCGGCAGGCCAAGCTGGAGTCCCGCGAAGCGCTGGCCGCCAAGGCGGGAGCTGATATGGAGAAGCGCGTAGAGGAGCTCCGGGGTCTTCACCAAGCAGCTCTCCGGTCCTTGGCAGAGGAGCGGGAGCAGCTTGCTGGAGAGCAGACGACCTTCCTCCTCGAGAAGGCCGAAGTCGAAGAGCGGCAACGGCTTGCCGCCGAGAAGCTATCTGCGCTGGAAGGCGAGCTGGCACAGCGGAAAGTCAACCTCGACAGCCACGAGGAGGAGCTTGCCGCGCGCGAGCAATCACTTGGCGGAGCTCTTCAGGAAGCAAAGGATGTTGCCGCGGCTGCTGAGACCGCCAAGAAGGAGTTGGAGACGAGAGTGACGCAGCTCGAGGCCAACCTCAAGACGAGCGGCGAAGAGGTTGCCGCACTCAAGCTCGAGCGGGAGAAGGACGTCCACAGCCATTCAGAGCTGCAGGTCCGCCTCGCCGAGAAGGGCAAGGAGCTTGCCGCCGCCAAGAACTCCAACGCCGATCTGGAGTTGAAACTGACCACCTTGACCGAGACGCTGGACGGCGCCAAGGAGTGGGAGGCGGCCCTAAAGGACGAGGTCAGGGCCGAGAAGGCGTTGCTGGCGAGCGCTGCCATCACCCAGAACAACTTCAGGGCGACCGTCGAGCACTGGACGGAGGGTCTTGTGAACGCCACCGTGGATATCGACAGGGAGCTGGCGCAGCTGGGGGCGGAGTATCTCGGGTATTCCTCCGACGAGAACCTCCACCCCAGCGCCAAGCTCACCCTATTCTTCAGAGGCGTGGTGACGGCCCTCCAGCGACTCCGGGAAAGGATCCCAAAGCAGCTGGCGGACAAGTCGCGCAAGCTCTGCGCGGGAGCCTTTCAAAAGGTGCTGATGAAGGTAGCCTTCCGCAACCCTGGCCTCAACCTCACGAACGTCCTCAGGAGCTTGCCATCAGACGATGATCTGGAGGCGCTCAAGGCCCTTGTCGCACACATTGTGGACAAGGTGAGCGGGATCAAGAGGGTCGAGGGCGATCGCGCAGATTAGGCTGCCCATTTTCTTCTTTCCTTGTCGCTGTTAGCCATGTTAGTGGAACAATCTGTTAGAGCTGCAAAAAGCTATTTTGTAATATAACTCTATTTTGGGTAGTAATTGCAATGTTATTTCCTTTACTTGATCCCTCTGCTTTGTATGTTTTTTCCCTACGCTTTTAGGGAACTTGCCGGCGCAGGCACCTTTGCCGCGAGCGCTGAGTGCGGAACGTCAGTAGCCTGCTGGCGGTGCCGCTACCGACAAGAAACCTTGTCGCAGCTAGTCGCAGCGCACTTAAGTTGTTGAGCGGACTCGAAAACAAAGTAAGGGCGCGACACTAGTCGCAGCACACTTAAATCATTGAGCGTACTCGAAACAAAGTAAGGGCGCAGCTAGCCACGAGTTGGTTCCTCCGCGCACAGGTTTTCCATACAAAGCGCGGTCGTCCAAGGAAGATAACTTAAAAATTTAAAAATCTGATTGCTCAAACTTTGGCAACTTAGCTTTTGTGTCGTCTGCTTCCCGGCAAGGCGAAACTTTCTTGAACGGCGCTTGGTCCATACCACTATCTTCTCCCCCCCGGCAAACTTGTGCGCGAGGGAACCTTCTTGAGAAAAAAGAAAGAAGAGAAAATATAGATATGGAGCCTTTGGGCTCGTTATTGCTTACCGGGGGTAGGCGCTGCACAAAGTGTCAGATAATACATGCATAAAGTAAAAAAGCATGAAATTGACAAGATGTGTGGGGCACATGAGCTTTACTGATGCACGGGGTCTGCGCCCGGCTTTGTACAAAGGATTACATGCAACAGTGGCAAGACTTGTACAAAATGTGGTTGCCGGAGCGGGTCACGGCAACCGCGCCTTACGGGTAAAACTTAGGAAGATGCTCGATGTTCCAGGAGTTGCTCACCGGAAAGCCATCTTCGGTCTCAAGGAGGACAGCGCCGGGCCTAGTGACTCGTTTCACCCAGTAAGGGCCTTCCCACTTCCGCGTCAACTTGTTGGAATTCTTGGCAGACTGAATGCGCCGAAGAAAAAGGTCGCCTTCCTCGAGACTTTTGGCGTTAACTTTGCGGCTATGGTAGCGGCGCAAAGCTTGCTGGTATCGAGCAGCTCGTACAGCAGCCTGAAGACGGTCTTCCTCAAGGAGCAGCGCGTCATCTTGTTGCAGCTGCTCTTGCTCGAGCTCGTCATAAGCAAGCACTCGAGGTGACCCGTATACGAGTTCCGTGGGGAGAACTGCCTCTGCTCCGTAGACTAGAGCGAAAGGTGTCTGTCCGGTGGCTCGATTCGGCGTCGTCCTGATCGACCAAAGAGCCGCCGGCAGCTCCTCGATCCAGTTTCTTCCGCACTTGTGCAGCCTGTCGAAAGTTCTGGTCTTGAGGCCACGCAACACTTCAGCATTTGCCCTCTCCGCTTGACCGTTGCTCCTTGGGTGAGCAACAGAAGCGAAGCAGACCTTGGCGCCAAGATCTTGGACGTATTGCATGAAGGTGCGGCTCGTGAACTGCGTACCGTTGTCGGTGATGATCCTGTTAGGGATCCCGAAACGGCAAACAATCGATCTGAAGAACTTGACTGCTGACTGTGCGGTCACCTTTCTCACCGGTTCCACTTCCGGCCACTTTGTGAACTTGTCGATTGCAACGTACAAGTACTCAAAGCCCCCGGCTGCGCGGGGAAAGGGGCCGAGGATGTCGAGCCCCCAGACAGAAAATGGCCAGGATAAAGGGATCGTCTGGAGAGCTTGAGCTGGCTGGTGTATCTGCTTGGAATGGAACTGGCATGCTTCACACTTGGTTACTTGTGCAGTTGCATCCTGGAGGGCTTCTGGCCAAAAGAAACCTTGCCGGAATGCCTTGCCGGCAAGTGCTCTTGCGCCGATGTGGTGGCCACATATGCCTCCGTGTATCTCTGCCAACAGCTTTTGTCCATCTTCCCGGGGAATACACTTCAATTTCACACCGTTGAGTCTTCTTCTGTACAGTGTGTTGTCAACAAACTGGTACATACTTGACTGCCGGGCTACTCTTTCCGCTTCTTCTTGTTCTTCGGGAAGTTCCGCTGTCTGATGGAAACGGACAATCTGCTGCGCCCATGCTGGAGCTTGTGGCTCGACAGCAAGGACTAAAGGCACATCTGCTGCTGCGGGAACGTCCGCTTCTACGGCAAGAACCTGCGGCTCAGCCGGAGCTTGACATTCCCCAGCAAGCTTGCCGGAGCAAAACTTGTCGGGAACGTTTGCTTCAACGGAACAAACCCTGGGGCTTGCCGGAGCAGACCGCTCCTCAGCACGCTTGGTGTTGATCTTGGGGACCTTGTTGGCGGCGACTTCGGGAAGCTTTGCCGGAACATAGTCACCAGAAATCAACTTCCTCTTCTTGCTTTGTCCAGTTGATGGTGTTACGGATGGTTGAGTCAGCTTGAGCACAAAAATCCCTGGTTCCACAGGTAACTTAAGTGCGGCGCACTTTGACAGGCCATCGGCGATGTCGTTCTGAGCTCTTGGGACGTGCTCCATCTGTAGGCCGTCAAAGTGCTCTTCAAGCTTTCTCACTTCATCGACGTAAGCTTCCATCAACGAAATCTGGTAATTCTTATTCACTTGGCGGACGACAAGCTGCGAGTCACCTCTGACAATCAGCTTCTTGATCCCAAGGTCTGCTGCGATCCTGAGACCGGCAAGCAAACCCTCATACTCTGTAGTATTGTTTGTTGCTTGCTCCTTGGGAAAGTGCATCTGGACTACGTACTTGAGGTGCTCTCCGGTGGGTGCGACAAGCAGCACGCCAGCACCGGTGCCTTGCAGCGAGAAGGCACCATCAAAGTACATCAGCCACTCTTTGCTTGCTTCCTTGACGGGGATGCTCGTTTCCGGAATCTCTTCATCTGGCGTTGGCATCCACTCCGCTATGAACTCTGCCAATGCTCTGCTTTGGATAGTTGAAGTGCTTTCAAACTTGAGGCCAAAGCTTGACAGTTCCAGTGCCCACTCAACAATCCTGCATGTTGCTTCTGGATTCTGCAGTATCCTCTTCAGGGGAAAGCGAGTGACAACTGTGATCTCATGTGCTTGGAAGTAATGGCGCAGCATTCTCGAGGCCATGAGAAGGCCGAAAAGCAACTTTTGCACACCAGAGTACCTTGACCTAGCCCCCTGTAGAAGGGAGCTGACAAAGTAAACTGGGCGCCGCACCATTTTCTTCCGCATCTCCTCGCACGTCTGCGCAGATCCACCTTTGTCGGGACCAGAGCTCGTCGGGGAAGCCCCCTGCTTGTCGCTGGATACGCATGCCGCGGTTGCTGGCTCATCGTCTGCCTCCCTCTCCGCTACTAACGCAACACTAACCACTTGATTGGTTGCAGCTAGGTACAGCAGCAACTTCTCTTGTGGCTTAGGTGCGACAAGTATTGGAGTAGAGGACAGGTATCTCTTCAAGTCTTGCAGCGCAGCCTCCGCTTCCGGAGTCCATTTCATTAGACCCGCCTTTTTCAAAATTTTGAAAAACGGCAGGGCGCGCTCTGCTGACTTAGAGATGAACCTGCTAGGAGCAGCCACGCAACCGGCAAGTCTTCGCACATCCTTGATGTGCTTGGGTGCTTCAATCTGCTCGATGGCCTTGATCTTGCCGGGATTGGCTTCAATCCCCCTCTGAGACACGAAGAACCCGAGAAGCTTGCCGGAAGGGACTCCAAACACACACTTCTCGGGGTTGAGCTTGAGCTAGATCTTGCGCAGATTTGCAAAGGTCTCTTCTAAATCTTGAACCAGGGTCGCAATGTCCTTGCTCTTGACCACTATGTCATCCATGTATGCTTCTACATTTCTATGAATTTGTGACTCAAAATCTATATGGACCACCCTTGCAAATGTTGAACCAGCATTCTTCAAACCAAAAGGCATTCGTATGAAACAGTATGTGCCACATGGAGTGATGAATGCGGTCTTGTCTTCATCCTCTTCTGCCATGAAGATCTGATGGTATCCTGAGTATGCGTCAAGAAATGAAAGCAAGTCACATCCGGCCATGGATTCAACAATCTGGTCAATGCGCGGCAAGGGAAATGGGTCTTTGGGACAAGCTTTATTCACATCGGTGAAATCGTTACAAAGCCTCCATTTCCCGTTTGCCTTGCGCACGACTACAGGATTGGCCAACCACGTAGGATGGAGCACTCCTCTGACAAGGCCTGTTGCTTCCAACTTCTTGATTTCTTCTGCGATAAATTCTTGGCGCTCCACTGCTTGTTTCCTGACTTTCTGCTTGACGGGCCGCTCGTGAGGACAAACGGCAAGCTTGTGCTCAATCACTTTCTTGGGAACACCGGGGATGTCAGACGGTTGCCATGCAAACACATCGACGTTCGCCCGCAGGAAAGCAACAAGCGCGCTTTCCTATTTAGGGTCAAGCGTGGCGCTGATGGTGAAAGTACCACGAGTGCCGTCCTCCTTGGCGGACACCTTCTTGGTCTCTGGCGGAGCTGCCATCGTCTTCTTACACTTGCCGGTGGAGCTCGATGGTGCGTCCTCCACGGCAGCGCAGCACTCCGAAGAGGTGCGCTTGCCGGAGTGGGCCCTAGAGCTCTTGCCGGACTTGGTCTTGTTCTTCCCCCCGGGAGCTTCAGCGGCAAGTGTCTTGCTATCTGTTACGGCTGCTGCTTCCCGGTAGATCTTGTCGGCGCAGATAAGGGCATCCTTCTTGTCGCCAGGGACAGAGATGACGCTTATCGGGCCGGGCATCTTCAACATATTGTATGTATAGTGGGAGGCTGCCATGAACTTGGCGAGTGCTGGACGGCCGAGTATCCCATTGTAAGGCAATGGAAAATCAGCGACATCAAAGGTGACCCTCTCGGTCCTGAAGTTCAGCTCCCCGCCAAATGTTACTGGCAGCATAATCTTCCCCTTCGGCTTGCTCCTTCCCGGGTTGATTCCTTCGAATGTACCGGTCTCTTCGAGCTCGCTGCCAGGGATCTGGAGCTTCTGGAGTACAGTGGAGGAGATCAAGTTCAAGCCGGCCCCGCCGTCAACTAACATCTTAGTGACCTTGAGGTTGCGGATAGTTGGTGAAACCAACATCGGCAAGCACCCGACCGCAGTTGTGCGATCAGGGTGGTCCTCAATATCAAAGATGATAGGCATGCTGGACCACTTCAGAAGCTTGCTCGATTCGACCGGTGGTTCTGCTGCATTAACTTCCCGCACCCACTGTTTGAGTTGGCGGTGAGAAGTATGCAGAGAAGCACCGCCGTCAACGCACAAGACCTCTGTGGCTTTCTGGAACTCTTGCTCACTGGTCTCAGCATCCTCCATGTCTTCGTCGTCGTCGTCGTCTTCATCCTTGTCGCGGCCGCGGGGAGGTCTGTCTCCTTGCCACTGCTTGGCCTTGCTGCGGCGTCCTCCCCGGCCGGCGAATGTCCGCTTCTTGCCGGATCCTCCATCACCTCCTTGGGCCTTCTCCTTGTCGCGTCGCTCGTACTCAGCCTTCTGCTGCTCGACGAGCTGTTCGGCCCTCTTGCAGTTCTCGAGGTCATGACCCTTGGTGCGGTGGATCTTGCAATACTGCTTGTCGGTGCCGTCCTACTTGTCGGCGGCCGCCACGGCCTGGCAGTTAGTGCATGCGGCAGTCTCCTTGCCGGAGCTACCAACTTTGTCCTTGTCGGCGCCACCTCCGTTGTCGGACTGCTCAATGACCAGCACCTCTTTGTTTTTCTTCTTCCTGTTGTTCCGCCGCCGGTTTTTCTTTGCCGGGGCGGCATCCTCACTGTCAGATCCTCCTGCTCCTGTATCCTCTCCGGGGAGTTTCCTCCCTTCTGCAGCACGTGCACACTTGTCGGCCAGGGCATACAACTCACTGACGTTCCTGATCTTGCACATCGCCATCTCCTCCCTCATCCTGCGGTTACGCACGTTCTGATGGAACGCGCTGATAACCGCGGCATGGTGGACGTCTGGGATGTTGTGCTGTACATGGCTGAATCTCTGGATATACTTGCGTAGGGGTTCTCCTTCCTTCTGGGCAAGCAGGTGAAGGTCACTCTCTTGGCCATGGGGTTTGTGGCCACCTGTAAAGGCGCCGACAAACTGATGGCACAAGTCTGCCCAGGAGGATATGGAGTTGTCCGGCAAGTGCATGAGACATGACCTGACGTTGGGTTTGAGTACCAGAGGGAAGAAGTTGGCAAGGATCTTGTCGTCTCGCCCCCCGGAAGCTTGCACCGCAATGGTGTAGGTGCTGAGGAACTCCGACGGGTGCGTCTTGCCGTTGTACTTCTCCGGTACGTCTGGTTTGAAATTCTTCATGCTGGGCCACTGGACTTGCCGCAGCTCACGAGTGAACGCAGGACAACCTACCACGTACGGCAAGTTGCCTAGTCCCTCTGGTGCATGCATGTCGACGGCGGGCCCAGCACGCTGGTTGGATTGACATCGCGCTTCTCTTCGGCGCTCGATGCGACTGCGATCGTCTTCTTGCTGTCGTTCGTGGAGAACTTGCCGCTGATCGCGACGAGCTCGTGGATCTGATGACGCAGTGGAGTCGTCGTCGATGTTGATCCGGCGAGTCGGCGATTTTGGCTTCCGGGGCGGAGAGTGCACGGTGGTTGCACCACCACCAGTCTTGTCGCCATCGGCCCGCGCCTGGCTGACTTGCCGCGGCTGCGATGTGCTCGGCTGCCGTGGAGTGTCGCCGTTGGCGAAGGCGATGAGGCTCTGAATGGTGGCCTTCCAGTCTTCGGCCTTGTCTGCTGCTGGAGGAAAGTCTAGAAGCAGTTGAGTTCGCGCCAGAGCTTCTGCTGGAGTGGTGGGTAGCGGTGGCGAGCGGTGCGAGGAGCGGGATATGGTCGGACTTCTAACTACGTTAGAAGGAGCAGTATCCCGTCCGGGCGACCTGTCAGGACCCCGATCCTAAGTCACACCGATCTAGCTGTAACACGTCATATCCCTTTGCGGCCTCACGCACGGTAACCCCACGGGTGCCACCTTACCTGGCCCGGGACCGTTTGCGCATTTTGGCACACGTATATGACAGTGTCGCTAGCATCCATATGACAGAGAACCCGGGCCGACATGGCTAGTTATAAACCAAAAGTGGCACTAGATTACAGAGACAGGCATCCATGACCCAGCAACAAACGTGTCGGTCATCAACGTATGAACCCAAGTCGTAGCAAGCTACATGGACTTAAAGGAACAACGCGTGACATTTCCCCTAAGGGACAGACACATGAACGAAGAAGGACACATGCCGGCCAGCCTACATGTTCCGAGCAGTAGCAAGCTACCAAGTCTCATTGGAATCACTAGGAGGCATTTCCCTGTAAGGTAGGCTACCAAAGGAAAACAACTAGGTGTCGGATCCCACACATACCAAGCATTTCAATCATACACGCAATATGCTCAATATGTGCAAATACAACATTGCATCACAACAGAACTCTATGACTCAAAGTACTTTATTTAAAAGGCTCCAAGAGCCATACATAACATATCCATACAGGTAGGGGTCACATGACCCAACACTCAAGTCATACAGTCATACAAGCACAAGCGGAAGCTACATGTCTGAGTACAGACAACTTAGAAAATAAAACAGGCTTGGTGTAGCCTGACTATCTACAAGGCCCTTCACAAGCTCCAGATCTCCGTCTGGGTGTCAAGCTACTCGTCGACGTCAACGTCTATGTAGAAACCATCAGCAGGGGCAGGGTTCTCCTCTGCAACAGTTATTAAACAAACATGAATACAAAGGTACTCATCAAGTCTTACCACAGAACCTATCATACATGCAACATTATCAAAGGGGGTAGTGGAGTTCATAGCAGAATGCCAGCTTTGACCTTGGCTAACCTATACTACAACTCTCAACAGATTGCAAGATGTTATTACGAACACGAGTCCTCTACTCACCACAATCAATACACTACCGTGGATCCTCTTCCGTCATCCTACGGAAGGGCCATCCGCGGCACTCACGCTTATCTTGAGGCTTTTAGTAGTATCCATCAACTTGTCTATGAACTGTAAGAGTAACCAAGTAGTTCGTACCGCGACAACGGCTATTCGAATAGATTGATAACCCTGCAGGGGTGTACTTCTTCACACATGTTTTCACCACTTAGCGTCTGCACACGACATGTGCTCGGCAGACTTCAAGCGAAAGCCGATGTGGGTGTAGACCACGCCCTAACCAACCACTCAAGTCTCTCGTCCAGGTTTATCGCCTATTTGGGTTCCATCCGTGGGGAGATCCGTCCGGGGTGTCGTTCACGGCCCCAAACGATGTGTACAGGGTTCCCGAGTCACCAAACGGGCAACCGGTACACCGTGCCACGTACCTGTCGCATCACAGCCCACCCCGAGGGTCAGCGCTGTGCACGACCTCCAGTAAGCTATAAACACCAGAAACTAGTTGCAACTCCTGGACAGAGTACAAGGATAGTCAATAAGTCGAGCGGGGTCATATTTCAGGGCCCAATGTGTGGTAGTAACTGTAACTTGAATCACACGCACAGATCTCGGGACCTATGGACGATTCCAATGAAACAACCCACCATGTACTCCTACATGGCCTTTCATCGATACCTTTACCAAGCGTGTTCCACACTTCCCTCTCTTTATTGATATGATCATTTCACTCGGATCCATCAACCAGATGAACCAGACCAGACACAACTCTAAGCATAGCAGGCAACATAAACAAATAGCATGGTGGATCACACATCACATGGCTCAATCAACTCCTACACATGCTAGAGGGTTTCAACTATTTACTGTGGCAATGACAGGTCATGCAAGGGATAGGGTTCAACTACCGCAGCAAGTAGCAGTTCACACGCTGTTGCCTTAATCTAGTAAAAGAGAGCAGGAGCGAGAAGATTGGGTTTGTATCGGAATGATCAATGATTGCTTGCCTGACAAGGTAGTTGTCGGGTACTGCTCTTCAACTGGATACGCAGCAGTATCCTCGGGAGCAGGACCTAACACAGAGAATACCGGCGATACAATCATTAACAAACAAATGCAACAATATGATGCATGCTCATGACATGGCAAGATGCATGTGTGTTGGCTAATGCAACTAAAACCAGAAGGGTTTGAACCTATTTGAATCAAAGATTCAAATTGGAGTTCAAACTATTATTTAAATAAGTGCATTATCATATTTTTGATGTATACAGCAAGTTAACTTGTTCAAACATGCATGAAACCAGTGCCATTGGAAAGATTGGATTTTTCTGATCATTTTTCATATATAAATCTTTTCCATCTGAGCTATGGTTGATTTTATATGATTTTTAGAAGTTTTGGGTATTTTCTGGAATTTCCTGAATTAATTTTAAATCTAAAATCCCAGAAAATCCTTTACTGCATCAGCATGACATCATGCTGACGTCAGGCAGTCAACAGGGCCAGTCCAAGTCAAACCTGACCAGTGGGACCCACTAGTCAGTGTCACAGTTAACTAATTAATTAAAAAGAATTAAATTAACACCTAAACTAGGTTTGACTTGCGGGCAGGGCCCACATGTCAGTGACCCAGGGGGTCAAACCTGTGGTCAAAACAGGTCCAACTCGCCGGCGTTTAGCCGCCGGCGAGGCCAAACACGGCGGCGTGCTTCGGAAATCGTCTACGGGGCACGGCTCGAGCTGCGGCTAGGCGCGTTGGAAAGCTCTTGCCCTTGCGCGTCGGATGGTGGTGGTCGCCGAACCTGGGGTGGCCGGAGACGACGGCAACAAGCTCGATGGCGGCGACCGGCGTCGGGCGTGTGTGGAGATGCGGCTGTAGGGGCCTAGGCGATGCGTGCGTAGCACCTAACACATCTACGCGCTACGGTGAGTGTGATGGACGGGTGCAGTGACCAAATGGTCACCGGAGCATCACCGGCGGCGAGCACGCTGGCGGTGCGTGCAGGTGAGCTTCGTGCGGTGCGTTCCAGGGCATAAGAGAGCCAACGGAGAGGGGGAGGACGAAGCTGGGCTCACAGGGGTTGCAGCAGGCGCCGGAACGAGCTCGGGGGTGGTCGGAGCTGAGCGGAACGACGAGGGGATCTCCGCGGCCGGAGTTGGGGAAGAAGAGGTCGGGGGTGTCTTCAGGGCGGGCGAGCGCTCGGGGCTCGGCCTGTTCGAAGCAGTTGAGGACGGCGGAGACGACGGACACCAAGGCGGGGCTCAGGGACGACGGTGGGCGCGGCTTCTACGTCGGTGCGAGCACGACGGCGTCGGCCATGGCGCGGGGAGAGCGAGGGAGAGGAGCCGGGGAGAGGGGGACGTGTCTGCGAGGTCGGGGGCGACGTGTATGACCGATCCAGCTCTCCAGGACGGCGAGGGGAGGAAGCAGGGCGGCGGGCAGCTCCGTGGCGCGCCGTGCGGTCGCCGTCGAGCACCTGCCTGCCTGCCTGGCCGAGCCAAGCAGCTCGCTGGAGCGGCAGCTGGGCTGGGCCGGCAGGTGGGCCGGGTGGGGCGCCAGGTAACTCCTTCTCTCTCTCTTTTTTTTCTATTTCTTTTCTGTTTCATTTGTTTTGCAACTTTGTTTAATTAAATAAAATGCCAGAGCATTTTTATAACTCATAACACTTGTCATGCCTACTTTATATAATATGAACAGTAGGAAACATTATAGTTTATGATTATTTGAGCATTTAAAATATTTCATAGCATTTAAATGCCCAAATTCAAATACCATATGATTTAATCCAGTGACCTTGGATGTCTTAGAAAATTGTGCACCATTTTTAGCAAAGGTTTAAGACCAAGGCAGAAATGATGAACATTTTTGAAGGGCATTTTGGGTACATTGGAAAATATTTTATCAAACCCTAGTTGTTAGAAGAGGTCTGCTGGGGTTTCTGTCATTCCCATTTCAAATTTCTTTGAAAAGTAAACATGATGCACACACCAACTAACCCTAATGCAAGTGCTAACTAGGGATGTGACAACTCACCCCCACTTAAAAGAATCGCGTCCCGAGATTCGGGTTCCTCCGGAAAGAGGGTGGGGTACTCAAGTCGAAGACGATCCTCCCTTTCCCAAGTAGCTTCACTCTCGGAATGATGTGACCATTGAACCTTGAGAAATTTGATATTGTGGCGTCGAGTGGTGCGCTCGGTTTGATCAAGAATACGAACGGGGTATTCTCGATATGTGAGATTGTCCTGGATATCAAGCGTTTCGTGGTCCACTCCGCGGATAGGATCCGAGAAGCAACGCCTGAGTTGAGAAACGTGGAAAACATCATGAACTCTGGAGAGGTGCGGAGGTAGTTCCAATTGGTAGGCAACTTCTCCTCGTTTGGCAAGAATGCGAAAAGGACCGATAAAACGAGGGGCCAATTTGCCTTTGATACCGAAGCGATGGGTTCCCTTAAGAGGAGTAACCCGAAGTTAAGCCTTATCGCCGACTTCAAAAGTCACAGCCTTATGATGACTATCATATTGTCTCTTTTGGCGAGACTGGGCTGTTTTCAATCTCTCACGAACGATGCGAACTTGTTCTTCTGCTTCCTGAATCATATCCGGGCCAAAGAATTGTCTTTCCCCGGTCTCTGACCAGTTAAGAGGTGTTCGACACCTTCGTCCATATAGAACTTCGAAGGGAGCTTTGCCCAAGCTGGCTTGATAACTATTGTTATAAGCGAATTCGGAAAATGGAAGACATTTTTCACTCTCCATACCGAAAGAAATGACAGAGGCTCGAAGCATGTCTTCCATTGACTCGTTCCACTTGACCACTTGACTGCGGATGGAAGGCAGTACTGAAAGAGAGATGAGTTCCCATAGCATTCTGGAAACTTTCCCAAAATCGGGAAGTGAAAAGACTTCCACGGTCTGAGTTAATCTCCAATGGTACACCATGAAGTGATACTATTCGAGAGACATATAAGTCTGCTAGCTGGCTAGCGGTGATACTCTCGCGAACAGGCAGGAAATGAGCTACTTTAGAGAGACGGTCGATAACGACGAAGATAGCATTATTCCCTTTCCTGGACCTGGGAAACCCGGTAATGAAGTCCATACCGACTTTATCCCATTTCCATTCAGGAATAGCTAAAGGTTGAAGGGTGCCAGCAGGCCGTTGATGCTCTGCTTTTACTCGACGACAAACGTCGCAGTTAGCAATGAATTGAGCGATTTCTCTCTTCATCCTAGTCCACCAGAATCTCTGATGTAGATCCTGATACATTTTGGTACTACCGGGATGAATCGTGAGAGGAGATTCATGAGCCTCCTTAAGGATTAACTGCCGTAGATGGTGGTTCTTGGGAACCACCACACGGTTCTCAAAGAAAACAACACCTCGATCATCCATAGAGAAACTTTTAGCGAGTCCGCTAGCAATGTTCTCTTGGAGCCGGGTTATACCTTTGTCACGCTTCTGGGCAGCTATAACTTGATCCATAAGGGTAGGTTCCGCCACCAAGGTGGAAAGGAATCCTCGAGGAACAATGTGAAGGTTAAGCTTACGGAATTCCTCGTGGAGAAGTGGTTGACTTTGTTGTAACATCAAGTTGTTACAATATGACTTACGACTTAATGCATCAGCCATGACATTGGCCTTTCCAGGAGTATAAGTGATTCCTAAGTCGTAGTCTGTGAGCAACTCAACCCAACGTCTTTGCCTGAGATTCAAATCCGGTTGGGTGAAGATATACTTCAAACTTTGATGATCAGTGAAGATTTCACAGCGATTACCAAGGAGGTAATGTCGCCATGTTTTGAGTGCATGGACTACAGCTACAAGCTCTAAATCATGAGTAGGATAATAATCCTCATGTGGACGCAACTTTCGGGATGCGTATGCAATCACTTGACGATCTTGCATGAGAATGCAACCTAGTCCTTGTCGCGAGGCGTCGCAATAGATTATAAAATCCTTGGAAAAATCTGGTGGTACCAGTACAGGTGCAGACGTCAGGCGTCTTTTCAGTTCCTGAAAACTGGACTCGCACTGTGGGGTCCACTCAAACTTTTTATCTTTCTTGAGGAGTTCGGTTAGAGGTTTGGCAACCTTGGAGAAATTCTCGACGAAGCGTCGACAATAGCTCGCTAAGCCAAGAAAACTCCTAACTTGCTTGACCGATTCAGGAGGAGTCCAATCAAGGACGGCTTGAACTCGCTCGGGATTGACAGCAATACCCTTGCCAGAGATCACATGACCTAGATAGGTTACTTCTGGCAACCAAAATTCACATTTAGAGAATTTGGCATAAAGGCGGTGCTCCCGAAGTTTCGTCAATACCAGCCTTAAATGCTCGACATGATCTTCCTTGTTCTTGGAATAGATGAGTATATCATCGAGGTATACCACGACGAATTTATCCAAATACTCCATGAATATAGAATTCATTAACCGAGAAAAGGTAGCTGGGGCATTGGTTAATACGAAGGACATAACGGTGTACTCATATTGGCCATAACGAGTAACGAAAGCCGTTTTAGGAATGTCCCCGTTCTTGATTTTGATTTGATGGTAGCCCAACCTCAAATCCATCTTAGAGAAGACTGAGGATCCAGCGAGCTGATCATACAGGTCGTTGATCCTGGGGAGCGGATACTTATTCTTTATGGTGACCAGATTGACAGGTCGGTAATCTACAGCCATCCGCTCCGTTCCATCCTTCTTCTTGACGAAGAGGACGGGGCAAGCCCAAGGGGAAGAACTAGGACGGATGAAACCTTTTTGCAAAGACTCATCGAGTTGTTTCTTTAGCTCAGCTAATTCTAGTGGTGCCATCTTATAAGGTCTCCTAGAGATTGGGACAGTTCCTGGAATAAGATCTATCACAAACTCGACATCTCTGTCAGGTGGAACTCCTGGCAGTTCTTCTGGAAAAACATCCGGGAAGTCACGGACTACCGGGATATCTTCGAG
Organism: Secale cereale; assembly: GCA_902687465.1. Classification (NCBI taxonomy): domain Eukaryota; kingdom Viridiplantae; phylum Streptophyta; class Magnoliopsida; order Poales; family Poaceae; genus Secale; species Secale cereale. The sequence continues at coordinate 550,946,945 of LR738715.1, read as the reverse complement.
TTCTGGTAGAGGGCTGGCATTAAGAGAGTAGAGCTGACGCTCGGCCATTCAGGTCAAGACATTGACTATCTTGCCGGAAGGATGTGTAAGTTGAACGGTCCTAGTATAGCAATCAATCTTGGCGTAATGAGTTGTCATCCAATCCATACCCAAGATGATGTTTATGTCCGAGGACTTGAGAGCGATTAGAGAAGCAAGGAAAACAATTATATCGACAAGGATTTCATTTCCATGGCTTACCCTAGAGGTTTGCCACTTTGAACCAGGAGTTTGAATAACCATGGAAGTAGGCATGTCACAAAAAGTCATGTTGTGCAATCGAGCATAGCTCTCAGATATGAATGAATGGGATGCTCTAGTATCGAAAAGAACAGATGCCGGATGGCAGTTTACGAGAAGCGTACCAAGGACGACGTTAGGATCCTCATAAGCTTCCTCGGCAGAGACATAGTTGACATGACCACGTGTAGTGGGGATTGGCTTGACATAATTCACCTTGCCGGTTGGTTTACCACGGCCAACGGGTTTTCCTGGTTGGTTCTGAGGACACTCACGCATGTAGTGCCCCGGTTCTCCACACTTGAAACATGTCACAGTGGTGGTGCGTGGAGCAAAGTTGGAAGGTGGTCCTCCATAGGTCTTAGCAGGTGCAAACTGTTGAGTTGGGCGAGGCGCCTCATAGGATGGCCTCGGTGTGTACTTGGGTGGCAGAGCGGTGTTAGGAACCCACACACGGCGCTTGTGAGAGCCAGAGCCGGATGAGGAACCAAAGTCTCGAGTATGCTTGCGGGTGGCCTCGAAGTCGGTCTTGCCTGTTTCAGCACTGATAGCCTTGTTTACCAACTTCTGGAAGGAAGTGCACTCGTGCAGACGTAGATCTCGGCGGAGTTCAGGGCTGAGTCCCTTGCGGAACCTCGCCTGCTTCTTGGCATCGGTGGATACTTCCTCAGGTGCATAGCGTGCCAAGTTGCCAAACTCGCAACTATAGCCATCCACAGTTAACCGGCCCTGGGTGAAATTGCAGAATTCCTCCCGCTTGCGATCCATGAGACCTTCCGGAATGTGATGTTCACGGAATGCCTCACTGAACTCAACCCAGGTAGTGATTTGGTCAGCAGGACGCATAGCTTCAAAGTTTTCCCACCAAAGACTGGCAGGGCCCTCAAGATGGTAGGCGGCGTAGGTAACCTTGTCAGCTTCGGCCACACGGGCAGAGTGTAGCTTGTGGGTAATACTACATAGCCAGTCATCAGCATCCAGAGGTTCAGTGGAGTGATGGAACTTGGGTGGACACATCTTGATAAAGTCATTGATTGACACCACGCCATTCCTCTCGCGGAACCCAGTGTTCTGCTCTATGCGTTCCAGCAGACGGTTGGTCTCTCTCTTGTTCCGTTCTGCTTCAAGCATAACTTCCGCCAAGGAGGGTGGCTGGGGCAGATTCCCATCCCTAGTCCCACTAGCCTCACCCTGCTCCTGAGCAGCAGGAGTGTTGCGAGTGTTGACCATCCTAGGAAAACAAAACAACGGTTTAGACAAGGATGGCAAAAATTTGACATAGAAGTGCAGAATGTAATGGATGACATGGAATGCAAAGATGTTCATCCGTACGACATGGTAATATAGGAACTACTATATATACACCAGTGGTCATACACACCATACAAAGTTTAGTACAAGCCAAGGCTAAAGTACAACTGCGGTGAAATACGATACATCCCATCAGAGGCATTCCAAGCTCCTATACATTATTTAACTACACCTCCGAAACTCAGTACACACTAAGTCATATTCCACAAGACGCGCAGGACTGTGGAAATACAACTACTACGATACTACTACCACGGTCTAGCTCAGACATTCGCGTAGTAATCCTCGTAAAGATTACCACCGTAGCCTGGAAGTGGAACAGATGGATCTTGAAACTCGCGAGCACTCGAAGGCTGTGGACCATAGGGGCATGGGTGTGGCCTCGGTCCCGATGCTGGTGGTAACGACGCCCACGTGGAGGTGTAATACCCCCAACGTCACGCCAATCCATGCGATCAGGCAGACGAGTCCGCACGGGGTACAAATCCCGCATGTCCAGATATCCGGCGTGCACAGCAGGTGCAAGCCGTGTCAAAGTAGTCCAATGAGCGGCTCGAGTGTTATACAGCTCCATTCGGAGGGCACGGACCTCACGGTCCCTATCCTCCAACATCTGAACAGTAGTCTGAAGCAGTGGCTCTTCATGAGCAGCATCAGTATACAGACCAGTGTAGTAGCCTTCCTCTCCGGGAAGTGAGGCTGGCATGTAACAGAACTCAGTGTTCAGCAACAGGGCATGCCTAGCACGGAGAATGGTCATCATCGAATAAGAGGCATCCTGCACTGCCATCTCGATGGTAATCCCGAGTCCATAAGACCAATGGATGGGATCATTAGCTCCGGGATATGAGGGGTATATCCGGACTGTGCAGAAATACCGACTCTGATTGAAATCCCGGTACTGTTCCTCCACGGTGCATTCAGGATACCAGCGATAACCAGTCTCAGTCAGCACACGGACTAGCATGGCCGTGTGACCGGGCACATTAATGCACCGAGTCAAACGAACCACTTGGTGAGGGATGCGGCCAGACATCTGAAACACGGAATAATGCAAAGGCATTAGTGTTTCTGGAAGAAATCGGGCAGCATAACAACTGTAAATGCTCAAACGAACATTTGAGACATCATACAAATGATAGCATAACCACTCAACAATCCATATCAAGGTTCCGGTCCAACAATCATCATACTAAAAAGGATAGAAACTGAACTGAGGCTTGAAACCAACAATCCTAAGAGTCTACGGATTAGTAACACGTGAACCTAGAAAGGATAAGAGGCCTAGTCCTAGATCCCCGTAGAAAGAATAGACTGACTCAGATCAGAAGGCATAAGGTAAAGGAGTAAAAAGAGCCTTACGTTCCCTTCCACAATCAATTCCCCTACATATAACTAAGAATTTTTCTAGACTCAACATCGACCAGTTTGGCTTGAGAAACCTACAGGCAGTCCAGCTCTGATGCCAACGCTGTCAGGATCCCGATCCTAAGTCACACCAATCTAGCTGTAACACATCATATCCCTTTGCGGCCTCACGCACGGTAACCCCACGGGTGCCACCTTACCTGGCCCGGGACCGTTTGCGCATTTTGGCACACGTATATGACAGTGTCGCTAGCATCCATATGACAGAGAACCCGGGCCGACATGGCTAGTTATAAACCAAAAGTGGCACTAGATTACAGAGACAGGCATCCATGACCCAGCAACGAACGTGTTGGTCATCAACGTATGAACCCAAGTCGTAGCAAGCTACATGGACTTAAAGGAACAACGCGTGACATTTCCCCTAAGGGACAGACACAGGAACGAAGAAGGACACATGCCGGCCAGCCTACGTGTTCCGAGAAGTAGCAAGCTACCAAGGCTCATTGGAATCACTAGGAGGCATTTCCCTGTAAGGTAGGCTACCAAAGGAAAACAACTAGGTGTCGGATCCCACACATACCAAGCATTTCAATCATACACGCAATATGCTCAATATGTGCAAATACAACATTGCATCACAACAGAACTCTATGACTCAAAGTACTTTATTTAAAAGGCTCCAAGAGCCATACATAACATATCCATACAGGTAGGGGTCACATGACCCAACACTCAAGTCATACAGTCATACAAGCACAAGCGGAAGCTACATGTCTGAGTACAGACAACTTAGAAAATAAAACAGGCTTGGTGTAGCCTGACTATCTACAAGGCCCTTCACAAGCTCCAGATCTCCGTCTGGGTGTCAAGCTACTCGTCGACGTCAACTTCTATGTAGAACCCATCAGCAGGGGCAGGGTTCTCCTCTGCAACAGTTATTAAACAAACATGAGTAAAAAAAGGTACTCAGCAAGTCTTACCACAGAACCTATCATACATGCAACATTATCAAAGGGGGTAGTGGAGTTTATAGCAGAATGCCATCTTTGACCTTGGCTAACCTATACTACAACTCTCAACAGATTGCAAGATGTTATTATGAACACGAGTCCTCTACTCACCACAATCAATACACTACCGTGGATCCTCTTCCATCATCCTACGGAAGGGCCATCCGCGGCACTCACGCTTATATTGAGGCTTTTAGTAGTATCCATCAACTTGTCTATGAACTGTAAGAGTAACCAAGTAGTTCGTACCGCGAACAACGACTATTCGAATAGATTGATAACCCTGCAGGGGTGTACTTCTTCACACATGTTTTCACCACTTAGCGTCTGCACACGACATGTGCTCGGCAGACTTCAAGCAAAAGCCGACGTGGGTGTAGACCACGACCTAACCAACCACTCAAGTCTCTCGTCCAGGTTTATTGCCTATTTGGGTTCCATCCGTGCGGAGATCCGGCCGGGGTGTCGCTCACGGCCCCAAACGATGTGTAGAGGGTTCCTGAGTCACCAAACGGGCAACTGGTACACCGTGCCACGTACCTGTCGCATCACAGCCCACCCTGAGGGTCAGCGCTGTGCACGACCTCCAGTAAGCTATAAACACCAGAAACTAGTTGCAACTCCTGGACAGAGTACAAGGATAGTCAATAAGTCGAGCGGGGTCATATTTCAGGGCCCAATGTGTGGTAGTAACTGTAACTTGAATCACACACACAGATCTCGGGTCCTATGGACGATTCCAATGAAACAACCCACCATGTACTCCTACATGGCCTTTCATCGATACCTTTACCAAGCGTGTTCCACACTTCCCTCTCTTTATTGATATGATCATTTCACTCTGATCCATCACCCAGATGAACCAGACCAGACACAACTCTAAGCATAGCAGGCAACATAAACAAATAGCATGGTGGATCACACATCACATGGCTCAATCAACTCCTACACATGCTAGTGGGTTTCAACTATTTACTGTGGCAATGACAGGTCATGCAAGGGATAGGGTTCAACTACCACAGCAAGTAGCAGTTCACATGATGTTGCCTTAATGCAGTAAAAGAGAGCAGGAGCGAGAAGATTGGGTTTGTATCAGAATGATCAATGATTTCTTGCCTGACAAGGTAGTTGTCGGGTACTGCTCTTCTACTGGATACGCAGCAGTATCCTCGGGAGCAGGACCTAACACAGAGAATACCGGCGATACAATCATTAACAAACAAATGCAACAATATGATGCATGCTCATGACATGGCAAGATGCATGTGTGTTGGCTAATGCAACTAAAACCAGAAGGGTTTGAACATATTTGAATCAAAGATTCAAATTGGAGTTCAAACTATTATTTAAATAAGTGCATTATCATGTTTTTGATGTATACAGCAAGTTAACTTGTTCAAACATGCATGAAACCAGTGCCATTGGAAAGATTGGATTTTTCTGATCATTTTTCATATATAAATCTTTTCCATCTGAGCTATGGTTGATTTTATATGATTTTTAGAAGTTTTGGGTATTTTCTGGAATTTCCTGAATTAATTTTAAATCTAAAATCCCAGAAAATCCTTTACTGCGTCAGCATGACATCATGCTGACGTCAGGCAGTCAACAGGGCCAGTCCAAGTCAAACCTGACCAGTGGGACCCACTGGTCAGTGTCACAGTTAACTAATTAATTAAAAAGAATTAAATTAACACCTAAACTAGGTTTGACTTGCGGGCAGGGCCCACATGTCAGTGACCCAGGGGGTCAAACCCGTGGTCAAAACAGGTCCAACTCGCCGGCGTTTAGCCGCCGGCGAGGCCAAACACGGCGGCGTGCTTCGGAAATCGTCTACGGGGCACGGCTCGAGCTGCGGCTAGGCGCGTTGGAAAGCTCTTGCCCTTGCGCGTCGGATGGTGGTGGTCGCCGGACCTGGGGTGGCCGGAGACGACGGCAACAAGCTCGACGGCGTCGACCGGCGTCGGGCGTGTGTGGAGATGCGGCTGCAGGGGCCTAGGCGATGCGTGCGTAGCACCTAACGCATCTACGCGCTGCGGTGAGTGTGATGGACGGGTGCCAGTGACCAAATGGTCACCGGAGCATCACCGGCGGCGAGCACGGCGGCGGTGCGTGCAGGTGAGCTTCGTGCAGTGCGTTCCAGGGCATAAGAGAGCCAACGGAGAGGGGGAGGACGAAGCTGGGCTCACAGGGGTTGCAGCAGGCGCCGGAACGAGCTCGGGGGTGGTCGGAGCTGAGCGGAACGGCGAGGGGGATCTCCACGGCCGGAGTTGGGGAAGAAGAGGTCGGGGGCGTCTTCAGGGCGGGCGAGCGCTCGGGGCTCGGCCTGTTCGAAGCAGTCGAGGACGGCGGAGACGACGGACACCAAGGCGGGGCTCAGGGACGACGGTGGGCGCGGCTTCTACGACGGTGCGAGCACGACGGCGTCGGCCATGGCACGGGGAGAGCGAGGGAGAGGAGCCGGGGAGAGGGGGAGGTGTCTGCGAGGTCGGGGGCGACGTGTATGACCGATCCAGCTCTCCAGGACGGCGAGGGGAGGAAGCAGGGCAGCGGGCAGCTGCATGGCGCGCCGTGGGGTCGTCGTCGAGCACCTGCCTACCTGCCTGGCCGAGCCAAGCAGCTCGCTGGAGCGGCAGCTGGGCTGGGCCGGCAGGTGGGCCGGGTGGGGCGCCAGGTAACCCCTTCTCTCTCTCTCTCTCTCTCTCTCTTTTTTCTATTTCTTTTCTGTTTCATTTGTTTTGCAACTTTGTTTAATTAAATAAAATGCCAGAGCATTTTTATAACTCATAACACTTGTCATGCCTACTGTATATAATATGAACAGTAGGAAACATTATAGTTTATGATTATTTGAGCATTTAAAATATTTCATAGCATTTAAATGCCCAAATTCAAATACCATATGATTTAATCCAATGACCTTGGATGTCCTAGAAAATTGTGCACCATTTTTAGCAAAGGTTTAAGACCAAGGCAGAAATGATGAACATTTTTGAAGGGCATTTTGGGTACATTGGAAAATATTTTATCAAACCCTAGTTGTTAGAAGAGGGGTGCTGGGGTTTCTGTCATTCCCATTTCAAATTTCTTTGAAAAGTAAACATGATGCACACACCAACTAACCCTAATGCAAGTGCTAACTAGGGATGTGACACGACCGTGCCTTGCTTGTGCCGGCGTGCTGGCGTGCATGCTGGCCTTGAGCGTCCCGGGATCCACCAGCTCGATTTTGGTCCAGCAAGCGTATGGTACCGTGAGTACCACGACGCTGCCGGTCCTGCGCCTCCTGAGATGGGTGCGGTGCATGTACGGACGCCGAGGTCTTGGAGTGCGCCCGGTCGTCGTGGCAGCCGGCTACGCCGCCGATGGGTAGCGCAGCCTTGTCCTTGGACCTGGCGGCGACCGTGAGCTCCCTCGTCGACGTCCGTTCTCCCGCCGGCGTCTACCCCACCAGCCGTTGGCTCCGGCGGTGGTGGGATCGATGCGAACGGACCTGCTGCCCCCGCAATCTTCTTCTTCGGTGGCATGTTGATGAAGATGGTGAAGATCTAGCTCGTGTGGACGCCGGATCAGGTTCACACAACCTCGACGCACCCCTACCTGGTGCGCCAAAGATGTCGGGGAAACTGATCCACCCACGAACACCTATGGGGACGGAGCCCCTTTTCGGTACGGCAGGGGGCGGGGATTGCACAAAGAGCAGATCGAGGCGAGGCACGCGAGCAGTTTACCCAGGTTTGGGCCGCACGGATGCGTAAAACCCTACTCCTGCTTTGGTTTGTATTGAGTTCTTGGCTCGGGAGCGCTAGAAGCTACAGTAAACTTCCGCGGCTGGCAAGACCGAGCATGAGAGTGTTCGAGTGTCTAACCCCCCGCCACGCTGCGCATGGGCCTCCTTTTATAGGCTCAAGGGGTCACCGACAGGTGGCAACGCAGTTGAGGGTAAATATGGAAAATGGGTGGTAGGTGGTACAGTGTTTTACACCTAACCCTGACGGCAGGGGACAAGGGCATTAAAAGCCCATCGATGTTGCCCAAACAGTGCAAAAAGGGCCGTCAGGTGCGCCACCGTTCGCCACGATGGCAGCCTTGTCATCGCCGCTTGCCACCGCGTACCCCTGGCTGCACAGCCTTCCGCCACGTATGCCTGGGAGGATCCCAGAGCGACACGTGGGTGGATGTGCTGGAGCGCGGGTACCGAGTGGAGGCTTGCCGCGGCAAGCGCCTTGCCGCGGTCGCTATCTTGTCGCTTCTGGGAGCTTGCCGCTCAGCGGGCCTTGCCGGGGCGCGTGGTGCGTCGCGGCAAGTTTCTTGAGGTGCCTTGGTTGGCCTTCCCGGCAAGCTCCTCTTGCCGGGGTCTTATGTCTTGAGCGATCTTGTGCCTTGAGTGTCCTTCCCGGCAAGCTCCTCTTGCCGGGGCCTTGTCTCCTAGACTTGGATACTTTGTTCTTGAATGGCTCCAAAGGAACCACAGAGGACCTTGGCAATCACCTGGCAAGCCTTGCCGCGGGACGCTGCGACTGCCCGTGCACAAGTTCGGGATACTAAGGGTACCCCTACTTTAGAACACCGACAGCATGCATCTAGAGTATTAAGTTCATAAGAATAGAGTAATGCTTTAAGCAAGATGACATGATGTAGAGGGATAAACTCATGCATTATGATATAAACCCCATCTTTTTATCCTCGATGGCAACAATACAATACGTGCCTTGCTGCCCCTACTGTCACTGGGAAAGGACACCGCAAGATTGAACCCAAAGCTAAGCACTTCTCCCATTGCAAGAAAGATCAATCTAGTAGGCCAAACCAAACTGAAAATTCGAAGAGACTTGCATAGATATTTAAATCATGCATAAAAGATTTCAGAGAAGAATCAAATATTGTTCATAGACAATCTTGATCATAAACCCACAATTCATCGGATCTCGACAAACACACCGCAAAAAGAATTACATCAAATAGATCTCCAAGAAGATCGAGGAGAACTTTGTATTGAGATCCAAAGAGAGAGAAGAAGCCATCTAGCTAATAACTATGGACCCGAAGGTCTATGGTAAACTACTCACAACTCATTGGAGAGGCTATGGTGTTGATGTAGAAGCCCTCCATGATCGATTCCCCCTTCGGTGGAGCTCCGGAACAGGCCCCAAGATGGGAACTCACGGGTACAGAATGTTGCGGCGGTGGAATTAGGGTTTCATGGTCCTCTCGAATGTTTTCAGGGTACATGGGTATATATAGGAGGAAGAGGCATGTCGGTGGAGCTACGGGAGGCCCACGAGGGTGGGGGGCGTGCCTACCCCCTGGGCACGCCCACTGCCTCGTGGCCACCCCGTGGCTTCCCTGGCGTGTACTCCAAGTCTTCTGGGTTGCATTTGTTCCAAAAACGATCCTCCCGAAGGTTTCATTCCGTTTGGACTCCGTTTGATATTCATTTTCTGCGAAACACTGAAATAGGCAAGAAACATCAATTTGCACCGGGCCTTGGGTTTGTAGGTTAGTCCCAAAAATAATATAAAAGTTTATAATAAAGCCCATCAAACATCCAAAACAGATAATATAATAGCATGGAACAATAAAAAATTATATATATGTTGGAGACGTATCAATGCTGCTTCATCGATATCTCATTTCCCCATACGCAGAAAGGGTCGATGCACAGATCTTTACTGATGACATATGTACCTAAAAACACCAAGTTAATATTAGAAGCTTAACATCAATTACACAATGATGTAGTACAACACTCTTTTATAATATCTTATAACATCCAATATACTCACATATTAGATGAATTAACATCTTATATTATGGGCCGGAAGGAGTTTATTGCATTCTTACAAATTATCGGCTCATTAACTGTTGTTGTATCCATGGGTTAGAGTTAGTTTGAGCTAGTTCGAGCTCAAATAGCCCTAAAGTATATCCAAACATGAGGGCTAGTTTGAGCTAGTTGCCTCTAACCCACCCAAAAAAACTATCCAACCCAAGAGGTGCCAATTGGAGCTAGTTCTCCTAGTTCATTTATTGTCAATATAACCCTGTCATCCAAACACTTCTTTGGATGGAGTTAGTTCAGGGTTAGTCATGAGCTAGAAACTAACTCTAACCTCTAGCTAAACTGAGTATCCAAACAGGGTTGTGTTGTTGTTGTTGTTGTTGTTGTTGTTGTTGTTGTTGTTGTCGTTGTCGTTGTCGTTGTCGTTGTCGTTGTCGTTGTCGCTGTCGTTGTCGCTGTCGCTGTCGCGCTGTCGCTGTCGCTATCGCTGTCGCTGTCGCTGTCGCTGTCGCTGTCGCTGTCGCTGTCGCTGTCGCTGTTGCTGTTGCTGTTGCTGTTGCTGTTGCTGTTGCTGTTGCTGTTGTTCTTGCTGTTGCTGTTGTTGTTGTTGTTGTTGTTGTTGTTGTTGTTGTTGTTGTTGTTGTTGTTGTTGTACTATTATGTATATACGTGCGACACACGTCTTAACAATATTGTCACGATGATTCTAGTAAAGGTAAAAAGGTACTCCATCCATTTATTTTTAGTCCGCATATAAGATTTGGTAAAAGTCAACCTTTATTAACTTTGACTAAGTTTATAGAATTATATATCAAGATTCAAAATATGAAATCAATATTGTTAGATGCATCATGAAATTAAATTTCATACCATACAACTTTAGTATTGTAGATGTTGATACTTTTTCCTATAAAGTTGGTCAAACATTACAAAGTTTGACTTTGACTAAATCTTATATGCAGACTAAAAAGAAATGGAGGGAGTATGTAATACTTTTGCAATGAATTCAGAGCAAAAGAAATATTGTTGATGTACACATGCAGAAAGAAATATTTGTAAATCTTATGATACAACTCCTGTGGTCTAGTGACATCTAGAAATTTCCAAACAAAGGAAATAAAGATATACAGTACATGATGGACCCCATAAATAATTTATTTTTTTCTCCTCCCACCCCATAGTTGTACGTGGGTCTTAGTCAGACTCCCTGACATATGAAACAAAGGCAAGGAAAGCTCGAAGTGTGAGGCGATGGTTCCAGAACCCATTAGAAGCAGCTGCTGGTACTGTTCACTGCGAATCCTTCAAGTCTCAACCGTTAGATATAGGTGACCAACGGCTAGGATTGATGCTTTGCTATCATTGAAAACTCGTACACTATGTAGTAGTATAGAAGTATAGAAGTATAGATATCTAAACATCCACTACAAAAAAAATACACTTCCGTGATGATACGTGTTTGTCACAGTAGGTCACATTTTCTGTCATGCATGTACATCCATGACAAATTTATGACAGAATCAAGATAGTCATACATGTGCTGTCGTAGAAGTGTTCCATGACATTACCAAAATTATCATCACGGAAGTGTCCACTTCCATGATGATAAATAGCGCGTCACAGAAGTGCTTTCGTCAAGGGTGACCGACACGTGGCACCCACCATAACGGAACACCGTTAAGCTATTGGGTCCGGTTTTGGATCTGATAACCCGTTAACAGCCCCGACCAATGGGGATTTTCCACGTGTAAAATCATCATTGGCTGGAGGAAACACGTGTTGCCTCACCGTTGGGACAGATGTCATCCACTCATTGGACAGGGGGCGCCTATGATAGGTCGACACGTGTCATGGCCCAACAGTGGCCCATTCCGGTGAAAAAGGCCGGCCCAGTAAAAAATAGCAGGCTGGCCCATATAAGGCCTACTTGTGTCAGGTCCATTTAAGCCCACGGCCCATACGAGATGTGTCAATTCGGCCCGTCAACGGCCCATTAAAGATTTCACACCATTGCAACCCATCATCAGTTCGAGCCCGTTAACAGCCCACTATATATTTGGGCTCAATATCAGCCCGATGAGATTTTGGCCTGTTAACAACCCATTCAGTGGATGGGCCAATTTTCACGATGTACATCTTTCGGCCTTTTAGCGACCCATTTAAATATGGGGCTAATTTCCGGCCCGGTGTGTTTTTCAGCCTGTTGACGGCCCATAAATCAGTTGGTCCATTTGTAGCCGGACCTGAGTTTCGGCCTTTTAGCGACCCATTTAAGTGTTGGGCCAATTTCTGGCCCGGTGCGTCTTTCAGCCTGGGGACGGCCCATATATCTGTTGGGCCATTTGTAGCCGGACCCGAGTTTTGGCCTTTTAGCGACCCATTTAAGTGTTGGGCTAATTCCCGGCCCTGTGTGCCTTTCATCCTGTTAACGGACCATAAATGAGTTGGACCATTTGTAGTCGGACCTGAGTTTTGGCCTTTTAGCAGCCCATGCCCTTCATGGTCCAATACCAGCCCGGTTTCTCTTTCGGCCTGCTAAAGGCCCACAACACAATTGGGCCATTTGCAATACGACCTGACTTTCGGCCTCTTAGCGGCCCATGCTCTTCATGGTCCAGTACAAGCCCGCTGTCTCTTTCGGCCTGCTAAAGGACCATAGTATAGTTGGGCCATATGTAACCCGAACTTAGTAACGGCCTATTAATGGCCCGTGAAATCAATTGGGCCCACCTCTTGCCCGCTTCGATGTCAGCCTGTTAACGACCCGGGAGTTAAGAGGGCCGACCATTAACTTCTGGCCTGGTAACGGCCCATTAACTTAATGGGCCCACTAAAGTCCATACATGTCTTTAGGCCAAATTAGATAATTTGAGCCCATTACGACGAGCAATTATGCACAGGACCAAAACCGGTCAAGCAAAGGTACGGCATACAGGGAAAAACGTTGCACATCCGGCATATATTACAGGAAATTACATCCACTGGGCAATCAAAGATTGATGCCAGTGCAAATAAATGAATAGAACCGAACGATCTACAACGTCACAATCTACAACCTCAGCACGAATGACGCCCATAAGCATGTTGGCAAGTTCTTGCTGCTTTGCTACACTGTCTCTGAAAACATTGATTAGTTGTTGTGTCGCACGACTCTGCACCTCTGATTCCGCCACCATTTCCATCATTCCTTCAGCCATTAATTGGTTCAAAAACATACATTTTTCTTGTTGCATTCGAGACAGAGGATACTGAATAGATTCAGATGGTGATTTTGGCAGGCTTGTATTATTGATAGTGGAGAGTGTCTCGACCACTTCATCATAACATAAATTAGGAGGGGAACCAAACAGATTAATCATGAGTTATTGGCATATTACCTGGCCTAGATTTATTGGAAAGAGACAATGGGGTTGCCTTGCTGTTTTCAGAGTTTCTCTTCTTATCTTCAGCAGCTTGCACCAAATTAAGACACTAACATTGCTATCATTGGCCAAGTCAGAGAATAGGAAAGCAACATTGGCACAACGAACGTTTGGGCAACTAGCCAACACCAAATTAACACAATATGGCACATCTATCATCAGCCAGGTAAGGAATACGAAAGCAACATTGACAAAATGAATGAATGGGCAACCAGAGCAGCACTACAATTCAGTAATGTGCATGATATGAGATAATACACTCATGCAGCTCAGTATGCAAAACTACCAGACAGTTTTCTTTACAAAAATCAACACTAGCGCCTTTAACATTTTGCTACAACTAATTTTAGATCAGAGAAAGGTTGGATTCACGCCGATTAACAAAATACATGCTGATGTAAAAATGTAGTGATATACAACAAGTACTTACAGCAGCATTGGAGCACAGAGAATTCCCGCAAGATATTTTCCTCGAATACAATGCCCAGGAAGGAAATCTTCTATCATTTAAACTTATTTTCTAAAAGAGAGATGGGTAAGAAACATGTAGAAAATATAATCAGAATGCTATAAAATTTCATGATGCGAGGATACGCACACGCTTCTTAGAACGGAGTTGACATTCTTTTGCTGGACTGGAGCGGACTAGTTCTTTGGCCACTCGAATCTTCTTATTATCAATGGGAGTTGGGTTTCTCTGTGCTGGAGCAGTATCTATGAAAAATGGAGTTGGTTTATTATCTACTCGCATTTGGATCTTTTGCAATGACCCGGTTTGTAACCCTTCAGATTCTGACATAGCCGTCTTCCCCTTGCATGCCTTATATAGAAGAATGGAGCCTCAATTATAAAACATGCTACAACAGAGATGGAATAGGCACTGAAGAATAGAAAGGCATGACATATTGACATGTATTCCCTCCATCCGGAAATAAATGGATGGGTCTCGGCGTATTTCAGTTCTAGATACATCCAATTGTATCCATTTCTGCGACATGTAATCCTGACGGAGGGAGTATGATGTAAGAGCTAGGGATACGACAGGACAACACAGTAAAAAAAACACAGAAAACCCACTGCGGAACCAAAGTAATCAAACCCACTGATATGAGATAGTACACTCATGCAGCTCAGGATGCAAAACTACCAGGCAGTTTTCCTTACAAAAATCAACATTGTGGCCTTTAATCATACATTTTGCTACAACTAAATTTAGATCAGATAAAGGTTGGATTCACGCCGATTAACAAAATACATGTTGATGTAAAAATATAGTGATATACAATAGGTACTTACATCTGCATTGGAGTACAGAGAATTCCTACAAGAATCTTTCCTCACAGACGATACCAGTGCAGAAATTCTTCTATCGGTTAAGCTTATTTTATAAAAGAGAGATGGGTAAGAAACATGTAGAAAATATGATCAGCATGCTATAAAATTTCATGATGCAAGGATACGCACACGCTTCTTAGAATGGAGTTGACATATTTTTGCTGGACTGGAGCGGACTAGTTATTTGGCCACTGGAATCTGCTTATTATCAGTAGGAGTTGGGTTTCTCTGTGCTGGAGCAGTATCTATAATAACTGGAGTTGGTTTATTATCTCCTAGTGTTTGGATCTTTCGCAAAGACCTGGTTTGTAACCCTTCAGATTCTAACATAGTCGTCTTCCCCTTGCATGCCTTGTATAGAAGAATGGTGCTTCAATTATAAAACATGCTACAACAGAGAGATGGAATAGGTACTGAAGAATAGAAAGACATGACATATTGACATGTATTTCCTCCATCCGGAACAAAAAGGATGGGTCTAGGCATATTTTAGTTCCAGATACATCCTTTTTTATCCATTTCGGCAACATGTAATCTGGACGGAGGGAGTATGGTGTAAGAGCTAGGGATACGACAGGACACCACAGTAAAAAAACACTAGTTGAATGTAAAACTGTATGCTAGCGTAATACGTACAGAAAAAACTAAGGCAACATACACGTGTATGATTGGGAAACTAAGATGGCATTGCAACAGAGCACTAGAACATCACTTCAATGTAAAAAACATGGTATGGTAGAAAGATGAAGTACATACTGATGAATAACAATGCATAAGATATTCAGAAGCATGGTGTCCAAATTAAGCAGATGGCATTGTGATAGAGTAGAATGACAATACTTGAATTTGAAAACATGTTATCATGAATGGAATATGTACTGAAAAACAGGAAGGCATGACATATTTACATGCATGATCAGCATGCTAAGCACATGGCATTGCAACCGAGTAGATACACTCCAAGACATTATATGCTTGTTGTACCCATATAACGGGCCAAGTTAGAGCAAGGACCTTGTGGGGTGAAGAGGATTCAACATCTTTCTGCAAGTCTTCTGAAGAACTGCCTTTACATGTTCCATCATATTGGGTATCATTGACATCAAGTTTATTGGTCTTTACATTGCTCCGTGAGGTTCTTGTGGATATATCAGTGTGTGCAATTATATCTGACATACATGGAAGACAACTAGTAGTTAGATTTATGTAATGAGTTCCTGTAGGAGACGACATAAATAGTAGGACCGGGGTTAACTAGCAGCAACAGGTCTCAAAAACTAAAGGGAGAACACAGATGAAAGCTACAGAATATGTATCGTTTGTACTCGAGATTAACTAGATGGCACACAAAAGTATTAAAGAACAACATAGGTAATACTAGAAGTGGTATAATACTATAATCACCGGCCTATGGGATAGCATTGGCTGATGGATGATAACTATGGAACAACGTTACCTAAGGAACAAGTATCCTAGCTGAAGTATGGAACAACGTTAACTCCTGAACAAGACCCGTAAGAGATCAGCATGAATATACAATGAAATGTGATAATCTATTTTCCATGCTTAGATGAATAACAAAGCCACAAAAATGTTGCACACAAGTAAGATGAGGGTACAACCTATCTGTTCGCCATCCATAGGAGTGAGCATCATGTGCTGACTTGTCGATGGCCCTGCAGTTGTTGTGGCTGTCCATGTCGGGCATGCGCATTCGATGCAGGGAACTGTTCAGTGGGGACTATAGCTCCCTTCTGGTGTATGCTTCCCTTGTTGGAGCAGCTGCGGTGAGTCGGAAGACGGTGTGGCTGAAGATGCTGATAATGCATAATGTTAAGAACGACACATCTCTTTGATCTGAAGAAATAGACTAAGTGATCAATAGCAAGGTACCAGAGTGGCACACGTCTGTTGACTGAGACTAAATTGGGGTCACACGATTTTATTTTATTTTGGTACTGTTCGATCTACGCCGGATGGCTTGATGGCCGTCTTGTGCCTCCTAGCTGACACTGTTAGGAATCTTCCCCGAAGAGCCAGCGACCAACGGCAAAGCAGCTTGCCTCCGCCGTCCGTGGCCCCGGCCAAAACCCCGCTCCCTGCCCCACCGCACTGCTGTGGTTGCGCCGCCCCCGGGATAATCCACAAAGACTCCCCATCATCCAGACCCGGCAGCGGCAGTACCTTGAACCCACGAAACTCTAAGATAGCCATCTAAGCGCTGCTTCCACGGCGAACTTGCGACCCCGCACCCTTATGTTAGACACCAGCCAACCGACATCCTAGGAGCTCCGCCGCCTCGAGGGGTGCTACTTCCCATTGGGAATCGATTGGCCCAGAATAAAAATTCAGACAACCGACGCCTAAATAAAGTGATTTGAGATGAGGGTGCGACCTATCTGGCGGCATGGTGAAGTAGGCAGGTCCAGCTGCCGAGTCGGTGAGGCCGGCGTGGTTGCGGTGGCCACCGGTGGCAGGGAAATAGAGATGTCGTGACGGTCGACGGCTACGGGGAAGCAGCGTCGGGACTCTGGACGGATCCGAAGTTGGAGCCGCTCCGGCGCCGTGAACAACGGCGGGGGTGAATCGGCTCAGGTATGGTTCACGCGGCCGTCGTCGAGGCAGCTCCAGTAGCACGGAGTAAGAGGCACACGACCCAGTGCACGGCGGCAAATGGACAGTGTCTCTGGCATTAGGGAGGAGGGCGGCTGTGAAATTGGTGCGGTGGGGGCGCCATGGAGGAGGGGCTGAGGTTTTGCGGCTCGGGAGAAGGGAGCTTCCGGGGAGAATGTGATTTGGTGCCCACTAGGTATGATGGGGGGAGGGAATTGGGAGGGGAGTGGAACCATGTTTTACGGACGGATTTGTCTGAAATGTGAGGGGGAGTTACAGTTCTACCCCTGCCTTTAGGCTTCTCGGCTTGGGTCTGTGTACTGAGGATCGGGGATAGTAGAGTAACTTTGCTTCTCCGCAAATAGTGGGCGGGAGCGATTTCGGGCGAGGAGGGCGTGTTTTGAAATATAGTGGGCGCGAGCGATTTCGGGCGAGGAGAGCATGTTTTGAAATAGTGGGCGCGAGCTATTTCGGGCGAAGAGAGCGTGTTTTTCCGACCATGGTTTATGAATTATTCAGCACATGTCATTTCGACCGGGGAGAAGGCATGCTTGGATGAAGTTACGAACCTACCCTCGATGCACAATGAGCCAATTAATGCATCTCCCACATAGGACGGTAATTTCGCGTCTCCCATTTATTTGGTCGGGCCAATTCCAATGAGTAGAGGATGTTTAACGGTTCGTTCGAAATGTGGGAGAACGAGCATCCACGTCTACCTTACCAAGTCGATTTGAATCAAATTTAGAAATATTAGCTTGCCACTTCTTTTTTAGATGGAGAGATGATGCTCGGGAGTAATGTGTTTTTACATGCTCGTTGCTAGCGATTTACTATATGACAAATAGTTGACCTACTCAAAAACGGGAATCAAACCCAAAATGAAATATCTCGATTCAATGAAATAGCTCGTTCACCAGGTCAAAATAGTGAACTAAATCCAAAGTTGAACAGCTCAATCGAATAGCATGTTGTACAGTATTATAGTACTCCATGAACATGTTGAAAGTCAAATTAACGAACTTGTTTGATATACGCATATATCCGTTCATGTGTGGATTGCAGACAACATGTTCTCCACTTTAAATATTTGAATGCAAGTTTATATCGAAACATGGTTTATATCAGTCTTTGATGCATAAAACGCGACCTCCCCCTCTCCCGGACTCGTGCTCTCTCTTTCTCTCTCTCTCGCCGACAATCTTCAGTTCTGTCGCACACATCCAACACACAAACCTTGTTGGTCCTCTCTCTTTCTCTCCATCTCCCTCTCTCTCTTTGTGTGTGTGCGTGTGCGTGGGGGGGGGGGTCTTTCTAGTTTACATGCATATATGTACTCCATCTATAGGTCTCTCTCGCACACTATGTATGATTCTCTAGTCCAAGCTAGATATGTTGGGTGCACTCAACGTACGCACACAAATTCCTTGGCTCGTTGCCTGTAACTCTCTCACGCACCACTCTGTCGTCTCGGAGCTCTTCCCCCCCTCTCTCAAACTCTCCATCTACCTGGGTCACACATACACATGCATATCTCACTCTCACTCGATAGGCCCATCTAAAACTCTATCTCTCTCCCTCGTTCTCTCTCCATCACACACACACACACACACACACACACACACACACACACAATATCATGCCTAGCTAGCCAAGTATGATGGTCTCTCACTCAATTGTAGGCACACGCAGTCCCCCTATATGTATATGACTAGCTAATCTTAGTCTCCATCACAAACATGTGCATGGTCTATCTCGATTTCTCTCGGGGCATCTTTCTACCGCGCACGCACCTCCCTCAATCTCCCACCCATATAGTCCCCTCACGATCTCGAGGGGGCCTCTCTATCACAAACACAACCTCTCGCCCTCCCCATGCGTCCATGTTCTCCATGTGTCCCTCTCGACCTTTGTTCCTTGTTGGCCAGACCTCTATTGGACATGTGATATAGGGGTGTCTCTCTCCATTGCAAACAATCACACACTAGCTATCTTCGTGTATCTCCTCGCCTTGCTTTTCTATCTCGGAGATGCATGCGTGATATGTTCGCCTAAGAAACGAAAAAACACACTCTCTCTCTAATTTATTGTTTGTTGTCACTTTCTCTTTCACACACATACTCTTTTTGCACACTTACTCATTCTCGTTCACACGCACTTGACCCCTCTCGACTTAGGCACTCTCCTCGGTCCATAGCATATTGATTTATTGAAAAGTCAAACATCACAAAGTTTGACCGTGTACGTGGAGGAAAAAATTACATCTGGAACGGTAAACATATACCATTAGATTCACCATGAGATGTATTTTCGTATGATGTATCTTTGGTATTGAAGATATAAATAACATTTGTGTAAACCTGATCAAAGTTTCCAAAGTTTGACTTCTGAAAAAATTACATGCACTGCATTATCGAGCGGATGGAGTATCTCTTTCCCCCTCTCAGCTATCTGACGCACCACTCAGCCTTATCGGGGCTCTTCAATCTCTCTCAAACTTTATATCTCCCTGGTTCACACATGCACATGTCTCGCTCACGCTATACATATAGACCCATCCAACACTCTCTGCCCTGGTTCTCTCTCTATGCGACACGCACCCCCCTAATAAGTACAATAATCACTCACTCCATCATAAGCGCAAGCACTCCCCCCTAAGTATGATTATCTCTCACTAGCCATCAGGAACACACGTATTGTCTCCTTCCATCCATACGTCTATCTCGATATCTCTCGGGGTATCTTCTATCGTGCACACACCTTGTCACTCGATCTCCCACCCATGTAGTCCCATCACGATCTCCACGAGATCTCTCTATGACAAACATACACTCTTTCCTCCCCATGTCTGCATTTTCTCCGTACGTCTCTCTCGACCTCTCTCCCTTGTTTGTCAGACCCCTCTTGGCCACGTGCTAGGGGTCTTGCTCTCTCGGTTGCAAACAACCACACACTATCTCCTCACCTTGCTTGTGTTGTCGAAGATGCATGTGTGATATGTTTGCATAAAACACACACATTTTTTCTTGACTTTTATCGAGTGTTGTCCATGTCTCTTAAACACACGCACACACTCTTTTTTCACTCACACTTTCTATTTCTCTCTCTCTCTCTCTCTATCTCTCTCTCTCTAGTTAAGGGCTCTCTCACGTCCATAAGCATATGGGTGTTTTGAAAAGTCAAACCTCAGAAAAGTTTGACCAGGTATATGTGGAGAAAAACATTTACATCTGGAAAGATCATTAGATTCATCACAATATGTACTTACTTCATACTATCATTTATCTTTGGTATTGTAGATATAAGTAATTTATTTATAAACTTGGTCAAAGTTTCAAAAGTTTGACTTTAAAAAAAATGTTGGAACTACATTATCGAACGGAGGGAGTAGCTCTTTCTCTCTATCTCTCTCTCTGCTAGGGATGGCAACGGGGCCCCATACCCGCCAAACCCATGGGGATTTCATCTATTAGGGGGTGGGGATGGGATAAAAACACCCCCATGGGGATATTTACCAAACTAATTTATTCCCCATAGGGTACAATGGGGATGGGGACGATATCCTATTCCCCAGACCCAATACCCATCGGGGACCTGGTTAGTAACTTTGACACTGCTGTCAACCTTAAAATATTCACAAACAAACTTGCAATAACAAAAAAAGCTCTGGAAGAAAACCTTAAACCTACCTCACGTCCTCATCTCAGCTGCCATCATGACCAAGCAGTTAGTACGACCTAGATATGCATTAGGAGGACAAGGACAACGCCATTTATGTATGTTGATTATAGGGTGTCATATTATGTATATGAGTATTTGTTTATGGGGATGGGGACCCTAATGGGGCCCGTTCCCCAGTGGGGCATGTGTATGGGGAAATTTCATCTCGAGTCATGTAAACGGGGATGGGGATGGGATGATAGGGAATAGATGGGGATGGGGATGTTGTAGGTATCCCCATAGGGGATTGCCCCCATTGCTATCCCTACTCTCTGCTATCTCTCACGGGCCTCCCCTCTCACACGAACACTCTATACCGACAGATTATACGCTCACTGTGTCAGCGTATAGCTCCATATATTGTTTAGTTGACCGGTCAACTAGTCCACATGCTGCCTTGTGAGCTCGTGTTCTGTATCTTCGTGTGCTGGCCCATGTGGTAGTGGGTGAAAATAAGTAAACTAGAGGCCCATCTTGACACGCGGTGAAGTAAGCAAAGTTGAAACCACTCGGGGTAGCACCCAGCACGCTAGTAAATTGAGGGTGCATTGTGGACACACTTCTTCCACGTGGAGGACGCACTCGCGCACAATTCACCACTGCCCGGTGGCATGCACAGAAGGAAGCACTTGCGCACACCCAGCACACAACACACACCAGCACACGTGTACACCGGCGTCGCCACCGGTTGAGATGGACGGCGAGGCAGCCAACAAGCGGAGGCGGCTCGAGCCAAAACCGCATCCGGCGAGCATGGACTTCATCAGTAGCCTCCCCGACGACATGCTACTCGTCATCATCAGCCTCCTCCCCACCAAATCTGCCGTGCGGACCGCCCTGCTCTCCCGGCGGTGGTGCCCCCTCTGGCGCCGCGTCCCCCTCAACCTCACTGTCGACAGCTGCCTCTACGACGGTGATTGCAAATGCATGGCCGCAGTCTCCAAGATCCTTTCATCACACCCTGGGCCAGCCAGACGCATTGACATCCGCATGTTCAGTACCAACTGCAAGGTCCAACCCAAGTTCGACGAGTGGTTCTTATCCCCCGCCCTAGATCGGCTCGAGGAGCTCATCTTTGAAGTTGGACGATGTCGCTCTCTGCTGCCGTCCGCGCTCCGGCTTGCGCCAACGCTACGCCGCGCCAGCTTCAGCTCTTGCTATCTTCCCTAGATTAATGCCGCGCCCGCCCTTCTTATCCCTCAACTTAAGTAGCTCGACCTCTTCGACGTTGTCATCTCGAAGAAGGCTATGGAGCACCTGCTCCGCAGCTGTACTGCGCTCGAGTACCTTCGTCTTGAGCAGATCCACGGGTTCATTAGCCTCCACATCGCCTCGACGAATCTCCGATAGATTTATGTGTCTTGCTGGCCCCGCAACAAGACATCAATTGGGAAGAGATCACTCCAGCTGTTCCACATTATGGTCATTGAGAATGCGCCTTTTCTTGAGAGATTGCTTGTATCGGATCTAGAAGGTCCAACAAAAACCAGGGCCATTGACGCGCCGAAATTGACAGCATTGGTGCACTCGTCTGCCAAATTCTCTGAACTCTTTATTGGATCCGTAATCGTTCAGGTACAACACTCATCTTCTTCTCCGTCTTCTTGAAATTCACATTTTTAGATTTCTTCTTGATGTGTTTACGACCGTCTTCCAGAAAATGATTCCCACAAGCTTGGCCCAGTCTATGCGCACAGTGAAGATCTTGGCAATAAAATCTGTCGGCCCCAATCTGGATCAAGTTGTTGGATTCCTTACATGCTTTCCGTGCATGGAGAAGCTACTGATCGAGGTGAAACTTCTTTCCTACTAGTAAACGGTAATCACAACGTAGCTCAAATTTTTCGTAATTTTCCCAAATTACGATGACAAGTGTAGTGTTCAAAACTGCATCTACGCACTACACCGAAAGAAATGTTTTTAGTATTTTTTTCTCACGTGATCACCTGCATCGTTTTGTTGTTGTACTACTATAGTAGCCTAGGCTAGTCATAGTGGAAAGTAACTTAGACTACTCCAGTAACTCTATGATTACCCTAAGAGCAAGTACTACCTCCGTCCTGGTTTACTTTTCCTATTTTATAGTATCAAAATTTGACCATAGATTTAACTGACAAAATGTTAATGCATGTCACTAAGAACTATATCGTTGGATTCGTATTTGAACATAATTTCAAATGGTGTAATTTTTAGTGATATGCATTGGCATTTTCTTACATAAATATATGGTCAAAATTTTATAATAAATAAGAGGTAGTACAAAGTGGGCTATAACGGCCCTCCACTATGTAGGCCAAAACACGTGCCAAATTCACTTGTGATGCATTTGGCATCGATGCCACTCCATTGCTCACCTGGTGCCCCAATCTGGATCACCTACTTTGCTCTGGTGCCAAATTAACTCACGTAATGAAAAAACACTTGCGTGGGTGAGAGAGAGGACTGAGGCAATAAAAACAATTGTTTGGGAGAGTGAGAGGCTGGTGTAGTTGGTTTGACTGATTTGTTTATACATGTGGGTCTATATGCACAGCGGTGCCAATTCTCTCACATCGCGAGAGCAGTGCCAAAATATTTTGATTTGGCATTAATGCGTATTATGTGGCATACTTTTGCGAAATATGGCATCGGCCACATAGTGGAAGGCAACAAATGCCCGAGCTCTTCATGTACTCCTAGGTAAATGAGAGGAAAGAGAGAGAGATAGATAGATAGAGAGAGAGAGAGAATGAAAAAATATCACTAGCCAGCCAACCCTATCGTATGAGCGAATGATATTGGTACCTCTTGATGACACGGCAATCTTATACATCCAGCTGCTCTAATATGTTCTCTTCTTTTGCTGATAAAAAAAGACCTGAAAGTGAAAAACGTGCTCCACTATAATAATCGCATCGAATGCCTTGATCTCCATCTTAAAGAAATTGATTTGATGGACTATCGAGGCAGCACGTCTAAGATTAAATTGGCCAGGTTCTTTGTTCTGGAGGCAAGTGAGCTCAAGGTAATGAGGTTTGGCGTTCTCTGGCGCAACAAGGAATGGCGTGCTGATCACCACAAGCGTCTAAGCTTAAATGACAAAGTCTCCGCATAAGCTGAATTTGTTTTTGAAACATCAAGTGGCCAGAGACTCGAAAACTTATTTGCCCATTAGTACTTGTCAGGGCGGTGGATTTTAGTTTGTACGATAATGCTGCATCCACCTAAAGTAACGAAACTTCTTACGTAAACTTCCTAGTAATTCCCTCCTCGTAGGTGCATCATTACTCCTAACATTTGTAATATCAGTTTGAAACTTGTAATTTTGCCGTGTCCTACTCATGCGTTCTCAAAATCCTGTGAATCAAACAGGTCCTGAGTTGGTGATGATGTTGTGCCTTCCATCTTTCACCAATAGCCGTCGGATCTAGATCTGACGCATACAACCAAACTTCTCCAGTTTTGCAAAAAGATGCCCGCACTTGCTCCCTATTTACAAACAACTCATTGTCTCTCACAATCAGCCTTATCTCCTCCCCACCACATCTAGAAGGCCATGGAAAAATATGGCATGATGGCCGCTGCCGGCGCCGTCCACCCCCCAATCTTGGTGTTTTGTGCAATGCACGGGCATCTACGCACGGGAAATTATGTCGAACACGGCTAGTTGTAAGCAGGCTAGGTCTACAGCCATGATGATAGTGATTGCAGACGGTGAGACTAACTATGGTATGCCGAACATGGCGCCTATACTCAGGTGTCATCTCCGGCGTAGGGTCTTGTCACTTCACTGTGAGGAGCATCACGTAATAATTTGACCAACGGGTAGTACAGTGCTACTATATGTGTAGTACTACTAGTACTAGTACTAGCACCACCGTCTGGATTTAGTAGTACTACCACGTCCATCTGGATTTAGTATTTGACTAGCAATATCTAGTAATGCATGTCACAAAAAATGTACTACTCCCTCTGTAAATAAATACATGGTGTATTGTTTTATTCCTATCAGCGATATAACTTAATGTCTTTTTGCTACTTAATAGGATTACATGCAATTAACTCACCACTGCATGTGATGTTTGGTAGTCTCAAGTCATTGAAATCATGCACAGGCACGGAGGGGGACGTAGCTTCATTGACTTACTGCACCTGCCTTTGGGTGTATGACACGTGGGCCCAATGGGTGACTGGCCAACCTGTCATACAGCCAAAGGCAGGTGCAGTAGAGGGGCGAGGAGTAGATGGCCAACACGCACGTGAATTCAGCGCAGTCTGCACTTCTCATATAAAGGCTCCCGCCAGTCCAATCTACGAAATCCTACGCACTTACGCACCCAAGGGCAAGAGTGATCACTCCAATCGCAAGATGAGTTGACTAAAAGCTAGACCCATGGAGGCGATGAGCGCGAGCATCAGCCGGCTGTGCCAGATGGTCCACGACACCAGCCTGCGGCCCGGCACCGAAGAATGTCTCGAGGTAGTGCTTGAGGCCGCCAGGGCGAGGGGCCGCTTGGACGACAGCTTCGTTTCCTTGTTCGATGAGGTCCTCATTGGTTTCCTCGACAAGTTCACCGTCGTCAAGAAGCTCACGGACGACCTTGACGTACGCCTCCAGCCCACGCGCTCAGGCTCTGTGATGCCTGCCACCCTCAACGGCCTCTATGGTGACAACCTCTTCGACGCACTAGTGGCCCTGCGACTGCCCGCCGTCGCGTCGGAGAATGTCCACCTCAAGGTCACGCTCGCCACGCAGCACCTGGTGCAGAAAGACACCATCGACATAATCACCCACGTCTACGCGCAAATCGTCCATAGGGACTACTACATGCAAGAGGAGGACGATAGGACGCTGGCCATCTTGGACCGCAGGGCAACCTGGGACGGCATTGTTCAGAAGCACGTTGATCTTGCCGCCAACGCCGCTGCTCCTCACACGTCGGTTGGTGACCCGGTGCACTAGGGCGTGAGGATTTCGTTGATGTATCTGTATGTATCTTTATCTTTCCGTCAAATCCATGTAGTAGTATATGGTACTACTAGTAATTATCTTACCTTTCACATCAACTTCATAATTTTCCTACGTACTCCATGCATGAACCATGCCAGAACCAAACTTCTCATTACTCTAGGGAAAATCGTTATTTCTATCTATCGGTCGCGCCATGGAGCAGAACCAAATTTTAGAACTTACAAGTTCAAAAGGAAAAGCCTGTCGTGTTCGCGTCGCACCCCCACACGGTTGGTCCGGCACGCCGCTCAAGTGGAGAATGCGTGATGTGTTGCATTTTCCCTTACAAGTGGGACCACAGTTGAGCAAAACGACTATTGGCAAACCCCCACCCCGCCCACCGCACGATGGCTGAGAAAACAGAAGGGAGAAGAGATGGCTGTAGCACAGACTACAAGAAAATTGGTGTCGAATGGGACTCGTGTGGGTGTCATGTGTCGTACTGCTAGACATGAATGCTAGTTATGGCCCATGCCACCCCATTATATCAAGGTGCTGGTTACGTAGAACAAATTTCCTGGAGTCCGTGCTCAGCCCTCCTCTATCTCTCTTCTCAGCAGCCAGTAGACGCGCGGAGCCCATCGTCTCTTTTCTCATATGCGGTCCCACATGTCAGTGAAAACGCAAGAGGACCCACTGAACCTGCACATCTTTCACCTCGACGTGCTGGTGATGAAAAAAATCCAATAAAGATCTTCGGTGGCTGCTTTTGGAGTTACTCAAGAGTAGTAAGATTCTATTTACAGTTTAACCCAAGAAGCACATCACGTGGCTTCAACTACTACTCTATTTTCTTGCATGACAGGACCTGGATGCTGGATGCCCCACATGTCGGCAAAAGGAGGAAGAACTCGACCAAATCTTCGGTTGTGCTCTCGGATTAGACTAGTTGTGCTAACTTAAAATTTTATTGTGTAGAATGGATGCAAGTTTTGGTATTGGGAAGAAGAGTACAACGATATATTGATAGAGCGCAATTTAGTAGATGTTCTAGCACTTTTAGCTAGCATAGAGGCTAGAGATGATACTAGTGCACTTGTTGATAGAATAGAGGCTAGACACATCTACTTCTTTACCCTCGAAGATGAAAGAAGCACGCAGGATCGAGTCTCCGCAGATCAACAATGAATGTATCGAGAAGGCTCTAATCCAACTTACAGGAGCAGTTATGGAAGTTGGATATCTTCTAAAATGTATTCTTGCGGTTCTTGTTTTTCTAGTCAAAATTTTGGTGATGTATTTCCATGTACCAAAAAATCAATGATGAAAAAAAGATATGTGTTTGCAAAGAAAAATGTACGCGGCCGGGATGCGTCCACACGTTCGGCGCACGGCCACCGCATCCGAGAAATGGCTCGGACACGACCCCATTGCCCTTCCCAAACGGACATAATCTAGGAAAAAGGAGGTCCATTTGGGGTCGTGCGTTGGAGTTGGCCTTACAAGTGGGACCGCAGTTGAGGAAACCCACTATCGGCAAACCCCCACCTCGCCCGTCGCGCGATGGCTGAGTTAGAGAAACGACGAGGTTGAAGAGATTGTTGTAGCATGGACTCCAACAAATATGGTGTCAGATGGAAGTTGTGCTGGTGGCGTGTGTCGTACTCCTGGACGTGAATGCTTGTTCTGGCCCATGCCACCCTACTAATCCTACTACTTTTATTAGTAGTATCGAGGATTCGAGGTGCTGGTTACGTACAACAAACACATTAACATATGGCCCACCTCACACTATGGCCAAATTTCCTAGAGTCTGTGCTAGGTTAAAAAGTGTTCTTTGTGAAGATGGGTGGCTGGTTTCAAGTTTAAAACTTGTTGTATTACGTACGTAGACGTAGAGATAGTGCATCATGTGAAACTAGTACAAATAGTGTACTATTGTTGATTGGCCTCATCCGATAACTGTTGCAATGCACGTACAATTATGTATTTGGAAAATATTTTATAAATACTAAAGTTTTCATCACATAACAAATAACAAGCAATGAAATGAAATTCAACTCAACCAATCCTCGGCGTTGGAAACGCTTGCTTTGAACCACAAGTGGTTCTCTAGGAAGGGCCAGCTAGTGTCCATCTCGAGACCAACGCAGGACTGATCATCCAGGCTGAAGCGGCCTACTATATCACGATCAGGGTAGGGAACCACCACAATGTCCAACGTATAGATACAGTTGCTTCTCATAAATGGTACTAACGTTTTGTCAACAGCAGTTGGATCGCCTTCCACCATCATTGGATAGTTTTGTCCAAGGAAGAGCGAGTTTGCTCCAAGACTATCAATACTGTACCAGGGAGAAGGTGTTGGCACTAGCACACTAGTATCCATCCTGAATGCCATGCAACGGGTGTTGGAATAGGTCCGGAGAGTGTGACCATGGGAGACAACACCTCCTCCCTCAGTAGTAACATCAGTAGTGGGTTGTATACAGACAAGAAATGGTGATCCATTGGAATTAGTGGCCAGCCGCCAATGAGCATATTGGCCCTGCTCGTCCTCATGCCCGTGATCATCACCATCGTCATCTCCCCCTTGGTTATAATTTTTTTCAAGTATAGGTGGTGGAATGTTCACAGGACCTTGGAAACACAAGAAGAAGGTTAATTAGTAGAGAAGGGAAACTTGCTAACTCGCATGCATGTGGATGAAACAATTATAATTACGGTGGAAGACAAACGTACCGAAACTACGAGGATCCCATGCAAAAACAGTGCCACGAGTGGTGGCAGCAAACACAAGACCCTCGTATTCAATTGCATCACAGTACACATTCGTGTATAGAAACTGATTTTTGAGCAATATCGATCCAGTCGAACCATGAAGGACGGCAACAAACTTGTCGAAGATAGCAACAACTTGATAGTTCTTGTAATTCCAAGAGCAGTTGGGAACTCGAGAAATTGCTATCTTCCATAGACGACAGTCACCATGATCATATTTGAACGTACATAGATCATCTATGTGCTCAACCTCAGGGCACTCGGAGATTTTTGGAAGTGGAATCCGCTGACGAGTATACACATTCACAAGTTCCCACTCACAATTTTACCAAATATAGACAACCCAATCTCCATTTGTGCCTACCCAATCCTTGCCCTCAAGCGATGGCATCTTAACATGATACATATCATTATCAAGCGACATCAACTTGCACAAGGCGAGGCTTCCCTTGTCCCCGCGCCAGTCAGCAGGGTCACGGCAAAGAAGATAGGGGAGATCAAACCGCTCCTAGACCATTCGGTTCCTTGTAATGATGTTATTAGTTGAGTCGAGAATGTTCTTGAACGAACCTGCCATGCTAGCCGAGGTGATGACGTTGCACCGATCAATGAGTTCCCCCACCACGTCATCTTTCAGATCGGGGCGAGAATAACGGGGTCGTTTCCGGCTTGTTCCCTCCATGGAGAATACGATCGAACAATGGCAGAAGGAAGGACGAAGGAAAATGGAGGAGGGAGGAAGAGCGTGCGACATCAGTTCCAAATCAAGAGGGAAAGGCGAAGAGTCGATGGACGGTTGCCAGTTTGCCACGGAACACGAAGAGGCGCCCCGGCCTACACGTCCTTTCGGAAATTTTACAGAAGGACTCGCCATTGTCTCACTGACATGTTGGAACGGGACCACATGTCAACAAAACATGGTGTGTAATTTCTCATGCAAAATGCAATCTGGCCGCGTTGGCCCGAGGTGCCGCATTAGTTATCGACCTTTATTTTTTGAACATACAATCTGAGTGGATAGCTCCTATGGTCATCACACATGAGCGGATATATAGGTGGGCTAGGTGGGCAGGCGGCAACAATCCAAGTGCTAAAAGAGTTGATCTCGAAAAAAGAGTTGAACCAATGCTTGGTTTTGTTTGGATTTTCCAACTATGACCATTGGATAGAGTGAATCAATGGCTTACGTTCAAAGTTATTCTCATACTATAGAATGGTATAGGAACGTGGAGAGATTTGGTTTATTTTATATTGCTGAATAATATAAAATATTATGAGTGCAGACGCTCCACCCCGAGGTTTGTAGATCCTTCTCGGTCGTCGGGAATCTATGTTCTTCCAATCTTTCGTTTAAGACATGAGCTTTGTTCATCCTGTTGCCGGCACGTGGGACATCTATATGCCTCCATTTTACAAAATCATACTATATGCCTCCATGACACGCGGGACATCTAGCATCAAGGTGGCGTGTCATGCAAGAAAATGGAGATATGCAGTGCGTAAGTGAGTCGTGCACTTCGATGGCACCTAGTACTACGCAATATTTTTTCTCCTCGATGGCATGTGAATAGTGCACGTACTCAATGACAGAGAACGGGATGGTAGGCACGGACATGGTCGGCCCTTTTTGAAGAGAGTACTAATAAATACGTAACTTTGATGTGTCCCGTCAACTCGCAGAACGACGAGAAGCTTGCTTAGAGCAAGATTAAGAGCAAGTACAATAGAGCTGAGTCAGAGGGCTATAAGGAATAATCTAGTATATTTCTGCTTAGTTGGAGGAAAGAGAAGAGGAGAGAGAAGGTAAGCGGGCTCTTCGTGAAGAGCCAGCTCTAGCACGTGCTCCTAGGCACTTTGTGAGAATGAAAGGTGGGTCATATAATAAATAAGTAGTACACTCTTTTGATTTACTATTGTACATGTTAGCTATAAGATGGGCTGTAGATGACATGGCACTGGCTTATAGTCAGCAGCTCGCTATACTATTAACCATGCTCTAATAATATAGCCGGCTGCTTGCTCTATCTTTGTGCCACCTCACTTATAGCCAGCCTAAAAGCCCATTCATATAATAGTTGCTGGCTCTATAAACCGTGTAGTTAATGCTTGACCACACTTTCTTCTCTCACAAAATGCATTGGAGCTTGTGCTGCAGCTGGCTACAAGTTTACAGCCCACTCCTCTTCTCTCTCCTTTCCTCTCTCCTCCACATGATCATAAATCTGAGGTGGAAATCCTTATAGCCCGCTTATACCACCCTATTATACTTGCTCTTACTATGCCTTCTCCCTCGCGAACATGTGTGCGGTGGCTCGCAGCACGAGGAGAAACTTTTGCTTACAAGTGGTGGACGTGCAGCAGTTCATTTGGTGTCAGATTGCCAGAAGTAGTACCATCATTATTGTTCGACTTCCGGAAGAGGAGAACAGCCAAGCGCAAGGTCACCTACTAACCTATAGTACTACGGTAGCCAAAGCCGGTCCACCTGTTTAGAGCATGGTTAATTAATATAGGTGGCTCTTGCAACGGCACATCATTTAGATCAAGTACTCTCTTTGTAGGACCAAAGGAAGTGAAACAAAAGTTGGAGTCGATGCTAGATTGCCAACTAAAACATGATTACATAGGAAAAAAATCCTATAGCATTCTATCCTATGAATCAAACGACCAATATAGGAAAATTATGAGGGGGGTCGCTCCAACAGTGTTCCTCGGCTCGCACCTAGCATCACGGTGGTCGAACTTGGAGTCATTCATCTGGTACACGGGACCACATGTCAACGAAACATGGTGTGTAATTTCTCGTGCAAAATGCGATCTGGCCGCGTTGGCCCGAGGTGCCGCATTAGTTATCGACCTTTATTTTTTTAATGGCGCGCCGTTCAATTTTGAAGCACGACTAACTGGTACTGTTTGCAGAGAAAATATAAACTACTCTACCACTACTCCACCTCTAGTACTAGTAGTATTAAAAAGATATATAGGCTGGAGCTTCAGAGCTTTCTTGCAAAGGGCTGCCCACTTGCTTCTCACACTATCACCCTCTCTCCAGATCTAAAAAAGACGGCCTCTCTCTCCCTCCTCACCGGTGGTCATAGATCCGCCGAGAAGAAAAGGACGTGCAGTGTTGACGCACTCGTCGTCGGCGAGCGAGGTCACACACTGACGACAAGGCCATCCTCTCAGACCTAGAGCCCGCGCGGGCTGGCCTCCGTCCCCAAGCTCGCTGTTGTAGTGCGTGCGGAGGACGACAACCACAAGCGAAGCCACTTCCCGCTGACCCTCAGGTATGCTACCTCTTTTCAAACCATACCCTTGTTCTATTGCCCCATCTGCTGCGTCGCTGCATGTGGATCTTTTTCCACTCCACCATCTTCCCAATTTGCTATCCTCTGCTCTGCTGGTCACGCAGACGAAAAACTTAATTTACACTATTAAAGGAAACCCTCCTTCATGCAGACTAATCCATGTCTGGGTTGAATAAGGAAAGTAAGGGAGACTGTACTGTCCAAGAGAGTAGGCATCGAACCCGCATCTAGGTTGAAATGGGGAAAATCAGTAGCTAAGGAACGAGTCTCGTGTCTCTTGGTTGAAGAAGGGTAGAAAGGCATGACAACGCAATAGAGAATGACCAGGTCGATCGGTTTGTTGTCCTCACATAGGAAAAAGGTGGCTAAACATAACAAAAATGGGACATAATCCACATATGCTGCCTGGATATTTGTTGCTCTAGGCAAACATACCTCCCTCACCACTCTATGCGTCCGTGGAGGTACATCGTACTAGTGCGCCCACTGTCCGAATGGATCTCCCATGCTCTTATTGCCACTTTTTTGCTGTTAGTATAATGCCAGCGGTAAAGCCAACCAATGCTACTGCTAAAGTGAATCCACATTTAACTAATGTTGCACTCTGTTTAATGCCACCGATAAATTTAAGCAATGCCATTTAATGTCTCTGGATTATTTCAGGGTTAGCTGTTGATTGTGGATGTATTAAAGATTTTTCAGCTAAGGCATTCTAATGTTGTTGCACAGCCAGTATTCCAACGATGAAACTTGTTACTACCTTCAGATTTTTGCACTGTTAATGCTTATAAATTACATACCTCACTTTCATGAGATAAGTCAATTTTTTTGTACAGTGTCACCAAAATGCCAAGGCGCTGATGTCATTTTATTTTGGTTAAACTGCACAAAAAATTAAGAAGACAAGAGGAACGGTCAAGAGTGGGCACCTCATCCTTTGGCTATTGTATTGATTCGTTCAATCAAGTTTTTATGTTTGATCGATTATCAAGATTAGGATAGCAATTTTTCATGTTCACCCGAGTTCGAAATGATATTTACCTTGAAGGTACATGGTTTGCAATTTTTTAATACTGTCATTAGTTAATAATGCTAGTTACCTTCAGACTTTTGTATTTGGTGTAATGCTCTTGCACAGCTAGTATACCAATGCTGAAACTTGTTACCTTTACATTTTGTAATGTTAATTCTTATAGAAATCTTCCAGTGCTAGAGCTTATGGAAATCTGTTCAGTAAAACCATTGTACTATACCCTGTAATATAATAACTACTCTACTGTTGCACTAGCCACCGAATTAGTGTATATTTGTAGTATTCAAAATTTCGAATGGTGGTGCATTAGCGTATGGACATAAATAAAGTGTGGCAAGCTTTCCCAGATATGTGCTCAAGAAAACTACTACCTGTTTTTCTAAATACTAGACGTTTGGGTACTTTAAACTGAACCGCGAAAATGTTTATTAAGGAACAGAGGGTGTAGAGTTCACTCAAATTATCCTGATAAAGCTAGTCACACCTTTGTTAAAATTAATGTTCATTATGTTATCGGAGGAGGTCTGTAAGTTTGTCTCTAATGCCTGTCGACTACATACCTGACATCATGATGTAATGTTAAGTCATTTCCTTTTGTACAGTGTCACTGAATTGTCATGGCGGTGATGGCATTTTATTTTAGTTGAACTGCACAAAATATGCTTAAAAGAAGAGGAAAGGCCAGGAATCGATAATTCTTTCAGAAAGAACTATATATGCCTTTCTGACATCAGCCGTTGTTGCCTTATTTATTCCTTCAAACAGGTGGTTAGAAACAGTCTTGCTACCTTTTCCCATTAAGAAATTGGAATGCTTATATTTATGAGTCTATGCTTCAACTAGTGCCACTTTTATAGTAATGACACTTTCAATATCTATGCAAACAGGGATGCTCGATTTTAGTGGAACTGCACAAAAAGTCCAACTGGTTCAACATTAGGAGCATGTTTTCTTCCAAACCTTTATATCCAATTGGTGGCACTATGAGCTGTTCATTAAGAAGGTACATGGTTTGCTACTATCTTGCTACTCTTTTTGTACTATCATTAGATAGTAATACTAGTGGTTTGCATGTGAATTTATTAGCAGGGTGGACCTACATTGGAGGTGCGGGACATGATTCAATGATTGGATGCTCAATTTCGGTTGTATCGATTTCACCTCTTCCATCACTGCGAACATGGATATCCTTGGTCTGATGAAAAATAGGCGCTATATTTCTACTCTGAACAAGCAAATCAATTCAGTAGGAAATTGTCCAGGGCAAAACATGACTGTATCAAATTATCCAGTGCAAAACATGACATATGCTAAGCGAAAGAGACATGTTTAAACCAAAAATACAAGGTGGGGTATATGCTTACTAGCTGCTTGATATTTTTGCAGACAGAGATGTCTGCCCGTTGCTATTTGGCAAACACACAAAGTGACCGCAATTTTCGTTGAACTGCACAAGAGAATAGTATAGTCACTGCATGCAGTGCCATTTGAAGATAGACACAAAAAGATTGGATAGTCACTTCATGGA
Organism: Secale cereale; assembly: GCA_902687465.1. Taxonomy (NCBI): domain Eukaryota; kingdom Viridiplantae; phylum Streptophyta; class Magnoliopsida; order Poales; family Poaceae; genus Secale; species Secale cereale. The sequence goes on along the minus strand of LR738715.1, from coordinate 550,912,522 downwards.
CTGTAGAAAAGTAGTACTGTACTATTTATTTGCCAACACTAGGTGCTTAATTGCTTTGGTCTGATTATACAATGGGCATCATTTTGCCTAAGTTAAAGTTTGTATTCCGAAAATAGTCTCGCCGTGTGATCGAGAGAAGACCAAATCATATTGCGGTGGATGTGCCTCCATCATGTGTGGTTCATTCTCATGGTTCCAGCTGTTGGTGAAACCACTTACGTTTGCAAGAGGAATTGTAGACTTCACAAACAAATTTGTCTTTCAGTCTGTACTAAATGTTGGCCAAGAGAAGCATCCATGTTAGTAGGAAGAACATATGTTTTTTCTAGATCTTTGCTTTTGGAGCTACATATTTGTGTATGATCTATGAATCATTGAGATGCATTAACATGTTGATCTTAAGTATGGGAATCGTACTAGTTGGTTTTATTTGTGGCTGATCTTTGCTTTTGGAGATACATATTTGTATATGATCTGTGAATCATTGAGATGCATTAACAGTTCCTTATATATGTTCGCTCAGTGTTTACAAGTTACTGATCGATCACTAGCTAGCCTACTAATGCGCTCCTGGCAGTTTTAGTTGCGACGCAAGATCTGAAGTGACAGTTTTTTGAATAAAAATGCCTACCTCTGAAGAAACTGACAAGCTGCTCTGAAGAAAATGCCATGCAAATCTGAAGAAACTGCCAGCAAAAACATTCGCAAATGCCTTATCTCGCAGTGAATGTTCATCAGTTAATGCGATCGTACACATACACCATCCGACCTACTCGATCCTACATGTACACTCTCCGACCTACTCGATCCTACATGTACACTCTCCGACCTACTTGATCCTACACGGATAAATAGCGAATTCACACACGTAATACGTCCTTTCCGGTTTCCAGGGCTCAATTCAAAAAAATGACCTACTCGATCCTACACAAATAAATAGCGGATCACGCACGTACTACCTCCTTTTCAGTTTGCAGGGCTTAATTCAAAAATCGCACCAGCCAAGGTAGATGATGTGTGGTGGAATGATTTTTGACAAGGAGGGACTACCTCATCTGGATGATTCGAGTTCGCAAATGCCTTATCTCCCAGCTAAATGCCCTATCTCCCAGCTAAAGTTCATCAACTAATGCCTTCGGCTGCGAATCGTTGCATGCTACTCCACGTACTGGCTGCCAGCGATTTTGAGTGCCTGCATGCAGCCGGCCGTAATTAAGGCAGCTAACTGATGCGATAAAAGATGCGCTTTAATTGTTGCGGGTCTTTTAAATCCGTGGAATCATTATTGACAAGGAGGGAGATGATTCGAGTGCACTCGTTTGACCATCATGTCGGCGTGCGACCCAGCATGGACGGGACGGGACGGCACAGTCATAATTTCAGTTTCTCTAGTTTTCCACGAAAAGCTGGCACGCTAAGCCATGCCTGCTTAATTATGCATTGAATTCCGATGATCGTTGCGCTGCCTTCCGCCTATAAGTATTGTTTCCCGGCCTTATATGGTGGCACCGTGACCCAACTCACCCTATCCTCATAAGCCCCCACCGGCCCGATGTCGCTCACCACTTATCCTTGCTCTCGCCACGTCAGCCATGCCCCCGCCCGTCCACGATAGGCGAGGCCGGAGGCGGTCACCGCCGGAACTAGTGTTTGGTTTTTCACCGGAAGGCAGACGGAGGGAGGAGGCATTCTATCGGTCTTTAGATGGCAATGCGGAGATCGAGGATTTGTTGGAGCGCGACCGCCTGGCGGAGGAGCAGGAGTTGTTGGAGCGTGACTGCTTGGCGGAGGAGCAAGGTATCGCCGATTTGTGCCGCCAGCGGGACATGGAGCAGCAGAGCACCGACGCTCTGAGTCGCGAGCAGAGTGCCCACAACTGGGCGGACTACGTGGAGGCTGGCGCCCGGCAAATAGCCCTGGAGGCTGTCGGGCACGCACGCGTTCACGACGCTGATTTTTACTACCAGCTCGTCAAGTGAGTTTCCCGTTTAGAAGCCGAAGCTTCTGTGGACCACGCCGGCATGGAAAGGGCCAACGCACGCGAGCAACGCGCCCAATCGCACCTGTGGCAAGTCCGAGGCGAGGCGGAGGACGGCGGTGCCGACGTTTAGCGTGTACCGCAGATGGCGGCCGACATCATCTAGTTAGCTAAGAGTAAGTTAATACTTGTAGCTACTAGAGTATTAGTTGGAGTAGATAGTTAACTTGGCTATGATGGTAGTCAACGTGGAAGGTCAGTACTCTATATGTGGATCAGACATGTTACTTTGTTCTGAATGTTGAACTTTCCGTTTAAACATATGGAATGGGCTGTTATTTTTTTAAATGGGTTGTATTTGTCCTCCACGGGCTTAGAGGCTAACTTGTGGGCCTACCAAGTTGACGCGTACACAATCAGGAGATGATTGTACGTGGAGAGGATGACAGCAGGGACCCGCCAAGGTCATGGCAGTACGCAAGCAAGTGCCTCCTCCTAATGGATTTCTGACATCTGGGTCCCATGCCGTTGTCAACGTAGTTAATAAAAAAGAGAATTGCACAACGAGCGGCTGACACCAGGGACCAAGCAGCTCGCCCAGTTATTTTTGTTTTGGGTTAATTTGATTAATGCCACTCCAAATCTGGTGTTTCTGAGAAATGCCACTGCAATTTTCAAACTTTGAAAAATGCCATTTCATGCCATTTCCAATGGCATTTTTCGAAGTCTGGAGTGGCGTTTTCCAAAGTTTGCAAAAATTGCAGTGGCATTTTTCAAAGTTTGGAAATTGCAGTGGCATTTTTATGAATCACGATAATTGGAGTGGCATTTATCTAATTTGTTTTTGAGACGGAAGCAGGGTGTCAACTAGGCTGTGCGGGGCACTCTGGCCTGTCTAGACAGCCTTCTCTTTTATGTTTACCACAGACCAGCCCAGTAGTTCTTTTTCTTTCTAAAAATGGCTAGCCCAGTTTTTTTGTGATTTGCCAAGTAAGTCGCTTTGTCAGGCCTGTTGGGCTACAAATCTTTCAAGACGAGGAGAGCTTCATTCGGCTAGACGAGAAAATGGCCTATCAGTAATGACATATGGGATGTACATTTTTAAAACACATCAAATCGGCAATTAGATTCGAATTTCTTTTTTTCATTTCGAGATTTTAAATTTCATTAATTTTTATGCGTGTACAATTTGTTGGATTTTATATTGATATACATTTATTTTTAAAATTAGTTTGAATGTGACTCAAAATTTCGGGATTAAAAATAGTTCGGATCGCACCGAAATATGCAAAATTTCGTATAATTTTTTTACTGTGGCCACAATATGGGCTGTAATGCTAACAAAAAGAATATGGGCTCCAAAAAAACCTTAAGAATTAGCAAATAGCTGTAAATTATTAGACATAATGGCAGATGGGCTATATGCCGTTTTCCACAGATTTGAGGCTTTCCTAAAAAAAGGTTGACGCACAAGCAGTGACTGTTGGATGACCATCTAACGGCTGTCATGCTTCTTCAATCTCTGCTCTTCCCACTCCAGCCGCTCAAACAAGCGCCAGCGGGACTGCCTGCTCCCTCCTCCCCGCGGCCGACTGTGCTGCCGTGCAGGCCTCATCGCCCCACCGTACTCCCATCGCTGGCCTAGCCATCCCTCTACTCACCCACACCTGCTGTTATTCTCCGGCGACGGCAGACGAACCAGTAAACCCTCGTACAGTCGTACTCCCCTCCGCGCGGGAAACAACTGGCGAGTCTTCCCTGCCTCTGTGTCATTCCCTTCCTAGGCCTTGCCGTCGTCCACCGCCCTGGTGCTCTCGGCGTGGCCTGGTCAACGTGGTCAACGACCGACATGCATCTGAAGTGGACTGTACGTGGAGAGGCTGACAGCTGGATCCATGGCCGCATGCAAGGAAATACCTCCTTATTACGCGCAAAATAATGATTCCTCCACCTGACATCTGGGACCCACCGAAAGGGCCTCTGTATTTCGCGAACAAATGTTACCGCCACTGACAGCTCGGACCCACCAGCTATATCTTCGCACGCAAAAAAGTGTGTCCTTATTACGCACAAAAAAATGAATAATCCCCCTGCTAGTTGGGACCCAGTATAGTGGCAGGCTGACTTGTGGGCCTACTAAGTTGACGGGGACGGAGGACTTTGTCAACTTAGTCAATATGCACGATTCTAGCTCTAGTGACCGTACAATGTCCATCCAACGGCCGTACGTAGTGCTTCTTCAACCTTTGGTCTTCTTGCTCAAGCCGCCCAAACCAGGGCCGGTCGTGCCTCGTGCTCCTACCTCCCGTGGCCGGCTGCAATGCGGCGGAGGCCTCACCGCCCACTACTAATCCCACTGCTGGCTAGGCCATCCCTCTACTCACCCACACCCCCTGTTATTCTGCGGTGACGGCAGCCTCACACCGCAGCGAACCAGTGAACCCTCATACTCCTCTACGCGTGGGCATCCACTGCCGCGTCTTCCCCGACTCCGCGTTGTCCCCTTCCTACGCCTCGCCGTCGTCCACCGCCCTGGTGGTCTCGGTATGGCGTGGTCAACATGGTCAAGGAATGACTTCCATCGGAAGAGTACTGTACGTGGAGAGGCTGACAGCTGGGTCCACGGCAGCCGCAAGGAAGTGCCTCCTTATTATGCGGAAAATAATTATTCCTCCACCTGACAGCAGGGACCCACCGGACGGGCCACCGTATTTGGCGAAAAAAATGTTCCCCCCCCTGACTGCTGGGACCCACCGGACGGGCCACTGTATTTCGCGAAAAAACGTTCCCCCCGCTGTCAGCTTAGACCCACCGAAAGTGTCGCCTTATTATGCACAAAAAAATGAATACCCCCTGCTAGTTGGGACCCACCTTGGTGGGTGGCTGAGTTGTGGGCCTACTAAGTCGACGGGGATGGAGTGCTTTGTCAACTTAGTCAATATGAACGATTCTAGCTCCAGTGACCGTACGATGTCCATCCAACGGCCGTAGTGCTTCTTCAACCTTTATTCTTCTTGCTCTAGCCACCCAAAGCAGCGCCGGTCGTGCCGCATGCTCCTGCCTCCCGTGGCCGGCTGTGTTGCCGCGGAGGCCTCACGGCCCCCTACTATTCCCACCGCTGGCCAGGCCCTGCGGCGACGGTAGCCTCACACCGCAGCCGAACGAGTGAACCCTCGTACTCCTCTCCGCGTGGGCTTCCACTACCGCGTCTTCCCCGGCTCCGCATCGTCCCCTTCCTAGGCCTCGTCGTCATCCACCGCCCTGGTGCTCTCGGCACGACGTGGTCAACATAGTCAAGGAACGACTTCCATCAGAAGAGTACTGTACGTGGAGAGGCTGACAGCTGGGTCCACGGCCGCAACAAGGAAATGCCTCCTTATTACGCGCAAAATAATTATTCCTCCACCTGACAGCAGGGACCCATCAGACAGGCCACCGTATTTCGTGAAAAAAAAAACATTTTCCCCTGACTGCTGGGACGCACCAGCTACATCTTCGCACGCAAAGAAGTGCGTCCGGGCAAAAAAATGATTCGCCTCCCCTGACTGCTGGGACCCACCAGCTACATCTTCGCAAGCAAGGAAGTGCCTGACAGTCGGGACCCACCTGGTCGAAGCTTACGTGGCGTTGTCATTCTGGTCGTGATTGTGTACGTACATACTGGTTGATGTAGAGGCGCGCACGTGTCGTAGCAGAGGCGCGCACGTAGCATGTACACGTACGTACAACGGCCAGGGTGCAAGAAAGTAAATACGGCCACATACGTACATACGGGCGGGGTCTCGAACGCTTACTCGCGCGTACGTATGGCCAGGGCTCGTGTACATGGCTGGGTCGGAATGGAGAAACAGCGTCGTCGTCGTGTTCATGGGGAGCCAACCGGATGGGTCGGAACAGAATGCGTCGTCGTGTTCATCGGGAGGGCTTCGATGGAACAACCGATGGAAACGAGGCCTGGCGTACCGCAGAACGGAGGAAACGGCCTTGTGTTCGACCGGCCACGTTCGACGGGATCCTGTTCATCGGGAGGGGTCTGGCGTACCACAAAACGGAGGAAACAAACCTCCTACGGTCGAAACGGGGGTCCTGTTGATCGGGAGGGGTGTGGCGTACCGCAAAACGAAGGAAACAGACTTGTGTTGGAGCGCTACGATCGAAACGGGGGTCCTGTTCATCGGGAGGGGTGTGGCGTACCGCAAAACGGGACTCCATGGGATATTGTTCATCTCCACCGTCGACCCCCTCCAGCCTCCACGGGCTACTGTTCATCCACCGTCGACCACCTCCAGCCTCCACCTGCGACTGTTCATCCACGGGCTCCTGTTCATCCAGCCTCCACCGCGCGCTACTCCACCGGCTACTGTTCAACCAGCCCTCTCCACGGGCTCCTGTTCAACCACCCCTCCACGGGCTACTGTTCATCCAGCCCTCCACCGTCTATTGTTCATCTTGCCCTCCACGGGGTGGTCCTGTTCATCCTACCCTCCACGGGGTCCTATTCATCCAGCCCCAACCGGCTCGATCGATCGGGGTCCTGTTCATCCAAAGGCAACCCCACGGGGTCCTATTCATCCACCCCCACTGGGAACTGTTCATCCAACCCCCCAGCAATGCTCACTGTTCATCCAGAGGCAGCATCGACCGGCTTCAGTTAGCAGCAGTAGCGAAGGAATAGCTCGATCGGGTTCAGTTAACAGCCATCGATCGATCGCTCGAGTTCAGTAACGCGTACCCTGCAGTGCAATCGCTCGGGTTCAGTAAGAGCCCAACGCCTCGCTCGGGTTCAGTTAGAGCCCAACGCCTCGCACCCACGCTCGTGCGTGTATGAGAGAAATGCGCATCGCTCGGCCCCGACCACCCATCGTAACCGGGAGCACACCGATATTTTCCTCGCCCTCGCTTCTACCATGGTTTCTTCCGTCATGGGCGTCCCAAAAATTGTCATGTAGCCGCGTCTCCGACCCGCCTAGGACAAAAAGCCCATTTTCTGTCATGAATTTTTGTCATAGAAGTAGGACCCCACCACATCTATGATGATACCGGGTTTTGTCACAATTATCGTCATAGAAGTGTCATAAGTATGACTGGAAAAAAACTAATTTAGCCAAAAATGTCACGGATGTGTCTTTTTTTTGTAGTGATCATCATAACATTAAGGTAACACTCTTCCTTGTTGCTACGTAGCCTAGGATTGCATATTTAGACATTAAGTATAGTGCATGGTGCTATGTAGCCTCAGATATATTACATATGGCCCTAGTTAACCTAACGATAAATGGGTTATAGATATATTCAGTTAAAAGTCCAATTGACCGATTAGTCCCTTATCAGCCCCCGACCTATATGGTACCAGCTACCGATATTCTGAATAGTGAGTATATATAAGCCATGGGATGAAACTAACCTTGATGGAAACATTAATCGTTCCCAATATTGTCCTGTGTAGGTACATCAAGAGGCATGTTAAGCACAAGAGGCTAAACATCAACCAAAATTGACCATGGCAGACAAAATAATCTCCAAAAGATAGCTTGAGTGTGCAGGTTTAAGCACGCTAGTAAAGCAAAACAAGTGGAAAGGTGTGTTAACTGCAACATGCCTAATATTTAACAACAAGCAAACATAGTCATTCAAACTGGTATTGTGCCGGTCTAAGTACACTGGTTATTGTTAAATAAAAATGGAAAGGCGTGTTAACTACAAGATACATCAACCAAATGTAGTCATTCATAGTGGTATTGTTGAAACCGGTACTGATGAAATTGAACTGCACAGTTCATACTTGCACATATAGAACATCACGTTGTGAATAACTGGAATAAACAAGGCATACTACGAACAACCAAAGATAGCATTTGAAACTGGACATATGCTAACTACAAACAACCGAACAATCAAAAGACTTTAAAAGAGGCATATGCTAGCTATAACGGGCTTAACAACAAGCAAATATATGCATTCCTATCGGTATACTGCACAGTAAATTATTGCACATATAGAGCATCACATTGTTAACTAAAATAAATAAGGCATACTACAAACAACCAAATATTGCAATTAAAATTGGACATATTCTCACTACACTACAAAAGGGACTTGACAAAACAAATCATGGGTTTCCCCCTGTGAAGAGGCACGGAAAAACAAATCATGGGTTTCCTCACTTGTCACAGATGGACTCGTTCCTATGGGAAGAGGACGGACCCTAGATGCGCTCCATGTTGTCGCAGATGGGCTCCACCCCCTTGGAAGAGCACATATATAGGGTGTCCTCCCTGATTTCGCAGACGGGCTCTTTCCCCTTGGTAGAGCAGATCGGCTCTTTCCCCTTGGAAGAGCCAGAGAGGGTGCCCTCCTCGTGGTCGCCATCGATGAGGTCTGACTTGGAAGCTGTGAATCCCAAGCCAGTGTCGCATAACATGTCCTTCAGAAATGACAAAAGGGGCATCGATGGCGATGTAGGATGGCAAATTCTTGACAATGAGCCAGAGGAGATCAGCGGCAGGGCCATGGATGAGATCGATGGCGGTTGAACCCGAGGGGTTGGGGGTAGGCCACTTAACCTGAGACATAGCTCGCCTTAGGCCGTCGCTATCGACGACCTCGATGTCGTAGCCGACGTCCGTGACATACTCGCATACTCTAGCCCGCTGACGTCGGCTTCCTCGGTGATGTCGGGCGAAGAGACCGCGATACGCCTCTTTTGGGCCAGTCGCTCCTCGAGCTCCACGGGAAGCATAGCCAGGCTTAGGCTACGATGCTGTGGAGTGGGGGATGTGGATGGGGATGGGGATTTGTGGGAAAGGGGGCGTTTGGTAGGTGTCATCTAAGAAACACAGGGCGGCCTGGGTATGGAGATCGGTGGGTAAGCTGCATGGGAAAACCGGCAGATGTTGACAATGGAGGCCTTGCGGCGGTGGCGGTGGCGGCGGTGGGGACCTTGCTAGGGTTTCGAGCGAGGGAGGGGTGTGTGCGCGCGCACGCCCGAGCGGGTTTTGGTGTGTGTGTGTGTGTGTGTGTGTGTGTGTGTGTGTGCGGAGGGCAGGGGGCGGGGGTGTGTTTGAGGAAATGACACGGGTACTGAAAATTTTACTACGCGGGAGTCAAACGCGGGAGTGAAATGCCGGGGCTATTGAAAATTTTGATGATGGTGCATCGTACATGATCCGGAGATAACAACCGTGTGTTATGATACATAAAACTCTCGAGGCGGGCATATATTTTCGAGGGATGTAGGCGGGATTGGGAACAAGAAAGATCACACACGATTGAAACACAAAAATTGTGTATTATCAAACAGAAAAAATCTACAGGCGGGTAGATATTTTTGAGAGGGGAAGCCTCATGGAGCCCAATGTACTGTGCGGATGTATGCGTGACAGGGTCACCGACGTGGCACACGGTTAGTTTGACTGAACCGTGTCTATTGCGTCATCCGACTTGTCTATTTTTCATAAATTTGGCGAAGAATGATGCGGGAGAGGGTCAGAACACGAACACACTTGCATGTGGACCAAATTTATGTATGAAAAGGGTGGTTTGATGTTCAAATACCAAATGCAACTTCGATGTGGCACCTATCTCGCAAAGCGCATGGTATTGCTTGCCCCCCCTCGTGTCGGCACGAAGGGAATCCTAAGCTATGAATGAATGCCCTCCCCCAACCGAGGTTCACCTAGCAAAGTGCGAAGTAGCTAGCAGCCCCCCAACCGAGGTTCACCTAGCAAAGTGTGAAGTAGCTAGCAGCCCCCCCTCGTGTCGGCACGAAGGGAATCCTAAGCTATGAATGCATGCCCCCCAACCGAGGTTCACCTAGCAAAGTGCGAAGTAGCTAGAAACCCTCCTCGTGTCGGCACGAAGGGGATCCTAAGCTATGAATGCATGCCCCCCTCCCCCAACCAAAGTTCACCTAGCAAAGTGTAAAGTAGCTGCCCCCACACACACTTTCAGTCGGCGGACCAGAGAGGCATCTCACCAAGATGGATCATAAAAAGCGAACCAAGAACAATCCACCTTGGTCGTACAACTTATCTCTTGTTGTTGGTCAAAGTGATGGCCATCCATGCGACCCCGGAGATGGGCTAGCTCGCCAATAATCACGCAAGTAGCTAGTCCCCGAAGACAACCACTGCAGGCGTGTGGCCCAAACATATGTATGGAGAGGTGTATTTTTGAATACACAATGGAACAACTTTGATGTGGCACCGTGATTTCGAACTAGAAATCCCCACACCGAGTGAGGTTTAGGTTGATGATGCATATGTATGTTACACCACACTTCAAGCCGACGACGGGGATTCATGGATGCATGCGTGCATATATAGTATATGCGCTCAAACTTAATTAGGTCTGAATCTCACCATGACCTATACTATGATAACACGAACCAAAGGAAGAATCTGCCATGGTAACCTATCTTGTTGTCGGTCAAGGTGATCATGGATGTCCATGAGGGCCCACGAATATATAGGCCAGTTGCCGATAACCGCGCGACGGAGTGTACCATTCGAAGACAACCACTGCATGCATATGTATGGAGGTGATGCGTGCATGCATCTTTGAATACCATTTCACAACATTGATGTGGCACGTGCGTCAAAAATCGTACAGTCCCCACACAAAGCAAGATAAGTTCATGCTGTGTCGTTGTACTAGCCATTTCGACTTGATGGGAGGGATTCATGCTTACACATGCAAGTGTGTGTGCTCAAATTGCATCATGTCATCCCAGAGCATGACCTATATATATACCGTATTCTAGGCAAAAAAATAGTCCCCTCCTAAGTCAAATTAACTTCTCTCGTTGTCACGCAAAAAGTAGTGATGGACCAAGCGGGCTCACAGATGGAAAGCATCAATATCGCTGATAACTGCTTAAGTGGGTGCAAGAGGACAACCACCATCGCTTTGCATGTGGGACAAACATATGTTGAATACCCAAAGTGCACAACTTTGATGTGCCACATGCCTCAAAAATGGTAAACCCCCCACATAGAGCGAGGTTCATGAAGCGTACTGCATATGATGGTCCCCTCCCCCCTCTTCGACCCATACTATATGCTCCTGTCATAATACAACCCGAAAAGAATCCTCCTCGATGGTGAAATTAATTAACCTCTCCCGATGTAGGTCAAAGTGATGCATGCATCGACGATGGCCTCGTGGGCCCACAGATGGAAGCGTCACACGTGAGTGTCCTAGCTAGGATAACCACCGCCTGCATGCATGTGGCCCAAAGAGGTGTTGTGTGATGTTTGAATAGCCAATTTCACAACTTTGATGTGGCACCTGCCTCAGAAATCGAAAAGTCCCTACACTGAGTGAGGTGTACTTGTTCACGGACTTATATATATATATATAACGCGTACTATATATATACTACCACCATAACACAAACAAAAAAGATTCTACCTTGTGGTCAAATTAAACTCACTACCGGCTGTTCGTCAAAGTGATGGTGATGACCTCACGGGCCCACAGAAAGCGTCACACGCGAGTGTCGATTGTCGTGTAGGACAACCATCGACTGCATGTGGCCAAAACATGTATGTGTGAAAGGGTTGTGTAATGTTTTAAATAACGAATTCACGACTCTGATGTGTCACATGACTAACAAAATGGCCAATCCACACGGTGGCTCACAACTCGTAGTGCACTGCGAGCCACCCGCCACCCCCAGACGCACACATCCACACACACACCGCAAATCCACCGCAACTACGATGCATATTAAATTACCCCGCGGTGAACATATGTTACCAAAGGAGGGACATTTTAATTTTGAAAAAAAAACAGAGATCATTAAGACGTTTTAGTACATTAATTGATTGATTTTATACGGGTATAATGTGCAAAAATCAAATTTGAGCTACATGCACACATGACAGTGCACCTAAATGGATTGCAAAAGCACATGTGTCTCACTGGGTGCATGTTTACTCCCCGTGCAAGAAATTTCAAACATTGAGAATCTTGATCTTTAAATTCTAGTACATCCAAAACTTATTTGAAGTTCATGAAACTTATCGTGTTGTCATATGGACACCAATACAAAGTGGTATTGTACTTTTTTTGTCAAATTTGAGACCAGTTTTGATGTAATCATTATCTAGTTACAAACGGGAGATTATTAATAATTGGGAACCAATATCCTTAATGGATTATTTATTCCAACTGTGAGCGTTCGATCAACAATGGATATGTGTCGTGCTCTGGTTAAGCAATAAAGTGGCAGCATTAATTCATCCAAATAGAAAAACAATATACGTGCCGCCACGCCACCCGTGTGCCGTGCGAGCAGGCATGAGTTGATGGGACGCATATGCAAATGTACCATTCATTACATACAACAAGCCATCAACACACAACGACAACGAGGATACATGTTGGATAATAGATTATTTCCAACAAAACATTCTAGTAAATACTAAAGGTTTTATCACACAACAAATAACAAGCAATGAAATGAACTTTAGCTCAACCAATCCTCGGTGTTGGAAACGCTTGCTTTGAACCATAAGTAAGCCTCTGGGCAGTGCCAACTTTTGTCAATATCAAGACCAACGCATGACTCATCATCCAGGCTGAAGCGGCTGATACCAGGATGGATATTTTGATAGCCAGGGTAGGGAACCATAGCAATGTCTGAGGTATTGATATAGTTGCTTCTCATAAATGGTAGTAATATTGTGCCAACAGCAGCTAGATCGCCTTTCACCATCATTGGATAGTTTTGTCCAAGGAAGAGCGAGTTTCCTCCAAGACTATCAATATGGAACCATTCAGAAGGTGCTGGCACTAGCACATTAGTATCCATCCCGAATACCCTGCAACGGATGTTGGAATAGGTTCGGAGAGTGCGACCATGGCAGACAACACGTGCTTCCTTAGTAACATCAGCAGTGCCCTGTATACATACAAGAAGAGGTGATACATCGGAATAAGTTGCCAGGCGCCACTAAGTATGTAGGTCCTGCTCATCCTCATGATCGTGATCATCACCATCCTCATCCCCCCTTGGTTATAAAAAAAATCAAGTATAGGTGGTGGAATGTTCACAGGACCTTGGAAACACAAGAAGATTACTTAGTAGTGGGATACTAACTCGCATGCACGTGGACGAAACAATTCTAATTATGGTGGAAGACAAACGTACCGAAACAATCAGGATTCCATGCAAAAACAGTGCCATGAGTGGTGGTAGCAAACGCAAGACGCTCGTATTGAATTGCATCACAGTACTCATCCATGTACAAACATTGATTTTTGAGCAATATCCATCGAGGTGTGGAAGTAATGACGGAAACAAGCTTGTTGAAGATAGCAACAACATGATAGTTCGTGTAATCCCAAGAGCGGTTGGGAACTCGACAAATTGCTATCTTCCGTAGACGACAATCACCATGATCATATTTGAACGTACGTAGATCATCTGTGTGCTCAACCTCAGGGCACTCTGAGATTTTTGGAAGTGGAACCCGGTGATGAGTGTACACATTCACAAGTTCCCACTCACAGTTGTACCCAATATAAACAACCCAATCTCCATTTGCGCCTGCCCAGGCCTTACCCTTAAGCGATGACATCTGAACATCACATGTATCATTATCAAGCGGCATCAACTTGCACAAGGCGAGGCATCCGTCGTCCCCGTGCCAGTGAGCAGGTTCATGGCGAAGAAGATAGGGGAGATCAAACTGCTCCTGAACCCTTGGGTTCTTTGTAATGATTGTTGAGTCGAGAATGGTCTTGAACGAACCTGCCATGCTAGCCGAGGTGATGATGTCGCACCAATAAATGAGTTCCTCCACCACGTCATCTTTTAGATCGGGGCAAGAATAATGGGGTCATTTACGGCCTGTTGCCTGCATGGAGAAGACGATCGAACAATGGTAGAAGGAAGGGTGAAGGAAAATGGAGGGAGGAAGAGTGTGCGACAAGAGTTCCAAATCTAGAGGGAAAGGCAAAGAGGTGGTGGACGGTTGCCACGGTACACGAAGAGGCTAGTGGGGAGCGGACGGTTGCCACAGAGGTTACACACTAACGAGAAGGTCGTCCTCTCAGTCCTAGCGGCCGCGCGGGATGGCCTCCGTCCCCCACACGAGCAAAGTGCCTCCTTCCCCAAAACAACTAAGGATCCAGCCGGAAGCAGAGCAATGGCAAGTGCCGACGCAACAATGAGTAGATGATTAGATCCTCGTTTCTCCTAGTTTAGTATGCATGTAATTGCTTACTTTGGTGTGCGGAAATGAAATGTGTGTAGTCACTTGTGTAATTGTATGCTTAATTTGGTGCACAATAAAGGATGCAAAGATGGATCATACAACATGAAGGACCAGCTTCCCTACCGATAGATCATCTAACAGAACTCCCAAGTTAATTGTGCTGAGACTGGAGTAGTCATCAGATGGGTGACCTGATGGGAAGTGGTTTCCATGTTAATTTAACTTATGTGATGAATAACTGTAACATTTAATTGTGTTGAATGTATATAGTTCTCCATCATATTAGTTGAATTAACCTTGAGGTCCTTGTTTTGTAATTTTTGACATTTTTTTTGAACACATGTTGATTGGCTTGAAGAAGGTCTAACTTGTTACTTTTTGATAATTTTTGTTTTTTTAACACATGTTGATTGGCTTGAATGAAGGTATATCCTGTTACTTTATGACATGTTTCCAAAACATGGACCTCGAGGTTAATTCAACTAATAGGAGGGAGCACTATATACATTCAAAGCAATTAAATGTTTTCCAAAAAAAGTGATATGATTTCTGTGAAACTTATAAGTCATGTATGTCAAATTAACCCTGTGTACTTGTTCTCAAATTACCTCTGGGCCTTGCAGGAGTGCCGCAATGTGTCAGCGTCAATTGCAAGATGAGCCATTTTTCAACACATGTTAATCTAAGGTCTATCGCTTTACTTTACAACATGTTTCAAAAAAGCATTTCGACACATTTATCAACAGCCCCAACTACATGTTTGCAATAGTGGACATCACCAACTATGTAAAGGTGCTCAAGAATTCGGGCATCGCCTGCCATTTGGTTTTGCAATGCTGTCTTTTTAAGTATATATGTTGATGCTCTGTAGACAGATCAAATAACATCGCACACGGACTAAACAATGGAACCCGTCCGTGATGATTTCATCAATCACTGACAATTGTATACCAACAATCTTTTGCTCACAACACATGCGTCTTGTTAACAGGAATCGTCTGTGTTGTTATTGGTCTTCCAACACGTTCCTGATCACACACATCTTGTTAAGTTGAACCATTTCTGTTTTCTTGGCTCAACGCAAACAGTTCATCAGAGTGAACTGTATGTCGTATATCGCACATGCCTTCATCTGGCTGCCCGTTTCTGTTGTTCCGCCTCATCACAAACAGTTTATCCGAATGAACTGTATGTCGTATATCGCACACGCCTTCATATGGCTGCCCGTTTCTTTTGTTCTGCCTCATCGCAAACAGTTAATTGAACTGAACTGTATGCCCTGCATCGCACATGCAACTAAAATCTGAACTGTGTTTGATGTATCCTTCATCACAAACATTTTGCATCTTTTTTATGGTTATTTTACATCACCATTTGTGATTAATGCATCGCACATAGTTTCATCGAAGGGTCTCTGATTGTAGTGTCGCGTTAGCATCATCCAGTAATAGTGAATATCACTAAGCACTTGAGCAAACTCATTAGTAGTACCTCATCCCCTTTTAATAGTATTGGCTTTACTATAAGACTCAATGTGATCTTGGATCAGTTTGTTAGAATGGATGGAGAGGGAGATTGGGAGAATATGATGGATGTATTATTAAGCTTCGAGGTGAGTATATTGAGTGCAAGACTTGGAGGGCAAGATGCCTCTCCTAGAGATAAGGTAGGAGACCGATTACAAATCCTAGACTACCAAATACATCTAACCCAAATATATCTCTAACACCCCCCCATAGTCGTAGCGGTAGCATTGCGAACAACATGAGCGGCGCGGACGACCAAACTGAAGAAAATAGCAGCCGACAGACTGACATATCCCCGCAGTCATAGCAGCGGGACCGTCATGGACGGTGTCGCGTCGCGAACACCCTGACTGTAGAGTAAGCCGACGAGGTGCTCAAGCGAGGTGATATCCCTTTGTGCCAATGTTGAGGTAGCTGTGAGCGTAGGGTGGTGTAGTCGTGGTCGAGGTAGCCATGCAGAGAACAACATGACCGATGCTGTGTCGGGCTAGCCAGTGTCGAGGATGTCGCGGGCGTAAGGAGGCGCCGAGTTAGTTATGGGCACAGTGGTGTCGAGGTAGTGGTGCTCGATATGGAGGATGGTGTTGACAAGGCTTTGCATCGGGTTTGCCAAACTCGGGGACACGTCATAGACAAAGACATGCGTGGTGTTTCCAGCATCTGGCATGCGTGGACGAACAAAGACAAAGTTGATGAAGCATCGCACCAGGCTTGTTGATGTCTACTACACAACTTGTTCTTGTAGACTCGTGTTGGGCCTCCAAGCGCAGAGCTTTGTATGATAGTAGAAAATTTCCCTCAAGTGGATGGCCTAAGGTTTATCAATCCGTGGGAGGTGTAGGATGAAGATTATCTCTCTCAAAGAACCCTGCAACCAAATAGTAAAAAATCTCTTCTGTCCCCAACACACCAAACACAATGGGAAATTGTATAGGTGCACTAGTTCGGCGAAGAGATGGTGATACAAGTGTAATATGGATAGTAGATATTGATTTTTCTAGTAGTAACAATAAAAACAACAAGGTAGCAAGTGATAAAATGGAGCACAAACAGTGTTGCAATGCTTGAAAATGAGGCCTAGGGTCCGTACTTTTGCTAGTGCAATCTCTCAACAATGCTAATATAATTCGATCATATTACCATCCCTCAAACTGCGATGAAGAATCACTCCAAAGTCCTATCTAGCGGAGAACATAAGAAGGAATTGTTTGTAGCTATTCTTTCCGATCGATCTATCCAAGAGTTCGTACTAAAATAACACCAAGTTATTCTTTCCGATCGATCTATCAAGAGTTCGTACTAAAATAACACAAGTTATTCTTTCCGATCGATCTATCAAGAGTTCATACTAAAATAACACCAAAATAAATTCAGATTCATAATACTCAATCCAACACAAATAACCTTAAAGAGTGCCCCAAGATTTCTACCAGAGAAACAAAGACAAGAACGTGCATCAACCCCTATGCATAAAATTACCCCAATGTCACCGCAAGAATCCGTAAGTTGAGTGCCAAAACACATATCAAGTGAATCAATATGTTACCCCATTGTCACCATGAGTATTCAATTATAAGACATATATCAAGTGTTCTCAAATCCATAAAAGTATTCAATCCGATAACCACGATATCTCAAAGGGAAAAACTCAATTCATCACAACAAGAGTAGAGAGGGGAGAAACATCATATGATCCATCTATGTTAACAAAAGCCCATGATATATCAAGATCGTGACATCTCGAGATCACACGAGAGAGAGATTAAACACATAGCTACTGGTACAAACCCTCAGCCTGAGTGTGAACTACTCCCTCCTCACCATGGTGGCTACCAGGATGATGAAGATGGCCACCGGTGATGATTTCCCCCTCCGGCGGAGTGCCGGAAAGGGCTCTATATTGGACCTCCTGGACTACAGAGCCTTGCGGCGGCGGAACTTCTGATCTAGGTTCACCTCAAAGGGTTTCGGAATATTTGTGAATTTATAGGGTAAAGAGGGGGTGCGGGAGGCCATCGAGGTGGGCACAACCCACCTGGGTGCGCTAGGGGGGCCTGGCGTGCCCTGGTGGGTTGTGCCCCCCTCGGGGCACCCCCAGGTGCAGCTCTGGCCCATTGGGTGTCTTCTGGCCCATAAAAAATTTCCAAAAAGTTTCGCGGTGTTTGGACTTCGTTTGTTATTGATTTCCTGTGATGTAAAAAACAAGAAAAAAACTACAACTGGCACTGGGCACTGGGTCAATAGGTTAGTCCCAAAATATGATATAAAGTTGCTATAAAATGATTGTAAAACATCCAAGAATGATAATAAAACAAAATGAATACTTCATAAATTATAGATACGTTGGAGACGTATCAGCATCCCCAAGCTTAATTCCTACTCATCCTCAAGTACGTAAATGATAAAAGAAATAATTTTTGAAGTTTGAATGCTAGCAAAGTGCGCAAGTTTGATCAATGATTATTTCAATCACTTTTCCTAGCATGATAACAACAATTCTTTCCTACAAAACTTCTCATGTTAGAGTAGCAATTCACTTGTTAAGGTTCAAACAATGAATTCTCTTGAAACTCAACAACCTATGTTCTCAGTCACCAAGAAATTCTAATTCAACTTATTCAACATAATTTAAGTTAGAGCTCCACATACTCAACCATCATATAGTCTCCTATGATTGCTAACACTCACTGCATACACATGAGCAAAACGTTTCAACCGGACACATAGAAAGATAGGGGCTTGTAATTTCGCATCCCAACGTATTCACCTTTGGGTGATGTCAACAATAATAACTCATGCTACCCATATTCAGTTGGACATATGTGCCTAGATCTTTCCTCACCACATGATGCTTGCCAAAAGAGAAAAATAAAAAGGAATAGAGAGAAAAACTTTGACTCTGTCGGCATTCTAGGACCGGGGGTACCTACACTTGCCTGCCTGCGGCCCAGGGCGTGCCTCACCAGGCCGCCTGGTACGGCCCAGCATCTTCAGTGACCACTCAAGACCCTCGCGAGGGGCCGAGCCTCGCGAGGCGGACGACACAAGGCATCCCCTATGGCAGCTTCACCAGGCCGGCTCACGTGGATCGGAGATATCGAGGCAAGGAGCACCTCACGAGGTCCTCGTGACGTGAGCAGTGACGACCAAGGCCAGGAGAGCGCCAGCGGGCGCAGAAGTGTCAGTTTCCTCTTTGGTGCTAAGAGAGCAGGTGCAGACGAAGAGTCCCGAGGCATCAGGCAAAGGTTTCCATACCGGTGCAACAAGACCAAGACCCGCAGGACAGCAGAACAGAGGTCATCGCGGAGCCCATGGCGGCGTCACCACCAGAGCCTTTGGCAGGCGAAGACCACCTTTTGTCAGGATAGCTTGTACTAGCTGTCCCCCTTCAAATTTGGCCATTGTGGGATTCCTTCCCACTCAATATTTGGGAAGAGGACCCGGGCCACTATAAATAGGACTAGCCACCACCTTAGAAAGGGATCGAATCATCGAGACCACTTACACACCCACAAGCTCGCCCGAGCTCAAGAACACCTCTCCTCAGGAGGCAGTTCATCCATGTACTAGTTCTTCATCAGCCTACAAGGAAATCCACCACACCGCACTGGATTAGGGTATTACACCACAATGGTGGCCCGAACCAGTATAAATCTTGTGTCCCTTGTTCTTTAGATCTGACGAGCTAGGGAAAGGCTCGTCGAGTAGACGAGCTAGGGCGGAAGGAGAGATCTTCGTGCGCACCCCAGAGTTCGAACCTTAAGGGTTTTGCCGGAACCCTAGATTTGACATTTGGCACGCCAGGTAGGGGTGTGCCGAAGTTTCCTCCCCATCCGTCCCGCTCTCCGCTCACCAAGTTCTCATGGCGGGCGTCCCTCCTCCGGCAGGCTTGGTGGCCGCGCGCGGCGGCGCTCCGGGCCACCAGGCCTTCACCCCTGCCTTACAGCGGGTACAGTGGCCACCTTGGTCTAGGCCGAATCTGCCACCCCGCTACAACGGGACGGCAGACCCGTTCGTCTTCCTCCAGGCCTACGAAGAGGCCATCTCGGCGGCCGGTGGCAATGACAAGGTCATGGCCATCTAGCTCCCCATGGCACTCAATAGCGTGCCGCATGCCTGGTTTTTCAGCTTGCCAGAATCGTCCATGGCATCCTGGGAAAAGCTGCGTGACCTCTTTGTTGCACGCTTCGGGGCGCCGGCGCCCCACGCCGTCGCGGGCCTCCTCGACGGCTCCCAAACGTCACCCTCCGGCCGACACATCAAGCAGATCTTTCGCCAGACGGGCGTCACCTCCATACGCCAGGGGGCTCCTCCTGGAAGGGTGGCGCCCAAGGCCGACCTCGCCTTCGACTCGGGAGACCACCCTACCTCCACCGCGGGCTCCGGCGCTCTCCCGATTCTCTGCACGCCCACCATCTGCAACGTGGAAATCACCAAGACCCTCATCGACGGTGGGGTTGGCCTCATCGTGCTCTCAGTGGAAGCTTTCAGCTTGCTCCAAGTGCCACTCGAGCGGCTATGCCCCACCAAACCCTTCTCTGGGGTAAGCAGCAGTTCCACCAGCCCTTTGGGGCAGATCCGCCTCCCGGTCATCTTCGGCACCCGAAACTACTACCACACGAAGCTGATCGACTTTGACATCGCCCGAATCAGTCTCCCATACAACGCCATCCTCAGGTACCCCGCGCTGGCTCAGTTCATGGCCGCGACCCATCTGGCCTATAACCTCATGAAGATGCCAGGGAGCAGCGGAGTCTTTGCCATGACGGGGGACACCAAAGAAGCTCTGGCGGCCCTCAAACACGTCTTCCGGACTGCTGCGGCAGCGTGCCCTACCGGGGAAGCCGCCCCTGGGACCGAGGGGGCCGCCCCTGCCAAGTAGAAGCAACTTTTCTCCCAAGACCAAGCCGAGACAAAGCATGTGCCGGTGGATGAAGACGAGCCGTCAGGTGTCGCCTTCACCATAGGTGCTGGCCTTCCCCCAGCTCAAGAAGAGGCGCTGGTTGGATTTCTGCGTGCCAATAGGGACGTGTTCCCGTGGGAACCCAAGGATCTGGCGGGTGTCCCGAGAGAGGTGATGGAGCATCACCTAAACGTGTGCCCTAATATGCGCCCCATGAAGCAGAAGGCCAGGCGCCAATCCATGGAGAAGCAGTCCTTCATCGTGCCGGAGACTCATAAGCTGGAGGAGGCGGGTGTCATTCGCGAGGTCCTGTACCCGGAGTGGCTGGCAAACCTCGTCGTCATACCCAAGAAGGAAGGAAAAGAGCGCATGTGTGTCGACTTCACCAACCTCAACAAAGCTTGCCCACAAGATATGTTTCCTTTGCCGCACATCGATCAAATCGTCGACTCCACCGTCGAGTGCGACTTGTTGTGTTTCCTGACGCCTTCTCAGGTTACCACCAGATCAAGATGGTGCTGCAAGACGTCGAGAAGACTGCCTTCCTCACCCCGTGTGGAGTGTACTGCTACACCTGCATGCCGTTTGGGTTACGGAATGCATGAGAAACCTTTCAGCGGTTAATGCACATCGCACTGGGAAAATAGCTCGGGAGAAACGCTGAGGCATACGTAGATGACATCATGGTAAAATCTCAGGAGGCGTCGACCCTTATCACAGATCTGGAAGAGACTTCGCCAACCTACACAAGGTAGACCCGAGGCTCAACCCGGAGAAGTGCGTGTTCGTTGTCCATTCAAGCAAGCTCTTTGGCTTCCTCGTGTCGCACCGAGGAATCGAGGCAAACCCCGAGAAGGTAAGGCCATAGAAAAGATGAGTCTGCCCAAGAACCTCAAGGAGATGCAGAAGCTAGCCGACTGTGTAACGTCGTTGGGGCGTTTCATCTCCAAGCTAGGGAAGAGAGCCCTCCCCTTCTTCAAGCTGATGAATAGGAAGGGCCCGTTCGAATGGACCCCTGAGGCTGATGCAGCATTCGAAGACCTCAAGAGATACCTCACCAGCCCACCAGTGATGGTGGCACCCAAGCCTCAGGAACCACTGGTGCTTTACCTGGCCGCGACACCACACTCAGCTAGTGCAGCACTAGTGGCTGTACGAGAGGGGCGCCAAGACAAGACCTTGTTACCCAAGGGCGGCACTCCCGAGGCCCCAGCTGGGCCAGGAGACGACCGCACCCTGCAAGACGGCTCCCCCGAGGCCGTGGCTACCCCAACTGGCGACCAAGACTCCGGAGCGTCTTCACCCAGTCAGGCCACATGACCACTGGCGAGTTCGGACCTCATCCCCGTCGAGCACCTAGTATACTTTGTCAGCACATTGCTTCGTGATGCCCGAGCACGCTAACCCATGCCGCAGAAGCTCCTGCTTGCGCTCCCCGTCGCTTCACGAAAGTTGCGCCACTACTTCCAGGGCCACCCCATCAAGGTCGTCTTAGCTTACCCTCTGGAAAGGGTACTCAGGAGCCTGAACGCGGTAGCAAGGGTTGCGGAATGGAATATAGAGCTACAGGCATTCCAGCTAGAGTTCAACACCACCAGGGTTGTCAAGGGAGCCGCGCTTGCTGACTTCGTGGCAGAATGAACCAATGCCCCAGGGCCCGAAGCGAGCCCGAACCAGTCCCTCTTACCGGGGAGCGAAGCACTAGATGGCTGGGTCATGTACTTTGATGGCACGTTCGCCCGCTAGGGCGCTGGGGCAGGGGCTGTGCTCATCTCGCCCACTCAAGACAAGCTCTACTACGCCGTACAACTCTGCTTTCAGCCAGGCGATAAGGTCTCCAACAACATCGTCGAATACGAGGGCCTCATCGCCAGCCTCAAGGCGGTGATAGCCCTGGGAGTAAACGCCTTGTCATCAGTGGTGACTCGCAGATCCTCGTCAACTTCTCCAACAAGGTGTACGAGCCAAAGGACGAACATATGGAGGCATACCTCGCAGGGGTACGCAAGATGGAGAAGTAGTTCTTGGGCCTGGAGCCGGAACATGTGCCTCGTGGCACCAATAAGGAGGCCGACGACATTGCCAAGAGAGCATATAGGCGCCTACCCCAGGCGCCCGACGTCTTCGAGGAAAGGCTCTTCAGGCCCTCGGCGTCACCCCCATGGGAAGGACCTACGAAGCCTCACGAAGAACTCCCCGAGCCACCGACCTCGGGAGCCCCCGCCTGCGGCCCGGCCTCAGGGGCTCGCTTGCTCCTGGCGCTCGAGCCTCAGGAGGGATGCTGGACCGAGGAATTCAAGTCATACCTGGTGCGAGGAGTGTTGCTGGAAAAGGAGGAAGATGCCGAGCGTGTGGCCCGACAGGCTACGACATACTGCATCCAAGACGGTGAGCTTTACAGGAGACGACCAAATGACGTTTCTTTACAATGCATCTCCAGGGAGCAGGGAGGCGAGCTGCTAGCCGACATCCACGCCGGGGACTGCGGGCATCACTCATCATCGTGCACCTTGGTCGACAAGGCATTCCGCAGTGGTTTTTACTGGCCCACGACACTTAACGATGCCGCCGAACTGGTAAAGTCTTGCGCGGCTTGCCAGTTCCATGCCAAGAAGATCCACCAACCGGCTCGGGGCCTACAAACCATCCCACTCTCCTGGCCGTTCACAGTCTGGGGGCTGGACATCCTGGGCCCATTCCCTCGAGCGCCCAGGGGGTACCGATACCTTTACGTCGCCGTCGATAAGTTTACCAAGTGGGCTGAGTTGGAAGCAGTCCGAACCATCCCAACCGGCTCCGCAGTCAAGTTCATCAAGGGACTCGTAAGCCAGTTCGGGGTCCCTAACCGCATCATCACTGACAATGGCTCGCAGTTCACTAGTAACCTTTTCAAGACATACTGTGCTAACCTTGGAACGCAGATTTGCTACGCCTCTGTAGCACATCCCAGGGGCAATGGCCAGGCTGAGCGCGCCAACGCGGAGGTCCTGAGGGGCCTCAAGACCCGGACCTTCAAGAAGAAGCTCGAAGCCTGTGGAAGGGGTTGGCACGACGAGCTCCCGTCTGTGCTGTGGTCCATCCGCACCACTGCCACCAAGCCGATGGGCGAGATCCCATTCTTCCTCGTCTACGAAGCCGAAGTGGTCCTCCCTCATGAGGTCAGGCACCGGTCACCGCGAGTCTTAGCGTTCGACGAGGCGCAACAAGGCGTCGTGCAGGGGACAAACCACGTGCTGGGGGAGGAGCGCCGACGCGACGCTTCACTCCGAGCAGCAAGATACCAGCAGGCGTTGCGGTGGTACCATTCCTGCAGCATTCGCCCCAGGACGCTTGAGGTAGGTGACCTCGTTTTAAGGAGAGTCCTCTCTAGAGAGGGACTGCAAAAGCTCTCACCCATGTGGGAAGGGTCATTCAAGATCACCCACATCTCTGGACCCAGCGCCATGCTCCTGGAAACAGGGGACGGCATCCCCGTCCCGAACGCATGGAATATACGGCACCTTCGGAGGTTCTACCCATGAAACAAGGCCCTTGCGCCTGAGAAGACTAGGCTCCGTGCCTGTGAGGAACAAGGACCTTGTGCCTGAGAAGACTATGCTCCGTGCCTGCGAGGAACAAGGCCCTTGCGCTTGAGAAGAATAGGCTCCATGCCTGCGAGGAACAAGGCCCTTGCGCCTTAGAAGACTAGGCTCCGTGCCTGCGAGGAACAAGGCCCTTGCGCCTGAGAAGACTAGGCTTCGTGCCTGCAAGGAACAAGGCCCTTGCGCCTGAGAAGACTAGGCTCCGTGCCTGCGTGGAACATGGCCCTTGCGCCTGAGAAAACTATGCTTCGTGCCGGCGAGGAACAAGGCCCTTGCGCCTGAGAAGACAAGGCTCCGTGCCTGCGAGGAACAAGGCCCTTGCGCCTGAGAAGACTAGGATATGTGCCTGCGAGGAACAAGGCCCTTGCGCCTGAGAAGACTAGGCTCCGTGCCTGCGATGAACAAGGCCCTCGCGCCTGAGAAGCCAAGGCCCGGTGCCTGTGAAGCAAGGCTCCGGCCTATGAAGATCTCCGCTCGTGACACTCTCATGTAATAATGAGTGGGGCTGTACACGCCCCGAAGTCTCCGGAGAGCCACCCTCTGGCCTTGGGGGCTCCCTCCCACGTCCTAGTGGTAGCACTTAGCTCCGTGTTGGTGAGAAGTCTAGATTAGGTGCCGGACGCGTCCGTTCATTTGCTTTCTGGAGTTGGATTGCCCCTGCCTTCCCTTTTTTAATGGATTCTGAAGGTTCTGGCGCTCCTCAATTGCTTGGTTTTAATTTCTCTCTCTGGTCCTCCCCTCAGTTGTTCGGGCTAGCTCAGGGAGGGCGGCAGTTGCACGACGCTCTCCACATCGCTCCCCCCTTAGCCTCCACGGGGTGCCCGAACGAGGGCTCGTGATGGGCACGTCCCCCCTCCTTATGTCCGTGCCCCACGATTACCACGACAAGGGGCGGCCAACCATGCTCGGCACGCGTCAAGGGCCTCGGGTAGTAAAGGATAATAGCCACCTAATGAGTTTTTGCAGCCTCGCGAAGGGTCAAATATCACGAGACAAGGGCAATCCTGGGTGCGTCAAGATAAGTATCTTCACCCTAAGTGCGCGTAGTACACAGAACGTGCAATAATGGACAGAGACACTACGCATGGTGCTAAATGTCATAAAACCACGGTTCATTACAAGCCCTCCCGGGGCTCCATACTTGTTTGTTCAGACGATGCAGGAATAAAGAAAGACCAAGAACGACTGACAACGGCCTTCGGGGCACGATTGCTCCCGAGGACCCATGCCCCAAGCTCAGCCGGAGCCATCCTCATGCTTCACCCGAGCGTGATGCCGAGACGACCCAGCGCCACCTTCCAGGCAGGCACGGAGGCGTGGCGGCTGGTCATAGCCACCACTGCTGGAGCTGCCACTGAAGGAAGAGCCTTGTAGCTGGACGAGCTGCGGCCATCGCCCAGGCCAGGCACCACACCACCGCCGTTGTCCTCAGGGCAGCACTCGGCATGGCGCCCGTCTTCCCCGAACACCCTCACGAAGAGGGTCGAGTCGTGGCCATACCTGAAGTGAAGGGTGCACCGTCCGTCCAAGCCACGCACACGGGCGAACGTCTGCCAGCCACGAGCCAGAGCCACGACGCCCGAGGCGGAGGCCTCCACTGCTACCGATGAAGCTTTACTGCAACAACCATCCGCCTGCAGCCAAAAGCCACCGGAGCTCGCAACGAGGAGTTCATCGGCTAGGGAGCGTGGGAGCTGGAGCCGGGTACCGCCTGGGCTCTCTGACCACACGACGAACTCCAGCGTCACCTTCGCCAAGTGGGAGCGGGGCCGGGGAGGCCTGACGAACCCAGAGCGCCTCCCTTTGTTCACAGGACCACCAACACCACGGTGGCCCCCGTCACTCGAAGAACCGCCGCCGCGGTTACCGAAGTCAGCTACAGGCACTGTGGGGGTCCACCCACGTCCGCTAGCAGCCCTGACAGGAGTCGCATCACGCTTGCGAGGACGGCCTCGTCCCCTCTTGACTGGTGGTGAACCAGGCCCCTCCTGCTGGGCCTTCCCCTTCTCCACGGACGAAAACTTCATGGTCGGCGCCATGAACAGATCGGCCAAGCAAAGGGCAAGGAAGGAGAAGAAGCGAGAGGAACGGAGGAAGAAGATGGGCGGCGAGGACCCCCCACTCGCCGCCTTATATATAGTCAGGAGAATGCCAACCGCCGACCTTCGTAATCGCAGGTAATGATGATCTGCTATGCATGCAGAGACCTGTCAGGTCGCGTAGTCACCGAGGCTGCATGGGGAAGTGGAGACGCCCACGTCTCATCAATCGCCACGCGTCAATCAAGGACGCATGCTTTTGGGGCCCGCGGCACTCCGCGCTTGCCCTTGGCTTTGCCGGGAAGCCAAGCCTGAGCGCACCTTGGGCCCGGGGGCTACTGTCAGTGTTTTGGGACTAGGGGTACCCAGACTTGCGTGCCTGCGACCTAGGGCGTGGCTCACTAGGGAGCCTGTTATGACCCAGCATCTTCAGCGACCACTCAAGACCCTCGAGAGGGGTCGAGCCTCGTGAGGCGGATGACACAAGGCATCCCCTGGGGCGGCTTCACCATGCCGGCTCGCGTGGATCAGAGATATCGAGGCAAAGGGCACCTCACGAGGTCCTCGTGACGTGAGCAGTGACGACCAAGGCCAGGCGGGCACCAGTGGGCGCAGAAGTGCTAGTTTCCTCTTTGGTGCTAAGGTAGCAGGTGCAGACGAAGAGTCCTGAGGCATCAGGCAAAGGTTTCCATACCGGTGCAACAAGACCAAGACCCACAGGACAGCAGAACGGAGGTCATCGCGGAGCCCACGGTGGCGTCACCACCAGAGCCGTTGGCAGGCAAAGACCACCTTTTGTTAGGATAGCTTGTACTATCTGTCCTCCTTCAAATTTGTCCGTTATGGGATTCCTTCCCGCTCAATATTTGGTAAGAGGACCCGAGCCACTATAAATAGGACTAGCCACCACCTTAGAAAGGGATCGGATCATCGAGATCACTTACACACCCACAAGCTCACCCGAGCTCAAGAACACCCCTCCTCAGGAGGCAGTTCATTCATGTACTAGTTCTTCATCAGCCTACAAGGCAATCCAGCACACCACACTGGATTAGCGTATTACACCACAACTGTGGCCCGAACGAGTATAAATTTTGTGTCCCTTATTCTTTAGATCTGACGAGCTAGGCCAAGGGTCGCCGAGTAGACGAGCTAGGGCGGAAGGAGAGATCTTCGTGCGCACCTCAGAGTTCGAACCTTAAGGGTTTTGCCGGAATCCTAGATCCGACAAACCCTTTGCATAAACGTAAATACTGAAAAGTAAAAGATAGGCCCTTCGCAGAGGGAAGCAGAGGTTGCCATGCGCTTATTTGTTTGTATGCCCTTCGCAGAGGGAAGCAGAAGGAACCTTTATTATGCAGTCTGTCGCTTTTATTCTTTGCCATCACAAGTTCCTACAATGCTCAATTTTCTCTTACACTAAATGATCTAACACTTTTAGAAGCAATTTTTATTGCCTTTTTGCACCGATGACAACTTACTTGAAGGATCTTGCGGACTCTTGAAGATAAGATTTGGGTTTAAGGGTTTTTGGAGGCCCAAGTAGTATCTCTACTTGGTGCGGATTTTTTAGCTAGAAAAGATGGGGATCAAGCACCACATGTTGAAGGATCTATGACAATATGACTTCTATGTTAATATGAACAAACATAAACCATTATGTTGTCTTCCTTGTCCAACGTCAACAATTTTGGCATATAATATTTCGATGGGGGCTCACAATCACAACAGATTTCCAAGATAGTGTATTTGCATGTGAAGGTTCTCTTCCATATACAAATTATTCCTGAATATTGTGATTGTCAAGCCTCAAAATATTTCACTTTCTAAACCTAATGTGAAGCTACCACTAGGCATGATATGATTTCAACTTCATAACATTCAATTTATTCAAGAATTTACTAATAGGATATAAGTGAAGCACAAGAGTAAATGACAAGCTACTCCAAAAATATATAAATGAAGATCATGAGCATAATATTTCTTTCTCTCAAATTAATTTAAGTGAAGCACGAGAGAATTTCTTCAAAAATACTAAAGCACACCGTGCTTAAAAAGATATAAGTGAAGCACTAGAGCAACGGTGCCAGAAAAGAGCTTCTTTGACGGGATGTGAATGCCGCTTACTTAGCCTCCCTGGAAACTATTTGGGGGCTCTATTTTATTTAAAAAATCAGATCTAAGTATTTTATTAAAACAGCAAGTAAACAAAATAAAATGACATTTCAAGAATAGCACATCTCATGTGAAGAAGCAAAAACTTAGGATCAACCGATACTAATTGATAATTGTTGATGAAGAAAGGTGGGATGCCTATCGGGGCATCCCCAAGCTTAGATGCTTGACACTTCTTGAAATATTATCTTGGGATGCCTTGGGCATCCCCAAGCTTGATCTTTTGTGTCTCCTTAATTCTTCTCATATTGCGGTTTTCCTAAATCTCAAAAGCTTCATCCACACAAAACTCAACAAGAACTCGTGAGATAAGTTAGTATAAACCAATGCAAAAACCTAATCATTCTCTACTGTAGCAAATCACTAAAATTATTATTCAACATTGCATACTAAATGCCTCTGCATATTTAATTCTCCTATCCTCAAATAGAATCATTAAACAAGCAAACATATGCAAACAGTGCAAACATAACAGCAATCTGCAGAAACAATATAGTCTGTAAAATTGCAAGAGTATCAATAATTCCCTAACTCAAAAACTTATGACAATCTACCACACTATAGAAAATTCATCAAAGCTTATTTTGCAAAAAGTTTCAACATTTTATCACATTCTGACTTTTCTCGGGAATTTTTACAACAGCGACAAACTTTCTCTTTTCAAACAGCAACATGTAGACTTGCAAAATAAGCATGGTAAAGGCTATCCTTGACACTTTTATTGAAATAAAATATACAAAACATTATTCTAAATACCAGCAAGAAAATCCTACCAAAATAAAATGACACTCCAAGCAAAACTCATATCGTGTGACGAATAAAGATATAGCTTCAAGTGTGTCGGGGGAAACTGTCCACCACGAGCACCTATGGGACCGGAGCCCCTTGTTCTTACGGTAAGGGAGCGGAGGGAGCACAAAGAGCAGATCGTAGTGAGCACGCGGGCAGTTTACCCAGGTTCGGGCCGCGATGGACGCGTAAAACCCTACTCCTGCTTTGTTTGTATTGAGTTGGGAAGCTCGGGAGCTTGAATAACTAGCTACACCGAGCGTATGAGCGATCTAGGTTCCGAACCCTTTCTACGTTGTGCATGGGCCTCCTTTTATAGCTCAAGGGGTCACCGACAGGTGTCAACGTAGGAGAAAGGGTAAAAATGTAATAGTGGTGGTAGTTGTAACAGTGCGGGAATAGTGGAGCAACAGTGCATGAACAGTGGTCATCACCTACTTTGACAGTGGGGGACAAGAGCATTTAATGCCCGTCGCCGTCGACCCCAAAAGCGCCCGCCCTTGCGTCTCCGTTTGCCACGGCGATGGCTTTACCACCGTGGAGTGCCACCGTGTCCCCCAGGCTGCACAGCCATCCGCCACGCGTCCCTGGAGTGGCCCCAGGGCGACGCGTGGTTCGATGAGCTGGAGCGCGGGCACACAGCGTAACTTTCCCCGGCAAGCACCTTGCCGGGGTCTTGACCTTGCCGGGCCCGGGAGCTTGTCGGGCTCTGAAGCTTGTCGCTCTCCGGGCCCTGCCGGGGCGCATGTCGCGCCGAGGCATGTCTTCTGAAGTGTAATCTTCTGGCCTTCCTGGCAAGCTCCTCTTGCCAGGGTCTTGTGCTAGTGAGGTAATCCTGAGCCTGGGACGGCCTTCCCGACAAGCTCCACTTGCCGGGGTCTTGATCTTCTGTCTTGTATACTTTGTTTTTGAATGGTTTTATATGGAGTAGGAAGGTCTCCGGCAAGCGCGTGGTAGGCCCTGCCGCGGGAAGCTGCTACTGCCCGTGCACAAGTTGGGGTACTGAGGTACCCCTACCTTAGTACACCGACAGGAGCCTCCGGGCCTGGGCCACACACGGTGCCGAGCGCTGTTGGGCCAGGCCCAAAACAGTGCACGGGCACGCGCGGCCCACGGCGCGCCGAATCCACTTCCGCATCCGCCGCGTCCCTCCGTAACGGCACGCGTCGATTGCGGCGTCGTGGGATGGGACGTGGCCACGTTCTTTTAATGGAAAGAGCGAAACGCCCCCCACTTCCCCATAAAAGCAGAGGAAGCAGGAGCGGTTCCCCTCCTACGCCTTCATTGCTTCTTCTTCCATCTCCAGAGATTCCCCTCTGCGCTCCGCCTCCACACCTCCTCCGCCGTCTTCCGCATCCGCGGCGCCGCCGGACTCTTCGTCCCCCTTCCCTCGCCGCCTCCGCCATGGCCCCGAAGACCGAGAAGGCAAAGGTGGGGAAGACCAAGAAGGAGAAATCCGATCAAGCGGCGAAGCTTGCTCTTCTGCGGAAGAGGAATGTCGTCTTCGCGCCAAGGCTCAGCGCGCGGGAGCTCTGGAACAAGTATTACTTGTTCTAGGCCAAGGAGACCAAGGCGCATCCTCGGACCAGAGCTTATCCCGCCGCCGCCAAGGACAATTACCCCGGCGGGTATTTCTTCTTCGCAGCTTTCTTCCATTGCGGCCTTTGTCCCCCTTTTTCTGAATTTTTCTGTGATATCATGCACACCTACGGCCTCCACCTTCTAGACTTCACCCCCAACGCCATCCTCACGATGGTGGTTTTCGCACATCTGTGCGAAAACTATATTGGGATCTATGCAAATGTAGCGCTGTTTAGGCATTTCTTTACGCCTAGAGTAGAGGCCGGCGCTCCCCTCTCCGGAGGAATCTCTTGGGTCTTCCGTCTGAACAAGAAGGAATCCTACTTGCCGGGGGAACTCCACGGCAAGTGGGAGGAGTGGCGCGCGGACTGGTGCTGGGTAGTTGAGGACGAGCCGCAACCTTTCACTGCGCCGCGCACAACAGCCATCGTGCGCGGCAGGGACTGGAGTGAGTTGGATTCGGACGACGTCAAGCTCAACGTCGCCCTCATCAGAATTCTTCGTCTCCGGGTAGCAAAGTTGTCCGTCGGAGAGGTAGGAGCAGATTTCCTCCGCCGCCGCATTGCCCCTCTACAGGATAGGAAGAGGACGGCATGGGAGTACGGCAACGCGGCGGACATAATGAGACTGCGCCCAGGGCTAAACTTCAACTTCACGGCGCTGGAGCTGAAGGGGATGGTCCGGGAACTTTTTAAGCACGACCCGGCCCACCCAGAGTGGTTCAGAGCTCCTCGGGGAGTGGTGCCCTTATGCAACAGCACGGCCCGGGATTCCCTTCGCGCCATGATGCCCGCATGTGACTCGCATGGCGTCGACCGCACATGGATTCCGCCCAAGCCAGTCGTCATCATGAGCTTCTTCGACAACCTGGTGGAGGTGGCGAGAACAAGGATGAGATCAAGGGGCTCACCCGGGACACCACCGACCAGGAGATCGCTTATATAGCTTCTCGGGTAGAAGAGGCCGCTGCAGCCGCAGCGGCAGGAGAGTTTGGCTTCACAGTCGAGGAGGCAGAGGCTGCGAATGCGTCCTGCCAAGCAGAGGAGGCGGAGATCCGCAGGCTGCTGCAGCTTCCTCCCGACGAGCTCGCCGGGGTCCCTTCTTTGAGGTACTCCGGGATCCCCGGAATCGTGACCGAGGCCGCGGCGAGAGGCGGCGTTGCCGGAGGAAACAGAGGCGCCGCAGGATGCGGAGGCGCTGGAGGGGGCGGAGGCGCCGGAGGGAGGACGGTCGCAGGGCAGGGCGCTGGGCCTAGCAAGCCAGCCGAGGAGGAGGAGGAGGAGGAGGACGTCGGGGCCGACGAGGACTCCGACGGGTCTCTGGGGCTCTATGCCGACGACGTCTCCTCGTCATCGGAGACCTCCCCGCCTCGGGCAAGTCCCAAGCGGTCTCCGCTGAAACGTCTCCGCAAGGCGACGACGGGGACGAGGGCGCAGGCGCCCCGACAACAACCAACTCGTCAGGCGGCGCGAGCTACCCGGGGGAGTCAAGCTGCGACGAGGGCGCCCGGCGCACCAACCACGGCGGGGGCGACCCGTACACAGGCCACAGCGGGGGCGACCCGCACACAGGCCACGGCGGAGGCGCCCCGCACGTCAGCGCCAAGCGGAGGAGGGTCTTCACAGAGCGGAGCAGCTGCTCCGCATGTTCCCCGGGCCTCGGCATCCACAGGGGCCGGGTCCTCGCAGCCCCCAGCCCCGGGGTCCGCCAAGCGCGCGAGGGAGTCTTCGCCTCCTGCTCCTCGCGCGGACGCGCCTCAGGTGGCGTTCGACTTCTCCGCCCTGAGCGACGACGACGACGACGAGGAACAGGAGTAAGAACTTGAGGTTTTGTATCTTCTTTAACTTTGTCTTGATTCTTGTTGATTCTGATCTTGCTTCTTGTTTTGATTTCAGGACCCTGGCCCAGCGAGCGGCGAAGAAGGCCAAGGTTCCCGTCGTCGAGGTCGCGGACGACTCGCCCGTCGCGGCGACTGGGGACGCGCCGGAGACGAGCCTGCCGGACCCGAGCGCTGCTCCGAGGAGCAGCCCCCAGCGCAGCCCCCAGCGTGAGTTTGGTTTCCATCCTTCCGCTCGTCGGGCGCGCTTGAGGATCTTGTGTTATGCTTACATCTTGTTGTTCTTGTCTTGTCTTGACTGTCTTGTGCAGAGGTGGAGCCGCAGCTACAGGAGCATTCGGAGGCCGCTCCTGAGGAGCCGCAGGCCCCGCCGTCCCCGCCAAGGACGAGCTCTCCGGCGAGGGAGAGTGCTCCGCCAAGGGCGGGTACTCCGCCAAGGGCGAGTACCCCGCCAAGGGCGAGCAGCCCGGCGAGGGCGGCCACCCCGCCAAGGCAGAGCTCCCCGGCGAGGGAGCCTGCCGCCGACGGAATCCGCCAAGGTAAGTTTTGTAATCTTGTCTTCTTGAATTCGCCTTTTTTGGATATTTGCTTGAACTTCTTCTTCTTTTTCTTCTTCTTCTAGATCCTCCTCCCCCAGAACAGATGGAGACGGAAACCATCGTCGTGGAGGAGGGCGCGCAGGGCGACGGCGGCAACGCCCCTGCCGCTGAGGACACGGCGGGAGCCGCCGAGCCGGCTGTGGAGGAGACTGCTCCGGCCGCAGACGCAGCGGCCGGGGAGGGGGACGGCGGCCATACTGCCAGCCCGGAGGCGGCAGGAGCGTCGAGCGCTGCACCGGCCGCCGACCCCTCCACCGAGAAGGAGCCGTCCGCGTACTATCTTGAGGCCCCCAACGGCGTCTACATCCAGGTGCCGTGGGGATCTTCGTCGCGAGCTCCCGCGGAGGGAGAGGCCTTTGATGGGGAGGTCCTCGCCTCCGCGGGTCTGAAGGTTGTCGAGGCGCCCGGCGAGAGTGACGAGCCCGAGGAGGAGAAGCTGCTCCACCGGCTCCTGGCCCTTTACCGGGCCAGGCAGGCAAAGCTCGCGTCTCGGGAGGCCCTCACCGCCAAGGCCGCCGCTGACATGGAGAAGCGCGCGGCGGAGCTCCGCGCCGCCAACCAGGCTGCCCTCCGCGACGTGGCGGAGGAGCGCGAGAGGCTCGCCGGGGAGTACCAGGAGTGGCTCTTGGAGAAGGCCGAGGCCGAGGAGCAGCAGCGACTCGCCGGAGAAGAGCTGTCCCGGCGAGAAGGAGAGCTCACCCAACGGAAGGTCAACCTCGACTCTCACGAGGAAGACCTTGCCGCCCGGGAGCAGGCCCTTGGCGGAGAGCTGAAGGAGGCGAAGGCCGCCGCGGCTGCTGCGGAGACCGCTAAGGAGGAGCTCGAGGCCAAGGTTGCGCAGCTGGAGGAGTCCCTGAAAGCGAGCGTGGAGAGGGTCACCGCGCTCAACACGGAGCGCGAGAAGGACGCCCACACTAACTCTGAACTCCAGGTGCGTCTCTCTAAGCAGGGCGACGAGCTGAAGGCCGCCAAGGATTCGATTGAGGATCTGGAGCTGAAGGTTTCCACGTTGAAGGACTCGCTTGACGTCGTCCGAGACTGGGAAACCAAGCTGAAGGAAGAGCTCCGCAAGGAGCGAGGCTTGGTGGAGAGCGCCACCACTGCGGCTGAGAACTTCCGCCGGACCGTCGAGGTATGGACCGACGACTTGGTGGCCTCTGCATCCAACATCGACCAGGAGCTGTTGGCGCTGAAGGTTGAGCATCTTATATACTCTCCGGATCCAAACCTCCCCCACAGCGCCAAGCTCAGCCTCTTCTTCAGAGGGATCGCGCCGGCTCTTGCAGATCTTCTGAAGAAGCTCCCCGCGCAACTGGCCGAGGAGTCGCGCCAACTCTGCGCGGGAACCTTGGAGCGCGTTCTGACGAAGATTGTGTACCGCAATCCTGGTATAAACCTCGCCAACGTTCTCCGCAGCTTGCCGGCCGACGCGGATATGGAGGCGCTGAAGGCGCAGGTCGCCCATATTATCGCCAAAGTGAACAAGATCTCCAGGATTGAAGGCGACCGCGTAGACTAGGCCTCCTTTTCCTTTATCTCTTTTGTTGCTGCATAGTGTGCTATGAACTCATTAGTCATTGCAACAAGTTATCCCTTGTAAGATATTTATCTTATTTTGATCAATCAGTGCAATGTTATCTTCCTTGTCTTGGTCCTTTACTTTGTATGCTTTTTACCCTACGCTTCCAGGGAGCTTGCCGGCAAGGGTCCTTTGCCGCGAGCGCTGAGTGCTGGACTCTGAGCGGCCTGCTGGCCAAGATCCTTCCGGCAAGCAACCTTGCCGCAGCTAGTCGCAACGCACTCAGCTTGTTGAGTGAACTCGAAAACGAAATAAGGGCGCGACACTTGTCGCAGCTCACTTAAGTCGTTGAGCATACTCGAAAACAAGATAAGGGTGCGGCTAGCCACGGGTAGGTTCCTCCGCGCACAGGTTTTCCATACAAAGTGTGATTGTTCAAGGAAGACAACTAAAAATTTAAAAATTTGAACTTTCTCAAATTCTAATAACTTAGCTTTTATATATGCTTGCTTCCCGGTAAGGCTTCTCTTTCTTGAACATCACTTGGTTCCTCTTCCATCTCCTTCCCCCCCGGCAAACTTGTGCGCGAGGAGCATTCCTTCTGCTTAAGAGGCAAGGAAAAAGAAGAGGGAAACAAGTATATGGCCTTTCGGCGTGCTAATGCTTATCGGATACGTATGCTGCACAAGAAATGCCAAATAACACATGCAAATAGCGAAGAAAAGCATGGAAAAGGCAAATAGCGCAGAACACAAAAGCTTTACTGATGCACGGGGTCTGCGCCCGGCTTTGTACAAAGGGTTACATGCAACAGCGGCAAGGCTTGTACAAAAGGTGGTTGCCGGAGCGGATCACGGCAACCGCGCCTTATGGGTGAAACTTTCGAAGATGCTCAATGTTCCAGGAGTTGCTCACCGGTAAGCCTTCTTCGGTCTCAAGGCGGACAGCGCCGGGCCTTGTTACTTGTCTCACCCGATAAGGGCCTTCCCACTTCGGCGTCAACTTGTTGGAATTCTTGGCGGACTGAACACGCCGAAGAACAAGGTCGCCTTCCTCGAGACTCCTGGCCTTGACCTTGCGGCTATGGTAGCGACGCAAGGCCTGCTGGTATCGAGCAGCTCGTACAGCAGCCTGGAGACGTTCCTCCTCGAGGAGCAATGCATCATCTTGTCGCAGTTGCTCTTGCTCGAGCTCATCATAAGCGAGCACTCGAGGAGATCCGTATACGAGTTCCGTGGGGAGAACTGCCTCTGCTCCATAGACTAGAGCAAAGGGTGTCTGTCCGGTGGCTCGATTTGGTGTCGTTCTGATTGACCAAAGAGCCACCGGTAGCTCCTCTATCCAGTTTCTTCCGCACTTGTGCAGCCTGTCAAAGGTCCTTGTCTTGAGTCCGCGCAGCACTTCAGCATTTGCCCTCTCCGCTTGACCGTTACTCCTCGGGTGAGCAACAGAAGCGAAACAGACCTTGGCGCCAAGGTCCTGGACATACTGCATGAAGGTGCGACTAGTAAATTGTGTACCGTTGTCGGTGATGATCCTGTTAGGGATTCCGAAACGGCAAACGATCGACCTGAAGAACCTGACTGCTGACTGTGCTGTCACCTTTCTCACTGGTTCCACTTCTGGCCACTTTGTGAACTTGTCGATTGCCACGTACAAGTACTCAAAGCCCCCGACAGCGCGAGGGAAAGGGCCGAGGATATCGAGCCCCCAGACCGAGAAGGGCCAGGACAAAGGGATCATCTGGAGAGCTTGAGCTGGCTGATGAATTTGTTTTGCATGGAACTGGCACGCTTCACACTTGGTTACTAGTGCAGTTGCATCTTGGAGGGCTTCTTGCCAAAAGAACCCTTGCCGGAAAGCTTTCCCGGCAAGCGCCCTTGCGCCAATATGGTGGCCGCATATGCCTTCGTGTATTTCTGCCAACAGCTTCTGTCCATCTTCCCTGGAGATGCACTTCAACCTGACACCGTTGAGTCTTCTTCTGTACAGCTCGTTATCCACGAACTGGTACATACTTGACTGCCTGGTTATCTTCTCTATTTCTTCTGGGTCGTCGGGAAGTTCTCCAGTTTGCAGAAAACGGACGATCTGCTGCGCCCATGCCGGAGCCCGAGGCTCTACGGCAAGGACTAAAGGCATGAGGGCCGCTGCGGGGACCTCAGCTTCTACGGCAAGAATCTCTGGTTCTGCCGGAGCTGATGGTCCCCCGGCAAGCTCGCCGGGGCGAGGCTTGTCGGGAACACTTGCTTCAACTGCACAGATCCTCGGATCTGCAGGAGCAGACTGTTCCTTAGCGTTCTGATTGTTGATCTTGGGGACCTTGGCGGCGGCCTCGGGGAGATCCGCCGGCAAGTAGTCGCCGGAGACCAACTTTCTCTTCTTGGACTGCCCAATTGATGGTGTAACGGATGGCTGAGTTAGCTTGAGCAAGAAGGTCCCTGGTTCCACAGGTAACTTCATCACAGCACACTTCGAAAGGCCATCTGCAATTTCATTCTGAGCTCTCGGGACGTGCTCCATTTGCAGACCTTCAAAGTGCTCTTCAAGCTTCCTCACTTCATCTACATAAGCTTCCATCAAAGGGCTCTGGTAACTCTTGTTAACTTGTCGGACCACCAACTGAGAATCTCCCCGCACAATCAGCTTTCTGATCCCAAGTTTGGCCGCAATCCTGAGGCCGGCGAGCAAACCTTCATATTCAGCAGTGTTGTTTGT
Source organism: Secale cereale (assembly GCA_902687465.1). Classification (NCBI taxonomy): domain Eukaryota; kingdom Viridiplantae; phylum Streptophyta; class Magnoliopsida; order Poales; family Poaceae; genus Secale; species Secale cereale. The sequence goes on along the minus strand of LR738715.1, from coordinate 550,875,053 downwards.
CGCTTGCTCCCTGGGAAAGTGCATCTGGATAACATACTTGAGGTGTTCTCCGGTGGGTGCTATGAGTACCACACCGGCTCCAGCGCCTTGCAGCGAGAAGGCACCATCAAAGTACATTACCCATTCACTTGTCGCTTCTTGTACGGGTACACTTGTCTCTGGAACTTCTTCATCGGGTGTTGGGGTCCATTCAGCTATGAATTCTGCCAAAGCTCGGCTCTGTATGGTTGAGGTACTTTCAAACTTGAGTCCAAAGCTTGATAATTCCAGTGCCCACTCAACGATCCTGCCTGTCGCTTCTGGATTGTGCAATATCCTCTTCAGCGGAAAGCGAGTGACCACTGTTATCTCATGTGCCTGGAAGTAATGGCGCAGCTTTCTCGAGGCCATGAGGAGGCCGAAAAGCAACTTTTGCACCCCGGAGTATCTTGATCTAGCCCCCTGCAAGAGGGAACTCACAAAATACACCGGGCGCTGCACCATCTTCTTCCGCACTTCTTCCTGTTCCTGCGCAGAGTTGTCCTTGTCGGGGCCAGAGCTTGTCGGAGCAGCCCCCTGCTTGTCGCTGGATTCGCTTGCCGGTGGTGCAGACTCCTCGTCGGCCTCCCTCTCCGCTACTAACGCAGCACTAACCACCTGGTTGGTTGCCGCTAGGTATAGCAGCAACTTCTCCTGTGGTCTAGGTGCGACAAGTATTGGAGTGGAGGATAGGTACCGTTTCAAGTCCTGCAGCGCTGCCTCCGCTTCCGGAGTCCACTTCATGGGACCTGCCTTCTTCAAGATTTTGAAGAAAGGTAGGGCGCGCTCTGCAGACTTCGAAATGAACCTACTGAGGGCGGCCACACAACCTGCAAGCCTTCTGACATCCTTGACGCGCTTCGGGGCTTCGATCTGCTTGATGGCTTTAATCTTGTCGGGGTTGGCTTCAATCCCCCTTTGTGACACAAAGAACCCGAGAAGCTTGCCAGAGGGGACTCCAAAAACGCACTTCTCGGGGTTCAACTTAAGCTGTATCTTGCGCAGGTTCTGAAATGTCTCTTCCAAATCTTGGACCAGGGTATCCTTGCTCTTGCTCTTCACCACGATATCATCCATGTAAGCCTCTACATTTCTGTGGATCTGTGGCTCGAAAGCAGTATGCACTACCCTTGCAAATGTTGATCCTGCATTCTTCAGTCCAAATGGCATGCGTATGAAGCAATAAGTGCCACATGGAGTGATAAATGCAGTCTTCTCTTCATCTTCCTTGGCCATGAAAATCTGATGGTAGCCTGAATATGCATCAAGGAAAGAGAGTAGCTCACATCCGGCAGTGGAGTCAACAATCTGGTCAATGCGCGGCAAGGGAAATGGATCCTTAGGACATGCTTTATTCACATCAGTGAAGTCTATACACAGTCTCCACTTCCCGTTGGCCTTGCGCACGACGACTGGGTTTGCCAACCACGTCGGATGGATCACGCCTCTAACTAGGCCCGCTGCTTCTAGTTTCTTGATTTCTTCGGCAATGAATTCTTGGCGCTCCACGGCTTGCTTCCTCACCTTCTGCTTGACGGGACGCGCATGAGGACAAACAGCAAGCTTGTGCTCAATTACCTTCCTGGGAACACCGGGGATGTCAGATGGTTGCCAGGCAAACACATCGACATTCGCCCGCAGGAAGGCAACGAGTGCGCTTTCCTATTTGCTGTCAAGTGTGGCACTGATGGTGAAGGTACCACCAGTGCCGTCCTCCTTGACGGACACCTTCTTGGTTGCCGGAGGAGCGGCCATTCCCTTCTTGCACTTGCCGGTGGAGCTCGATGGAACGTCCTCGACGGCAGCGCAGCACTCCGAAGAGGTGCGGTTGCCGGAGTGGGCCCCAGAGCACTTGCCGGACTTGGTCTTCGTCTTCTTCCCCCCGGGAGCTTCAGCGGCAAGTGTATCCTTCTCCGCTGCGGCTGCTGCATCCCGGTAGATCTTGTCGGCGCAGACAAGCGCATCTTTCTTGTCGCCATGGACAGTGATGACACTTATCGGCCCCGGCATCTTGAGTATGTTGTAGGCGTAGTGGGAAGCTGCCATGAACTTGGCTAGGGCGGGACGGCCGAGTATCCCATTATACGGTAATGGGATATCGGCGACGTCGAATGTGATGCGCTCAGTTCTGAAGTTGAGCTCCCCGCCAAAGGTCACCGGCAAAGTTATCTTCCCCTTGGGCTTGCTCCTCCCTGGGTTGATTCCTTGGAAAGAACCGGTCTCTTCGAGCTCGCCATCTGGGATTTGGAGTTTCTTGATCACAGCAGAGGAGATCAAGTTCAGCCCGGCCCCGCCGTCAACCAACATTTTGGTGACCTTGAGGTTGCGGATGGTGGGTGAGACCAGCATCGGCAAGCACCCGACCGCAGTGGTGCGGTCAGGGTGATCCTCAAGATCAAAAATGATGGGCGTGCTGGACCATTTGAGGAGCCTGCGCGACTCCACGGGCGGCTCTGCTGCGTTCACTTCCTGCACCCACTGCTTGAGTTGGCGGTGGGAAGTGTGCAGAGAGGCGCCGCCGTCGACGCACAGGACCTCCGTGGCCTTCTGGAACTCCTGCTCGCTGTTATCCTCATCCTCCATGTCATCATCGTCGTCTTCTTCGTCCTTGTCGCGGCCCCGGGGAGGTCGGTCACCTTGCCGCTGCTTGGCCTTGCCGCGGCGTCCTCCCCGGCCGTTGAATGGCCGCTTCTTGCTTGGTTCTCCTCCGCCACCTTGGGCCTTCTCCTTGTCGCGCCTCTCGTACTCAGCTTTCTGCTGCTCGACGAGGTACTCGACGCGTTTGCAGTTGGAGAGGTCGTGGCCCTTGGTGCGGTGGATCTTGCAGTATTGCTTGTCGGAGCCGTCCTGCTTGTCGGCTGCCGCTACAGGGGCAGGCTCCTTGCCGGAGCCGCCAGCCTGTGTTTGCTTGGCGGGAGCCTCCTTGCCGGACTTCTCGACGGCAAGCACCTCCTTCTTGTTCTTCCTTCTGTTGTTCCGCCGCCGGCTCTTCTTTGCCGGGGCGGCGTCGTCGCTGTCGCTTCCCCCTGCGCCAACATCCTCTCCGGGGAGTCTCCTCCCCTCTTCGGCGCGCGCTCACTTATCAGCTAGAGCATAGAGCTCGCTGACATCCCGTATCTTGGTCATGGCCATTTCTTCACGCATGCGGCGGTTACGCACGTTCTGGTGGAACGCGCTGATAACCGCAGCAGGGTGGACGTCGGGGATGTTGTGCTGCACACGACTGAAGCGTTGGATGTACTTGCGCAGGGGTTCTCCTTCCTTCTGGGCCAGAATGTGGAGATCACTCTCCTGGCCGTGGGGTTTGTGGCCGCCCGTGAAGGCGCCAACAAACTGGTGGCAAAGATCTGCCCAAGAAGAAATGGAGCCTTCCGGCAAGTGCATAAGCCAAGAACGGACGTTTGGCTTAAGCACTAGCGGGAAGTAGTTCGCCAATATCTTCTCGTCGCGCCCCCCGGCAGCCTGCACCGCGATGGTGTAAATGCTGAGGAATTCCGAGGGGTGCGTCTTGCCGTCGTACTTCTCCGGTACGTCGGGCTTGAAGTTCTTCATGCTGGGCCACTGGACGCGCCGCAACTCGCGGGTAAACGCAGGGCAACCTGCCGCGTACGGCAAGTCGCCTGGTTCACCGGGCGCGCGCGTGTCGACAGCGGCTCCAGCTCGCTGATCTGATTGTCGCCGAGCTTCTCGGCGGCGCTCGAGCGTCGTTCGAGCGTCTTCTTGTCGCCGGTCGTCAAGGACTTGGCGCTGGTCCCGACGAGCCCGTGGATCCGACGACGCCGTGGAGCCGTCGTCGGCGTTGGTCCGGCGGGGCGGCGTCTTCTGCTTCTGCGACGGGGAGTGCACGGTGGTTGCACCCCCGGCGGTCTTGTCGCCGTCGGCCTTCGTCTTCTCGACTTGCCGTGGTCGCGAGGTCGCCGGCTGCTGCGGCGTATCGTTGTTGGCGAAGGCAATCAGGCTCTGGATGGTTGCCCTCCAGTCTTCGGCCTTGTCTGCCGCTGGAGGGAAGTCGAGGAGCAGTTGCGCCCTTGCGAGCGCTTCTGCTGGAGAGGAGGGGAGCGGGGCGAGCGGTGCGAGGAGCGGGATATGCTCGGACTCCTAACAGGGTTAGAAGGAGCAGGGTCCCGCCCCGGCGACCGCGCCTTGCTCGTGCCAGGACGATGGCCCGGAGCATCCCGCGAGCCTCCGGTTTGCCCTTGGCCCAGCAAGCGGATGCCACCTCCTGTGGCATGGCGCTGCTGGGTTGTCGTTTGCTGAGATGGACGTGGCGCGTCCACGGAGACCGAGGCTCGGTCGTCCGTCTTGTCCTTGGATTTGGTGGCGCCGCGAGTTTCCTCGCCGGCGACCACCCTTCCGACGGCGTCTCCCCCGCCCACCGTTGGTTCCGGTGGCGGCGGATGAGACGCAGACGGGCCTGCGACCTCCGAAACCTTCTTCTTCGGGGCCATGGCGCAGTTTTTGATGAAGCTGACGAATTTGGAGAGGTTGATGAAGAATGCGCCCGCGTGAACGCCGGATCAGGTTCGCACAACCTCGACGCCCCCTACCTGGCGCGCCAAAGATGTCGGGGGAAACTGTCCACCACGAGCACCTATGGGACCGGAGCCCCTTGTTCTTACGGTAAGGGAGCGGAGGGAGCACAAAGAGCAGATCGTAGTGAGCACGCGGGCAGTTTACCCAGGTTCGGGCCGCGATGGACGCGTAAAACCCTACTCCTGCTTTGTTTGTATTGAGTTGGGAAGCTCGGGAGCTTGAAGAACTAGCTACACCGAGCGTATGAGCGATCTAGGTTCCGAACCCTTTCTACGTTGTGCATGGGCCTCCTTTTATAGCTCAAGGGGTCACCGACAGGTGTCAACGTAGGAGAAAGGGTAAAAATGTAATAGTGGTGGTAGTTGTAACAGTGCGGGAATAGTGGAGCAACAGTGCATGAACAGTGGTCATCACCTACTTTGACAGTGGGGGACAAGAGCATTTAATGCCCGTCGCCGTCGACCCCAAAAGCGCCCGCCCTTGCGTCTCCGTTTGCCACGGCGATGGCTTTACCACCGTGGAGTGCCACCGTGTCCCCCAGGCTGCACAGCCATCCGCCACGCGTCCCTGGAGTGGCCCCAGGGCGACGCGTGGTTCGATGAGCTGGAGCGCGGGCACACAGCGTAACTTTCCCCGGCAAGCACCTTCCCGGGGTCTTGACCTTGCCGGGCCCGGGAGCTTGTCGGGCTCTAAAGCTTCTCGCTCTCCGGGCCCTGCCGGGGCGCATGTCGCGCCGAGGCATGTCTTCTGAAGTGTAATCTTCTGGCCTTCCTGGCAAGCTCCTCTTGCCAGGGTCTTGTGCTAGTGAGGTAATCCTGAGCCTGGGACGGCCTTCCCGACAAGCTCCACTTGCCGGGGTCTTGATCTTCTGTCTTGTATACTTTGTTTTTGAATGGTTTTATATGTAGCAGGAAGGTCTCCGGCAAGTGCGTGGTAGGCCCTGCCGCGGGAAGCTGCTACTGCCCGTGCACAAGTTGGGGTACTGAGGTACCCCTACCTTAGTACACCGATAAAGTGAGGTTAGCGATAATGTTGGAGATGAAAGACGGGATGCCTTCCGGGGCATCGCCAAGCTTAGTTGCTTGGGTATTCCTTTAATATTTCATTTTGGTGCCTTGGCAATCCCCAAGCTTGGGGTCTTTCCGCTCTTTATTCTCCTCATATCCATATCTCACCCAAAACTTGAAAACTTCAATCACACAAAACTTAACAAAACTTCGTGAGATGGGTTAGTATGATAAAACAAAACATTCACTTTGGGTACCGTGAAAGACAAGATTCATAATTCTTCTCACACAATTCCTACTGTAGCATATCATTTCTACAATTTATATTGATCAATATAAGCCATAGAAACTAGAAAACAAGTAAACTATGCATTGAAAAAAGAATCTGTCAAAAATAGAATAGTCTGTAATGATCTGCACATTCACCATACTTATGATAAAATATTGAAAAATAAGACCACGTGAAAAATTTGTATAATAATCTTATGCAAAAAGAATTAACTTAAAATCACTCTTCTGTTAAAAATGAGAATTTTTCTCGTGAGTGCAAAAGTTTTCTGTTTTTTCAGCAAGATCAAATCTACTATCACCCAACATGATCCTAAGGCTTTGCTTGGAAATTTATTGAAACAAAAGCTACAGAACATGATTACTACAGTAGCATAATCATGTGAACACGCAAAAACAGTAGGTATAGTGTTGGGTTGTCTCCCAACAAGCGCTTTTCTTTAATGCCTTTTAGCTAGGCATGAAGAGTTCAATGATGCTCGCATAAAAGATAAAAGTTGAAACATAACAAGAGCATCATGAATCATAAGTTCCTCTCTCATAATAATTTTCGATAGCATCATGCATAGATTTATCCATATAACCATCATATAAAGCATTCTTTCCATGATCCAAAAGCATAGAAGATTTATCACTCTTTATGGCATACATGTCATCATAATAATCATCATAAGTAGCAACTTTGTTCTCATCATAGTTAATTGAAACCTCTTCCAAAATAGTGGATGTATCACTAAATAAAGTCGTTACCTCTCTGAATCCACTTTCATCAATATTGTAACAAGATTCAACACCCTCCAAATTAATTGGATCACTACAACCTAGAGTTGACACTCTTCCAAACCCACTTTCATCATTGTAATCATCATAAATAGGAGGCATGCTAACATCATAGTAATTTTTCTTATCAAAAGTAGAAGGAATTGAAGGATCATATTCATTATGCAAAGCATCCCCAATCTTGGGACAAGCATTATTTTATGCAAATAAATCTTCAAACATTTCATACTCATCAAACATAGCATCCCCAAGCTTGTGGTTTTGCATATCATCATAATCATTCTTATCAATAGCATGAATGGCACCAATACTATATCAAACATTATTATCATATTCTTCCAAGCAAGTGCCAAAAATATTTTTAATATCATAAAAGACATCATTGTCTTCCTAAGCATAATCATTACAACAAGTATTAGGCATCACAAAATCATACTCATTATCATCATCTTCCCTCGACTTATTTGATTCACTATCACGAGGCACAATGGTGATATGAGCAATATTACTTGGGAGAGTTACCTTTTTACCTCTAGTTTTTCTTCTTTTCTTTTTCTTCTTCACCACCTCACATGTGGGTTTAATCAATTTTTTCGAGCTTCTTGTTGAAGAGATTGATTGGATAGGAAGCTCCTCCTCGTTACCTGATTCATCATAATAAACACTAGGATGGTATTGGGAAACATTTTCCCTTTCATTAGTACTCTCTTCATGTTCCATTTGTTTTCTTGCCTTTAGGTACTTGGCAATATAAGGATTCTCAATGCAATTTACCGCACAAAACATATAAATTTCTTCTTGATCAAAATCAAGAAATCTCTCAGGATTTGGAAAACCCTTAGTTATACATTTTATTTCATCATACCCCAAAATAAGAGTAAGCTCTTTATGATGCTCAAGGGTAATCAAGTTATCACAATTTTTGGACATGATTTGATTATGAAATAATTTGCATTGGAGATTTAAATGACCATGTTCACTGCAAAGTTCACAAGGATGGCGAAAAAAATACATCTATCAGCACAATCATCTAGCCTCTCTTGCATCTTTTTCGTTTCTAAATATGGATGCTTCTTACAAAATCTATCTTCCCTTTTTGGTGTGCAATTGCAGTCCCAATTCACTCCACAAAAATTGACATTCTTATAGGAGCATTTTTCTCATGACTAGTGCAACAATTATTAGCATTTCCGATATTCAAGGAATTCATACTAACAACATTGCAATCATGCTCATCATTCAAATATTTTGTGTCAAACATTTTATTGACTTCTTCTTCTAACAATTGAGCACAATTTTCCGATCCATCATTTTCAAGAAATATATTATAAAGATGATCAATAATATGATGCGACCTCAATTCTATTTTTTATAGTTTTCTGTTACAGAACCAAACTAGCGATAAAACAAGAAACTAAAAGATTCAATTGCAAGATCTAAAGATATACCTTCAACCACTCACCTCCCCGGCAACGGCGCCAAAAAAGAGCTTGATGTCTACTACACAACTTGTTCTTGTAGAGTCGTGTTGGGCCTCCAAGCCCAGAGTTTTGTAGGAAAACAGCAAATTTCCCTCAAGTGGATGACCTAAGGTTTATCAATCCGTGGGAGGTGTAGGATGAAGATGGTCTCTCTCAAACAACCCTGCAACCAAATAGTAAAAAGTTTTTGTGTCCCCAACACACCAAATACAATGGGAAATTGCATAGGTGCACTAGTTCGGCGAAGAGATGGTGATACAGATGTAATATGGATAGTAGATATTGATTTTTGTAATAGTAACAATAAAAAACCGCAAGGTAGTAAGTGATAAAATGGAGCACAAACGGTATTGCAATGCTTGAAAATGAGGCCTAGGGTCTGTACTTTTGCTAGTGCAATCTCTCAACAATGCTAATACAATTGGATCATATAACCATCCCTCAAAGTGCGATGAAGAATCACTCCAAAGTTCCTATCTAGCGGAGAACATAAGAAGGAATTGTTTGTAGCTATTCTTTCCGATCGATCTATCCAAGAGTTCGTACTAAAATAACACCAAGTTATTCTTTCCGATCGATCTATCAAGAGTTCGTACTAAAATAACACAAGTTATTCTTTTCGATCGATCTATCAGGAGTTCATACTAAAATACACCAAAACAAATTCAGATTCATAATACTCAATCCAACAAAAAGGACCTCAAAGAGTGCCCCAAGATTTCTACCGGAGAAACAGAGACAAGAATGTGCATCAACCCCTATGCATAGATTACCCCAATGTCACCGCGGGAATGCGCAAGTTGAGTGCCAAAACACATATCAAGTGAATCAATATGATACCCCATTGTCACCACGAGTATTCAATTGCAAGAAATATGTCAAGTGTTCTCAAATCCATAAAAGTATTCAATCCGATAACCATGAAATCTCAAAGGGAAAAAATCAATTCATCACAACAAGAGTAGAGAGGGGAGAAACATCATATGATCCATCTATGTTAACAAAGCCCATGATATATCAAGATTGTTACATCTCGAGATCGCTAGAGAGAGAGAGAGAGAGAGAGAGAGAGAGAGAGAGAGAGATTAAACACATAGCTACTGGTACAAACCCTCAGCCCCGAGGGTGGACTACTCCCTCCTCACCATGGTGTCTACCGGGATGATGAAGATGGCCACCGGTGATGATTTCCCCTTCCGGCGGAGTGCCAGAAAGGGCTCTAGATTGGATTTCGTGGACTACAGAGCCTTGTGGTGGCGGAACTTCTGATCTAGGTTCACCCCGAAGGGTTCAGAATATTTGTGAATTTATAGGGTAAAGAGGGGGTGTGGGAGGCCACCGAGGTGAGCACAACCCACCTGGGCGCTAGGGGGGCCTGGCGCACCCTGGAGGGTTGTGACCCCCTCGGGCACCCTCGAGGTGCAGCTCTGGCCTATTGGGTGTCTTCTGGCCAATAAAAAATCTCCAAAAAGTTTCACGGTGTTTGGACTCCGTTTGATATTGATTTCTTGCGATGTAAAAAACAAGCAAAAAACAACAACTGGCACTGGGCACTCAATAGGTTAGTCCCAGAAAATGATATAAAGTTGCTATAAATTGATTGTAAAACATCCAAGAATGATAATAAAACAACATGAATTCATAAATTATAGATACGTTGGAGACGTATCACTTGTCAGGCTCGGGGACACGTTGTGGATGAAGGCACACATTGGTGTTGCCAGCATCGGGAAAGCGTAGACGAGGGACCACCACGAGTTGTAGGCCATGTCAAGGAGTCAGATGGGCTAGAGAAGGAGACTCGACGATGGTTGTGGCGCCAATCGGCATGGGGCCGATGTCACCAATGGTGGTCGGAGTAGACGAAGTGGTCGTGGTAGATGACGACGACGCCGGTAACAGGCTGGTGCTGGACGAAGACGAAGGGGGGTGGACGGGCGGCGACGGCGGCCGAAGAAGAGCGGCGGCGGCCTGATGATGGCAGCAGTGCTTGAAGTAGGTGAGGAACTCGACAGCGGGATGAAGACTAGCACGGACAATGGCGTCCCCGCGCTAGGGGAGGCAGCACTACACATACCGCGGGAAGTAGACATGCGGGGATGGTGAAATGGTCCATGTGCCGCGGCACTACGACCCGAATGGGTGACGTTGCGGTAGCACGCATGTTGGGGCGATGACGAAAAGACCTCAGGGCGGCGGCTTGGACCGTGTGCCATGTCGTTACGACCGAAAGGGGCGACGCAGCAGCGGCGCATGAACGTTGTAGCCGCGGGGACGGAATTAGGCGACGGCGGGGACCGCATGCCGCAATACTACGGTGCGAAGGGGTGATGCTGCAGCGACTCGCGAGTCAGTGCAGCTGCGGAGAGAACCATGGGGCGATGGCGCTGCGGCCTGATGAGGTGACACAGTAGCAGCCCATTGCTCGATTGGTGGAGGGGCGCGTTGTACTCGGGACAGTCTTCACGGGACCTGCGGAGGCGCGCACAATGATGTCTACTACAGAACTTTATTTTTGTACACTCGTGTTGGGCCTCGAAGCACAGAGATTTGTAGGACCGTAGCAATTTTCCCTCAAGTGGATGACCTAAGGTTTATCCATCCATGGGAGGCATAGGATGAATATGTCCCCTCTCAAACAACCCTGCAACCAAATAACAAAGAGTCTCTTGTGTCCCCAACACACAAAATACAATGGTAAATTGTATATGTGCAGTACTTCGGCGAAGAGATGGTGATACAAGTGTAGTATGGATAGTAGATATTGATTTTTGTAATAGGAACAATAAAAAACAGCAAGGTAACAAGTAACAAAAGTGAGCACAAACAGTATTGCAATGCTTAGAAACAAGGCCTAGGGTTCATACTTTCACTAGTGCAATCTCTCGACAATGCTAATATAATAGAATGCGGTGGTAGTAGACAAAAGAAGGGAAGAAAGTCTCACATCAACTAGGCAAACTAATGGACTATGGAGATGTCCATCAATCGATATCAATGTGAGGAGTAGGGATTTGTAGAGTTGCCAGAGCTCAAAGCTTAAATTGAGAGAGAAAATTATTTCGGGAGGTATACTTTTCCCACCAACGAAAACGACTAAAGGTTCCCAACACTTCCCATGCTATATATATCATGGGCGGTTTACAAACATAAAACAAAGTTTATTCCTTTTCCACCAAACTTTCACAAGCCATGGCTAGCCGAATCCACGGTTGCCTTGCATACAAACACTTTCCAAGGAATTTATTATTTGACAACACAAAGTAAATTTGTTTTTCATTTCGGGACTGGGCATCCCTAATACCTTTGCCTTACTCTCGTGCAATGACAAGTGAATAAACTCTCATCGTGATAATAACGCATCTAGCATGGAAAATATTGGCCACCCCTCACCGCCTCGTGAACGGTACGGGCACACAAAAGGGAAATTTATTTTGAAAATTAGAGATGGCACATACAAATTTGCTTAGAGCGACAAGGGAATACCTCATATAGGTAGGTATGGTGTCTGTTTTGAGGAAGGTATAATAAGGTTTATGCACCGGCGAAAATTGCGCGGCACAAGAGAGGCTAGCAATTATGAAAGGGTGAGAGTGTGTATAATCCATGGACTCACAATAGTCATAAAGAACTCATATACTTATTGCAAAAGTTTACTGGCCCTCGAAGCAAAGTAATACTATGCATGCTCCTAGGGGGGAGGTCGGTAGGAGCTAACCATCACGCGCCCCCAACCTTCACACAAAGATAGGACAATCATGGATAAATTGTGATCCAACTTCCCGGCATAACGAGAGACTATACGTGCATGCTTCGGGAATCACAAACCTTAACACAATTATCTTACTAAAGCATAATTACCCATTAACATGACTCACATATCATATCATCATGTCTCAAAACTATTACAAGGAATCAATTTTATTTTGTGCAATGATCTTCATGAAAGTATTTATTTTATCCTCCTTGGATATCTATCATATTGGGACTAATTTTATGTGTTGCTTGATAAGATGAAAGAAATATAAGTGAAGAACATGAGCATAATATTTCTTTATCTCAAATTAATCTAAGTGAAGCAAGAGAGAATTTCTTTAAAAAAGTCACACCGTGCACAAGAAGATAAGTGAAGCACTAGAGCAACGGTGCTAGAAAATAGCTTCTTTGACGGGATGTGAATGCTGTTTATCTAGCTTTTCCGGCAACTATTTGGGGGCTCTAATTTATTTTAAAAACTTTTGGATCTAAGTATTTTATTAAAACAACAAGCAAACAAAATAAAATGACATTTCAAGAATAGCAAATCTCATGTGAAGAAGCAAAAACTTAGGATCAACCGATACTAACTGATAATTGTTGATGAAGAAAGGGGGGATGCCTATTGGGGCATCCCCAAGCTTAGATGCTTGAGACTTCTTCAAATATTATCTTGGGGTGCCTTGGGCATCCCCAAGCTTGAGCTTTTGTGTCCTTTTAATTCTTCTCATATCACGGTTTCCCTACACAAAACTCAACAAGAACTCGCGAGATAAGTTAGTATGAATCAATGCAAAACCTTATCATTATCTACTGTATAAAATCACTAATATTATTATTGAACATTGCATACTAAATGCCTCTGCATATTTAATACTCCTATCTTCAAATAGAATCATTAAACAAGCAAACATATTCAAACAATGCAAACATAACATCAATCTGCTAAAACAGTGCAATATCTAAAGAGTAGAATTGTTCTCATACTTAACCACGTTACAGAGAACATATTCATGCAAACTTTTTAAAAAAATTCAAGATTTTATCACGTTCTAACTATCCAGAAGAATTCAGACAATGATAGAAAACTTTCTATTTTCAAACAGCAACTTATAGACTTGCAAAATAAGCATGGTAAAGGCTATCCTTGACACTTTTATAGAAATAAAAGATGCAAAACATTATTCTAAATACCAGCAAGCAAATACTAACAAATAAAATGATGCTCCAAGCAAAACTCATATCATGTGACGAATAAAAATATAGCTTCAAGTGAGGTTACCGATAATGTTGGAGACGAAAGAGGGGATGCTTTCCGGGGCATCCCCAAGTTTGTTTCTTGGGTATTCCTTGAATATTACCTTGGGGTGCCTTGGGCATCCCCAAGCTTAGGGTCTTGTCACTCCTTATTCTCATCATATCGATATCTCACACAAAACTTGAAAACTTCAATCACATAAAATTTAAGAAAACTTTGTGAGATGGGTTAGTATGATAAAACAAATCATTCACTTTGGGTAATGTAAAAGACAAGATTCATAATTGTTTCCACACAATGCGTACTATAGCATATCATTTATACAATTTATATTGATCAATATAAGCCATAGAAACTAGAAAACAAGAAAACTATGCATTGAAAACAAAATCTGTCAAAAATAGAACAGTCTATAATGATCTGAACATTCTCCATAAATCTGCAACGCCAAAAAACTTGAAAAAATATGACCTTGTGAAAATTTTGTATATTAATCCTATCCAAAAAGAATCAACTTAAAAGCACTATTCTGTTGAAAACGAGAATTTTCCTCGTGAGCGCAAAAGTTTCTGTTTTTCAGCAAGATCAAATCTACTAACACCCAACATGATCTTAAGGCTTTGCTTGGCACTTTATTGAAACAAAAGCTATAAAACATGATTACTACAGTAGCATAATCATGTGCACACACATATACAGTAGGTATGAGTGTTGGATTGTCTCCCAACAAGTGCTTTTCTTTAATGCATTTTAGCTAGGCATGAAGATTTCAATGATGCTCACATTAAAGGTAAAGATTAAAACACAAAGAGAGCATCATGAAGAATATGACTAGCACATTTGAGTCTAACCCACTTCCTATGAATATGCATTTTGTGAGCAAACAACTTTTGGGAGCAAGAATCAACTAGCATAGGAAGGCTAAACAAGCAAAACTTCAAGATTTTCAACATAAAGAGAGGAAACATGGTATTATTGAGATACCCACAAGCATATGTTCTGATACGTCTCCAACGTATCTATAATTTTTGATTGTTCCATGCTATTATATATTCTGTTTTGGATGTTTAATGTGCTTTATTATACACTTTTATATTATTTTTGGGACTAACCTACTAACCCAAGGCCGAGTGCAAATTGTTGTTTTTTTGCCTATTTCAGTGTTTCGCAAAAAAAGGAATATTAAACGGAGTCCAAACGGAATGAAACATTTGGGAGAGTTATTTTTGGAACGATATCTTCACGAGAGACTTGTAGTACCAGTCAGAGAAGAAACGAGGTCCCCACGAGGGAGCAGGGCGCACCCAGGGGGTAGGCGCGCCCCCACCCTCGTGGGCCCCATGTTCCTCCACCGACGTACTTTTTCCTCCTATATATACCCATATACCCCGAAAACATCGAGGAGCACAAAGAAACCCTAATTCCACCGCCATAACCTTCTGTTCCCGTGAGATCCCTTCTTGGTGCCTGTTCCGGAGCTCCGCTAGAGGGGACATCAATCACGGAGGGCTTCTACATCAACACCATAGCCTCTCCGTTGAGTTGTGAGTAGTTTACCACAGACCTTCGGGTCCATAGTTATTAGCTAGATGGCTTCTTCTCTCTCTTTGGATCTCAATACAAAGTTCTACTCGATCTTCGAGGAGATCTATTTGGTGGAATCTTTTTGCGGTGTGTTTGTCGAGATCCGATGAATTGCGGGTTTATGATCAAGATTATCTATGAAGAATATTGGATTCTTTTCTGAAATCTTTTATGTATGATTATAATATCCTTGCAAGTCTCTTTGAATTATTGGTTTGGTTTGGCCTACTAGATCTATAGTTCTTGCATTGGAAGAAGTGCTTGGCTTTGGGTTCAATCTTGCGGTGTCCTTTCCCAGTGACAGTAGGGGCAGCAAGGCACGTATAGTATTGTTGCCATCGAGGATAAAAAGATGGGGTTTGTATCATATTGCTTGAGTTCATCCCTCTACATCATGACATCTTGCTTAAGGCGTTACTCTGTTCTTATGAACTTATTACTCTAGATGTATGCTGGATAGCGGTCGATGTGTGGAGTAATAGCAGTAGATGCAAAATCGTTTCGGTCTACTTGTCATGGACGTGATTCCTATATACAATGATCATGCCTAGGTATTTTCATAACTATGCGCTTTTCTATCAATTGCTCGACAGTAATTTGTTCACCCACCGTAGAATTCTTCTATCATGAGAGAAGCCACTAGTGAAACCTATGGCCCCCGGGTCTATCTTTATCATATTACTTTCCTGTCAACTAGCCAATTTCTGTCGTCGTTGCTTATTTGCTTTATTTACTTTCTGTTCCTATACCAAAAATACTAAAATATTATCCTATCCTATCTATCAGATCTCACTCTCGTAAGTGACCCTGAAGGGATTGACAACCCCTTATCACATTGGCTGCGAGGTTCTTATTTGTTTGTGCAGGTGCGTGGGACTCGCGCATGGTCTCCTACTGGATTGCTACCTTGGTTCTCAAAAACCAAGAGAAAAACTTACGCTACTATGCTACATCACCCTTTCCTCTTCGAGGGAATACAACGCAAGCTCGAGAAGTAGCAAGAAGAATTTATAGCGTCGTTGCCGGGGAGATCTACGCAGAAGTCATATACCAAGTACCTATAACAAACCCTTATCCCTCGCATTACATTATTTGCCTCTTGCTTTCCTCTCCCCCACTTCACCCTTACCTTTTTATTTGCCTTTTTCCGATCGCCTTTTTGTTTGCTTGTGTTGCCGTGTGCCTTCTATTTGCTTTCATCTTAGCTTGTTAAAAATCTATTGATATGGATCGGCTTAAAGTGTTCTACTTGGATAATCTTCAATCCTTATGCTCTCGTGCTGAAACCCCAACTATCCTAGTTGATGGGAAATCTTTAGATGAGCATGTTCATTTTGTGCATCACCGTTTGTCTGAAAAAGGGAGACTCTTATGGGATCAAATAAACATATTGCTGTGTTATGCTTGGAATCTTTGTGAAATTTATGATTTTACTTGTTGCTCTAAGAACCCTAAAAAACATATCCCCTACCTATGTGAGTTTAATGATAATGAAATATTATCTTCTTATGCAGAGGGTGTTTATAGTTACTATGATATCGAACAAATTGAAGAATTTGTTGCTTTTAAGGGTGTTTATGAAGTTGCTTCTTTCATTGAAAAGTATGATATTACTCTCTAAGAATATGAAAATTTTGACATACTTAAATATTGCTTTGAAAACTATGCTCATAATGTCTATGTCAAAGAATTTATTGAAAGAATGACCGTTGCTTTGGAAGAAAATAATGATATGCACGAATCTATAGATAATTATGATTCTGATGATTTGACTGGAATATCCCTTGATGAACATGATGCTTGCTATTCTTGTGGCCATGATGCCAATATTTATGAAGATGAATTTGCTATAGTTCCTTATGTTAAACAGGAGATCATTGCTATTTTACCCATACTTGATAGTTCCTTCGATGAAAAGCATGATTGCAATGATGTTATTATAAATTCTCTTAATGTCAATTGTGTTAATGATATTGACCTCAAGCTTGGGGATGCTAGTTTTGCTATGACTACTATTTGTTGCAATGATCATGATTGGGGTGATTCTTCTTATGATCTTGAAAATTTATTTAAGCCCCAAGATATATATGAGATTGATAATAATGTTTGCAATAATATTGAAGGTGGGTTTGGAAGAGTGTCAACTTTAGATCCCACATATTTGGAGAATGTTCAATCTTATGAAATTTTTGATAAAAGTTGGTTTGGAGAGGTCATGACTTTAGTTAATGTTAATCCCACTATTATGGAAGAGTGTCAACTTCGCATGCATGTGGATCGTGTTGAGAATATGTTTTGTGATAGCCATATTGTTGAATTTGCTTATGATCCTACATACAATTACTATGAGAGAGGAAAATATGGTTGTAGGAATTTTCATGTTACTAAATTACCTCTCGTTATGTTGAGATTGCTATTGGCTCTTTCTTCTTCCTTGCATAGCTAGATCTTGATTGTCTTGCTATTTTGTTTCCCTATAAAATGCCTATGCATAGAAAGTATGTTAGACTTAGATCTGATTTTCACATGCTTTATGATGCTATTTTTGTGCCTCAATTCTTATCTTTCATGTGAGCATCATTGAAATCTCAAGCCGATCTTAATGGCTATAAAGCAAGAGCTTGTTGGGAGGCAACCCAATTTTATTTTCTTTGTTTTTGCTTTGGTTTAGGAATAAATATTGCATCTAGCTTCTGTTTAGAGGTGGTTTTGTGTTTTAATTAGTGTTTGTTCCAAGTAGAACCTTTGGGAAGACTTGTGTGAAGTTTATGTGATCATGTTGTAAAAAACAGAAACTTTAGCGCTGACGAGATTGGCTGTAATTTTTTACTAGAGAGTGCTTTTTAGTTGATTCTTTTTGCAGATATTAATAGAAAAATTCCTCACGTCCACCAATTTTTTTTAGAGTTACAGAAGTATTCGAAAGTTACAGATTACTACAGATTGTTCTGTTTTTGACAGATTCTGTTTTTTGTGTGTTGTTTGCTTATTTTGATGAGTCTATGAGTAGTATCGGGGGTATGAATCATGGAGAAGTTGGAATACAGTAGGTTTAACACCAATATAAACAAAGAATGAGTTCATTACAGTACAATTGAGTGGTGGTTTGTTTTCTTATACTAACGGAACTCATGAGAATTTTGGCTAAGTTTTGTGTTGTGAAGTTTTCAAGTTTTGAATATGGATTTGATGGACAATGGAACAAAGAGTGGCAAAAGCCTAAGCTTGGGGATTCCCAAGGCACCCCAAGGTAAAATTCAAGGACAAACAGAAGCCGAAGCTTGGGGATGCCCCGGGAAGGCATCCCCTCTTTCGTCTTCGTCTATCGGTAACTTTACTTGAGACTATATTTTTATTCACCACATGATATGTGTTTTGCTTGGAGCGTCATGTAGGATTTGAGTCTTTGCCTTTTAGTTTGACACAATTATCCTTGCTGGACACACTATTTGAGAGAGATAAATATGATTTAGAATTTGTTAGAATACTCTATGTGCTTCAATTATATCTTTTGAGCTAGATAGTTTTGCTCTAGTGCTTCACTTATATTTTTAGAGCACGGTGGTGGTTTTATTTTGTAGAAATAATCGATCTCTCATGCTTCACTTATATCTATTTGAGAGTCTCTTAGAACATCATGGTAATGTGCTTTGGTTATAAAACTAGTCCTAATATGATAGGCATCCAAGATGAGTATAGTAAAAACTTTCATACAAGTGCATTGAATACTATGAGAAGTTTGATACATGATGATTGTTTTGAGATATGAGGATGGTGATATTAGAGTCATGCTAGTGGAGTAATTGTGAATTTGAGAAACACTTGTGTCAAAGTTTGTGATTCTCGTAGCACGCACGTATGGTGAACCGTTATGTGATGAAGTTGGAGCATGATTTATTTATTGAGTGTCATCCTTTGTGTGGAGGCCGGGATCGTGCGATGGTTAACTCCTACCAACCCTTCCCCTAGGAGCAGGCGTTGGATACTATGTTTTGATAACTCGTAGATTTTTGCAATAAGTATATGAGTTCTTTATGACTAACGTTGAGTCCATGGATTATACACACTTTCACCCTTCCACCATTGCTAGCCTCTCTTGTACCGCGCAACTTTCGCCGGTACCATGCACCCACCATATACCTTCCTCAAAACAGCCACCATACCTACCTATCATGGCATTTCCTAGCCATTCCGAGATATATTGCCATGCAACTTTCCACCGTTCCGTTCATATGGCACGCTTCATCATTATCATTCACATAGAGTCATATTTTGTTCTAGCTTCGAGTTGTAAGTAAATAAAAGTGTGATGATCATCATTACTAGAGCATTGTCCTAGTGAGGAAAGGATGATGGAGACTATGATTCCCCCACAAGTCGGGATGAGACTCCGGACGAAAAAGAAAAAAAAGGGAGAGAGGCCATACAAAAAAGAAAAAAAGGAAGAGAAAAGGCCCAAAGAAAAAAAAAGAAAAAAGAGAAAAAAAGAGAGAAAGGACAAATAAAAAAAGAGATGGCCCAAAAAAAGAGAGAGGGGGGCTAAAAAAAAGGGAAAGTCCCTCCAAAAAAAGAAGAGAGAAGGGACAATGCTACTATCCTTTTCCACACTTGTGCTTCAAAGTAGTACCATAATCTTCATGATATAGAGTCTCTTGTTTTGTCACTTTCATATACTAGTGGGAATTTTCATTATAGAACTTGGCTTGTATATTCCAATGATGGGCTTCTTCAAAATGCCCTAGGTCTTCATGAGCAAGCAAGTTTGATGCACACCCACTTAGTTTCTTTTGAGCTTTCATACACTTATAGCTCTAGTGCATCCGTTGCATGGCTGTCCCTACTCACTCACATTGATATATATTGATGGGCATCTCCATAGCCCATTGATACGCCTAGTTGATGTGAGACTATCTTATTCTTTTGTCATCTCCACAGCCACCACTCTATTCCACATAGTGCTATATCAATGGCTCACGCTCATGTATTGCGTGAAAGCTGAAAGGTTTAGAAGAATTAAAATGTGAAACAATTTCTTGGCTAAAACCGGGGTTGTGCATGATTTAAATATTTTGTGTGATGAATATAGAGCATAGCCAGACTAAATGATTTTGTAGGGATAACTTTCTTTGGCCATGTTATTTTGAGAAGACACAATTGCATTGTTAGTATGCTTGAAGTATTATTATTCTTATGTCAATATAGACTTTTGTCTTGAATCTTTCGGATCTGATCATTCATGCCACATTAAAAAGAATTACATTGAGAATTATGTTGGTTAGTATTCCACATCAAAATTTATGTTTTTATCATTTACCTACTCGAGGGATGCTTGATATGTCTCCAACGTATCTATAATTTTTTATTGTTCCATGCTATTATATATTCTGTTTTGGATGTTTAATGGGCTTTATTATACACTTGTATATTATTTTTGGGACTAACCTAGTAACCCAAGGCCTAGTGCAAATTGCATTTTTTGCCTATTTCAGTGTTTCGCAGCAAAGGAATATCAAACGGAGTCCAAACGGAATGAAACCTTCGGGAGAGTTATTTTTGGAACGATATCTTCACGAGAGACTTGTAGTACAAGTCAGAGAAGAAACGAGGTGCCCATGAGGGGGCAGGGTGCACCCATGGGGGCTAGGCGCGCCCCCACCCTCGTGGGCCCCATGTTGCTCCACCGACATACTTTTTCCTCCTATATATACCCATATACCCTGAAAACATCGAGAAGCACAAAGAAACCCTAATTCCACCGCAGTAACCTTCTATTCCCATGAGATACCATCCTGGGGCCTGTTTCGGAGCTCCGCCGGAGGGGGCATCGATCACGGAGGGCTTCTACATCAACACCATAGCCTCTCCGATGAGTTGTGAGTAGTTTACCACAGACCTTCGGGTCCATAGTTTTTAGCTAGATGGCTTCTTCTATCTCTTTGGATCTCAATACAAAGTTCTCCTCGATCTTTGAGGAGATCTATTCGATGTAATCTTTTTGCGGTGTGTTTGTCGAGATCCGATGAATTGTGGGTTTATGATCAAGATTATCTATGAACAATATTGGATTCTTTTCTGAAATCTTTTATGTATGATTATAATATACTTGCAAGTCTCTTCGAATTATTCGTTTGGTTTGGCCTACTAGATCTATAGTTCTTGCAATCGGAGAAGTGATTGGCTTTGGGTTCAATCTTGCGGTGTCCTTTCCCAGTGACAGTAGGGACAGCAAGGCACGTATAGTATTGTTGCCATCGAGGATAAAAAGATGGGGTTTATATCATATTGCTTGAGTTTATCCCTCTACATCATGTCATCTTGCTTAAGGCGTTACTCTGTTCTTATGAACTTAATACTCTAGATGCATGATGGATAGCGGTCGACGTGTGGAGTAATAGTAGTAGCTGCAGAATCGTTTCCGTCTACTTGTCACAGACGTGATGCCTTTATACAATGACCGAGCCTAGATATTATCATAACTATGCGCTTTTCTATCAATTGCTCGACAATAATCTATTCACCCACCGTAGAATTCTGCTATCATGAGAGAAGCCACTAGTGAAACCTATGTCCCCCGGGTCTATCTTTATCATATTACTTTCCTGTCAACTAGCCAATTTCTGTCGCCGTTGCTTATTTGCTTTATTTACTTTCTGTTCCTATACCAAAAATACCAAAAATATTATCCTATCCTATCTATCCTATCTCACTCTCGTAAGTGACCGTGAAGGGATTGACAACCCCTTATCGCGTTGGCTGTGAGGTTCTTATTTGTTTGTGCAGGTTCGAGGGACTCGCGCGTGGTCTCCTTTGATACCTTGGTTCTCAAAAACTGAGGGAAATACTTACGCTACTGTGCTGCATCACCCTTTCCTCTTCGAGGGAATACAACGCAAGCTCGAGAAGTAGCATGTTCCTTTCTCATAGTAATTTTCAATAGCATCATGAATGAATTCAACAATATATCCATCGCACAAATCATTCTTTTCATGATGCATAAGCATAGAAATTTTATTACTCTCCACATAAGAAAATTTATTCTCATGAATAGTTGTGGGAGGAAACTCAACAAAATAACTATCATGAGATTGAAAATTAAAGTCATGATGGCAAGTTTCATGGTTATTATTATTCAATGTAACATACATGTCATCACCATAATCATCATAGATAGCAACTTTTTTATCATAGTCAATTGAAACATCCTCCAAAGTAGGGGATTCGTCACAAATAAAGTCATGACCTCTCCGAATCCACTTTCATCAATATAATAATCATAAATAGGAGGCATGCTATCATCATAATATATTTTCTCATCGAAACTTGGGGGACAAAAAAATATCATCTTCATCAAACATAGCATCCCCAAGCTTATGGCTTTGCATATCATTAGCATCATGGATATTCGAAGAGTTCATACTAACAACATTGCAATCATGCTCATCATTCAAATATTTTGTGCCAAACATATTATTGACTTCTTCTTATAACAATTGAGCACAATTTTCCGATCCATCAGTTTCAAGAAAGATATTACAAAGATGATCAATAACATGATGCAACCTCAAGTCCATTTTTTTATAGTTTTGTTTTACAAAACCAAACTAGTGATAAAACAAGAAACTAAAAGATTCGATTGCAAGATCTAAAGATATACCTTCAAGAACTCACATCCCTGGCAACGGCGCCAGAAAAGAGCATGATGTCTACTACATAACTTTATTCTTGTAGACACGTGTTGGGCCTCCAAGTGCAGAGTTTTGTAGGACAGTAGCAATTTTCCCTTAAGTGGATGACCTAAGGTTTATCAATCCATAGGGGGTGTAGGATGAAGATGGTCTCTCTCAAATAACCCTGCAACCAAATAATAAAAAGTCTTTTTTGTCCCCAACACACCAAATACAATTGGAAATTGTATAGGTGCACTAGTTGGGCGAAGAGATGGTGACACAAGTGTAATATGGATAGTAGATATGAGTTTTTGTAGTGTGAGCTATAAATAACAGCAAGGTGGCAAGTAACAAAAGTGAGCACAAACGGTATTGCAATGATGGAAAACAAGGCCTAGGCTCCGTACTTTTGCTAGTGCAATCTCTCAACGGTGCTAATATAATTGGATCATATAACCACCCCTCAAAGTGTGATGGAGAATCACTCTAAAGATCCTATCTAGCGGAGAACATAAGAATAAATTGTTGGTGGGGTACGAAACCACCTCAAAGTTATTCTTTCCCATCAATCTTTCCAAGAGTTCGTACTAAAGTAACACAAAGTTACCCTTTCCGATCGATATATCCAAGAGTTCATACTAGAATAACACAAGGTTATCTTTTCCGATCGATCTTTCAAGAGTTCGTACTAAGATAACACAAAGTTATCCTTTTCGATCGATCTATCAAGAGTTTGTACTAAGATAACACCAAAATATATTCAGATTTGTTATCCAACACAAAGAACCTCAAAGAGTGCCCTAAGATTTCTACTGGAGAAACAAAGACAAGAACGTGCATCAACCCCTATGCATAGATTACCCCAATGTTACAAGTTGAGTGCGAAAACATATATCAAGTGTTCTCAAATCCATAAAAGTATTCAATCCAAGGAAATATCAAAGGGAAAATCCAATCCAAGGAAATATCACAGGGAAAATTCAATTCATCACAAGATAGAGAGGGGAAAACACCATATGATCCGACTATATTAACAAAGCCCGTGATACATCAAGATTGTGCATCTCAAGAACACGAGAGAGAGAGAGATTAAACACATAGTTACTGGTACAAACCCTCAGCCCCGAGGGTGGACTACTCCCTCCTCATATGGTGGACGCCAGGATGTTGAAGATGGCCATCGGTGATGATTTCCCCTTCTGGCAGAGTGTCAGAAAGGGCTCTAGATTGGATCTCGTGGAGTACAAGGACTTGCGGCGGCGGAACTTCTGATCTAGGTCTACCCCCGAGGGTTTTTGAATATTTGGGAATTTATAGGGTAAAGAGGCAGTGCCTGATGTCTACTACACAACTTGTTCTTGTAGACTCGTGTTGGGCCTCTAAGCGCAGAGTTTTGTAGGACAGTAGCAAATTTCCCTCAAGTGGATGACCTAAGGTTTATCAATCCGTGGGAGGTGCTGGATGAAGATGGTCTCTCTCAAACAACCCTTCAACCAAATAATAAAAAGTCTCTTGTGTCCCCAACACACCCAATACAATGGCAAATTGTATAGGTGCACTAGTTCGGCGAAGAGATGGTGATACAAGTGTAATATGGATAGTAGATATTGATTTTTGTAATAGTAACAATAAAAAACAGCAAGGTAGCAAGTGATAAAACGGAGCACGAATGGTATTGCAATACTTGAAAATGAGGCCTAGGGTCCATACTTTCGCTAGTGCAATCTCTCAATAGTGCTAATATAATTGGATCACACAACCATCCCTCAACGTGCGATGAAGAATCACTCCAAAGTTCCTATCTAGCGGAGAACATAAGAAGAAATTGTTGGTGGGGTACGAAACCACCTCAAAGTTATTCTTTCCGATCAATCTCTCGAAGAGTTCGTACTAAAATAACACGAAGTTATTCTTTCCGATCGATCTATCCAAGAGTTTGTACTAAAATAACACAAGGTTATTCTTTCCGATCGATCTATCAAGAGTTCGTACTAACATGACACAAAGTTATCCTTTCCGATCGATCTATCAAGAGTTCGTACTAAAATAACACCAAAACATATTCAGATTTATAATTCTCAATCCAACACAAAGAACCTCAAAGAGTGCCCCAAGATTTGTACCGGAGAAACAAAGACAAGAATGTGCATTAACCCCTATGCGTAGATTACCTCAATGTCACCGCTGGAATCCGCAAGTTGAGTGCCAAAACATATATCAAGTGAATCAATACGATACCCCATTGTTACCACGAGTACTCAATTGCAAGACATATTTCAAGTGTTCTCAAATCCATAAAAGTATTCAAACCAAAGAAATCTCAACGGGAAAACTCAATTCATCACAACAAGATAGAGAGCGATAAACACCATATGATCCGACTATATTAACAAAGCCCGCGATACATCAAGATTGTGCATCTCAAGAACGCGAGCGAGAGATTAAACACATAGCTATAGGTACAAACCCTCAGCCCCGAAGGTGGACTATTCCCTCCTCATCATGGTGGCCGCCGGGATGATGAAGATGGCCACCGGTGATGATTTCTCCCTCCGACAGAGTACCAGAAAGGGTCTAGATTGGTTTTCGGTGGCTACAGAGGCCTGCGGCAGCGGAATTCTGATCTAGGGTTATTTCTGATGGTTTCTCTATTTATATGAATTTTGGGCGTCGGTCTCACGTCCGGAGGGCCCTCGAGGTGAGCACAATTCACCGGGGTAAGCCAGGCCCACCAGGCGTGCCCTGGTGGGTTGTACCCTCCTCGTTGCTCTTTTGGCCCTCCCACAAAGCTTCGGGGGTCTCTTTTGTTCCATAAAAATCGTAAAGTTTCAGCTCATTTTGAGAATTTTCATTTCTGCACAAAAAACAACACCATGGTAGTTCTGCTGAAAACAGCGTCAGTCCGGGTTAGTTCCATGCAAATCATACCAAAACCATATAAAATTGTTGTAAACATGACATGAATACTTCCTAAATTATAGATACGTTGGAGACGTATCAGCATCGCCAAGCTTAATTCCTATTCGGCCTCAATTAGGTAAATGATAAAAGAAATAATTTATGAAGTGCGAATGCTAGCAAAGTGCATAAGTTTGATCAATGATAATTTCAATCACTTTTCCTAGCATCATAACAACAAGTCTTTCTCATAAATCTCATCATGATAAAGTAGAAAATGGAAATGTTTGATGTAGAATGATACCTATCATAAACTTGATCATATATCTAGCCATGGCATGAATATTAACACATGAGTGATTCGAAGCAATAGTCTATAATTTGACATAAAGACATCAATACTCGGGCATCCCAACAAACAATCATGTCTTTCAGTATATCAAATGCTAAAGAACGTTATCCCTACAAAATCATATAGTCTTGTCATGCTCGGTCTTTCCAGCTCAAAGTATAAATCATGTACTACCTCGTTGTCAGCCAAGCAATTGGCTCATAATTTTTAACACGCTTCAGCTTTTTCAACTCTCACGCAATACATGAGCGCAAGCCATGGATATATCAATATAGGTGGAATAGAATGCGGTGGTAGTAGACAAAAGTAGGGAAGAAAGTCTCACATCAACTAGGCAAACTAATGGACTATGGAGATGTCCGTCAATCGATATCAATGTGAGGAGTAGGGTTTGCCATGCAACGGATGTACTAAAAGCAATAAGTGTATGAAAGCTCAATATGGAACTAAGTGGGTATGCATCAAACTCTATTACGGAAAAATTCCCACTAGTATATGAAAGTGACAACATAGGAGACTCTCTATATGAAAAACATGGAGCTACTTTCAAGCACAAGTGTGGAATTGGCATTCCCCTTCTTTTTTTTCTCTTTTTTTGGTGGGCTTCTTTGGCCTCTTTTATTTTTATTTTTATTTTTATCTCATTGTCCGGAGTCTCATCCCGACTTGTGGGGGAATCATAGTCTCCATCATCCTTTCCTCACTGGGACATGCTCTAATAATGGATAATGATGATCATCACACTTCTTTTACTAATAACTCAAAAGAAATAAAAATTACAATTCGATACCTATAACATAATATGACTCTATATGATGAAAATGAATGCTCAAGTCAACTATCTGATGGAAGTGCATGGCAATATAACTCGGAATGGCTATGGAAATGCCATAATAGGTAGGTATGGTGGCTGTTTTGTGGAAGGTATAATAAAGTTTATGCACTGGCGAAACTTGCGCGGGACGAGAGAGGCTAGCAATTATGAAACGCTGAGAGTGCTTATAATCCATGGAGTGACATTAGTCATAACACTTATTGCAAGAGTTTATTAGATGTGACACCTCGAGACCGATGCGCCAGGTGTCAGTCAGTTATTCGTCGTTGTTGCCATGTCATCTGCTTGCGTGTTGCATCTTTGCCATGTCATCATGTGTGTTGCATCACCATGTTTTCAAAACTTGAATCCGTCTGAGTTCCCTCGTCCTCTCCGTTGTCCGTTCTGAGCCCAGACACACTCGCCCGCGCCCGCGACACCTCCGAATATTTATTTTATGAGTGGCCGGAAAATGTTCTCGGAATGGGATGAAACTTGACATGTGGTCTTATTATAGTGTAGACAGGCCGCCTGCCAAATTTCATCGCATTCGGAGCTCGTTTGATAGCCCAACCGTTAAATTATAGCGGCACAAGTAGCCGGTTAAATCGTCGGACGTTTTCGGTCTCCGAAAACCCCCGCGGGCCTCTCTCCTCTCCTCTCATCTCAGCCCACCTCCTCTAACACATCCCACCTAGGCCTTCCTAGACCCCCCCCCCTCTGCTCCGGTGCCATTGGATCGTCATCTGATGGCTCTGTTTCGCTTAAAAACCCCTCCAAACCATATCCCTAACCCCCCCTTTCCTATTTAAGCAGCCTACCCCTGCCAAAAATGGCCTCCACCAACCTCCTTCCTCCATTTCCGCGCCGGCCGACCCACCTCCGCCACTTGGCAAGTCGCGAGCGGCCAGCCGCCGCTCCTGGCCACCTCACCGCCACCACTTGGCACGCTCGGATAGGCCGAGCCGCCTCCCAATCCGCCCTCCAGCCAACCGGCTTCGGACAACTCAGCTCCCTAATGCCGCCGGCCCTTCAAGCCCATCCGGGGCCCTGTCGGGCCCGAGCCGGTCCGAGCGCACGACACCGCGGCCTGCATCGCCCGAATGCCGCGATGCTCCCCTCGCTCCTCTCGAGTCTCCTCTCGCCGACGGCGAGCACCTCCGAGCTCGCCCCTTCACCGAGCGCCGCCACCGTGGTACTTCACCCCCACTTCTCCACCCCGCCGCCTCATCCCTCGTCGCCGCCGCCCATCTAGCCGTGCCCCCTCACAGCACCTTGGCTCCCCGAGCCACCTCGCTGGAGTACGGTTCCAGCGCCGCCCGCCATGGCCTCTCTGCCCCACCCCTTGGCCAAACTCCGACAGATCCGGCCGTGCAAGGATCCACGTGCCTAGATTTGCCTCGTCCTGGGGCTCCGACGCCTATCCCCACCGCCCCGACGCCTGGCCGAGCTCGCTGGCGAGCAGCTCCGGCCAGGACAGCCGGTCGTGTACACTAGGACCCTGGACTTGTCCAACCCCCCCCCCCTTGGGCCCGCACGTCACCTAGCCAGCCTCCGGACATGTCCGTCCGAAACGGACAGTGTCCGACGTCTTCCTCCGTGAGCCACTGCCAGGCGGGCCCATGTGTCAGCACCGACGGACATGTCCGACCAGTCTGGACAATGTCCGCCCGTCCCCGAGGTTGTCTTTTTATTCTAAGTCCCTGGAATTGTTAATATATGTATGCATGTTTGACTGCCTGTGACTTTTTGTGTGGTTATCCAAATTGAGTGAATAAGATGTCAAAATGATCGTGGTGATATGCTCTTCATTTTGTTCCATTGTGCCATGCTTGTTTGTGTTCATCTTGATGCCCTAATCATCGTTGCAAGAGTGCTATAAGTTTAAAACTGTTGTTAACTGTAATATTCTTGCATAATTGTGATGCTTGTAACTTTGTGCATGTTTATCCAAATGGAGCATATGATATGTCAAAATGTTCATTGTGAAGTGCTCTACATGTTGGTTGTTGTAGCATTCATGTTAGGTGCCATCTTGCCATGTTAATCTCTGTTGCAAAAGTGCATGTGGTTGTTAAGTGCTAAAACTTGTTATGAGATGCTGATTTCACTTGCTCATTGTTATTGATGTGTTTGTTTTCATGCCACATGTCAATACGTTTTAGAAGCGCAATCATATGGTCTTTGCTGTGGTGCAATCCACTTTTCACGTTATGCCTTGAGGTGACTTAAACAAGCTTGTAAACATGCCATGTTGTTATTGCTGTTTTATACTTAGTGAAAAAACTATAAAGTCTGGAATCTGTTAAACCTGATGCCATGTTTCCTTGATGCCCCACTCAAATATATGCTTGTTTTGGAGTGGCCAATGATCATGTCTTATTGTCCATGTTATTTTCTATCCATTCATGCCCTTGTTTGCATATTTGGCCTGCTGTAGCTTATTTATTTCTTGCTCTCAAGTTGCTATAAATTTTACCTGTCAGTCTTTTATCAGCATGATTAATTTGGTGAAGCTTGTTGTTATTGATCCATGCCTCCTATGGAGTTGCTCCAGTGGAGTTGTTTGATGTATTCTATGTCTATTACATGTCCATAATCTTTATATACTTAGTAGAGTTGATGTGCTTGTTGTTTTGTGCCTCCGAAGGCAGCATCGTGATGATGTTTTTGCCTTCCCAAATTTTGACCTGGATAAATATATTGCAACTTGCCATGTTTGGTTAATTGTGTTCTAGCAAGGTTTTGGGTGTGTTCTAACTTCATGCTTGTTAAGTATCATGTCTATTTCACATCTATGCCTCTTGCTATCATGTTTGGGTGTTGTAGCATATATATGTCTTGCTCCAAAGTTGCTATGTTGCTGTTTTTGACAGCTTGTTGTTATATCTTGTTTCATGTGTATGTGTTGAACCGTTGCTCCGTTTTGAGCGTGCCCTATATGAAACTTGTGTGATTTTGCATGTAGAAGCTTAATATCATGTTGGTTACAAGTTTGGAGTGTGTTTGCTTGATGTTTGGGTGCATCTCACACCGTTGCCTTGCTTGACTTGTTTTGCTCATATCTTTTAGGTCGTAGCTCCGAATTAAACAAGCCTTATATGAAACTTGACTAGAATTTCGAGTAGATCATCATGGTGCACGTTAACCTGATGTTTC
The DNA here is from genome assembly GCA_902687465.1 of Secale cereale. Taxonomy (NCBI): domain Eukaryota; kingdom Viridiplantae; phylum Streptophyta; class Magnoliopsida; order Poales; family Poaceae; genus Secale; species Secale cereale. The sequence continues at coordinate 550,845,458 of LR738715.1, read as the reverse complement.
TCAACTTTAACATAAGGTTTGTTCAGATCTGGACCAATTTCCAAATATGCATATGAGGACTTACCGGAATAGTTATATGTGGATTCCGGCCTCATTTAAACTTGTTGGTTTGTATTGTTCTTGTGTGCTTCATCCCTTGCCATGAATTGCATCATATAGACTTGTCTTGCATCATACTTGGTTGAGCATCTTGTCATGTTCTTGAGTGGCATGTTTACCTTGTTGTGTGCTTTCTTCTCGCTAGTTCTTTTCCGTTGCGATCGTGAGGATTCGTTCGGCTACACGTGGTTCGTCTTCAAGGCTTCTTGTTCGTCTTCTTCATGGACTCATTTATTCTTCCTTGCGAGATCTCACGCAAGATGACCATCACCTTGGATAACTTTACTATCATTGCTATGCTTAGTTTTCTCGATGCTATCGTTATATGTCACGCTACCCATCATTTATGCCAACTTCTCCTTGTTGCCATGAAACCTCTAACCTTGACACCCTCCCAGCAAAACCGTTGTTTGGCTATGTTACCCGCTTGCTCAACCCCTCTTATAGCGTTGTTAGTTGTAGGTGAAGATGAAGATTGATCCATGTCGGATCTTGTTGTTGGAATATCACAATATCTATTATTATTATTAACACACCTATATACTTGGCAATGGGTGGAAGGCTTGGACTTTTGCTTGGTGTTTTGTTCCACTCATGCCACCTTAGGAGTCGATAAATCGGCGTTATGTTCCTTGATTATGCGTTCCTTACATGGTTGGGTATATGGGGACCCCTTGACAAAACGTCTTTGAATAAAACTCCTCGAGCAAGGACCAACATTGGTTTTAATTTGCTCATAATAAAAACTTAACTAATTAATTAATTGCATAGGGAGTTAGCGCTACCCGAGGTTTCTACATAGCAGGGTGGGCCAGTGTTGATGGTGTTGGTCCCAAACGGGCAGACTGCGGGGCCGCCACGGGGAAACTCGAGGTATCTGGCTCCCGTAGGCTTTCCCATCCGGTCGTGGCCTGAGACGAGATACGCGCAGCTAATATCAGGGTGTCGGCACGCCGGGAGGTCTTGCTGGACTTGTTTTACCATTGTCGAAATGTCTTGTGCACCGGGATTCCGAGCCTGATCGGATTGTCCCTAAGATAAGGGGTAATATTATTATTACTTCTGTTGATCGTGAGAGCTTGTGATGGGCTAAGTTGGGACACCCCTGTAGGGTTATGATCTTTCGAAAGCCGTGCCCGCTGTTATGTGGCAGATTGGAATTTGTTAATGTCCGGTTGTAGAAAACTTGGCAGAGGATCCGAAGTAAATACACACAACTGTGTGAGTAACCGTGACTGTCTCTTTTCACTTTGAGAAGAGAAAACGGTGGGGTTATGTTTGACTCGTAGGTAGTTCAGGATCTTTAGCGATCATTACTAGTTTGCGACCGTTTGCATAGATAATCATCTTATTCTTGTACTCGTAAGTTAGCCACCATATATTGCTTAGCCGCTGCTGCAACCTCACCACTTTACCTCTTCCTACCCTTTAAGCTTTGCTAGTCTTGATACGCATGGTTATAGGATTGTTGAGTCCTCGTGGCTCACAGATACTACAACAATAGCTGCAGGTGCAGGTTTCCGATGTCTTGACGTGAGAGCGATGATCGTTGTGTTGGAGTTCTTTCTTCTTCTTCTTCTTCTTCTTCTTCTTCTTCTTCTTCTTCAGTCTTGGGTTAGGTTCCGGGTCGACAGCCTGGGATAGCAGATGGATGTCGTTGTGCTTTTCATGTTTGCATCCGTAGTCGGATGCCTTGTATTGATGTTGTTGTATTCATGTGACTTGTATGTATTGTTGTATTCCCCATGTATGTATGTTATGGTACGATGTAATGATATCCATCTTGCTAAGCGCCCAAAATGCGGTTGTGCCCCAATCACGTAAGTGTCACGTGATCGGGATAGAAATGCATCTTGGGCCTGACAAGTTGGTATCAGAGCCTCGACCGACCTTAGGAGCCCCCTTGATTGATCGTAGCTTGGCTGTTGTTGAGTCTAGCAGAAAACTCTTTTTTCGGAGTCTAGTTATATCGGAGAGTAGGAATTCTTTTTACTCCCCTGCCCCTTCGTCGCTCTGGTGAGGAATCTTAACGTAGGTGTTTTGAATTGCTCCTCTTCGCCTTTAATTTTTTTTAGGATCACATGGTTAGTTTCGTTTGTTGCGTTGTCAGTTCTGTCATCTGGTGCATATCTCGTCAAGTGGACTCGACCCTCTTCTTCTTGCAAGTTCGACCCTCAGTTTTTTTCAACCGACGTTGTTTTCCCCGTACGATGTGTTCTTTCTTTTTCCCACCCACCCACCATTTTTGCTTCTCCGAGCTGGAGTCCTTAATCGAGTATCCATCTTACTCATGTGAATCCTTTGCATTCTTTTCTCAGTTATTTCAACCGGTGAATTCTCGCCTCGTCGTTATTATTCATCTGTTTTCTTCTCCGATGGGTTCAATTCAAATTCTCGGTGTTGTTCATATTCTTTCATCGGCCCAAATGTTTCCAATTGCTCGTTCGTCTCTCGAAATTTAATTGTTCCAGAGTTTTGAAGAAATCTCAGGAGATTCGTTTGTGTTCCAACTAATTCGGGGTTGTCACCTCCTTTGAGTCTTTTAATCGTTCTGGTGCATCATCTCCTTTTCGATCCTTTTCAACGGTGTTTCTCTTCGGTGGGCTCATAACCCACAGGTTTATTCCCACGATCTTACCCGACTCTTCTAATTTTCCTGGAGTGTTCCAAAATTCTTTCAAGTGTGACGTAAGTATGGATTCCTTCAGTCATATGGCTTCCCCAAGATCGCTTTTAATTCTTTTCATCATTCGTTCAACCTTACTTCTTTTCATTCATCCGGAGTATTTCATAAATTCTTTTCTTTGTGTTCCATCGAAGGCCATCATTTCAGAAGATTTCTTTGTCCTCAGTTTTCAACTTCGTCCTCCAAATATTCTTCATTAATGCCTCTTCGTTCGTCTCACATTTGTTCGGTGCTTCGTTCAAGTATTCTTTAATCAGTTCACGGTATCTTCGTTCTCGTCATGCAAATTTCCTCAAGTGCTTTATTCATCCCGATGATTCATTCTTTTTTTTCTTGCTCAATTTCAATTCTTTACGGTGGTTTGTTCTCTTTCATCATTCGATATTAATTCTTCCCGGTGGTTCGTTCTTTTCTTCACGTGGTTTCAATTCTTCCCGGTGGTTCGTTCTTTTCTTCACTCGGCTTCAATTCTTACGGTGGTTCGCTCAAGAGTTCTTTTCCGGTGTCGTCATACCAATCCATTCATTTTTATTCCAATCCTACCGGTGTTTCATGAAGATTTTCACAAGTTCGCGAGATATCCCTCTTTAATCATTTCAACGAGAATAAGTAGTATGCGAATCCATTGCTTTCATCAATGAAATTGATGAAGGATAAGCATAAGATAATTCTTATTTTTTTTCATCAAGTTGATTTAATCCATTCTTTGGGAGTTTATTCTTGATGAATAGATTCTAGTTCCAAGTGCTTTCATCTTTTCTTCCCCGGAGTTCAAAGATTTTTTTTCGGCTATCTCGTCAGAACCCCAGCTAAATCATCGCAAGGCTTTAATCTTATTCCTCTCATCCGCCATTTCGATATCATCATCCTTTTTGCTACCGGAGTTCTTCATGGTGGTTCATCGTGATTCAAATCATTCTTCAAACGCTCATCTAATTCTTTTGGAGAAGCTCAAGCATTATTCTTCTTACGTCTCGAGATGCAAATAATCATACGTATTATTTTGAAGTGGAGTTTTGCATTCCTTTCTTCATTCTTAGCTAATCCATTTTTTTCATTGCGGCGGTAATTCACCTCAAGTTTTGGTATGATTTCAATAAGTCCACAACAAGTTAATTCTTTTCGTTGTTGATTTTTCAACAACTCCGCTCATCCTTTCTTCGCAAGGATGCTTTGAATTCAATTGTGGTGCATGTTGTCATGTTCTTCTCCGTCCTTTTCATTGCATTCTTTCCATTCTTCCAGCGGCATTGTGTTGTTGCTCTCGTCGAGTATCATTTCATCTTTTCAAGTTTGTGATCCATTCCATTCATGTTCAACCGGTGTGTTATTCTTTCAATTTCAGCCGAAGTGCTGCCCGAAGTCCTTCGTGGGAATTCATTTCTTTATCTTATTAACCGCAGTGGTTTCAAATTCATTCTTGTTCCTTCAGCTCTTGGTTCGTGCCTTTCAACCTCCTTGATTATCATCGTATTCCTTGTTCCTCTTGTTTAACGAAGTCTTTGCAACTTCGTTCATCTCCGTTGTATCCTTTCTTTCAAGTTGTTCAACCTCTCAAGGTTCGTTGGTTTCACTCTTTTGTCCTCGAAGAACTTGTTCCTTCCTTTTCACTTCCGTCTCGTTCCTAAGATCTCGGGAAGAGATCTCTTGTTAGTAGGGGAGTGTTGTGACACCCCGAGACCGATGCGCCAGGTGTCAGTCAGTTATTCGTCGTTGTTGCCATGTCATCTGCTTGCGTGTTGCATATTTGCCTTGTCATCATGTGTGTTGCATCATCATGTTTTCAAAACTTGCATCCGTCCGAGTTCCCTCGTCCTCTCCGTTGTCCGTTCTGAGCCCAGACACACTCGCACGCACCCGCGGCACCTCCAAATATTTATTTTATGAGTGGCCAGAAAATGTTCTCGGAATGGGATGAAACTTGGCGTGTGGTCTTATTATAGTGTAGACAGGCCGCCTGACAAATTTCATCGCATTCGGAACTCGTTTGATAGCCCAACCGTTAAATTATAGCGGCACTAGTAGCCGGTTAAATCGTCGGACGTTTTCGGTCTCCGAAAACCCCCACGGGCCTCTCTCCTCTCCTCTCATCTCAGCCTAGCTCCTCTAACACAGCCCACCTAGGCCTTCCTAGACCCCCCCTCTGCTCCAGTGCCGTTGGATCGTGATCCGATGGCTCCGTTTCGCTTAAAAACCCCCTCCAAACCCTATCCCTAACCCCCTTTCCTATTTAAGCAGCCTACCCATGCCAAAAATGGCCTCCACCAACCTCCCTCCTCCATTTCCGCGTCGGCCGACCCACCTCCACCACTTGGCAAGTCGCCAGCGGCCAGCCGTCGCTCCTAGCCACCTCACCGCCGCCACTTGGTGCAATCGGATAGGCTGAGCCGCCTCCCAATCCGCCCTCTAGCCAACCGGCTTTGGCCACCTGAGCTCCCCAGCGCCGCCGACCCTTCAAGCCCATCCGGGGCCCTGTCGGGCCCGAGCCGCCCGAGCGCATGGCGCCGTGGCCCGCGCCGCACGGGCCCCGCGCTGCTCCCCTCGCTCCTCCCGAGTTCCTCTGCCCCGCCGCCACGGTCTCCTCTCACCGCCGGCGAGCACCTCCAAGCTCGCCCCTTCACCGAGCGCTGCCGCCGTCGTACTTCACCACCACTTCTCCGCCCCGCTGCCTCATCCCTCATCGCCGACGCCAATCTAGCCGCGCCCCCTCGCAGCACCTTGGCTCCCCGAGCCACCTCGCCGGAGTACAGTTCCAGCGCCATCCGCCATCGCCTCTCCGTCCCACCCCTTGGCCAAACTCCGGCAGATCTGGCAGGGCAAGGATCCACGCGTCTGGATTTGCCTCGTCCCGGGGCTCCGGTGCCTATCCCCGACGCCTGTCCGAGCTCGCCGGCGAGCAGCTCCGGCCAGGACAGCCGGTCGTGTCTACTCGAACCCTGGACGTGTCCAAACCCCCCTCGGGCCCGCACGTCAGCCAGCCAGCCTTCCGACATGTCCGTCCGAAACGGACAGTGTCCGACGTCTTCCTCCATGAGCCACTGCCAGGTGGGCCCATGTGTCAGCACTGACGGACATGTCCGATCAGTCTGGACAATGTCCGCCCGTCCCCGAGGTTGTCTTTTTCTTCTAAGTCCCGGTAATTGTTAATATATGTGCATGTTTGACTGCCTGTAACTTTTTGTGTGCCTATCCAAATTGAGTGAATAAGATGTCAAAATGATCGTGGTAATATGCTCTTCATTTTGTTCCATTGTGCCATGCTTTTTTGAGTTCATCTTGATGCCCTAATCATCGTTGCAAGAGTGCTATAAGTTTAAAACTGCTGTTAATTGTAATTATCTTGCATACTTGTGATGCTTTTAACTTTGTGCATGTTTATCCAAGTGGAGCATATGATTTATCAAAATGTTCATTATGAAGTGCTCTACATGTTGGTTGTTGTAGAATTCATGTTAGGTGCCATCTCGCGATGTTAATCTCTGTTGCAAAAGTGGATGTGGCTGTTAAGTGCTGAAACTTGTTATGAGATGCTGATTTCACTTGCTCATTGTTATTGATGTGTTTGACTTCATGTTACATGTTAATATGTTTTAGAAGCGCAATCATATGGTCTTTGTTGTGGTGCAATCCACTTTTAATGTTATGCCTTGAGGTGACTTAAACACGCTTGTAAACATGCCATGTTGTTGTTACTGTTTTATACTTAGTGGAAAAACTACTAAGTCTGGAATCTGTTAAACCTGATGCCATGTTTGCTTGATGCCCCACTCAAATCCATGCTTGTTTTGGAGTGGCCAATGATCATGTCTTGTTGTCCATGTTATGCTCCATCCATACATGCCCTTTTTTGCATATTTGGCCTGATGTAGCTTATTTATTTCTTGCTCTCAAGGTGCTATAAATTTTACCTATCAGTCTTTTATCAGTATGATCAATTTAGTGAAACTTGTTGTTATTGATCCATGCCTCCTATGGAGTTGCTCCAATGGAGTTGTTTGATGTATGCTATGTCTATTACATGTCCATGATCTTTATATACTTAGTAGAGTTGATATGCTTGTTGTTTTGTGCTTCCGAAGGCAGCATCGTGATGATGTTTTTGCCTTCCTAGATTTTGACTAAGTCTGGATAAATTTATTGCAACTTGACACGCTTGGTTAATTGTGTTCCAGCAAGCTTTTGGGTGTGTTCTACGTTCATGATTGTTAAGTATCATGTTTATTTCACATCCATGCCTCTTGTTATCAAGTTGGGGTGTTGTAGCATATATATATCTTGCTCCAAAGTTGCTATGTTGTTGTTTTTGATAGCTTGTTGTTATATCTTATTTCATGTGTATGTGTTGAACCATTGCTCCGTTTTGAGCGTGCCCTATATGAAACTTGTGTAATTTTGCATGTAGAAGCTTAATATCATGTTGGTCACATGTTCGGATTGTGTTTGCTTGATGTTTGGGTGCATCTCGCACCGTTGCCTTGCTTGACTTGTTTTGCTCATATCTTCTAGGTCGTAGCTCCGAATTAAACAAGCCTTATATGAAACTTGACTAGAATTTCGAGTAGATCATCATGGTGCATGTTAACCTGTTTTTTTTATCAACTTTAACTTAAGGTTTGTTAAGATCTGGACCAATTTCCAGATATGCATATGAGGACTTACCGAAATAGTTATATGTGGATTCCGGCCTCATTTAAACTTGTTGGTTTGTGTTGTTATTATGTGCTTCATCCCTTGCCATGAATTGCATCATATAGACTTGTCCTGCATCATACTTGGTTGAGCATCTTGTCATGTTCTTGAGTGGCGTGTTTACCTTGTTGTGTGCTTTCTTCTCGCTAGTTCTTTTCTGTTCCAATCGTAAGGATTAGTTCGGCTACACATGGTTCGTCTTCAAGGCTTCTTGTTCGTCTTCTTCATGGACTCATTTCTTCTTCCTTGCGGGATCTTAGGCAAGATGACCATCACCTTGGATACCTTTACTATCATTGCTATGCTTAGTTTTCTCGATGCTATCGTTATATGTCGCGCTACCCATCATGTATGCCAGCTTCTCCTTGTTGCCATGAAACCTCTAACCTTGACACTCTCACAGCAAAACCGTTGTTTGGCTATGTTACCCGCTTGCTTAGCCCCTCTTATAGCGTTGTTAGTTGCAGGTGACGATGAAGATTGATCCATGTCGGATCTTGTTGTTGGAATATCACAATATCTGTTATTATTATTAACAGACCTATATACTTGGCAATGGGTTGAAGGCTTGGCCTTTTGCTCGGTGTTTTGTTTCACTCATGCCACCTTAGGAGCCGATAAACCGGCGTTATGTTCCTTGATTTTTTGTTCCTTGCACAGTTGGGTATATGGGGACCCCTTGATAGTTCATCTTTGAATAAAACTCCTCCAGCAAGGCCCAACATTGATTTTAATTTGCTCATAATAAAAACTTAATTAACTAATTAATTGTATTGGGAGTTAGCGCTACCCGAGGATTCTTTCTACATAGCAGGGGGCCAGTGCTGATGGTGTTGGTCCCTAACGGGCAGACTACGGGGCCGCCACGGGGAAACTCGAGGTATCTGGCTCCCGTAGGCTTTCCCATCCAGTCGTGGCCTGAGACGAGATATGCGCGGCTACTATCAGGGTGTCGGCACGCCGGGAGGTCTTGCTGGACTTGTTTTACCATTATCGAAATGTCTTGTGCACCGGGATTCCGAGCCTGATCGGATTGTCCCTAAGATAAGGGGTAATATTATTATTACTTCTGCTGATTGTGAGAGCTTGTGATGGGCTAAGTTGGGACACCCCTGCAGGGTTATGATCTTTTGAAAGCCGTGCCCGCGGTTATGTGGCAGATTGGAATTTGTTAATGTCCGGTTGAAGAAAACTTGACAGAGGATCCGAAGTAAATACACACAACTGTGTGAGTAACTGTGACTATCTCTTTTCACTTTGAGAAGAGAACATGGTGGGGTTATGTTTGATTGGTAGGTAGTTCAGGATCTTTAGCGATCATTACTAGTTTGCGACCGCTTGCGTAGATACTCATCTTGTTCTTGTTCTCGTAAGTTAGCCACCATATATTGCTTAGCCGCTGCTGCAACCTCACCACTTTACCTCTTCCTATCCTTTAAGCTTTGCTAGTCTCGATACTCATGGTTATGGGATTGCTAAGTCCTCGTGGCTCACAGATACTACAACAACAGCTGGAGGTGCAGGTTTCCGATGTCTTGACGTGAGAGCGATGATCATTGTGTTGGAGTTCTTTCTTTCTTCTTCTTCTACTTCTTCTTCTTCTTCTTCTTCAGTCTTGGGTTAGGTTCTGGGTTGGCAGTGTGGGATAGCAGATGGATGTCGTTGTGCTTTTCATGTTTGCATCCGTAGTCGGATGCCTTGTATTGATGTTGTTGTATTCATGTGACTTGTATGTATTGTTGTATTCCCCATGTAAGTATGTTTTGGTACGATGTAATGATATCCATCTTGCTAAGCGCCCGAAATGCGGTTGTGCCCCAATCACGTAAGTGTCATGTGATCGGGATAGAATCGCATCTTGGGCCTGACAAGTTGGTATCAGAGCCCCGACCGACCTTAGGAGCCCCCTTGATTGATCGTAGCTTGGTCGTTGTTGAGTCTAGCAGAAAACTTTTTTTCCGAGTCTAGTTATATCGGAGAGTAGGAATTCTTTTTACTCCCCTGCCCCTTCGTCGCTCTGGTGAGGAATCTCGACGTAGGTGTTTTGAATTGCTCCTCTTCCCCTTCAACTTTTTTTAGGATCACGTGGTTAGTTTCTTTCGTTGCGTTGTCAGTTCTGTCATCTGGTGCATCTCTCGTCAAGTGGACTCGACCCTCTTCTTCTTGCAAGTTCGACCCTCAGTTTTTTTCAACCGACGTTGTTTTCCCCGTCCAATGTGTTCTTTCTTTTTCCCACCCACCCACCCTTTTTAATTCTCGGAGCCAGAGTCCTTAAGCAAGTATCCATCTTACTCGTGTGAATCCATTGCATTCTTTTCTCAGTTATTTCAACTGGTGAATACTCGCCTCGTCGTCATTATTCATCTGTTTTCTTCTCCAGTGGGTTCAATTCAAATTCTTGGTGTTGTTCATATTCTTTCATCGGCCCAAATGTTTCCAATTGCTCGTTCGTCTCTTGAAATTTAATTGTTCCGGAGTTCCAAAGAAATCTCAGGAGATTTGTTTGTGTTCCAACTAGTTCGGGGTTGTCACCTCCTTTGAGTCTTTTAATCGTTCCGGTGCATCATCTCCTTTTCGATCCTTTTCAACGGTGTTTCTCTTCGGTGGGCTCATAACCCATAGGTTTATTCCCAGGATCTTACCCGAGTCTTCTAATTTTCCCGGAGTGTTCCAAAATTCTTTCAAGTGTGACATAAGTATGGATTCCTTCAGTCATATGCCTTCCCCAAGATCGCTTTTAATTCTTTTCATCATTGGTTCAACCTTACTTATTTTCATTCATCCAGAGTATTTCATCAATTCTTTTCTTTGTGTTCCTCCGAAGGCCATCATTTCAGAAGATTTCTTTGTTCTCAGTTTTCAACTTCGTCCTCCAAATATTCTTCATTGATGCCTCTTCGTTCGTCTCACATTCGATCGGTGCTTCGTTCAAGTATTCTTTAATCAGTTCACGGTATCTTCGTACTCGTCATGCAAAATTCCTCAAGTGCTTTATTCATCCCGATGATTCATTCTTTTTTTCTTGCTCAATTTCAATTCTTTACGGTGGTTTGTTCTCTTTCATCATTCGATTTCAATTCTTCTCGGTGGTTCGTTCTTTTCTTCACGTGGTTTCAATTCTTCCTGGTGGTTCGTTCTTTTCTTCACTCGGCTTCAATTCTTACGGTGGTTCGCTCAAGAGTTCTTTTCCGGTGTCGTCATATCAATCCATTCATTTTTATTCCAATCCTATCGGTGTTTCATGAAGATTTTCACAAGTTCGCGAGATATCCCTCTTTAATCATTTCAACGAGAATAAGTAGTATGCGAATCCATTGCTTTCATCAATTTAATTGATGATGGATAAGCATAACATAATTCTTATTTTTTTTCATCAAGTTGATTTAATCCCTTCTTTCGGAGTTTATTCTTGATGAATAAATTCTAGTTCCAAGTGCTTTCATCTTTTCTTTCCCAGAGTTCAAAGAGTTTTTTCGGCTATCTCGTCAGAACCCCAGCTAAATCATCGCAAGTCTTTAATCTTATTCCTCTCATCCGTTATTTCAGTATCGTCATCCTTTTTGCTACCGGAGTTCTTCATGGTGGTTCATCGCGATTCAAATCATTCTTCAAACGCTCATCTAATTCTTTTGGAGAAGCTCAAGCATTATTCTTCTTACGTCTCGAGATGCAAATAATCCTACGTATTCTTTTGAAGTGGAATTTTGCATTCCTTTCTTCATTCTCACCTAATCCATTTTTTTTCGTTGCGGCGGTAATTCACCTCAAGTTTTGGGATGATTTCAATAAGTCCACGGCAAGTTTATTCTTTTCGTTGTTGATTTTTCAACAACTCCGCTCATCCTTTCTTCGCAAGGATGCTTTGATTTCAATTGTGGTGTATGTTGTCATCTTCTTCTCCGTCCTTTTCATTGCATTCTTTCCATTTTTCCGGAGGCATTGTGTTGTTACTCTCGTCGAGTATCATTTCATCTTTTCAAGTATGTGTTCCATTCCATTCATATTCAACCGGTGTGTTATTCTTTCAGTTTCAGCCGAAGTGCTGCCCGAAGTCCTTCGTGGGAATTCATTTCTTTCTCTTATTAACCGCATTGGTTTCAAATTCATTCTTGTTCCTTCAACTCTTGATTCGTGCCTTTCAACCTCCTTGATTCTCATCGTATTCCTTGTTCCTCTTGTTTAACGAAGTCTTTGCAACTTCGTTCATCTCCGTTGTATCCTTTCTTTCAAGTTGTTCAACCTCTCAAGGTTCGTTGGTTTCACTTTTTTGTCCTCGAAGAACTTGTTCCTTCCTTTTCACTTCCGTCTCGTTCCTAAGATCTCGGGACGAGATCTCTTGTTAGTAGGGGAGTGTTGTGACACCCCGAGACCGATGCGCCAGGTGTCAGTCAGTTATTCGTCGTTGTTGCATGTCATCTGCTTGTGTGTTGCATCTTTGCCTTGTCATCATGTGTGTTGCATCATCATGTTTTCAAAACTTGCATCCGTCCGAGTTCCCTCGTCCTCTCCGTTGTCCGTTCTGAGCCCAGACACACTCGCACGCACCCGCAGCACCTCTGAATATTTATTTTATGAGTGCCCGGAAAATGTGCTCGGAATGGGATGAAACTTGGCGTGTGGTCTTATTATAGTGTAGACAGGCCGCCTGCCAAATTTCATCGCATTCGGAGCTAGTTTGATAGCCCAACTGTTAAATTATAGCGGCACTAGTAGCCGGTAAATCGTCGGACGTTTTCGGTCTCCGAAAACCCCCGCGGGCCTCTCTCCTCTCCTCTCCTCTCAGCCCACCTCCTCTAACATAGCCCACCTAGGCCTTCCTAGACCCCCCTCTGCTCCGGTGCCGTTGGATTATGATCTGATGGCTCTGTTTCGCTTAAAAACCCCTCCAAACCCTATCCCTAACCCCCCTTTCCTATTTAAGCAGCCTACCCCTGCCAAAAATGGCCTCCACCAACCTCCCTCCTCCACTTCCGCGCCGGCCGACCCACCTCCGCCACTTGGCAAGTCACCAGCGGCCAGCCGCCGCTCCTGGCCACATCACCGCCGCCACATGGCGCGCTCGGATAGGCCGAGCCGCCTCCCAATCCGCCCTCGAGCCAACCGGCTTCGGCCACCTCAGCTCCCCAGCGCCGCCGGCCCTTCGAGCCCATTCGGGGCCCTGTCGGGCCCGAGCCGGCCCGAGCGCATGGCGCCGCGGCCCGCGCCGCCCGAGCCCCGTGCTGCTCCCCTCGCTCCTCCCGAGTTCCTCTGCCCCACCGCCGCGGTCTCCTCTCACCGTCGGCGAGCACCTCCGAGCTCGCCCCTTCACCGAGCGCCGCCACCGTCGTTCTTCACCACCACTTCTCCGCCCCGCCGCCTCATCCCTCGTCGCCGCCGCCCATCTAGCCGCGCCCCCTTGCAGCACCTTGGCTCCCCGAGCGACCTCGGCGGAGTACGGTTACAGCGCCGCCCGCCATGGCCTCTCCGCCCCCCTTGGCGAAACTCCGGCAGATCCGGCCGGACAAGGATCCACGCGCCTGGATTTGCCTCGTCCCGGGGCTCCGGCGCCTATCCCCGCTGCCCCGACGCCTGGCCGAGCTCGCCGGCGAGCAGCTCCGTCCAGGACAGCCGGTCGTGTCCACTCGGTCCCTGGATGTGTCCATCCCCCCCCCCCTCGGGCCCGCACGTCAGCCAGCCAGCCTCCTGACATGTCCGTCTGAAACGGACAGTGTCCGACGTCTTCCTCCGTGAGCCACTGCCAGGTGGGCCCATGTGTCAGCACCGACGGACATGTCCGATCAGTCTAGACAATGTCCGCCGTCCCCGAGGTCGTCTTTTTCGTCTAAGTCCCTGGAATTGTTAATATATGTGCATGTTTGACTGCCTGTAACTTTTTGTGTGCTTATCTAAATTGAGTGAATAAGATGTCAAAATGATCGTGATGATATGCTCTTCATTTTGTTGCATTGTGCCATGCTTGTTTGAGTTCATCTTGATGCCCTAATCATCGTTGCAAGAGTGCTATAAGTTTAAAACTGCTGTTAACTGTAATTTTCTTGCATAATTGTGATGCTTGTAACCTTGTCCATGTTTATCCAAATGGAGCATATGAGATGTCAAAATGTTCACTGTGAAGTGCTCTAAATGTTGGTTGCTGTAGCATTCATGTTAGGTGCCATCTTTCCATGTTAATCTCCGTTGCAAAAGCACATGTGGTTGTTAAGTGCTGAAACTTGTTATGAGATGCTGATTTCACTTGCTCATTGTTATTGATGTGTTTGTCTTCATGCCACATGTCAATATGTTTTAGAAGCGCAATCATATGGTGTTTGCCGTGGTGCAATCCACTTTTCATGTTATGCCTTGAGGTGACTTAAACAAGCTTGTAAACATGCCATGTTGTTGTTGTTGTTGTTTTATACTTAGTGAAAAAACTGCTAAGTCTGGAATCTGTTAAACGTGATGCCATGTTTGCTTGATGCCCCACTCAAATCCATGCTTGTTTTGGAGTGGCCAATGATCATGTCTTGTTGTCCATGTTATGCTCTATCCATTCATGCCCTTGTTTGCATATTTGGCCTGCTGTAGCTTTTTTATTTCTTGCTCTCAAGTTGCTATAAATTTTACCTGTCAGTCTTTTATCAGCATGATCAATTTGGTGAAGCTTGTTGTTATTGATCCATGCCTCCTATGGAGTTGATCCAATGGAGTTGTTTGATGTATGCTATGTCTATTACATGTCCGTGATCTTTATATACTTAGTAGAGTTGATATGCTTGTTGTTTTGTGCCTCTGAAGGCAGCATCGTGATAATGTCTTTGCCTTCCCAGATTTTGACTAAGCCTGGATAAATTTATTGCAACTTGCCATGCTTGGTTAATTGTGTTCCAGTAAGCTTTTGGGTGTGTTCTAAGTTCATGCTTGTTAAGTATCATGTCTATTTCACATCCATGCCTCTTGTTATCATGTTTGGGTGTTGTAGCATATATATGTCTTGCTCCAAAGTTGCTATGTTGCTGTTTTTGACAGCTTGTTGTTATATCTTGTTTCATGTGTATGTGTTGAACCGTTGCTCCATTTTGAGCATGCCCTATATGAAACTTGTGTGATTTTGCATGTAGAAGCTCAATATCATGTTGGTTACATGTTTGGAGTGTGTTTGCTTGATGTTTGGGTGCATCTCGCACCGTTCCCTTGCTTGACTTGTTTTGCTCATATCTTCTAGGCCGTAGCTCCGAATTAAACAAGCCTTATATGAAACTTGACTAGAATTTCGAGTAGGTCATCATGGTGCATGTTAACCTGCTGTTTATCAACTTTAACTTCAGGTTTGTTCAGATCTGGACCAATTTCCAAATATGCATATGAGGACTTACCGGAATAGTTATATGTGGATTCCGGCCTCATTTAAACTCTTTGGTTTGTATTGTTCTTGTGTGCTTCATCCCTTGAGATGAATTGCATCATATAGACTTGTCTTGCATCATACTTAGTTGAGCATCTTGTCATGTTCTTGAGTGGCGTGTTTACCTTGTTGTGTGCTTTCTTCTCGCTAGTTCTTTTCCGTTGCGATCGTGAGGATTCGTTCGGCTACACGTGGTTCGTCTTCAAGGCTTCTTGTTTGCCTTCTTCATGGACTCATTTCTTCTTCCTTGCGGGATCTCAGGCATGATGACCATCACCTTGGATACCTTTACTATCATTGCTATGCTTAGTTGTCTCGATGCTATCGTTATATGTCGCGCTACCCATCATTTATGCCAGCTTCTCCTTGTTGCCATGAAACCTCTAACCTTGACACCCTCCCAGCAAAACCGTTGTTTGGGTATGTTACCCGCTTGCTCAGCCCCTCTTATAGCGTTGTTAGTTGCAGGTGAAGATGAAGATTGATCCATGTCAGATCTTGTTGTTGGAATATCACAATATCTATTATTATTAAAACACCTATATACCTGGCAATGGGTGGAAGGCTTGGCCTTTTGCTCGGTGTTTTGTTCCACTCATGCCACCTTAGGAGCCGATAAACCAGCGTTATGTTCCTTGATTTTGCGTTCCTTACACGGTTGGGTATATGGGGACCCCTGGACAGTTCGTCTTTGAATAAAACTCCTCTAGCAAGGCCCAACATTGGTTTTAATTTGCTCATAATAAAAACTTAATTAATTAATTAATTTCATAGGAAGTTAGCACTACCCGAGGATTCTATCTACATAGCAGGGGGGCCAATGCTGATGGTGTTGGTCCCAAACGGGCAGACTGCGGGGCCGCCACGGGGAAACTCGAGGTATCTGGGTCCCGTAGGCTTTCCCATCCGGTCGTGGCCTGAGACGGGATACGCGCGGCTACTATCAGGGTGTCGGCACGCCGGGAGGTCTTGCTGGACTTGTTTTACCATTGTCGAAATGTCTTGTGCACCGGGATTCCGAGCCTGATCGGATTGTCCCTAAGATAAGGGGTAATATTATTATTAGTTCTGCTCATCGTGAGAGCTTGTGATGGGCTAAGTTGGGACACCCCTGCAGGGTTATGATCTTTCGAAAGCCGTGCCCGCGGTTATGTGGCAGATTGGAATTTGTTAATGTCCGATTGTATAAAACTTGACAGAGGATACGAAGTAAATACACACAACTATGTGAGTAACCGTGACTGCCTCTTTTCACTTTGAGAAGAGAACACAGTGGGGTTATGTTTGAGTCGTAGGTAGTTCAGGATTTTTAGCGATCATTACTAGTTTGCAACTGTTTGCGTAGATACTCATCTTATTCTTGTACTCGTAAGTTAGCCACCATATATTGCTTAGTCGCTGCTGCAACCTCACCACTTTACCTCTTCCTACCCTTTAAGCTTTGCTAGTCTCGATACCCATGGTTATGGGATTGCTGAGTCCTCGTGGCTCACAGATACTACAACAACAATTGCAGGTGCAGGTTTCCGATGTCTTGACGAGAGAGCGATGATCGTTGTGTTGGAGTTCTTTCTTCTTCTTCTTCTTCAGTCTTGGGTTAGGTTCCGGGTCGATAGCCTGGGATAGCGGATGGATGTCGTTGTGCTTTTCATGTTTGCATCCGTAGTCGGATGCCTTGTATTCATGTGACTTGTATGTATTGTTGTATTCCCCATGTATGTATGTTATGGTACGATGTAATGATATCCATCTTGCTAAGCGCCCGAAATGCGGTTGTGCCCCAATCACGTAAGTGTCACGTGATCGGGATAGAATCACATCTTGGGCCTGACATTAGACGTCGAAGCAAAGTAATACTACACATGCTCCTAGGGGGGAGGTTGGTAGGAGTTAACCATCGCGCGCGCACAACCTTCACATAAAGATAGGACAATCAAGGATAAATTGTACTCCAACTTCCCGGCAAAACGAGAGACTATTCATGCATGCTTCGGGAATCACAAACCCTAACACAAATATCTTACTAAAAACGATCATCCACTACTACCTCCCACATATTACCATCTCTATATTGAAAACTATTGCAAGGGATCAAACATATCATATTCAGTGATCCATAAGTTTTATGTAGGATTTTATGACTAACCATGCAATTCACCAATTCTGGTTGACTCTCTAAATGGATATAAGTGAAGCATGAGAGTTTGTTCTTCAAAAATAATAAATCACACCATGCTCAAAAAGATATAAGTGAAGCACTAGAGCAACGATGCTAGAAAAGAGCTTCTTTGATGGGATGTGAATGCCGTTTATCTAGCTTTTTCGGCAACTATTTGGGGGCTCTATTTTATTTAAAAAAATCATATCTAAGTATTTTATTAAAAAAACAAGTAAACAAAATAAAATGACATTTCAATAATAGCACATCTCATATGAAGAAGAAAAAACTTAGGATCAACCGATACTAACCGATGATTGTTGATGAAGAAAGGTGGGATGGCTATTGGGGCATCCCCAAGCTTAGATGCTTGAGACTTTTTGAAATATTATCTTGGGGTGCCTTGGGCAATCCCAAGGTTGATCTTTTGTGTCTCCTTAATTCTTCTCAAATCACGGTTTCCCTAAATCTCAAAAGCGATAATGTTGGAGACGAAAGAGGGGATGCCTTTCGGGGCATCCCCAAGCTTAGTTGCTTGGATATTCCTTGAATACTACCTTGGGATGCCTTGGGCATCCCCAAGCTTAGGGTCTTGTCACTCCTTATTCTCCTCATATCGATATCTCACCCAAAACTTGAAAACTTCAACCACACAAAACTTAACAAAACTTTGTGAGATGGGTTAGTATGATAAAACAAATCATTAAATTTGGGTACTGTAAAAGACAAGAGTCATAATTGTTCTCACACAATGCCTACTTTAGCATATCATTTCTACAATTTATATTGAGCAATATAAGCCATAGAAACTAGAAAACAAGCAAACTATGCATGAAAATTGAATCTATCAAAAACAGAATAGTTTGTAATGATATGAACATTCACCATACTTCTGCAACTCTAAAAATCATGAAAAAAATATGACCATGTGAATAATTTGTATATTAATCTTCTGCAAAAGGAATAAACTTAAAATCACTCTTCTGTTAAAAATGAGAATTTTTCTCGTGAGCGCAAATGTTTCTGTTTTTCAGCAAGATCAAATCTACTATCACCCAACGTGATCCTAAGGCTTTGCTAGGCACTTTATTGAAAAAAGCTATAAAACATGATTACTACAGTATCATAATCATGTGAACGCACAAAACAGTAGGTATAAGTGTTGGGTTGTTTCCCAACAAGCTCTTTTCTATAATGCCTTTTAGCTAGGCATGATGATTTCAATGATGCTCGCACAAAAGATAAAAGTTGAAACATAAAGAGAGCATCATGAAGCATATGACTAGCACATTTAGGTCTAACCCACTTCCTATGCATAGGGATTTTGTGGACAAATAACTTATGGGAACAAGAATCAACTAGCATAGGAAGGCAAAACAAGTGCAAGTTCAAAACAATCAAACATATAGAGAAGAAACTTGATATTATTGAGATATGTAAGAGCGTAAGTTCCTCCCTTATAATAATTTTCAGGAACATCATGAATGGATTCAACAATATAACTATCACATACAACACTTGTTTCATGATGCACAAGCATAGAAGATTTATCACTCTTTATGGCATACATATCATCATAATAATCATCATAGATAGCAACTTTATTGTCATAGTCAATTGAAATCTCTTCCAAAATAGTGGATGTATCACTAAACAAAGTCATGACCTCTCCAAATACACTTTCATCAACATTGTAATAAGATTTAACACCCTCCAAAATAGAAGGATCACTACTACCTAGACTTGACACTCTTCCAAACTCACTTTCATCATTGTAATCATCATAAATAGGAGGCATGATAACATCATAATAAATTTTCTTATCGAAAGTAGAAGGAATCAAAGGATCATATTCATTATGAAAAGCATCCCCAAGCTTGGTACAAGCATTATTTTCAGCAAATAAATCTTCAAACATTTCATACTCATCAAACATCTCATCCCTAAGCTTGTGGTTTTGCATATCATCATAATCATTCATGTCAATAGCATGAATGGCACCAATAGTATAGAAAACATTACTATCATATTCTTCCAAGCAAGTGCGAAAAAGATTTTCCAGATCATAAAAGACATCACTGTCTTCCCAAGCATAATCATTACAACAAGTATTAGGCATCAAAAAATCATACTTATTATCATCATCTTCCCTCAACATATTTGATTCACTTTCATGAGGCACAATGGTGATAGGAGCAATGTTACTTGGGAGAGTTACCTTTTTACCTCTACTTTTTCTTCTTTTCTTTTTCTTCTTCACCACCTCACAAGTGGGTTTAATCAATTTTTTCGAGCTTCTTGTTGAAGAGATTGATTGGATAGCAAGCTCATCCTCGTTACCTGATTCATCATAATAAACACTAGGAGGGTATTGGGAAACATTTTCCCTTTCATTAGTACTGTCTTCATGTTCTATTTGTTTTCTTGTCTTTAGGTAGTTGGCAATATAAGAATTCTCAACGCAATTTACCGCACAAAACATATAAATTTCTTCTAGATCAAAATCAAGAAATCTCTCGGGATTTGGAAAACCCTTAGTTATACATTTCATTTCTTCATACCCCAAAAGAAGACTACGCTCTTTATGATGCTCAAGGGTAATCAAGTTATTGCAATTTTTGGTCCAATTTGATCATGAAATAATTTGCATTGGAGATTTAAATGACCGCGTTCATTGCAAAGTTCACAAGGAAGGAAAAAAATTACATCTTTCAGCACAATCATCTAGCCTCTCTTGCAACTTTTTGTTTCTAAAAATTTATGCTTCTTACAAATTCTATCTTCTCTTTTTGGCGTGCGAGTGCACTCCCAATTCGCTCCGCAAAAATTGACAATCTTATAGGAGACATTTTTATCATGACTAGTGCAATCATTAGCATTTTGGATATTCAAGGAATTCACACTAACAACATTGCAATCATGCTCATCATTCAAATATTTTGTGCCAAACATTTTATTGACCTCTTCTTCTAACAATTAAGCACAATTTTTTGATCCATCATTTTCAAGAAAGATATTATAAAGATGACCAATAATATGATGCAACCACAATTCCATTTTTAGTTTTCTTTTACAAAACAAACTAAGGATAAAACAAGAAACTAAAATATTCGATTGCAAGATCTAAAGATATACCTTCAAGCACTCACCACCCCGGCAACGGCGCCAGAAAAGAACTTGATGTCTACTACACAAGTTGTTCTTGTAGTCTCGTGTTGGACCTCCAAGCCCATAGTTTTGTAGGACAGTAGCAAATTTCCCTCAAGTGGATGACCTAAGGTTTATCAATCCGTGGGAGGTGTAGGATGAAGATGGTCTCTCTCAAACAACCCTTCAACCAAATAATAAAAAGTCTCTTGTGTCCCCAACATACCCAATACAATGGCAAATTGTATAGGTGCACTAGTTTGACGAAGAGATGGTGATACAAGTGTAATATGGATAGTAGATATTGATTTTTGTAATAGTAACAATAAAAAACAATAAGGTAGCAAGTGATAAAATGGAGGACAAAAGGTATTGCATTGCTTGAAAATGAGGCCTAGGGTCCGTACTTTCGCTAGTGCAATCTCTCAACAGTGCTAATATAATTGGATCACATAACCATCCCTCAACGTGCGATGAAGAATCACTCCAAAGTACCTATCTAGCGGAGAACATAATAAGAAATTGTTGGTGGGGTACGAAACCACATCAAAGTTATTCTTTCCGATCAATCTTTCGAAGAGTTCGTACTAAAATAACACGAAGTTATTCTTTCCGATCGATCTATCCAAGAGTTCGTACTAAAATAACACAAGGTTATTCTTTCCGATCGATCTATCAAGAGTTCGTACTAACATAGCACAAACTTATCCTTTCCGATCGATCTATCAAGAGTTCGTACTAAGATAACACCAAAACATATTCAGATTTATAATGCCCAACACAAAGAACCTCAAAGAGTGCCCCAAGATTTCTACCGGAGAAACAAAGACAAGAACATGCATCAACCCCTATGCATAGATTACCCCAATGTCACCGTGGGAATCCGCAAGTTTAGTGCCAAAACATATATCAAGTGAATCAATACGATAGCCCATTGTCGCCACGAGTATTCAATTGCAAGACATATATCAAGTGCTCTCAAATCCATAAAAGTATTCAATCCAAAGAAATCTCAAAGGGAAAACTCAATTCATCACAACAAGATAGAGAGCGAAAACACCATATGATCTGACTATATTAACAAAGCCCGCGATACATCAAGATTGTGCATCTCAAGAACATGGGAGAGAGATTAAACACATAGCTAGGAATACAAACCCTCTGCCCCGAGGGTGGACTACTCCCTCCTCATCATGGTGGCCGCCGGGATGATGAAGATGGCCATCGGTGATCCCCCCTCTGGCAGAGTACCGAAAAGGGTCTAGATTGGTTTTCGATGGCTACAGAGGCCTGCGGCGGCGGAACTTCTGATCTAGGGTTATCTCTGATGGTTTCTCTATTTATATGAATTTTTAGCGTCGGTCTCACGTTCGGATGGGCCTCGAGGTGAGCACAACCCACCGGGGCAAGCCAGGCCCACCAGGCACGCCCTGGTGTGTTATGCCCTCCTCGTGGCTCTTCTGGCCTTCCCACGAAGCTTGGGGGTCTCTTTTGTTCCATAAAAAATCGTCAAAAAGTTTCAGCTCATTTGGAGAATTTTCATTTCTACACAAAAAACAACAACACGGTAGTTCTGCTGAAAACAGCGTCAGTCCGGGTTAGTTCCATGCAAATCATACCAAAACCATATAAAATTGTTGTAAACATGACATGAATACTTCATAAATTATAGATACGTTGGAGACGTATCAGTGCGGGAGGCCACCGAGGTGGGCAGCACCCACCTGGGCGCGCCAAGGGGGCCTGGCGCGCCCTGGTGGGCTGTGCCCCCCTCCGGGCACCCCCAGGTGCAGCTCTGGCCCCTTGGGTGTCTTCTGGACCTTAAAAAATCTCCAAAAAGTTTCGCGGTGTTTGGACTCCGTTTGATATTGATTTCATGTGATGTAAAAAACATGCAGAAAACAACAGCTCACACTTGGCACTATGTCAATAGGTTAGTCCCAAAAAATGATATAAAATGACTATAAAATGATTGTAAAACACCCAAGAATGATGGAGGGAGTCCTGGATTGAGGGTTCCTCATGTGGCCGGATAAACTCGTGATGGGCCGGACTGGTGGGCCGTGAAGATCATTGCCGAAGATCGTCTCTCGTATCCGGATAGGACTCCTGTATGTGTATAATGGTAGGTTATAGGTTCGGGTGTAATCATTCCTTCCTCTACAAGTTGGTTATGTACAAACCCTAGGCCCTCCGGTGCATATATAAACTGGAGGGTTTAGTCCGTAGAGGCTAGAGAATCATAACATCCTCATAGGCTAGGCTTTAGGGTTTAGCCATTACGATCTCGAGGTAGATCAACTCTTGTAATCATATTCATCAAGATTAATATAGCAGGAAGTACGGTATTACCTCGGTCGAGAGGGCCTGAACCTGGGTAAACATCGTGTCCCCAGTCTCCTGTTACCATCGATCCTCAGACGCATAGTTCGGGACCCCCTACCCGAGATCCGCCTGTTTTGACACCGACATTGGTGCTTTCATTGAGAGTTCCACTATGTCATCAACCAAAGGACTGATGGATCGCTTCGTCAACCACGACGGCACCACCGAGGGAACTTTCCCTCCTAGCCACCTTTTTGTGTTCGGCGGCTTCATGCTCCGCGCCAACACAGAAGGCCACCTCGAGCAGATTGAGAGCTACGCCCCTGGCCATCAGGTCAGGTTTGGAAGCTTGAACTACATTGCTGATGTCCGCAGAGACCTGATCTTCGACGAACTCAAGCCCACGGCGATCGCTCCCTGCCACCACGATGAACATGACATAACTCCTTCATCGGACCACCTCCAAGAAATAACACATGTAACTGTTCTGGCCCTAGATCTGGAACATATCACGTCACTCAAAGACGGGAAGCTCAACCTTGCCGCGGAAGTCACAGACTCAACAGCGCTGGAGCCGCACACAGACCAACCTCTAAGCGGGATCTGTGTTACCGGAACTCCGGACTCGTCTCTGGCTACAGGTTCCGCACCTTGTGCATCTGCGCCCTTCAAGCTTGATCAAACGTCTATCGCCGAATTCAGCACTGTAGACATCTTCCGGCACTCACCTTTGAGAGATGTGCTAAATTCATTAAAAACTCTCTCCTTAGCTGGGGACACACAGCCGAATTATATCCGGTTCGAACTGGAGGCTGATGCTGGAGAATTTTGCTTCCCACCCACCACCCACTTGGTAGCCACGGTCGAACATCTAACTGATCGACTTGACTACGCTCGAAGACTTCGAAGGGATGGACCTTGAAGCCGAAGCAGATCTAGACCAAAACCGGCCCGTAACGGGGCGATGGATAGCTATGTCCTCATACGACGTATATATGGTGGATACACGTAAGGAGAAGGAGGGCGACGGCGAAAACAATCCCGCAAAGGACAAGACTGTCGATGAACCTCCCAAGCATCGGTGTCTGAAGTGTTGAACTAAATCCCGTAAAGGAAAATATAGCAACACTGTCACTAATGACGGTGATAGTCCGGAGCAAGCCAAAGACCCCGCAGATCCATCCATAGAGCGGGAAGAGCGAGAGGACGGCAAACATAGTCCGAAACCGATGTCCAATGATAGTGATGCCGAAGATAGCAATTATGAACCTGTCTCCAAAGAGGATGTTAGCCTGCGCGACGACGAGTACATCGTACCAGAAGAACCCTTAGAACAAAATCGCTTCCATCGGAGGCTTACTGCCACTGCAAGGAGCCTAAAAAAGCAGCAGAGATGGCTTCGAGCCGCACATGATACACTCAACGATAGATGGAATGAAGTGATGGACGCTGAGCAAAATTATGGCAATCGCCAAACCAACAGCTATCCTAAGCGTAAACTGCTGCCCGAATTCGACGACGAGGCCACTGTGCCTATACCGCCAAAGAACAAGACCGCCGACAAGCTGGACCGACCACCTCGTGGACAGGACAGAGTGGCTAGCAACGGCGTGCACAAGCCGACACCCCCACCACATAAAGGAAAGCAGGGTGCGGCTCAGGCCCGGAAACACGATCTGCGTGAGGACCTGAACAAAAAGGTTGGCAAGACCAGATCCATCTATAGATCCAGGGACCGTGCTCCCGCACGGGATGGCGGCTATCAGGCCAATCATGTCGCTCATATACCAGTTCGGGGTCAACACCGAACATCACAACCGTCGGACATACGCCATGACATAGCAAAATACAGGGGTGCTTCACCAATGAGGTGCTGGATCACGACTTTCCAAAAGGGTTTAAACCCATAAATATCGAGGTGTACGATGGAATGACGGATCCTGCTGTCTGGATAGAAGACTTCATTCTTCACATCCAAATGGCTTGCGAAGATGATCTCCACACCATCAAATACTTACCCCTCAAGCTGAAAGGACCAGGTCGGCACTGGCTAAACAACCTCCCGAAGAACTCCATTCGGAGTTGGGAAGAATTTGAGGATGCTTTTTGGATCAATTTTCAAGGGACCTATGTCCAGCCCCCGGATGCTAACGATCTAAGTCACATCATCCAACAACCCGGCGATTCAACCCACAAGCTTTGGAATCGGTTTCTCACTAAGAAGAACCAAATTGTCGATTGTCCAGACGCGGAAGCCTTAGCAGCCTTCAAGCACATTGTCCGGGAAGAATGGCTAGCCAGACACCTCGGACAGGAAAAGCCGAGGACAATGGCATCCCTAACTACACTCATGACCCATTTTTGCGCGAGTGAGGACAGCTGGTTAGCTCGTAGCAGCACCAGCGACCCTGGAACATCTGAAGTCAGGGACGGCAATGGAAAGCCACGATGTAACAAAAACAAACATCAAAATAACGCTAGAAGCCTAGATGATACATCGGTAAATGACGGATTCAGCGGCTCCACACCCGGTCAACAGAAGAAGCCATTCAAAGGCAACAAAGATGGACAATCTAGCCTGGAAAAAATATTAGATAGGCCCTGCCAGATCCATGGCACCCCAGAAAAAGCTACAAACCATACCAACCGTAATTGTTGGGTCTTCAAGCAGGCCGGCAAGCTCAACGGTGAACACAAGGGAAAGGGACCTCAGAGCAAAGACGAGGATGAACCTCGCCAGCCGAACACGGGGGGACAGAAGATATTTCCACCAGAGATCAAAACAATGAACGTGATCTATGCCACTCATATCCCAAAGAGGGAGCGTAAGGGCGCACTCCGAGATGTTTACACCGTCGATCCTGTTGCCCCCAAGTTCAACCCATGGTCGACCTGTCCGATCACTTTTGATCGCAGGGATCATTCGACTAGTATCTATCACGGGGGTTCGGCTGCCCTAGTGCTCCACCCAATAATCGATGGATACCATCTCACTCGAGTCCTTATGGACAGCGGCAGCAGTCTCAGTCTCATATATCAGGACACTGTCCGCAAGATGGGGATCGACCCGTCAAGAATCAAGCCAAGCAGCACGACCTTTAAAGGAGTGATACCGGGCGTGGAAGCCCGCTGCACGGGCTCTTTAACATTGGAGGTCGTATTCGGCTCTCCCGATAACTTTCGAAGCGAAGAGCTAATCTTCGACATAGCCCCGTTCCGAAGTGGCTATCATGCACTACTCGGAAGAACGGCATTCGCCCGGTTTAATACAGCCCCGCATTAGGCTTATCCAAATCTTAAAATGCCCGGACCACGTGACGTCATCACGGTCAATGGAAATATGGACCGCTCACTCCGTACGGAGGACGACAGTGCAGCCTTAGCAACCGAAGTCCAAAACGGCCTTTTCAAGCCGGACAACCTATCAGTCGTTAAAACCGCGGACAGAGCTAAACGTGTACGGCATATGCCTCAGTGCGGCAGCTCAGATGAACCTAAGCTATATTAGCAGTTACGCCCCCATCAACTGCCGCATAAGGTGATCGCATACGTACCTCGTGTACATAATTATGCCCTCAAAATCCCTTGGGCAGCGCTGGGGGCACACTTCATACAAATAGTCCATAGTTCGGCTCGACCCTATTCGGACTCTAAAATTATTTTATGGCCACACTGGAATTCTTTTCTTCTCCATATTTTTTTTCTTTTTTAAAGATGGCCATCACACTCCCCCCTTCAAGGACAAATCACAAAGGAGAAAACGACGCAGACGTGCAGCAGGGAGCCGCGCTAAGGTTTCCTTTTAGATTAAGACCCTGTTAAACCTTTTTTTTATCTTTTTTGCTTTATACTTTTCTGGCATGTAAAATGTCCAAGAGAGTTATCGACATTATGTGTAAGTTTACGGCTCACCATACTATAACGGGATATTGTAGAAATAGCTTGGTTCATATTATGTTTGGAGTTTTATTCCCTCACCCCTGTGTTCTCTCCCCATGTCAGATTGCCGCATGTGCCTTGTCAACAGGGTCCATTACCTGGGGCTGTATCCAGTCCGGTATATGTCGAAAAGTCTGAACACCTATAGGGAGTGTTCGGCATCCTAGATATTTTCTCTATATGCATCAGTTCCGAATCATGTCTTGGGTCAATAGTTGGGTTACCGGCTCCTGTGCTTACCCCTACGTTCCTGATTGTTCAGCTAGGGTATAAAGGGAGAAGTACTACGATTGTACTTCTGGCTCATCCGGTCAAGTACCTTAGTAGAGAAAGCTGAAAATTGACTGTCATGATATGTGAGAACCTGGTCCGCTATCCGGTGACTTAGTGATATACTATGATCGATGGAGATCTACCCCGTGTTATACGAAGGGTTTTTTTTTGCCCAGCCGCGTGCAAATGGATACCTTAATTCGGAAATACCATATCCAAACAAGGGGCTAGTACCTAGCCCCACTTATCAAACTCCTATGGCTAAGTGAAAGCTATAACGCCGCATAGTCCGATTGCCTGGTTCGCTTCGCATACACCTCCTATATGGACCAAGACATTGGATAAAGAGTGTCTACGCATATGATCGAACACCCCGATACTATTTACATGGGGGCTGAAGCCGACGACTAGAAACTTTCAGATTTAAATAAACGGCCACACAGGAGGTAAAATTCATTCACATTATAATAGAGCAAAAGTTATATATATATATATATATATATATATATATATATATATATATATATATATATAGGTTCATAAGCTCAAGTCTTTACAACAGATACAATTACTCAAAGATAACATCCTTTGAGCACTGGCCTTCTACAAGGCGGGTGCCTTCTATGATGTCCTCGAAGTATTTCTCCGGCTTGCGGTGCTCCTTGCCTGCGGGCGGGCCAGCAGTAGCTATATCCTGCGACTTCATCTTTGCCCAGTGCACTTTTACACGAGCAAAGGCCATCCGAGCACCCTCTATGCAGGCCGAACGCTTCAACGCGTCGACCCGCGGAATCGCTTCGACGAGCCGCTTCACCAATCCAAAGTAGCTACTTGGGATTGGATCAGCGGGCCATAGACGGACTATCAAGTCCTTCATGGCCAAACCCGCCATATTGTGCAGCTCGACCAACAGCTTCATCTGGTCATTGAGGGGCACCAGATGTTTTGGCGCATAGAACTGCGACCAAAACAGCTTCTCCGTGTCGTTCCCTCCTGGGCTCGGAAGTATTGGGCAGCGTCAGCACTGCTCCTCGGAAGATCAACAAACATGCCTGGAGAACTCCATAACCGTGTCAGCCCAAGGTACTTCCGCCCTCCGAAGATGCTCTGTAAGAGAAAAGTCCTACCAGATGCTATTTCCCGTGCCTGCTTGATTTCTTCACAGGCTCTGTGCGACTCGCTTCGCGCATCCTGGGCAGCCTTAACTGCCGCATTCAGCTCGGATGCTTGTTCCGAAGCCTTCAACTCCAATGCCTCGCAGTTGCGAATAGCATCTTTGAGTTCGTCCTCGACTTCGGGCACCCGAGACACGTTTTTTTGGCACGTGGCCTTTTCGGCCTCTAGATCGGCAATCACTTTGTCAGCGATCGCCCTGCTCGACTAGGCCTCCTTCTTGGCCTTCGCAAGCTCGCCCTTGAGGGCCTCGAGCTCAGTGGCGCCAACTTTGTAATACATAATATCATAAAGAGTTTATACCCATACCCAATTACTTACTCTTCTTGACATCTTAACTTTTTAATACACATACCTTGCATTTCATCTAAACGCTGGTTGATGCGGTCTAGGTCCATGTTGGCCAACAAAATATTTGGATTTAATTCGGCAACTTCTGCATCTCGTGGAGTTGTCGCCACTAGTGAAGCCTGTTCAAATACAGAAGCATACAGTTCAGCTCTATAACATGCTATACTATGGATACTTCGTCCGATTTTGTTCAGAATCGCACAAAGCATCAGGGGCTATTGGCTATATATGTGCATATAAAACAAATAAAGTTCCATAAAGAACATTACTTTGCTTACCACAAAGCCTGTTAACAGGCTGTTAAAGGCTTCATTCAGTCCGCCTTTGACGGACTGAATCTTCTTCATCACCACACCCATCATGGTATGGTGCTCCTCCATGACGGAAGCACTCTGTAGTGCTCCCTCCAGAGGGTCCGGCGCCTCTGGATTGACCTCGTGTTTCGCCGTATCCTCCCCCACCTTGGAGGTCTGGTCTTCAGACCCCGAAGCCGCGCTAGGCTCCGGATTAGTATTTGGCGGGCCCCGGATTGTTTGGGCCCCCCGTCTATGGTCTCCATGGGGACTGTTTCCACATGGTCAGCGGCAGCCGAGGTGTTACCCCCATCTCCTTGAGAGGAAGACACCCGCTAGGAGGGCACTTCGGGTGTCCATGCCGGTCGCGAGCGATGGAGCTCGGACCAGCGGGTCACTCTCCGTCTCTCCAGGCGCTAAAGAGTTCCCCTCCGATAAGGAGGCGTCGGGGTATGCTCAGGGAGAGCCGTAGGTCATTAGGTGAGAAATATTTAGAAAGCTTGAAAATGATAAATAAACAAGGTGCAGCAAGTAATATATCCGACCAAACTCACGTTTCGGTCAGGGGCTTCTCCCTAGGCTTCACCACAATGCTATGTTCAGACGATGAGTCCAAATGAACGGGGAGGTTCAGCCTCCTCTGGGGTGATGCCCTGCTTGCATCAGCGATGGCCGCCCTCTTCTTCCCCCTTCCTTGCGTAGGGGGGGGTCTTCTTCTTCTTCTTCTTCTTCATCCTCCTCCTCTTCGGAGGAGAGGATGTTGATCTCCTCGGACTTCCCGTTCGCAGGGCGGGGACCACCCTCGGCCTCCTTGCTCTTCTCCTTGGACTTCCTGTCCGGCGCCTTGTACAGCGTTAGGACTAGCATCGCCATCAGTTGAGGCGTCTCTGGGTCTTCTGGCAAAGGCGCCGGACACTTAAGCCGGATTGCCTTCTTGGTCCAGCCCTGCATATCACACAAAACTCCAGTTCCTATTATCATTAATAAGAAAGGGGATATATGTTTGGCAGAATTTTTTACCTCTTGTGCGGAGAACGCGGTACTATAGCCCGCGTCCTCGGTTTCCTTCGGGGACTCCTTCTGGATCTTAAAGAGATGCTTCCAGATCTCTTTGTGCGTGAAGCCGAAGAGATGCTTTAGGGGCCGATCTCCTGCCAGATCGAACTCCCATAGGGAGGAGTCCCGGCTTTGGCAAGGAAGGACAAGTCGGGCCAGCATTACCTGGACCACGGTCGAGAGCTGATAGCCATAGAGATCATGCCAAACACACGTCCTTGGAGTGCCGTCACCTTAACCTGAAGCCCCCAGTTCGGACTCGTATCGGTCCAGGAGGTTAACCTCTTCGGGGGTCCAGATCTGAAAGCATGTTTAGCCGCCCATTTGGCGTTGCGGGGCTCAGTGATATAGAACAACTACTGCTGCCACACCTTGTTCGTCTCACGAACGACCCCTTTGCCCAGGTTGCATTCGGGAGCTTGCTTATCATAGCGCCCCCGCACTCCGCATGTTGCCCGTCCACCACCATCGGCTTCAAGGTTTTGAGCCACATGCCGAAGTGTGGAGGAACGCGGAGGAAAGCTTCGCACACCACTATAAAAGCAGAGATGTGGAGGATTGAGTTCGGGGCTAGATCGTGGAAATCTAGCCCGTAGAAAAACAGCAAACCCCGAACAAAGGAGTGAACAGAAATCCTAGCCCCCTAACAAAGTGCGAGAGAAACACGACTCTCTCACCCGCCTCTGGGACGGGAACCACCTGGCCCTTGGCGGGGACTCGGTGCGCAATGTTAGCAGCGAGATAGCCCGCGCTCTGGAGATCCTCCCCGGCTTTCTCAGTAAACGTAGAGGCCTCCCACTTGCCCCTGGCGCCAGATCCAGCCATAGCTGGGGAAGGAAGTGGTGGTTGAGGAACAGAGAACTGCGGGCGCAAGAGATGAGGGTGCTGGGGCTAGGAAGATTGGAGAACTCGAGCTTGAGGAAAGCGCGGGGCTAATGAAATGCATGGGTATCCTTTTATAATGCTGTGAATACAGAACGTCTTCCCACTTTAGCCGCAAACCTCGCCGGTTCCCAAACGGTCGTGCGTAATGTGCGGTTTGGATGCTCACGTCCCATGATAAGGATCCCCTAATAAGCGGGCACGATCTCTGCATTGATAGGACGTGCCAAAGAGGGTTATGCCTCAAAACGCGAAACTGGGACCAAATAAAATGGTCTAGTATATTAGTGAGATCGACGTGACGCTTCACCAAAAAGTTGTCAGTACAGACACATTATACATTTTCTTTCAATGCCTTGCCTTCCAGGCTATGGGTTGTACTAACCATGCAGAGCGGAACACAATACACGTTTTGCAGAAGATATATTCGGAGCAAGGAACATGCCTTGCAATGCCGAAGACAATACAGAAGCGGAACTCATCGTCATTGAAGACAGGTTCAGGGGCTACTGAGGGAGTCCTGGATTGAGGGGTCCTCAGGTGGCCGGATAAACTCGCGATGGGCCAGACTGGTGGGCCGTGAAGATCATTGTTGAAGATCGTCTCATATCTGGATAGGACTCCTGTATGCGTATAATGACAGGTTATATGTTCGGGTGTAATCTTTCCTTCCTCTGCAAGTTGGTTATGTACAAACCCTAGGCCCTCCGGTGCATATATAAATTGGAGGGTTTAGTCTGTAGAGGCTAGAGAATCATAACATCCTCATAGGCTAGGCTTTAGGGTTTAGTGATACGTCTCATCGTATCTACTTTTCCAAACCCTTTTGCCCTTGTTTTGGACTCTAACTTGCATGATTTGAATGGAACTAACCCGGACTAACGATGTTATGCCTTCTGGGCCCCCTGGTGCTCCACCGACGTATCTTAGGATCCCATATATTCACTTTCGGGGAGAAAAATTCAGAGAGGAAGAATTATCACGTTTTACGATATGGAGCCGCCGCCAAGCCCTAATCTCTCATGGGAGGGCTGATCTGGAGTCCATTCGGGGCTCCGGAGAGTGGAGATCGTCGCCATCGTCATCACCAACCTTTCTCCATCACCAATTCCATGATGCTCACCGCCGTGCGTGAGTAATTCCATCATAGGCTTGCTGGACGGTGATGGGTTGGATGATATCTATCATGTAATCTAGTTAGTTTTGTTAGGGTTTGACCCCTAGTATCCACTATATTCTGAGATTGATGTTGCTATGAATTTGTTATGCTTAATGCTTGTCACTAGGGCCCGAGTGCCATGATTTCAGATCTGAACCTATTATGTTTTCATGAATATATGTGTGTTCTTGATCCTATTTTGCAAGTCTATAGTCACCTACTATGTGTTATGATCCGGCAACCCCGAAGTGACAATAATCGGGACCACTCCCGGTGATGACCTTAGTTTGAGGAGTTCATGTATTCACTATGTGTTAATGCTTTGGTCTGGTACTCTATTAAATGGAGGCCTTAATATCCCTTAGTTTCCAATAGGACCCCGCTACCACGGGAGGGTAGGACAAAGATGTCATGCAAGTTCTTTTCCATAAGCACGTATGACTATATTCGAAATACATGCCTACATTGCATTGATGAACAGGAGCTAGTTCTGTGTCACCCTAGGTTATAACATCTACATGATGAATTGCATCCGACATAATTTCCCATCATCGATCCAATGCATATGAGCTTTTCACATATTGCTTGTTGCTTATTTACTTTTCCGTTGCTACTATTACAAAAACTACAAAAACATTATTGTTACCTTTGTTACCGCTACCGCCACTATCACATTACTTCGCTACTAAACAATGCTGCAGATACTAAGTTTCTAGGTGTGGTTGAATTAACAACTCAACTGCTAATACTTAAGAGTATTCTTTGGCTCCCCTTGTGTCGAATCAACAAATTTGGGTTGAATACTTTACCCTCGAAAACTATTGCAATCCCCTACACTTGTGGGTTATCAAGACTATTTTCTCGCACTGTTGTCGGGGAGCATTGCTCTATTCTTTAAGTTACTTGGGATGTATATCTGTTGATCACTTTGAAGAATTTGAAGGACTCAAAACTCAAGATCTTACCCTCAACTACGAGGGGAGGTAAGGAACTGCCATCTAGCTCTGCACTTGATTCACCATCTGTTATGGGTAAATTTGCGACACCTACTCCTGTTATTGAATCTGATAAGTGTATGTTCTTGATGATGCCACTTCTTCTATGTATGATGAAACTACTTCTATGCTTGATAATACTGTGCCACTAGGTGAATTTCTAGAAGAACAAATTGCTAGAGTTAGGGAGAATGCAAATATTGAAACTGATGATATTTATGGAAGTGATGATGAAGCTTCTCCCAATAGATATGAATTGCCTGTTGTTCCTGAGGGTTATGTTATGGATGAAGAAACTGCTAGAGACTTTCTTGCATACAATGATAGATATGATCTTAAGAAATTATTAGCTAAGCTGAAAGAAAAGTCCTTGAATGCTAGAATGAAACATGACCCTACTTTTGCTACTTCACCTATCTTTGTTACTGATAAGGATTATGAATTCTCTATTGATCCTGAGTTAATTACTTTGGTTGAATCTGATCCTTTCCATGGCCATGAGTCTGAAACTGTTGTGGCACATCTTACTAAGTTGAATGATCTAGCCACCCTTGTCGGGGGAAACTGTCCGCCCACGAACACCTATGGGACCGGAGCCCCTTCTATGTTGCGGTCAGGGAGCGGAGGGAGCACGGAGAGCAGATCGAGGAGCACACGCGGGCAGTTTTACCCAGGTTCGGGCCGCGCGGACGCGTAAAACCCTACTCCTGCTTAGGTTGTATTGAGTTCTTGAGCTCGGGAGCTTGAAGATCTACAGTACTAGCTACACCGAGCGAGAGAGTTGTCTAGGTTTCGAACCCCCTCTATGTTGTGCATGGGCCTCCTTTTATAGCTCAAAGGGGTCACCGACAGGTGTCAACGTAGAGGAGGGTAAAAGTGTAAATTTGGTGGTAGTTGCAACAGTGCATGAACAGTATATGAACAGTGGTCTTCACCTAACTTTGACAGTGGGGGATAAGGGCATTAAATGCCCGTCGTCGTCTCCCCCAAAAGCGTCCATCCATGCTTCTCCGTTCGCCACGACGGTAGCCTCGTCACCGTGGCTTGCCACCGTGCGCCCCAGGCTGCACAGCCGTCTGCCACGTGCCCCTGGAAGGGCCCCAGGGCGACGCGTGGGCAGATGAGCTGGAGCGCGGGCACACAGCGTAGGTTTCCCCGGCAAGCACCTTGCCGGGGTCGTGATCTTGCCGGGCCCGGAAGCTTGTCGCTCTCCGGGTCCTGCCGGGGCGCATGATGCGCTGAGACATCTCTTGAGGTATGTGTTCCTTGGCCTTCCTGGCAAGCTCCTCTTGCCAGGGTCTTGTGCTAAAGTGATAACCTTAAGCCTGGTGCGGCCTTCCCGGCAAGCTCCTCTTGCCGGGGCCTTGGTCTTCTGACTTGTATACTTTGTTCTTGAATGGCTTCATAGGGACCAGAACGGTTCTTGGCGAGCACGTGGTAAGCCCTGCCACGGGAAGCTGCTACTGCCCGTGCACAAGTTGGGGTACTAAGGTACCCCTATCTTAGTACACCGACAGGAGCCCCCGGGCCTGGGCCACACACGGTGCCGAGCGCTGTTGGGCCAGGCCCAAGACAGTGCACGGGCACACGCGGCCCACGGCAAGCCGTATCCCCTTCCGTATCCGCCGCATCCCTCCCTAACGGCACGCGTCGATTGCGGCGTCGTGGGAGAGATCGTGGCCTGTTCTTTAATGGGAAATGCGGAACGTCCCCCACTTCCCCCTTAAAAGCAGAGGAAGCAGGGGCAGTTCCCTCCATCGTTTTCATTGCGCCTTGATTCTCCAGAAACCCCCGTCGCCCTCTGCCTCCCAAAGGTCGACA
Source organism: Secale cereale (assembly GCA_902687465.1). Lineage (NCBI taxonomy): Eukaryota > Viridiplantae > Streptophyta > Magnoliopsida > Poales > Poaceae > Secale > Secale cereale. Next base: position 550,811,028 of record LR738715.1, on the reverse strand, counting down.
GAGAGCCCAGCCCCTCCCTTCCTCCGCCATCTCCCGCATCCGCGGCACCGTCGACCTCCTCGCCTCTTTCCTCGCCGCCCCCGCAATGGCTTCGAAGAGCGACAAGGCGAAAAGTGACAAGGCCAAGAAGGAGAAGTCCGAGCAGGCGGCAAAGCTGGCAGCCCTGCGGAGGAAGTGCGTGGTCTTCGCGCCGAGGCTTGGCGCGAGGGAGCTGCGGGACAAATACTATTTGTTCTGGGCGAGGGAGACCAAAGCTCATCCCCGCACCAGAGTCCTCCTCGCTGTCGCCGCCGACATGTTCCCCGACGGGTACTTTTACTTTGCCGCATTCTTCCATTGTGGTCTGTGCCCTCCGTACTCGGAGTTCTTTTGTGATGTAATGAATACGTATGGCCTCCACCTCCTAAATTTCACCCCCAACGCCATCCTTACGATGGCCGTTTTCGCACTATGTTGGGGTTCATCCAAATGTAGCTCTTTTCCGCCACTTCTTCACGCCTAGAGTAGAGTCCGGTTCTCCCCTCTCCGGCGGCATCTGCTGGATCTTCAGGCTGAACAAGAAGGAGGCGTACTTGAAGGGAGAGCTCCGCGGCAAGTGGGAGGAGTGGAGAGCCGATTGGTGCTGGGTGCTGGAAGCTAAGCCTGAGCCCTTTACCTCGCCGCGCAAGACTGCCATAGTGCGCGGCAAGGATTGGAGTGAATTGGCCCCGGAGGATAGCAAGCTTCAGATCGCCCTCATTAGGATCCTTCGTCTCCGGGCCGCCAATCTGACTGTTGGAGAAGTTGGAGCAGATTTCCTCCGCCGCCGCATCGCCCCTCTGCAGGAGAGGGAGAGGCCCGCTTGGGAATTCGGCAACGTGGCGGACATCATGAGGCTGCACCCTGAATTGAACTACAATTTCACCATCTTGGAGTTGAAGGGGATGGTCCGGGAGCTCTTCAAGCATGACCCCACCCACCCGGAGTGGTTCAAACCTTCCCGGGGAGTGGTGCCGCTGTGCAACAGCACTGCCCGCGATTCCATTCGCGCGATGATGCCTGAGTGCGACTCCCATGGCGTCGTCCCCACTTGGCTGGAGCCTACAGCGGAGACCGTGCATACCTTCTTCGACAACTTGGTCGAGAAGCCCCGCAACGCCGAGGAGAAGAAGGGCCTCACCCGGGATACTACTGACCGGGATGTAGCTTACATTGCCTCCAGGATGGAGGAGGCCGCCGCAGCTGCGGCTGCGGGCGAATTTGGATACACTGTGGACGAGGCAGAGGCCGCGGACGCAGTGAGTCAAGCAGAGGAGGCGGAAATCCTCAAGCTGCTGAAGATTGCGCCCGAGGAGTTTGCCGGGGAGCCTTCCGTGAAGCTTGCCGGGACGAGTGAGGTTGCCGGGGGGAGCGAGGCCGCCGGGCATGGCACTGAGTCCAGCGGGCCTGCCGAGGAGGAGGAGGACGCCGAGTCTGGAGATTCCGACGAAGACTCTGGCGGATCTCTGAATCTTGACGACGATGCCTCCTCATCCTCGGAGAACTCTCCGCCTCTGCCAAGCCCTCCGCAGCAACCGAAGAAGCGCCTCCGCAAGGCAGCTGAGACGACGAGGCCACAGGCGCCTCGACAACAGCTGACGCGCCGTGTGATGCGCGCCACCAAGACGAGCGAAGTCGTCAAGGAGGCGCCCCGTGCTCGAGCGCCAAGCGGAGGGGGATCTTCCCGGAGCGGAACGGGTGCTCCTTCTGCCCCTCGGTCCTCGGCGACGACGGGGGCCGGGTCTTCACAGCCCATAGCCCCGGAGCCCGCCAAGCGCCCGAGGGAGTCTTCTCCTCTAGCTCCTCGCATGGGAGCACACCAGGCGGAGTTTGACTTCTCCTCCCTCAGCTCCGACGAAGAGGAAGAGGAGTAAGTACTTGCAATTCTTTTAATTTCTTTGTTTTTGTCTTGATTTTCCTTGCTTGGTTCTGATCTTGCTTTTGTTTTGCTTCGCAGGACCTTGACCCAGCGGATGGCGAAGAGGGCCAAGATCCCTGTGGTCAATATCGAGGACGACGAGCCCGTCGCGGCGACAAGCGACACGCCGGCGACGAGCTTGCCGGATCAGCCTGCTGCTCCGAGGATCAGCCCCCAGCGCAGCCCCCAGCGTAAGTCTGGTATTTATCTTTCTGCTTGATGGGTGCGCTTGAGGTTATCATCTTGGTTGATGTCTTGTTGTCTTGTGCAGGAGTGGAGCCGCAGCCGCAGGAGCGCCAGGAGGTCGCCCCCGACGAGCCACTTGCTCCACCCTCCCCGCCAAGGATGAACTCCCCGGCAAGGGAGAACGCTCCGCCAAGGACGGGCACTCCGCCAAGGGCGAGTACCCCGCCAAGGGTGAGCAGCCCGACAAGGGTGAGCACCCCGCCAAGGGAGGGCGCAGGCGGCCCTCCGCCAGCAGGGGCCGCTACTCCGCCGCCAAGGGAGAATTCCCCGGCGAGGGACCCCGTTGTCGAAGAGATCCGCGAAGGTAAAGCTTGTAATTTCTTATTCTCGGATTCGTCTTTTTTGGATATTTGCTTGATTCTTTCTTTTCTCTTTCTTCCACTAGATCCTCCTGCCCCAGAGCTGATCGAGACGGAGGCCACCGCTGAGGAGGAGGTGCACGGCGACGGCGGCAACGCCACTGCCACTGAGGGAATGGCTGGAGCCGACGAGCCCGCCGCTGAAGAGACTGCCCCGACCGCAGACCCCGCGGCTGGGGAAGGGACCGGCGACCGCACTGCCGGCCCGGAGGCCGCAGGAGCACCGGACGCTGCACCGGCCGCCAACCCTTCCGCCTCCGCGGCTGGGCAGGGCGTCTACCTGGAGGCCGCCAACGGGGTTTTCATACAAGTCCCGTGGGCGTCCTCATCAAGAGCACCCGCGGAGGGAGAGACCTTCGACGGAGAGGTCCTCGCCTCTGCCGGGCTGAAGGTCGTGGATGCGCCCGACAACAGCGACGAGCCCGAAGAGGAGAGACTCCTTCGTCGGCTCCTGGCCTTGTATCGGGCCAGGCAGGCGAAGTTGGAGTCTCGGGAGGTTCTGGCTGCCAAGGCTGGAGCTGATCTGGAGAAGCGCGCCGCGGAGCTCCGCGCCGCCAACCAGGTGGCCCTCCGCAACTTGGCGGAGGAGCATGAAGAGCTTGCCGGGGCGCAGCAAGCCTTCCTCCTTGAGAAGGCTGAGGTAGAAGAGCAGCAGCGACTGGCCGCCGAGGAGCTGTCTCGGCGGGAGGGAGCGCTCAACCAGCGGAAGGTCGACCTCGACAGCCACGAGGACGACCTCACCGCCCGGGAGCAAGTCATTGGCGGGGCCCTGAAGGAGGCGAGGGACGCCGCCGCTGCCGCGGAGACTGCTAAGAAGGATCTGGAGGCCAGGGTGGCGCAGCTGGAGTTGTTCCTGGAGGCGAGAGAAGACAGGGTCACCGCGCTCAACGTGGCGCGGGAGAAGGACGCCCATACCAACTCGGATTTGCAGGTCCGCCTCTCCGATAAGGGCCAGGAACTCACCGCCGCCAGGGACTCCATTGCTGATTTAGAGCTGAAGGTCTCCACCCTGACTGACTCACTCGACGCCGCCCGGGACCGCGAGACGAAGCTGAAGGACGAACTCCGCAAAGAAAGGGCCTTGGTGGAGAGCGCCGCCGTCTCGCAGAACAACTTCAACTGGGCAGTGGAGCAGTGGACTGATGAACTTGTCACCTCCGCCGCCAACATCGACATGGAGATGATGGCGCTGAGGGCGGAGCATCTTGTGTACTCCCCGGACGAGAACCTCCCGCACAGCGCCAAACTGAGTCTGTTCTTCAGGGGTGTGGCGCCAGCGCTTGCGCGGCTGCGGGAGAAGATCCCCGTGCAGCTGGCCGACGAGGCGCGTCGGCTCTACATGGGCACCATGGAGCGGGTCTTGTCGAAGATCGTCTACCGCAACCCCGGCATCAACCTCGTCAACGTCCTCCACTCCTTGCCGCCCGAAGCCGACCAGGAGGCGTTGAAGGCGCAAGCTGCCCACATCGTCGCCAAGGTGGGCAAGATCACGAGGCGTGAAGGCGACCGCGTAGATTAGATTCCTTTCTTTCTGCTTCCTTTGCCGCTGCAAAGCATGTTACGGACAAGAATCTGTTAGTATTGCGGCAAGTTATCTTTGTAATATACAATCTTATTTTGAGCAACCAATGCAGTGTTATCTCCCTTGCTTTGGTCCCTTCACTTTGTATGCATTCCACCCTACATTTTTAGGGAACTTGCCGGCAAAGGACCCTTGCCGCGAGCGCTGAGTGCTGGACTCTTAGCATCCTGCTGGCAATACCTTTGCCGGCAAGAAACCTTGCCACAGCTAGTCGCAGCACACTTAGATTGCTGAACGAACTCGAAAACGAAGTAAGGGCGCAACACTTGTCGCAGCTCACTTAAGTCGTTGAGCGTGCTCGAAACAAAGTAAGGGTGCGGCTAGCCACGGGTAGGTTCCTCCGCGCACAGGTTTTCCATACAAAGTGTGGTTGTTCAAGGAAGACAACTAAAAATTTGAAAAAACTTGAATTACTCAAACTTTGGTAACTTAGCTTTCATGGGTTGTTTGCTCCCCGGCAAGGCTTCTCTTTCTTGAACAGTACTTGGTTCATGCCTCCATCTCCTTTCCCCCCGGCAAACTTGTGCACGAGGAATACTCCTTCTGTTTAAGAGGGAACAGAAAAGGGGAAAAGCAAGTATAGGGCCTTACGGCTTGCTAACGCTTACCGGGGATGTGCATTGCACAAGGTGTCAGATAATGCATGCAAGTAAAAAGAAAAGCATGAAAATGACAAATAGTGCGAAGCACAAAAGTTTTACTGATGCACGGGGTCTGCGCCCGGCTTTGTACAAAGGTTTACATGCAACAGCGGCAAGACTTGTACAAAAGGTGGTTGCCGGAGCGGATCACGGCAACCGCGCCTTATGGGTGAAACTTGCGAAGATGCTCTATGTTCCAGGAGTTGCTCACCGGTAAGCCTTCTTCTGTCTCAAGGCGGACAGCGCCGGGCCGTGTGACTTGTCTCACCCGATAAGGGCCTTCCCACTTCGGCGTCAACTTGTTGGAATTCTTGGCAGACTGAACACGCCAAAGAACAAGGTCGCCTACCTCGAGACTCCTGGCCCTGACCTTGCGGCTATGATAGCGACGCAAGGCTTGCTGGTATCGAGCAGCTCGTACAGCAGCCTGGAGACGTTCCTCCTCAAGGAGCAATGCATCATCTTGTCGTAGTTGCTCTTGCTCGAGCTCATCATAACCGAGCACTCGAGGAGATCCGTATACGAGTTCCGTGGGGAGAACTGCCTCTGCTCCATAGACAAGAGCAAAGGGTGTCTCTCCGGTGGCTCGATTTGGTGTCGTCCTGATTGACCAAAGAGCCGCCGGCAACTCCTCTATCCAGTTTCTTCCACACTTGTGCAGCCTGTCGAAGGTTCTTGTCTTGAGTCCGCGCAGCACTTCAGCATTGGCCCTCTCCGCTTGACCATTGCTCCTCGGGTGAGCAACAGAAGCGAAGCAGACCTTGGCGCCAAGGTCTTGGACGTACTGCTTGAAGGTGCGACTTGTAAACTGTGTGCCGTTGTCGGTGATGATTCTGTTAGGGATTCCGAAACGGCAAACAATCAATCTGAAGAACCTGACTGCTGACTGTGCTGTCACCTTTCTCATTGGTTCCACTTCCGGCCACTTTGTGAACTTGTCGATTGCTACGTACAAGTACTCAAAGCCCCCGACTGCGCGGGGAAAGGGGCCGAGAATATCGAGCCCCCAGACCGAGAAGGGCCAGGACAAAGGGATCGTCTGGAGAGCTTGAGCTGGCTGGGGAATTTGCTTGGCATGGAACTGGCATGCTTCACACTTGGTTACTTGTGCAGTTGCATCTTGGAGGGCTTCTGGCCAGAAGAAACCTTGCCGGAACGCCTTCCCGGCAAGTGCCCTTGCGCCAATGTGGTGGCCACATATGCCTCCATGTATCTCTGCCAACAGCTTCTGTCCATCTTCCCTGGAAATGCATTTCAACCTGACACCATTGAGTCTTCTTCTGTACAGTTCATTGCCAATGAACTTGTACATACTCGATTGCCTGGTTATTTTCTCTATCTCTTCTGGCTCGTCGGGAAGTTCTCTAGTTTGCAGAAAGCGGACGATTCGCTGTGCCCATGCTGGAGCCTGAGGCCCAACAACAAGGACTAAAGGCATGAGGGCTGCTGCGGGAACCTCAGCTTCTACGGCAAGAACCTGCGGCTCTGCCGGAGCTGATGGTCCCCCGGCAAGCCTGCCGGGGCAAGGCTTGTCGGGAACGCCTGCTTCAACTGTATAGACCCTTGGATCTGCAGGAGCAAACTGTTCCTCAGCATCTTGGCTGTTGATCTTGGGGACCTTGGCGGCGGCTTCGGGAAGATCCGCCGGCAAGTAGTCGCCGGAGACCAACTTCCTCTTCTTGTTTTGCCCAACTGATGGTGTAACGGATGGCTGAGTTAATTTGAGCACGAAGGTCCCTGGTTCCACAAGTAACTTCATTGCAGCACACTTTGAGAGGCCATCTGCAATATCATTCTGAGCTCTTGGGACGTGCTCCATTTGCAGACCTTCAAAGTGCTCTTCAAGCTTCCTCACTTCATCAACATAAGCTTCCATCAAAGGGCTCTGGTAACTCTTATTCACTTGTCGGACCACCAACTGTGAATCTCCCCGCACAATCAACTTCTTGATCCCAAGCTCGGCCGCAATTCTGAGGCCGGCAAGCAAACCTTCATACTCAGCAGTATTGTTTGTCGCTTGCTCCTTGGGAAAGTGCATCTGGACAACATACTTGAGGTGCTCTCCGGTGGGCGCTATGAGTACCACGCCGGCACCGGCGCCTTGCAGCGAGAAAGCACCATCAAAGTTCATTATCCACTCGTTGCTCGCTTCTTGGACGGGGACGCTTGTCTCTGGGACTTCTTCATCTGGCGTTGGGGTCCATTCTGCTATGAATTCTGCCAAAGCTCTGCTCTGTATGGTTGAAGTACTCTCAAACTTGAGACCAAAGCTTGACAGCTCCAGTGCCCACTCGACGATCTTGCCTGTTGCTTCGGGATTCTGCAATATCCTCTTCAACGGAAAGCGAGTGACCACCGTTATCTCGTGTGCTTGGAAGTAATGGCGCAGCTTCCTTGAGGCCATGAGGAGGCCGAAAAGCAACTTCTGCACCCCAGAGTATCTTGATCTAGCCCCCTGCAGAAGGGAACTTACGAAATACACTGGGCGCTGCACCATCTTCCTTCTTACTTCTCCTTGCTCCTGCGCAGACTTGTCCTTGTCGGGGCCAGAGCTTGTCGGGGAAGCCCCCTGCTTGTCGCTGGATTCGCTTGTCGGGGATGTGGGTTCCTTATTCGCCTCTCTCTCCGCTACTAACGCAGCACTAACCACTTGATTGGTTGCCGCTAGGTACAGCAGCAACTTCTCTTGTGGCCAAGGTGCGACAAGTATCGGAGTGGAGGACAGGTATCCTTTCAAGTCTTGCAGCGCTGCCTCCGCTTCCGGAGTCCATTTCATGGGACCTGCCTTTTTCAAAATTTTGAAGAAAGGCAGGGCGCGCTCTGCAGACTTTGAAATGAACCTGCTGAGGGCAGCCACACAACCAGCAAGTCTTCTTACGTCCTTGACGCGCTTTGGGGCTTCAATCTGCTCGATGGCTTTTATCTTGTCGGGATTGGCTTCAATCCCCCTCTGGGACACAAAGAACCCGAGAAGCTTGCCGGAGGGAACTCCGAAGACGCACTTCTCGGGGTTCAGCTTGAGTTGGATCTTGCGTAGATTCTCAAAGGTTTCCTCTAAGTCCTGAATCAGGGTATCTTTGCTCTTGCTCTTGACCACTATATCATCCATGTATGCTTCTATATTCCTGTGGATCTGTGGCTCAAAAGCAGTGTGCACCACCCTCGCAAATGTTGAGCCGGCATTCTTCAATCCAAAGGGCATGCGTATGAAGCAATATGTGCCGCATGGAGTAATGAATGCAGTCTTCTCTTCATCTTCCTTGGCCATGAATATCTGGTGGTAACCTGAGTATGCGTCAAGGAATGAGAGCAACTCACATCCAGCTGTGGAGTCAACAATTTGGTCGATGCGCGGTAAGGTAAAGGGATCCTTGGGACAAGCTTTGTTCACGTCGGTGAAGTCTATACAAAGTCTCCACTTTCCATTAGCCTTTCGCACGACAACTGGATTGGCCAACCACGTGGGATGTATTACGCCTCTAACCAGGCCTGCTGCTTCTAACTTCTTTATCTCTTCAGCTATGAACTCTTGGCGCTCCACGGCTTGCTTCCTGACCTTCTGCTTGACGGGCCGCACGTGAGGACAAACAACAAGCTTGTGCTCCATTACCTTCCTGGGAACACCGGGGATGTCAGACGGTTGCCATGCAAACATGTCGACATTCGCCCGCAGGAAGGCAACGAGCGCACTTTCCTATTTGTGGTCGAGTGTAGCACTGATGGTGAAGGTACCACCAGTGCCGTCCTCCTTGGCGGACACCTTCTTGGTTGCCGGTGGAGCTGCCATTCCTTTCTTGCACTTGCCGGTGGAGCTCGATGGCGCGTCCTCGATGGCAGCGCAGCACTCCGAGGAGGTGCGTTTGCCGGAGTGGGCTCCAGAGCTCTTGCCGGACTTGGTCTTGTTCTTCCCCCCGGGAGCTTCAGCAGCAAGTGTGTTGCTTTCTGCTGCGGCTGCTGCATCCCGGTAGATCTTGTCGGCGCAGATAAGCGCGTCCTTCTTGTCGCCAGGGACATAGATGACGCTTATCGGCCCCGGCATCTTGAGCATGTTGTATGCATAGTGGGAAGCTGCCATGAACTTGGTGAGGGCAGGACGGCCAAGTATCCCATTGTATGGTAATGGGATATCGGCAACATCAAACGTGATCCTCTCCGTCCTGAAGTTGAGCTCCCCGCCAAAGGTCACTGGTAGCGTAATCTTCCCCTTCGGCTTGCTCCTTCCCGGGTTGATCCCTTGGAACGACCCGGTTTCCTCGAGCTCGCTGTCGGGGATCTGTAGCTTCTTGATCATAGCTGAGGAGATCAAGTTCAGGCCGGCCCCACCGTCAACCAACATCTTGGTGACCTTGAGGTTGCGGATAGTTGGTGAGACCAACATCGGCAAGCACCCGACCGCAGTTGTGCGGTCAGGGTGGTCCTCAAGGTCAAAGATGATGGGCGTGCCGGACCACTTCAGCAGCCTACGTGACTCGACGGGCGGCTCAGCTGCATTCACTTCTCGCACCCACTGCTTGAGCTGGCGGTGGGAAGTGTGCAGAGAGGCACCTCCGTCGACACACAGAACCTCTGTGGCCTTCTGGAACTCCTGCTCGCTGTTGTCTCCTTCTTCCATGTCCTCATCGTCGTCTTCATCCTCATCCTTGTCGCGGCCCCAGGGAGGTCTGTCACCTTGCCGCTGCTTGACCTTGCCGCGGCGTCCTCCCCGGCCATTGAACGGCCGCTTCTTGCTGGGTTCTCCTCCGCCTCCTTGGGCCTTCTCCTTGTCACGTCGCTCGTATTCAGCCTTCTGCTGCTCTACGAGGTACTCCACTCTTTTGCAGTTCTGGAGATCGTGGCCCTTGGTGCGGTGGATCTTGCAGTACTGCTTGTCGGAGCCGTCCTACTTGTCGGCTGCCGCTACTGGGGCGGGCTCCTTGCCGGAACCGCCAGCCTGTGCCTTCTTGGCGGGAGCCTCCTTGGCGGACTGCTCGACAACCAGCACCTCCTTGCTCTTCTTCTTTCTGTTATTCCGCCGCCGGTTTTTCCTTGCCGGGGCGGCATCCTCGCTGTCGCTTCCTCCTGCGCCAGTATCCTCTCCGGGGAGTCTCCTCCCCTCTTCAGCACGCGCGCACTTGTCAGCCAGAGCGTAGAGCTCGCTGACATCCCGGATCTTGGTCATGGCCATCTCCTCCCTCATCCGGCGGTTACGCACGTTCTGGTGAAACGCGCTGATAACCGCGGCGGGGTGGACGTCGGGAATGTTGTGCTGGACGTGGCTGAATCTTTGGATGTATTTGCGCAGGGACTCTCCCTCCTTCTGGGCGAGGATGTGGAGATCGCTCTCCTGGACGTGGGGTTTGTGGCCGCCCGTGAAGGCGCCAACAAACTGGTGGCACAGATCTGCCCATGAGGAGATGGAGTTCTCCGGCAAGTGCATAAGCCAAGACCGGACGTTTGGCTTAAGCACTAGCGGGAAGTAGTTGGCTAGGATCTTCTCGTCGCGTCCCCCGGCAGCCTGCACCGCAATGGTGTAGATGCTGAGGAACTCCGAGGGGTGTGTCTTGCCGTCGTACTTCTCGGGTACGTCGGGCTTGAAATTCTTCATGCTGGGCCACTGGACTTGCCGCAGCTCACGGGTGAACGCAGGGCAACCTGCCGCGTACGGCAAGTCGCCTGGTTCATCGGGCGCGTGCGCGTCGACAGCGGTCCCAGCGCGCTGATCTGACTGTCTTCGGGCTTCTCGTCGATGCTCGATGCGAGTCCGAGCGTCCTCTTGCCGCCTGTCGTCTAGGACTTGGCGCTGATCGCCGCGAGCCCGCAGATCCGACGACGCCGTAGAGTCGTCGTTAACGTTGATCCGGCGGGGTGGCGATTTCTGCTTCCGCGGCGGGGAGTGCACGGTAGTTGCACCCCCGGCGGTCTTGTCTCCATCGGCCTTCGTCTGGTCGACTTGCCGCGGCCGCGACGTTGCCGGCTGCTGCGGCGTGTCGTTGTTGGCGAAGGCGATGAGGCTCTGGATCGTCGCCCTCCAGTCTTCGGCTTTATCTGCCGCTGGAGGGAAGTCGAGGAGCAGTTGTGCCCTTTCTAGAGCTTCTGCTGGAGAGGAGGGGAGCGGCGGCGAGCGGTGCGAGGAGCGAGATATGCTCAGACTTCTAACAGGGTTAGAAGGAGCAGTTTCTCGCCCCGGCGACCGCGCCTTGCTCGTACCAGCATGCTGGCCTTGAGCATCCCGTGATCCTCCGGTTTGGCCACGCCCCAGCAAGCGTATGGTACCTCCCGTACCACGCCGCTGCTGGTCTTGCACCTCCTGGGAGGGACGTGGGGCGTGTACTGACACCGAGGCTTTGGAGTTCGCCCGGTCGTCCGTCTTGTCCTTTGACTTGGTGGCGCCGTGAGTCTCCTCACCGGCGGTCACCCTTCCGCCGGCGTCTACCCCACCAACCGTTGGTTCTGGTGGTGGCGGGATCGACGCAGACGGGCCTCCGACCTCCGAAGCCTTCTATTTCGGAGGCATGTTGATGCTGTCGATGAGGTTGATGAAGCTGGTGAAGTTGCTGAAGGTTGCGCCCGCGTGAGCGCCGGATCAGGTTCGCACAACCTCGACGCTCCCCTACCTGGCGCGCCAAAGATGTCGGGGGAAACTGTCCGCCCACGAACACCTATGGGACCGGAGCCCCTTCTACGTTGCGGTAAGGGAGCGGAGGGAGCACGGAGAGCAGATCGAGGAGCACACGCGGGCAGTTTTACCCAGGTTCGGGCCGCGCGGACGCGTAAAACCCTACTCCTGCTTAGGTTGTATTTAGTTCTTGAGCTCGGGAGCTTGAAGATCTACAGTACTAGCTACACCGAGCGAGAGAGTTGTCTAGGTTTCGAACCCCCTCTACGTTGTGCATGGGCCTCCTTTTATAGCTCAAAGGGGTCACCGACAGGTGTCAACGTAGAGGAGGGTAAAAGTGTAAATTTGGTGGTAGTTGCAACAGTGCATGAACAGTATATGAACAGTGGTCTTCACCTAACTTTGACAGTGGGGGACAAGGGCATTAAATGCCCGTCGCCGTCGCCCCCCAAAAGCGCCCGTCCATGCTTCTCTGTTCGCCACGGCGGTAGCCTCGTCACTGTGGCTTGCCACCGTGCGCCCCAGGCTGCACAGCCGTCTGCCACGTGCCCCTGGAAGGGCCCCAGGGCGACGCGTGGGCAGATGAGCTGGAGCGCGGGCACACAGCGTAGGTTTCCCCGGCAAGCACCTTGCTGGGGTCGTGATCTTGCCAGGCCCGGAAGCTTGTCGCTCTCCGGGTCCTGCCGGGGCGCATGATGCGCTGAGACATCTCTTGAGGTATGTGTTCCTTGGCCTTCCTGGCAAGCTCCTCTTGCCAGGGTCTTGTGCTAAAGTGATAACCTTAAGCCTGGTGCGGCCTTCCCGGCAAGCTCCTCTTGCCGGGGCCTTGGTCTTCTGACTTGTATACTTTGTTCTTGAATGGCTTCATAGGGACCAGAACGGTTCTTGGCGAGCACGTGGTAAGCCCTGCCACGGGAAGCTGCTACTGCCCGTGCACAAGTTGGGGTACTAAGGTACCCCTATCTTAGTACACCGACAACCCTGTTTACCAACGATGAAAAGATTCGTTACTACTATATACTTAAGTTGTTTCCTTTCTCGTTAAAGGGTGATGCTAAGACTTGGTTTAATTCTCTTGATCCTGGTTGTGTGCGTAGTCCCCAAGATATGATGTACTACTTCTCTGCTAAATATTTTTCCGCTCATAAGAAACAAGCTGGCTTACGAGAAATATATAACTTTGTGCAAATTAAAGAGGAGAGTCTCCCACAAGCTTGGTGGAGGCTTCTCCAGTTACTTAATGCTTTGCCTGATCATCCTCTTGAGAGGAACGATATACTTGATGTCTTTTATAATGGACTAACCGATCCTTCCGGAGACCACCTGGATAGTTGTGTTGGTTGTGTTTTCAGGGAAAGAACAGTTGATCAAGCTGAATTACTATTGAATAATATGTTGGCCAATGAAAATAATTGGACACTTCCTGAACCAGCCCCTAAGCCAACTCCGAAGAAAAGAGGTGTTCTATTTCTCAGTCCTGAAGATATGCAAGAGGCAAAGAAATCAATGAAAGAAAAAGGTATTAAAGCTGAAGATGTTAAGAATTTACCACCTATTGAAGAAATACATGGTCTTGATAACCCGACACAGGTAGTAAAGGTAAATTCTCTTTATAGATTTGATGAAGGTGATATCCCTCGTTATAAGTCTGCTAGCCAATGCTTAGATGAGTTTGACAATTTTATTGTGAAACAAGAAAACTTCAATGCTTATGTTGGTAGACAATTGCAACACAATGCTTATATGATTGAACGCTTGAGTGATTATCTGTCTAGAGTTAAAGGTGAACTGAAACTTATTAGTATACATGCTTCTATGGTCACCACTCAAGTAGAACAAGTACTTAAGGCTCAGAATGATTTTCTCAATGAATTAAATAGTAAGAATAATGACTATGTTGTTAGAGTAGAAACTAGAGGTGGTAAAATGACTCGGGAACCTCTGTACCCTGAAGGCCACCCTAAGAGAATTGAGCAAGATTCTCCGAGAGCTAATTTAGATGCACCTAGTTATTCTAAGAAGAAGAAAGAGAAAAATGATAGAACTTTGCATGCTTCTAGTGAACCTGTAGCTGACACACCTGAGAATCCCAATGATATATCTGTTTCTGATGCTGAGACACAATCTGGTAATGAACATGAACCTAGTGATAATATTAATGATGATGTTCATGATGATGCTCAACCTAGCAATGATAATGATGTAGACATTGAACCTGCTGTTGATCTTGATAACCCACAATCAAAGAATCAACATTATGATAAGAGAGACTTTGTTGCTAGGAAGCACAGTAGGGAAAGAGAACCATGGGTTCAGAAACCCATGCCTTTTCCTCCTAAACCATCCAAGAAAAAGGATGATGAGGATTTTCAGCGCTTTGCTGAAATGATTAGACCTAGCTTTGGCGTATGCGTTTGACTGATGTGGTCAAAACAAATCCTTATGCTAAGTATATGAAAGATATTATTACCAATAAAAGAAAGATACCTGAAGTAGATATTTCCACCATGCTTGCCAATTACGCTTTCAAAGGTGGAATACCTAAGAAACTAGGAGATCCAGGAGTACCTACTATACCCTGCTCCATTAAAAGAA
>LR738715.1:550700967-550789596 GCA_902687465.1 Secale cereale | reverse complement strand
GCCCCCCCCCCCCCGCTGAGCTGCCGAAGGTGATTTTCTTCTTTACCGATCTCGATTCTGGTTTTACATCTAAGTATGTGGCGATAAATAATGCAAAATTTTATTAGCTTCGTTGTCATGCTACCTTCCCTGTCATGCATACTTTTGACTCTACATAGTGGTTTAAATAACTTGTGTATTTTATATTGGAATGTAATTCTGAATTCATTTTTGTTTCAATTAGATTCGTAATGCAGACAAGGATTGTGTGGTTGTACATGTCACTCGCTATGAGGTAGATAACCTGAATATATGCACTCGGAAAACTAAGTTCTTAGGCTATTGGATCCTGGAAGCCAGTTGCACTTATACCAAAGTCGAGATGTATTCTAGCCACACTGTTCTCAGGCGTGTTATCCAGGGTGTACTGAAGCACAAGAAGTTCATAGGTACTCCTTCGTTTGTGAGGCATACTGTTCTTGTCAAGCTTACGTAGGAAGATGATGTGGCATGCCAAGAAAAACAAGTTTATGAGTGGCAAGGCCACAAGGTTATCTTCAAGAAGGTTGATAGGATTGAGCTGTTGCTGGACATACTCGATGATGTTCATGGCAAGGTTCGTCTTGTGTCCATCCCAAATTAGATCGAGGCATGAAATAGTTGGCCCATCTAGTGTCTAAAAGTAGTTTGGATTGTATCTAATTATCCGAACCTTGCCTATTATCGAGCCCTCTGGGGCTAGTACTCTGTTTGACTCTGTCTATGGGAACTACTACTACTTTTATGTGCCTGTGAATCATGTGAGAACCATCATAATTGTTGCCAAAATAGATGTGTTCTCACTAGTTTTTTCATGTAATATGGCATGGTAAGACATAAGTTGTCACGGTTTATCATACGAGTCATGTGTGTTTGATGAAATAGAGTACTTGTTCGAGAATTGTGCACTGACGTATATACATAGGGTAAGTAAGGCTGGTTAAGTACTTGTAAACATTGTTGGTGCTACCCCACTTGTAAGCAGTTATGCAAACATGGCACATTGGCTCAGCTCCCTTCAATACTACCAAAGTCGGCTATCGACCAGCTAACAATCAATACTCTGCTATCTCACATATAAGCAACTATGTATCTTGTTACAGTGTTTCATGCAGTTAACTGAGGCCACAATGTAAATTCCAAACATTCACACGCTAGTCCAGTGTTCATGTGGAACATTCAAGTTAAACTCGACTTCATAAAATACTTGAAAAGCATAAGTTCAACAATTTTATACATCTCAATGATTCATAGAACATAACCAACATAGTAGTTCACAAAAAAATACAAAGTTGTGAGAAGGTTTACAAATCAGGAAAAATCAAACAAGGCTTCTCTGAGCAAAGGGACTCCCTAGGCAGGCTTTAATTTCCTAGAGTTCACTCTAGTTTTTCTTGTGGCCACCATCCATGGTTAGGTTCTATCATTCCAGAATAACCAATTATAATTGTGTTCTCAGTTGGAATGATAAACTGAACCATGTAGTGTACTGACCATATAAACTTCTTGTGTAGTTCCACTAAATTTCAGCAACACTATTTGCAGAAATAAGCAGACCACGATGCCTCTCATCCGCACACTTGTCACAAAAACCTCCACGCAGCCGTGCCAGTGAGTCCTCTGTCCATCCTTGATCTGGGAGAAAGTGCATTCCGACTAGGATGCAGTTGTTTTCGCTCATACCTGCACTCAATTAGGAAGTAAACATATGAATCAGCTTCTTTTAGATTGCGTTGATCATTCTACCTAGTTACTAGTAATGTAGGAATAACAGGAAGACAAGAGGTTAGACGACGGCAGCGAGGATTTGCGACCTCATTTTGTGTAGTTCTACTAAAACTGAGGTATGTACTTTTGATTGCAAATATGAAATACGGTTATTTAAGCAGTGACAGTTATTTGTAGGGGCATGTGATCAACATCAACATCTACTGTGTTATAATTGGCACCTCATTGACAATATGAAAATGTGCCATTAAGTAAGAAGTAGCATCACATCACATCAAGATATTAACATGCAGGACAATAGCATTAGTATTACTGTCATGAGAGAGTAGCACATGGTCAGTAAATGTGCAATCAAATTTGTGCAGTTCCACTAGGATGAAGCAATGTTAGTGGTGTGAGATTTAAGTGTAACTGCAAAAACACAATTCATGGGAAATAAAGCAAGACGGAAGCACTTCATAAAATGGTGGTGTCATTCCTTCAATTTATCAATGGCACTAGCCTGACAGCAGCATTACTTAATAGTGATATTAGGTGGCATTGCTTCATGCTTCATGTGATTTTTCATTAACGGTAGCGATATGGGCATAGGGACAGGAGGGGCATAAAGTGGTCAGGCGGATGTGGTTGCCGAGAACGGCAAACATTCAGGCAGCATGTCTGCATTTGTCCAATTTTTTATCTCCTTGGTAACATTTTCCTATGTGAGGACAGGAAATCTAGACAGGCTCGTTCTGATTTGCGTTGTCCCTCCAACACCCCTCACTTTCTTTCCTTTTTTGACCAAGACACATGTCCACTTCCCCCACCCTTCGCCATCCACCCACTTTCTTCGCCTTTTCAACCAAGAGACCGGTTGGGTAGCCAGTATCTACTACTTTCCCCCATTTCCTCTTAGAACCAAGACCTAGATTCATGGCACGGATTTCCCACTTTCTTCCCTGGTTGAACCAACTCTTAGATTCGACTATGTGAACTAGCTTTAACTCTAATAACAGTAAAAGTCTAGGTGGCTTTGGAACAGCCGCCGGAAGTAGAAAAAGATCCACATGCATCCACGTGGGGAGCTAGGGCAGTAGAGCAAGGCCGGTTTTGAAGGAAGATATAACTTAGGGTCATTGGGATGTGGCAAAGATGGCGCTGGGAGGCCGCATGTTGGCCACAATACCACATGGAGGAAGAAGGGGTCAGAGGCCCTCCCGAACCAGCGCTGTCTTGGAGAGAACATCACGGTCGTCGATCAGGACGTGCGGGCAGTTGTTGGTCTCCTACCTCGCCGCTGACGACCGTGTGAACGATGCACCTACACACATGCCCCAGCCGAGGTGGTGAGAGAGAGAGAGTGGCCACCTATGTCTTGCTTAGATCAGGAGAACATGAGAGACTGAAAGAGAGGAATCGTAGTAAAGCAAGCGCTGATGCTCCTGCTTATATATATATATATATAGTGGAGTGATTTTGTTGTAGCAACCGTTAGTACATTGAATACATGCTAACAACTATTTTCATTTAAACTTCAAGTAAAAATAAAGCTCGATCAATAACGTGCCACCGCTTCCAGGTCGCACTATCAAATAACCGCGTCCAGGACACACTATGTACTGTATCATTCACGTGTGGTCCCCGACCCTCCATCTATTTGAAAACTAGACTAGTCAAAATGTCAATTGGGATCCCTCTTTGTAAACAAATGCGCTCCAGGCTTAAAAAATGCGCTCCTACGTGTACCCACGAGTGGGTTTGAGAGAACTAGTGCGTGCATGCACCACTTCTCTTCGTGAGAGTATAATATACTACGCCCAAAGAACGTTCGCCACAAGAGTAATAGTATAAGTGTGTGATGTGTGAGTTAAAATAAAAGGTGCGTGATGTATTTTATTTTTAAGAAGTTCTAAGGGTATGGTGTGAAGAGCACATATGTGTGTGACGTCTACCTATAGATAGATGGTGGGTGCGAGAGGACTAGGGAGAGTCGTGACTCATGAGGTTGCGTGTGTGCGTGAGAGAGAGGGGGCATGTATCAATGCAATGCATGTGTCCATAAATCATATCTGACAAACGTTCGCCACAAGCCGTTTCCTGACGAACGCCGGAAGAACCGGAAGATCAGCATCCGACAATGTCAGTTTTGACATGGCATTTAATAGAACTGCCACTCCTCCGACACACAAGTCTTCCGCGTGAGTGTTAGCAACTGTCGTATGCTCCTCCCTCCGTTCCAGAATGTAGTGCATATAGCTTTATTGAAAATTCGAACCATGCAAACTTTTACCGAGTTTTCTTATACAAAAATGCACATATAGAATACGCATTATCTTCGAGAGGTAACTATAAATATAGGGGAGGAGTGTACAAGGAAAGACCGTCATATCACCTGCAGCAATTTCAACCATCCTTTGGTGTGGAGGAATATCATAGGAACTCTATATGATATGACTTTAGTAGGAATTTTTCCTTTAGAGCTAATTGGTTCATAGGAATAGATTAATATACTCCACATTTCCAAGGAAAATAAAGATGATATCATTTTTATAGCTTTAGAGCCACTTGGTTTATATGAATGGATTCCTATACTCCCACAATTTCAAAGGAAAATAAACATTAGCCAAGATTCAATAGAAAAGTTCCTATGATGTGAAAATGACATATCTTTTCCAATCCCTCCTCATAGGAAGTGAGATACATGTCATCTTTGTAACACCCCAATTTTTTTTGACTTTGTTTTAGTATGAAAATTTGACCAGGAGTTTCTTCCTTTCCTGTTTCTGGTTTTTTTCTTCAATTGTCAGAACTTCCCTTCTTTTGTTATTGTGGAGTTTTTGCCCTAGTGCAAAATTCTTGGTATGTTGTTTGGACTTAATTGCCCTAAGCCAAGAAGAACAATATTTCTAGTTGTAGGATCATTTGCATTATTATTTTCTCCCTAAGCTTTATTTAATTAGAGTGATTTCCTTCTATTTTAGAGCTTTGTTTGCACTACAACCCTCTGATGGAATTGTCCAAAAATTCCACCAAAATTCAGGGATGTTAGGTGAAGCCCCTACATCACTTTTATGCTAAAACCCTTGGGTGTCCTTTGAAAAATTTGAGCAAAGCATCCTCTTTTGCTCTCTGGTCCAGATTGCCACTTTCTACTACAACCCTACTCTAGCTTGCTCCTTTGGCCATAAACTTTTTCCTGCTTGTAGTCCTTCCTGCAAAACCCTTAAGTCCAGGAGATAGGAGCATTTGGATCATCTTTGGTCCATGCAATTATGCCCTTTCCCTTCTGTCCAGAACCGGAGTTTTACAAAACTTGTACTAACAAGTTTGTAGATTTGGCCAACTGACCTTACCACCCCCTTTAGCATCCAAAGAGACCCCAACCTGGAGTTTTTGGCCACCCCAAGAAATGCCTAGAGGCTTCTGGCATTTTGTCAAACACTTTGCATGCATGGTCAGTTTTGACATGGTTTCTGGTTTGTGCAATGGACCAACTTGCTTTGCCTAACCAGTATGTCCACTAAGTTCCTAACTAACCCTAATCCAGGCCTGCTAAACCCCAGCCTCTCCTATGCCCTCTAGAACGCGCTGGCATTTCATCGAGCACATGGTGTGCGTGCGCTGGGCGCGCAGAGAGCGTGCGTTTTGCACGTGCGTGCGCTGAGCCGCCGCGTCGCGCCCCTGGCCCCAACTCGCCTGCAGAGCCACGCCCTGACCTCATCCACACACCAGAATGCTCCAAACTGCCCCTGGAACTCCACAGCGCCATCGTCAGAGCTCATTTGGCGGCACACCGGCGCTCATAGTGGACCTCTGCCGTGGTCGGCACCGCCCAAGCCTCTAGCGCTCGCCAGCTGCCCCCTGGAGCAGTGCGAGCTCATCCGCAAGCTCGTCCACAAGCGCTCATCGCCGCCACGTCCCTCTGCAGCTACAGAATGGCGGTCGCCGGCGATCTTATCCACGGCCGCCGCGAACCGACATGGCTGCGCTATTTAAGAGACCCCCGAGCTCGTCTGAGCCCGGAAGTAACCTCAGGCCACCCCCATGGAGCTCCCCTAGCCCACAATCGCCAGGAGAAGGCCGTCTTCTCCATCTCCGGTCAGCTCGGCCGTCGCTTCGTTTCGGTCCGTTCCGGCACATCCAGAGCCTCCCCTGCCTTCCCGACTCCACCGTTAGACTCCACGTGATCTTGCGGAACTGCCCAGCATCTCAAACGCGGCCAGGAACCACCTCAGGCCGAGCCCCTAAATCCACCGAGACCTCCTCCACCGCGGAGCTTGCCGCCGACGACTTCCTCCACCTCCGACGACCCAACGACCACCGAGAGGACCTCCCTGGTCTGGCAGGTCCATTCCTGCCCTCGGATTCCCTCGAGGAGCCTCCGTTCGCCGACGACGATCGCCGGAGTCCCGCCTCCGCTCGGGCAGAGGAAGAGGAGGGAGAGGCGACTGGTCGAACCTGACCAGTGGGCCCCGTGGACCCACTGTCAGTGACACAGCCCCGCCTCCACGTGTTTTAAGTGGAAACGCAAACTCGCAAGTACGTCTCCCCGGCATCGAATACGCATTCTGCCTCGAAACGTTTTCTTTTCTGTTTTATTTAAAATCAGAGTTTGACTGAAACTTTGACGGGCTATAACTTTTTAAATATAATTCCAAATGAATTGATTCTTTTTCTATTGTTCCTCAAATTTGGTCTAGTTTATTTTTATATTTATTTGAAAATTTTCCAGATAACTCTTTTGTGCTGTTTTGAGTCTATGTATTGAATTCATTTTCTTTCTAATAGGATTTTGAAGAGGGAGAAAGCCTTGCAAGAGTTTTGGAATGCAATTCTCCTCCCCTCTACTTGAAGGCAAGCACTTTTGAACCCTGGTCTGATGCATGTGGTTGTTGTTGATGCGATTACAACAATATGGATGCATCTGTTTTCTTTCATATATGATGATATGATCATACCCATGAGTGCATGAGGTAGACCCCTTGCTGTGAATGATTAATATGCATGTTGGTGATCCCCCTCGTATGCCTTCCATGCCCTACAGAAGAAAGCCGTGAAAGTCGCTATCTTGTGTAGACACGAGCTTGACACTAGCTCCCCGTCGGGACGGTGGAGTCCGGTACGGGTTGGTGAGGCATGACGGGTGGTGATTTCGACAGTTGTTGTGGAATATGTCGATTATGCAAGTCACACAAGTGATGCTGAAACCTCCTGAGTCGACCGTAGATCGAGTCTTGTTCCAGTAACCCCCATACTTGTTCGTGCTACCACTTGTCCCTACTACAGGTAGGGTACGGTTCAGTAAATTGTCGACCCCTGTTCTAGCACACACCGTACAGAGAGGCCATGGTGGAAGATACCGGCTGCATCCGGTAGGCATGCCACCTGGTCCGGGGGCATGGGTGTTTTCGGTTGGAGCCGAAGGGGATAGCTTCCCCAGTTTGCGCGCGTTATAAATTTTGTGATCCCATGCTAGTCGAGGTTGTAGCCTCCCCACTTAGAGTTTGGCTTGACAGGTGTCGTCGGTGATTCCAGACACCGGTAAGTTAAGCTGGTGTGTGTGGTCAGATGTGTCTTCAAATTAAAATACCGTAGACGGAATTAGTCCAGAGGGACTAAAGGAATCCGTTATTCGTGGGTAAAGAGTACACCCTCTGCAGAGATTAAATCTATTCGAATAGCCGTGTCCCTGGGTTAGGACTACAGTCTGGGATGGGTCGAGTGTCGGTCTTAGCG
The DNA here is from genome assembly GCA_902687465.1 of Secale cereale. Lineage (NCBI taxonomy): Eukaryota > Viridiplantae > Streptophyta > Magnoliopsida > Poales > Poaceae > Secale > Secale cereale. The sequence goes on along the minus strand of LR738715.1, from coordinate 550,782,132 downwards.
TCAGTCTTTGGAGGGGAAACTACTAAAACCAGAACATTGATTATGACTTATGACATATGGTAATATTATATATTATTGCGGACTAACCATTTGTATTATTAATGAGTATCCCTGGGTCGGTTTTATCTCCTGGATATTCATTGTCCGTTCTTTTATTTATAAGCCCTTTATGTGATGTCGCTCAGACGTCCGACTGTGGCATTTTGTAACTTACTTTTTTTATAAGCCCTTTATGTGATGTCGCTCAGACGTCCGACTGCGGCATTTTGTTATTTACTTTTTTATAAGCCCTTTATGTGGTGTCGCTCAGATGCCCGATTGTGGCATGTTTGTTATTACTTTTATTTATAGGCCCTTTATGTGGTGTCGCTCAGACGCCCGGCTGTGGCATGTTTGTTATTACTTTTATTTATAAGCCCTTTATGTGGTGTCGCTCAGACGCCCGACTGTGGCATGTTTGTTATTACTTTTATTTATAAGCCCTTTATGTGGTGTCGCTCAGACGCCCGACTATGGCATGCTTGTTATTTATTTTTCCTTATAAGCCCTCTCTGTGGTGTTGCTTAGATGCCCGACTGTGGCATGATCGCTATTTATTTTATTATCACTCCCTGATTCCATGTGCATTTCTTTTATACAAACGACCTACTTGCTATGGACTGTCATATCATAATTATCATAGTGATCATCTATTATTCTCGAGCATGATTAATTCTCACCCATGTTCATAATGTTTGCGGGTACATTCAAAGTACTCACTGGCTTGTCCCTGGCTATTGTCTTGGCTAGATTTCTTGCAAGGAGAGGAGCGTTGCGACGACTACCCGGAACCTATGCAGCTATGATAACAGCCTCGTGTATATAGGAGTTAACCTGGTCAGCTATTCCCGTGGGAAATGGAGTTCCACAGACGCTGACGAATCACAGACCGCTTCCGCCATCAACCACTAGAAACCTTGTGTTGTACTTTAAGGCCAGAATGGTCTTGTACTACATATTTGTACCTTTGCTTGGAAATTTCTGTATCAAGTGGTGCCTCATCTGCTAACAGTAATCCTGGGGCTGGTGAGCACAAGGGCCATTTTTGGGAATTTAATACCCCAAAAATCCGGTCCTGACAACCTTGGTATCAGAGCCAGGCTGACCGTTGGCTAATCCTATCTTAGCCAGGTCAAAAACCTAGGTTAACCACCACACCAGATCATATCCTAACACCGGCCAAGCTTCTCACGTAAGATACCCACACAGTGGACCGATACCTTTGGGAATCGGTGCCCAACCTATCAGCCTAGCCTATCGATCACGCGCCAGTGACCGACACCTAAACAGTTCCTTCCGCAAGCGTGCGAAGGAAGACTCCGTCCTTTCCTATAAATAGGGCACGCTAGCCTCAACCCAGCACAACACAACCTCTACCCCAGACCAAGCTAAAATGCTAGGATCCATTGTACACAACGAAACCACAGCAACCAACCTTGGAGGTTTTGTGACTGTGCTCGCAAACCTCACCCACCGTGCCTTTGCGTTAGAGGAGCCCCCAGAATATGTGGTGTACCAAGAATCCATGGGCGGTGAAAGCCGTCAATTCTGAGACACTGTACACATCTTCGGTAGGGGTCTGTCACCAGAATGCCCCTACAGATTCACCGGAAGGACAACTTCCTTTGAGCCACAAGCTATCCAACTAGCCGCTCGAGAGGCTATAGTTCAACTCCGGCACTTGTCGCCCAGAGTTAACTATCGCTCATTCTACTACTACCGCAGCCGAAACAGGTATGGTAAGCCTCCCCTAGTTGCCAGCGGAGACCATGAGACAGATCCTGCATTATTGCATCTGGTGCGCTATGTTAGTGTGCTAGAGGAACTGTTCGATCAAATCACTCTTGATCTGATCGCAACTCGTGGGGAACTACTTCGCCGAGCCCCGGCACGAGGAGGAGACGAGTCCAGCACCGACAACCCAGTCGTGCTGTTCGGACAACTGATCGAGTCCTTGAGGCCTGCCTTGGTCATTGACTAAAATGCCTTGGTGTCTCCAGAGGTGATGCGTCGCCTGTTTGGCGCACGCTCCAACGGGATTGTGGCCAACAATCCCCGTGAGGGACATCATCACTGCCCCGACCCTGCAGCCCCTCAGCCACCTACAGCCAACAGCGACATTGAAGCCCTTGGAGAAGCTTCAGCGTCCACAAGGCAAGGCCGCTTGGATATAAACGAGGTTGATTAAATCACCCGAGTAGTACCAAGCCTTATCTCGTCCACACCCCGTGGTGATGTAACTTGTATTTCCATATGTATATACGGTTTGCTTGTGCGCCCTTATCTCTATAGCATCCGTGCACAGATATGTCAGTGTACGAATGCATTTTTCCGGGTGTAAATTCCGAAGCACCTCACCGACAACTCCTACAGCAAACACGTCACTTTGCGAGACGTGAGTATCTGTAGCATTGACCCCGACCCCGTAAAGCGAAACCGACAAAATAGCTGCCTCTCGCCATAATTTTATAAACCAGACCAGTTGCTATATAAAAGGCCACCCGTGACCTTGCCAAGCATCCCTCACCTGGTGCACTACTCTCACAGTCATTTCTTTCGCCATGCCGATCCCTAGTATTTATCTGAGAACCCCAGATGCCTTCCCTGGTAGTTTCGAGAAGATACTGTGGGATTTTACCTGTAGTGCCATGAGTGCTACCTGTCCACCCCAGTATGATCTACTCAAATCGAGGATCACACCATCCACCTCGAAATATTGGGCAGTGGTACACATCCCTCCCGCAAACCCAAACCAGGAGCCCACCGAAATTTCCTTCATGGGGTAATCCATGCCAACTCCTCAGATGGCCATAGAGGGTGCCGCATATGAAGCGCTTGCTCGCCTTCAATTCGCGGTGCCCTATGCCAGCGAACAGGGGTATTATTACTTTCCTAGCCGTGTAGAGCCCGGAGAAGCAGCATCTTTTCCTGGTGGACGAATTAAGAGAGACCCAATACTAGCCAACCTTACGCAGTATGTCATTGCGCAAGAGCGTTTGACCCAGCGGATAATGGGTTATCTCTAGAGCCTCGCCGATTTAAATCCTCGGATCGCCATCGGCAGACCACTGAAGCCCGGGCCGGAGAAGCACATTCATCGACTAGTCAACCCGCTCCCGCCGATAGAAGAAGAGTGTCCCCCAGCACCAGAGACTTTTTCACAGGACCCTGTCCATTTACCGTTTATGTTTTAGACATAACTGCTATGTTGGTTATCCCCGCATCCTTTTAATGAGTTGTAAGCTGTATGTCATATCATGTGTTAATTAATTTCAATTTATGGAATAGTTCCACTGTTGATAACGCTTGACTTAATTTTGCGCTAAGTAAAAACCTGGAATGGGATAAATATTTGTTTTCTTCCCTGAATTGTTGCGACATATCTCTCTGCATAACATAGATATTTTATTTTCTCACGCAGCACCGCAACAACAGAATTACAACTCCGGCCACTCCACACAGTACACTAAGTTGCTAATCCACGTACACCTGTCGCAGCTAATTGATCACCTCTCTAGCACACCACAGTCTCTTGAGGAGAAACTCGTGGGAGTTTATTCAGGCACTAGTTGCCTTCCGCGCACTAACCACAGTTAGCACCCGACACCCACGCCTAATCCTCGTGATCGCCGCCGCCGCGAAGAGCTAGCACTCGAGCAGCAGCATCACGACGATCATCAAGGATCATCGCACACAAGAGCACGGATAGCCCCAGCAATGCCGCCAACCCCACGCACACTAGGATCATGCACCAGTCCGGCATCACCTCCGCCATTAGAGCCTCGTCCCGAGCTCCTGCAAACACAAAAGGAGGAGAGGGAAGGAAGAAGAAGAAACGAGGCCAGGTGTGAGGAAGAAGAAGGAGCACCTCGGTCGTTTTATAGCTCGAGATCGGTGTACGGTGGGCGGAATCCACTAGCGCCGCTCGTCGCTCGACCGCCGGTGTTCGAAGGCGAATCCGCGAGCAGTGCCGACAGCACGTTGGCCCGCGAGGTGAGTGCACGCTGCACCGGCAGCTAGCGCGTCGCGCACTACCGCAGTACGGCCTAGATGCCCTACGAGCTAGCCGTCGCCGGTGGAGAAAGCACGGGAAAGCGCGCGGGAGAGAAGGAGAAGAGAGGACCGGAGGTAGAAGAAGAGACTGACAGTGGGCCCAGGGCCCACCTGTCAGCCAGTGAGAGCACTGTGCTCTCGGGTGCAACCAGCGTATTTTGAAATTTTGAAATATTATTTCTAAATTTACTATAGCCCAGAGTAGAAATATCTCGTTTTCCATGACCATAGATTTTTCCACGCAGCACCAGTATTTCACACTGCAGTTTACCACCACTTATTGCCCATGCACTGTAGCAGCATTTATTTGCAAAAGCAGGACGGTTATCTGTGGTGAAATCATTTTGTGATAGTAGAAGTTCTTTTTATAGCAACCCTTAGCAAATATCGAGGACGAGATTTTTCTTAAGGGGGGTAGTGTTGTAACACCCCAAAAATTTTTGACTTTGTTTTAGTATGAAAATTTGACTAGGATTTTCTTCCTTTCCTATTTCTGTTTTTTTCTTTAATTGTCAGAACTTCCCTTCTTTTGTTATTGTGGAGTTTTTGCCCCAGTGCAAAATTCTTGGTATGTTGTTTGGACTTAATTGCCCTAAGCCAAGAAGAACAATCTTTCTAGTTGTAGGATCATTTGCATTATTATTTTCTCCCTAAGCTTTATTTAACTAGAGTGATTTCCTTCTATTTTAGAGCTTTGTTTGCACTACAACCCTCTGATGGAATTGTCCAAAAATTCCACCAAAATTCAGGGATGTCAGGTGAAGCCCCTACATCACTTTTATGCTAAAACCCTTGGGAGTCCTTTGGAAAAGTCGAGCAAAGCATCCTCTTTTGCTCTCTGGTCCAGATTGCCACTTTCTACTACAACCCTACTCTAGCTTGCTCCTTTGGCCATAAACTTTTTCCTGCTTGCAGTCCTTCCTGAAAAACCCTTAAGTCCAGGAGATAGGAGCATTTGGATCATCTTTGGTCCATGCTATTATGCCCTTTCCCTTTTGTCCAGAACTGGAGTTTTACAAAACTTTCACTAACAAGTTTCTAGATTTAGCCAACTGACCTTACCACCCCCTTTAGCATCCAAAGAGACCCCAACCTGGAGTTTTTGGCCGCCCCAAGAAATGCCTAAAGGCTTCTGGCATTTTGTCAAACACCTTGCATGCATGGTCAGTTTTGACATGGTTTCTGGTTTGTGCAATGGACCAGCTTGCTTTGCATAACCAGTATGTCCACTAAGTTCCTAACTAACCTAATCCAGGCCAGCTAAACCCCAGCCTCTCCTATGCCCTCTAGAACGTGTTGGCATTTCATCGAGCACATGGTGTGCGTGCGCTGGGCGCGCCCGGAGCGTGCGTTTTGCACGTGCGTGCGCCGAGCCGCCGCGTCGCGCCCCTGGCCCCAACTCGCCTGCAGAGCCACGCCCCGACCTCATCAAGACACCAGAACGCTCCAAACTGCCCCTGGAACTCCACAGCGCCATCGTCAGAGCTCATTTGGCGGCACGCCGGCGGTCACAGTGGACCTCTGCCGTGGTCGACACCGCCCAAGCCTCTAGCGCTCGCCAGCTGCCCCCTGGAGCAGTGCGAGCTCATCCGCAAGCTCGTCCGCAAGCGCTCGTCGCCACCACGTCCCTCTGCAGCTACAGGATGGCGGTCGCCGGCGATCTTATCCACGGCCGCCGCGGACCGACATGGCTGCGCTATTTAAGAGACCCCCGAGCTCGTCTGAGCCCGGAAGTAACCTCAGGCCACCCCCATGGAGCTCCCCTAGCCCGCAATCGCCAGGAGAAGGCCGTCTTCTCCATCTCTGGTCAGCTCGGCCGTCGCATCATTTCGGTCCATTCCGGTGCATCCAGAGCCTCCCCTGCCTTCCCGACTCCACCGTTAGACTCCACGTGATCTTGCGGAACTGCCCAGCATCTCAAACGCGGCCAGAACCCCCTCAGGCCGAGCCCCTAAATCCACCGAGATCTCCTCCGTCGGGACCTCGCCGCCGACGACTTCCTCCACCTCCGACGACCCAACGACCACCGAGAGGACCGCCCCGGTCTGGCGGGTCCATTCCTGCCCTCGGATTCCCTCGAGGAGCCTCCGTTCGCCGGCGATGATCGCCGGAGTCCCGCCTCCGCTCGGGCAGAGGAAGAGGAGAGAGAGGCGTCTGGTCAAACCTGACCAGTGGGCCCCATGGACCCACTGTCAGTGACACAACGCCGCCTCCACGCGTTTTAAGTGGAAACGCAAACTCGCAAGTACGTCTGCCCCGCATCGAATACGCATTCTGCCTCGAAACGTTTTCTTTTCTGTTTTATTTAAAATCAGAGTTTGACTGAAACGTTGACTGGCTATAACTTTTTAAATATAAATCCAAATGAATTGATTCTTTTTCTGTTGTTCCTCTAATTTGGTGTAGTTTATTTTCATATTTGTTTGAAAATTTTCCGGACAACTCTTTTGTGCTATTTTGAGTCTATGTATTGAATTAATTTTCTTTCTAATAGGATTTTGTAGAGGGAGAAAGCCTTCCAGGAGTTTTGGAATGCAATTCTCCTCCCCTCTACTTGAAGGCAAGCACTTTTGAACCCTGGCCTGATGCATGTAGTTGTTGTTGATGCAATTACAACAATATGGATGCATTCGTTTTCTTTCATATATGATGATATGATCATACCCATGAGTGCATGAGGTAGACCCCTTGCTGTGAATGATTAATATGCATGTTGGTGATCGCCCTCGTATGCCTTCCATGCCCTACGGAAGAAAGCCGTGAAAGTTGATGTCTTGTGTAGACACGAGCTTGACACTAGCTCCCCGCCGGGACGGTGGAGTCCGGTATGGCTTGGTGAGGCATGACGGGTGGTGATTCCGACCGTTGTTGTGGAATATGTCGATTATGCAAGTCACACAAGTGATGCTGAATCCTCCTGAGTCGACCGTAGATCGAGTCTTGTTCCAGTAACCCCCATACTTGTTCGTGCTACCACTTGTCCCTACTACAGGTAGGGTACCGTTCAGTAAATTGTCGACCCTTGTTCTAGCACACATCGTACAGAGAGGCCATGGTGGAAGATACCGGCTGCATCCGGTAGGCATGCCACCTGGTCCGGGGGCATGGATGTTTTCGGTTGGAGCCGAAGGGGATAGCTTCCCCAGTTTGCGCGTTATAAATTTTGTGATCCCATGCTAGTCGAGGTTGTAGCCTCCCCACTTAGAGTTTGGCTTGACAGGTGTCGTGGGTGATTCCAGACACCGGTAAGTTAAGCTGGTGTGTGTGGTCAGATGTGTCTTCAAATTAAAAGACCGTAGACGGAATTAGTCCAGAGGGACTAAAGGAATCTGTTATTCGTGGGTAAAGAGTACACCCTCTGCAGAGATTAAATCTATTCGAATAGCCGTGTCCCTGGGTTAGGACTACAGTCTGGGATGGGTCGGGTGTGGGTCTTAGCGTCGGTCTTTGGAGGGGAAACTACTAAAACCAGAACATTGATTATGACTTATGACATATGGTAATATTAATTATTATTGCAGACTAACCATTTGTATTATTAATGAGTATCCCTCGGACGGTTTTACCTCCTAGATATTCATTGTCCGTTCTTTTATTTATAAGCCCTTTATGTGATGTCGCTCAGACGTCTGACTGTGGCATTTTGTTATTTAATTTTTTATAAGCCCTTTATGTGATGTCGCTCAGACGTCCGACTGTGGCATTTTGTTATTTACTTTTTTTATAAGCCCTTTATGTGGTGTCGCTCAGACGCCCGACTGTGGGATGTTTGTTATTACTTTTATTTATAAGCCCTTTATGTGGTGTCGCTCAGACGCCCGACTGTGGCATGTTTGTTATTACTTTTATTTATAAGCCCTTTATGTGGTGTCGCTTAGATGCCCGACTGTGGCATGTTTGTTATTACTTTTATTTATAAGCCCTTTATGTGGTGTCGCTCAGACGCCCGACTATGGCATGCTTGTTATTTATTTTTCCTTATAAGCCCTCTCTGTGGTGTTGCTTAGATGCCCGACTGTGGCATGATCGCTATTTATTTTATTATCACTCCCTGATTGCATGTGCATTTCTTTTATACAAACGACCTGCTTGCTATGGATTGTCATATCATAATTATCATAGTGATCATCTATTATTCTCGAGCATGATTAATTCTCACCCATGTTCATAATGTTTGCGAGTACATTCAAAGTACTCACTGGCTTGTCCCTGGCTATTGTCTTGGCCAGATTTCTTGCAAGGAGAGGAGCGTTGCGACAACTACCCGGAACCTATGCAGCTATGATAACAACCTCGCGAAGATAGGAGTTAACCTGGTCAGCTGTTCCCGTGGGAAGTGGAGTTCCACAGACGCTGACGAATCACGGACCGCTTCCGCCATCAACCACTAGAAACCTTGTGTTGTACTTTAAGGCCAGAATGGTCTTGTACTACATATTTGTACCTTTGCTTGGAAATTTCTGTATCAAGTGGTGCCTCATCAGCTAACAGTAATCCTGGGGCTGGTGAGCACAAGGGCCATTTTTGGGAATTTAATACCCCGAAAATCCGGTCCTCACAATCTCTAGATTCAATAGAAAAGTTCCTATGATGTGAACCAAATGACATCTCTTTTCCAATCCCTCCTCATAGGAATTGAGATACATGCCATATCTAGATTCAATAGAAAATTACCTATGATTTGAATTAGATGACATCTCTTTTCCAATCCCTACTCATAGGAATTGAGATTCATGTCATCTCTTACCCTACAACTTCCATATATACATATTCTATTCCTAAATAGCTAGTACAACCCACTAGATTTTTTCCTGGACATGCAACTATGGCACATGAAACATAGTCAAAAAAACTATGGCACATGAACACGTCATGCATGCAAGTCATAAATCACATTGTTTTTGTACTCTATGCACGCAAGCACCACATCATCAATTCGTGCATGTTACTCATACGTTATTTCATGCATTAGATTTTGTATTGACAATATATATATTTGTTGGTCACGTGCACACATATGTAGTTCACATTCAGACTTTTGTTAGAAATCTCATTCTTTTAACTGCAATTCATTTTTTTCTCTTTGTATTACATTTTCATTTTAAGCATACATTCACTTCCCATTAGTTATAGATGTTTTTGGAGGAAACTGTATGCCTTATTTTGAGTAGTAAATTTCACACAGTTGCGGGTATATCAAAATGCGGGGCCAATGCGTCATTGTCTTCTAGTCGAACCTACTTCCACAATTTTTTGTATACGTATATCTCGACTGCTCCCCGAACCCAAAATTCGGCCTCGTTCCCATAAAGCCGAGCGGCCCACCCGTATTAAGGAGTCGACTCGAACCCAATCCCTCTCCCGTTTACTACGGCATGGCCCCGCACTCCATAGTACTCCTACAAACCCTACCTGTCGCACGCACCATCGATTTACTTCAAGAGGGCGAGTGAGAAGCAGATTTGTAGTTGAGGCTCTTCTACCCTAGGGTGCCCTAGGTAGCTGCCGCATGCATCATTGGTTTTCTGTTTTCTTTATGCTCTTGCGCCCTACACTGAAATGATGGTTGCTTCGTCCGTCCAGCTTAATGCGGGAAAGGTCGGGCTTTGTGATTTGACCCCCCATCGCTCATTTACTACTACTGCGGCACTACGACCGGGGTGCCTCCAAGTCCAACCGCAGCTCCAAACTGTAATTTGGTGCATCACATATGGAACAAGAGGGTGGATGAGCGACATGGCGGCCAAAGGGGTCATGTAAGTGTGTCGCCATTTCGTGTGTGGACTGACCCTGCTGAGTTGCTACGCCAACGGGACAGGAGCAACCTACCACTTGGCTTTGTTCCTTGGTGAATCCCGACTATATTGATCTAAAAAGATACTAGTAGTATCCAGATTAGTAAAAATGGGGTGATTTTACCGAGCGGTGGGCGGGGGAGCATGTCCTGTCATGCGGTCCCACGTGTCACGATGTACCCAGGCGATGCGCGTCCCTCTTGAGGCAGAACAATGGTAGAAGAAATACGTGGTTTTCTTGAAGGAGATGATGGAGAAGCGGATTGCGAAGTGTGAAATAATGGTTGCTTCGTCCATGTGGGGGAAAGGTGCACCTTTGTGATTTGACGTCTCATTGCTCATTACTACTACTGGGGCGCCACGACTGGGGTGCGTCCCCCTGCTGTTCTGCATTGTTATTGAAGGAAATATGCCCTAGAGGCAATAATAAAGATGTTATTTGTATTTCCTTATATCATGATAAATGTCTTCTATTCATGCTAGAATTGTATTAACCGGAAACTTAGTACATGTGAGGATACATAGACAAAACAGTATGTCCCTAGTATGCCTCTACTAGACTAGCTCATTGATCAAAGATGGTTATGTTTCCTAGCCATAGACATGAGTTGTCATTTGATCAACGGGATCACATCATTAGGAGAATGATGTGATGGACAAGACCCATCCGTTAGCATAGCACTATGATCGTTTAGTTTAACTGCTATTGCTTTCTTCATGACTTATACATGTTCCTATGACTATGAGATTATGCAACTCCCGAATACCGTATGAACACCTTGTGTGCTATCAAACATCACAACGTAACTGGGTGATCATAAAGATGCTCTACAGGTGTCTCCGAAAGTATTCGTGGTGTTGGCATAGATCAAGATTAGGATTTGTCACTCCGAGTGTCGGAGAGGTATCACTGGGCCCTCTCGGTAACACACATCATAATAAGCCTTGCAAGCAAAAGACTAATGAGTTAGTCACGAGATGATGTGTTACGGAACGAGTAAAGAGACTTGCCGGTAAACGAGATTGAACTAGGTATAAAGATACCGACGATCGAATCTCGGGCAAGTAACATACCGTTTGACAAAAGGAACAACGTATGTTGTTATGAGGTTCTGACCGATAAAAGATCTTCGTAGAATATGTAGGAGCCAATATGAACATCCAGGTTCCGCTATTGGTTATTGACCAGAGATGAGTCTCGGTCATGTCTACATAGTTCTCGAACCCGTAGGGTCCGCACGCTTAACGTTTGATGACGATCGGTATTATGAGTTTTTGAGTATTGATGTACCGAAGGAAGTTCGGAGTCCCGGATGAGATCACGGACATGACGAGGAGTCTCGGAATGTCCGAGACATAAATATTGATATATTGAACGGCTATATTCGGACACCGGAAGTATACCGGAAAAGTTTCGGATTTATCGGGAATGCCGGAGGGGGTTACCGGAACCCCCTACGAGAGGGGATGGTCCATAGTGGGCCTAAAGGATGAGAGAGAGGCAGTCCATAGGGCTGGCCGGCGCCCCCACCTAGGAATCCTAGTTGGGCTAGGATTGGGGGGGCGCCACCTCTCCTATTCCTTTCCCCCTTCTTCCTTTCGGTGAATCCTACTAGGAATAGGATTGCAATCCTATTCCTAGTAGCAATCCTATTCCTAGTAGGAGTCCCCTCCCTAGCCGCACCATAGAGGTTGGCCGGCCCCTCCTCCCTTGCTCCTTTATATACGGGGGCAGGGGGGCACCCAAAGACACACAAGTTGAATTGTTTTAGCCGTGTGCGGTGCCCCCCTCCATAGAATCACACCTCGGTCGTACCGTCGCGGAGCTTAGGCGAAGCCCTGCGCCGGTGAACACATCATATCCGTCACCACGCCGTCGTGCTGACGAAACTCTCCCGTGAAGCTCAACTGGATCAAGAGCTCGTGGGACGTCATCAAGCTGAACGTGTGCTGAACGCGGAGGTGCCGTACGTTCGGTGCTTGATCGGTTGGATCGCGAAGAAGTTCGACAACATCAACCGCGTCACTTGACGCTTCCGCTCCCGGTCTACGAGGGTACGTAGACACACTCTCCCGTCTCGTTGCTATGCATCTGGTAGATAGATCTTGCATGATCGTAGGAAAATTTTAAAATACTACGTTCCCCAACAGTGGCATCAGAGCCAGGTCTATGCGTAGATGATATGCACGAGTAGAACACAATGAGATTGTGGACGATACTAGTCATACTGCTTACCAGCATGTCATACTTTGCTTCGGCGGTATTGTGAGATGAAGCGGCCCGGACCGACATTACGCGTACGCTTACGCGAGACTGGTTTCACCGTTACGAGCACTCGTTGCTTAAAGGTGACTGGCGGGTGTCTGTCTCTCTCACTTTAGCTGAATCAAGTGTGGCTACGCCCGGTCCTTGTGAAGGTTAAAACAGCACATACTTGACGAAACATCGTTGTGGTTTTGTATGCGTAGGTAAGAACGGTTCTTGCTAAGCCCGTAGCAGCCACGTAAAACTTGCAACAAACAAAGTAGAGGACGTCTAACTTGTTTTTGCAGGGTATGTTGTGATGTGATATGGTCAAGACATGATGAGTTATACGGTTTTGTATGAGATGATCATGTTTTGTAAAGTTATCGGCAACTGGCAGGAGCCATATGGTTGTCGCTTTATTGTATGAAATGCAATCGCCATGTAATTGCTTTACTTTATCACAAAGCGGTAGCGATAGTCATGGAAGCAATAGTTGGCGAGACGACAACGATGCTACGATAAAGATCAAGGTGTCAAGCCGGTGACGAAGGTGATCATGACGGTGCTTTGAAGATGGAGATCAAAATCACAAGATGATGATGGCCATATCATGTCACATATTTTGATTACATGTGATGTTTATCTTATTATGCTTCTTATTTTGCTTAGAACGACGGTAGCATTATAAGATGATCCCTTACTAAATTTCAAGGTATAAGTGTTCTCCCTGAGTATGCACCGTTGCGAAAGTTCGTCGTGCCGAGACACCACGTGATGATCGGGTGTGATAAGCTCTACGTTCAAATACAACGGGTGTAAGCCAGTTTTGCACACGCAGAATACTCGGGTTAAACTTGACGAGCCTAGCATATACAGATATGGCCTCGGAACACTGGAGACCGAAAGGTCGAGCGTGAATCATATAGTAGATATGATCAACATAAGATGTTCACCATTGAAAACTACTCCATCTCACGTGATGATCGGACATGGTTTAGTTGATTTGGATCACGTGATCATTTAGATGACCAGAGGGATGTCTATCTAAGTGGGAGTTCTTTAAATTAATATGATTAAATTGAACTTTAATTTATCATGAACTTAGTCCTGATAGTTTTGCATATCTATGTCGTTGTAGATCAATGGCCCGTGCTTCCGTTCCTTTGAATTTTAATGCATTCCTAGAGAAAGCTAAGTTGAAAGATGATGGTAGCAATTACACGGACTGGGTCCGTAACCTGAGGATTATCCTCATTGCTGCACAGAAGAATTATGTCCTTGAAGCACCGCTAGGTGACAAGCCCCCTTCCACTGATGCAGACGCTTTGAACGTCTGGCAGTCGCGGTCTGATGACTACACGATAGTTCAGTGTGCCATGCTTTACGGCTTAGAACCGGGACTTCAACGACGTTTTGGACGTCATGGAGCATATGAAATGTTCCAGGAGTTGAAGTTAATATTTCAAGCAAATGCCCGAATTGAGAAATATGAGATTTCCAATAAGTTCTACAGCTACAAAATGGAGGAGAATAGTTCTATCAGTGAACACTTGCTCAGAATGTCTGGGTACTACAATCATATGACTCAACTTGGTTGCAATGTTGACGAGGATAGTGTCATTGATAGAGTTCTTCAATCACTGCCACCAAGCTATAAAGGCTTCGTGATGAACTATAACATGCAAGGGATGCAAAAGACAATTCCCGAGCTCTTCGCTATGCTCAAAGCTGCGGAGGTAGAAATCAAAAAGGAGCATCAAGTGTTGATGGTTAACAAGACCACTAGTTTCAAGAAAAAGGGCAAGGGAAAGAAAGGGAACTGCAAAAAGAATAGCAAGTCAGTTGCTACTTCAACGAAGAAACCCAAATCTGGAGCCAAGCCTGAAACTGAGTGCTTCTACTGCAAGGGGACTGGACACTGGAAGCGGAACTGCCCCAAGTATTTGGCGGATAAGAAGGATGGCAAGATGAACAAAGGTATATGTGATATACATGTTATTGATGTGTACCTTACTAATGCTCGTAGTAGTACCTGGGTATTTGATACCGGTTCGGTTGCTAATATTTGTAACTCGAAACAGGGACTACGGATTAAACGAAGATTAGCTAAGGACGAGGTGACGATGCGCGTGGGAAACGGTTCCAAAGTCGATGTGATCGCCGTCGGCACGCTACCTCTACATCTACCTTCGGGATTAGTTTTAGACCTAAATAATTGTTATTTGGTGCCAGCGTTGAGCATGAACATTATATCTGGATCTTGTTTATTGCGAGACGGTTATTCAGTTAAAACAGAGAATAATGGTTGTTCCATTTTGATGAATAATATCTTTTATGGTCATGCACCCTTAAAAAGTGGTCTATTCTTACTGGATCTCGATTGTAGTGATACACATATTCATAATATTGAAACCAAAAGATGCAAGGTTAATAATGATAGTGCAACTTATTTGTGGCACTGCCGTTTAGGTCATATTGGTGTAAAACGCATGAAGAAACTCCATAAAGATGGACTTTTGGAATTACTTGATTATGAATCACTTGGTGCTTGCGAACCATGCCTCATGGGCAACATGACTAAAACTCCGTTCTCCGGAACTATGGAGCGAGCAACAGATTTGTTGGAAATCATACATACTGATGTATGTGGACCAATGAGTATTGATGCTCGCGGCGGGTATCGTTATTTTCTGACCTTCACTGATGATTTGAGCAGATATGGGTATATCTACTTAATGAAACACAAGTCTGAAACATTTGAAAAGTTCAAAGAATTTCAGAGTGAAGTAGAGAATCATCGTAACAAGAAAATAAAGTTCCTACGATCTGATCGTGGAGGAGAATATTTGAGTTACGAGTTTGGTCTTCATTTGAAACAATGTGGAATAGTTTCACAACTCACGCCACCTGGAACACCACAACGTAATGGTGTGTCCGAACGTCGTAACCGTACTTTATTGGATATGGTGCGATCTATGATGTCTCTTACCGATTTACCACTATCGTTTTGGGGTTATGCTTTAGAGACAGCTGCATTCACGTTAAATAGGGCACCATCTAAATCCGTTGATACGACGCCTTATGAACTATGGTTTGGCAAGAAACCAAAGTTGTCGTTTCTTAAAATTTGGGGCTACGATGCTTATGTGAAAACACTTCAACCTGATAAGCTCGATCCCAAATCGGAAAAATGTGTCTTCATAGGATACCCAAAAGAGACTGTTGGGTACACCTTCTATCACAGATCCGAAGGCAAAATATTCGTTGCTAAGAACGGATCCTTTCTAGAAAAAGAGTTTCTCTCGAAAGAAGTGAGTGGGAGGAAAGTAAAACTTGATGAGGTAATTGTACCTTCTCCCATATTGGAAAGTAGTACATCACAGGAAATTGTTCCAGTGATTCCTACACCAATTAGTGAGGAAGTTGATGATAATGATCATGAAACTTCGGATCAAGTTTCTACTGAACGTCGTAGATCAACCAGAGTACGTTCCGCACCAGAGTGGTACGGCAACCCAGTTCTGGAAATCATGTTACTAGACCATGATGAACCTACGAACTATGAGGAAGCGATGATGAGCCCAGATTCCGCAAAATGGCTTGAAGCCATGAAATCTGAGATGGGATCCATGTATGAGAACAAAGTATGGACTTTGGTTGACTTGCCCGATGATCGGCAGGCCATCAAAAATAAATGGATCTTCAAGAGGAAGACCGACGCAGACGGTAATATTACTGTTTACAAAGCTCGACTTGTTGCGAAAGGTTTTCGACAAGTTCAAGGAGTTGACTACGATGAGACTTTCTCACCTGTAGCGATGCTTAACTCTGTCCGAATCATGTTAGCGATTGCCGCATTTTATGATTATGAAATCTGGCAAATGGATGTCAAAACTGCATTCCTAAATGGATATCTCAAAGAAGAGTTGTATATGATGCAGCCAGAAGGTTTTGTCGATCCAAAAGGTGCTAACAAAGTATGCAAACTCCAGCGATCCATCTATGGACTGGTGCAAGCATCTCGGAGTTGGAATATACGCTTTGATGAGGTGATCAAAGCATATGGTTTTATACAGACTTTTGGAGAAGCCTGTATTTACAAGAAAGTGAGTGGGAGCTCTGTAGCATTTCTAATATTATATGTAGATGACATATTGTTAATTGGAAATGATATAGAATTTCTGGATAGCATAAAAGGATACTTGAATAAAAGTTTTTCAATGAAAGACCTCGGAGAAGCTGCTTACATATTAGGCATCAAGATCTATAGAGATAGATCAAGACGCTTAATTGGACTTTCACAAAGCACATACCTTGATAAGATTTTGAAAAGGTTCAAAATGGATCAGTCAAAGAAAGGATTCTTGCCTGTTTTACAAGGTATGAAGTTGAGTAAGACTCAATGCCCGACCACTGCAGAAGATAGAGAGAAAATGAAAGTCATTCCCTATGCCTCAGCCATAGGATCTATCATGTATGCAATGCTGTGTACCAGACCTGATGTGTGCCTTGCTATAAGACTAGCAGGGAGGTACCAAAGTAATCCAGGAGTGGATCACTGGACAGCGGTCAAAAACATCCTAAAGTATCTAAAAAGAACAAAGGATATGTTTCTCGTATATGGAGGTGACAAAGAGCTCGTCGTAAACGGTTACGTCGATTCTAGCTTTGACACTGATCCGGATGACTCAAAGTCACAAACCGGATATGTATTTTTATTGAACGGTGGAGCTGTCAGCTGGTGCAGTTCCAAGCAGAGCGTCGTGGCAGGATCTACGTGTGAAGCGGAATACATAGCTGCTTCAGAAGCAGCAAATGAAGGAGTCTGGATGAAGGAGTTCATATCCGATCTAGGTGTAGTACCTAGTGCATCGGGTCACATGAAAATCTTTTGTGACAACACTGGAGCCAAAGCCTTGGCGAAGGAATCCAGGTTTCACAAGAGAACAAAGCACATCAAAAGACGCTTCAATTCCATCCGCGATCTAGTCAAGGAGGGAGACATAGAGATTTGCAAAATACATACGGATCTGAATGTTGCAGACCCGTTGACTAAGCCTCTTCCACGGGCAAAACATGATCAGCACCAAGACTCCATGGGTGTGAGGATCATCACTTTGTAATCTAGATTATTGACTCTAGTTCAAGTGGGAGACTGAAGGAAATATGCCCTAGAGGCAATAATAAAGATGTTATTTGTATTTCCTTATATCATGATAAATGTCTTTTATTCATGCTAGAATTGTATTAACCGGAAACTTCGTACATGTGTGGATACATAGACAAAACAGTATGTCCCTAGTATGCCTCTACTAGACTAGCTCATTGATCAAAGATGGTTATGTTTCCTAGCCATAGACATGAGTTGTCATTTGATCAACGGGATCACATCATTAGGAGAATGATGTGATGGACAAGACCCATCCGTTAGCATAGCACTATGATCGTTTAGTTTAACTGCTATTGCTTTCTTCATGACTTATACATGTTCCTATGACTATGAGATTATGCAACTCCCGAATACCGTAGGAACACCTTGTGTGCTATCAAACGTCACAACGTAACTGGGTGATCATAAAGATGCTCTACAGGTGTCTCCGAAAGTATTCGTGCTGTTGGCATAGATCAAGATTAGGATTTGTCACTCCGAGTGTCGGAGAGGTATCTCTGGGCCCTCTCGGTAACACACATCATAATAAGCCTTGCAAGCAAAAGACTAATGAGTTAGTCACGAGATGATGTGTTACGGAACGAGTAAAGAGACTTGCCGGTAAACGAGATTGAACTAGGTATAAAGATACCGACGATCGAATCTCGGGCAAGTAACATACCGTTTGACAAAAGGAACAACGTATGTTGTTATGCGGTTCTGACCGATAAAAGATCTTTGTAGAATATGTAGGAGCCAATATGAACATCCAGGTTCCGCTATTGGTTATTGACCAGAGATGAGTCTCGGTCATGTCTACATAGTTCTCGAACCCGTAGGGTCCGCACGCTTAACGTTTGATGACGATCGGTATTATGAGTTTTTGAGTATTGATGTACCGAAGGAAGTTCGGAGTCCCGGATGAGATCACGGACATGACGAGGAGTCTCGGAATGTCCGAGACATAAAGATTGATATATTGGACGGCTATATTCGGACACCGGAAGTATACCGGAAAAGTTTCGGATTTATCGGGAATGCCGGAGGGGGTTACCGGAACCCCCTACGAGAGGGGATGGTCCATAGTGGGCCTAAAGGGTGAGAAAGAGGCAGCCCATAGGGCTGGCCGGCGCCCCCACCTAGGAATCCTAGTTGGGCTAGGATTGGGGGGGCGCCACCTCTCCTATTCCTTTCCCCCTTCTTCCTTTCGGTGAATCCTACTAGGAATAGGATTGCAATCCTATTCCTAGTAGGAGTCCCCTCCCTAGCCACACCATAGAGGTTGGCCGGCCCCTCCTCCCTTGCTCCTTTATATACGGGAGCAGGGGGGCACCCAAAGACACACAAGTTGAATTGTTTTAGCCGTGTGCGGTGCCCCCCTCCACAGAATCACACCTCGGTCGTACCGTCGCGAAGCTTAGGCGAAGCCCTGCGCCGGTGAACACATCATATCCGTCACCACGCCGTCGTGCTGACGAAACTCTCCCGTGAAGCTCAACTGGATCAAGAGCTCGTGGGACGTCATCAAGCTGAACGTGTGCTGAACGCGGAGGTGCCGTACGTTCGGTGCTTGATCGGTTGGATCGCGAAGAAGTTCGACAACATCAACCGCGTCACTTGACGCTTCCGCTCCCGGTCTACGAGGGTACGTAGACACACTCTCCCCTCTCGTTGCTATGCATCTGGTAGATAGATCTTGCGTGATCGTAGGAAAATTTTAAAATACTACGTTCCCCAACAGTTATTTGGTGCATGACACGTTGACCCAGTTGCTATATGTCCCACATGCCGGCGAGAGGAAGCACATTATTCATGAAAGCGAGTGTCTCCACTCTTTTAGTACATTATGACGGAGGAGTACAAGACAAGGCTTTGTTTTTGCTACTTCGCGTGATCCATCGATACAAACCCGGACTAAAAAGGCGAGGGCGGGTCTTTTCCCGCATGGCAGGCAGGGGAGTTTGGCATATTTTGTTCGATCCAACGAGGCAGGAAGGGAAACAAGCAAATAAAGGTTGAGCGACTTAGTTTTGGGAACATTTGATTTTATGGAGTATGTACCCACTATGGAGGTAGTACTACTTACTACTCCCTCCTTTCCATTTTATAGGGCTCATCTATAAAAAAATCGTTTTTCCGTTTTATAAGTCTCAATTCTACTAGTACTTACCATCACATGTTTGGATTTCTAAGTGCATTAATTCACCTGATGCAAGAAGTATCAAGAGAAAACCCACCAATGCGTGTATAAGTTCATGGAAATTTAGTGGTCATGCATGCATTCGTTGATTAATGCATCGGTAAACATAATTTTTTGAGAAAAACGAGCGTATTAATTAAGTACTTGTGCAAACTACAAAATTAATTCCACCACTCACCGTCTACCTTGGTTGGAGATATTTTGAAATTGAGCCTAAACCAGAAAGGAGGGAGTAGTAACATAGCCTAGGGTAGCTTGCTGCAGCATAGACTCCGAGGAAATTGTTGTAGTACTACTCCTACTCCTGTACTACTCCTACTACTAAAAGACATATAGTATTTCAAACAATATGATAATCTCTCCAACCAAGGTAGGGGAGTATATGTCTAACGGAGGGAGTAGAAAATTTTCTCCTCATCCTGCGACTCTGCAAGCCACCACACCCGTGTGCGGGGGAGAGGGCGTACTAATCAAGCTTATCCTTGTTCTGCGAGTTGACGGGACACATCAAAAGTAGTACTATAGATCATCTCCAGTGTATAGAGCCTTGCCTCTAAGGTAGGCCCCACATGGTTTGCCTCTTATCAAATGAAAAAATCACAATGTATAGAGACTCTAACCAGCCTCTAAGGTGGGCCCTAGCAGAAATTTAAAAAGTATTGATTAGCACCACATTTGTCCAATCAGTAATATTTCTCCTGTACTTTCTTATGATTCCGAAGGCTGACAAGTGGGACCAGATGGATTGTTACATTGTGAGAGGCAGCCTCTAAGGTTAGGCGCGATGATAGCCAATTTTTTGTTAGCGGCAGTCCATGCAATGTTTGGAGGCCTGCCTCTAAGAGGAGAGAGAGGGCTTAGAGGAAACAAAAAGCATACATAGTGGATGCCCTAAGTGCCTACTTTCCGGTCTATATAACTCAATTTGGAATCCACAATGTATCCATAATAGATGCTGAGTGGTGGAATAAATTTGTTACTTCCATAGTTCGCGAAAGTACTGAGCATGTGAGATGGTGAACAAAGGGAGTACGATACCATTAGTACTACAGTTCCTTTGGAAGGGTTGTAGTAGTCCCTCCCATTCACATGTTCACATTTCAAGCTTCAAATAAAACATTGCATGCAAGGATTAAGAGAAACCTCAGCAATGCACGTACTCCCTCAATCCATATAGGGTCTAAAATGCGTTTTGGAGGCTAACTTTGACCACATGTTAGAGCAATAATATGACATCCAACTTACACAAATCTTACCATCAAATTAGTACGTGGTCATTATACTACTAACACATGCATGAGTTGCAATTAGTACATACATGATACAATAGTAAACACTCACTATCTAGTAGTACTAGTACTTTACACTACAACTACTATGAGGCCATCCAACTGTGTCCTGGTAGAAGACCGCGGACACCAATTATTCGTTCATATTTCAATTTGTTTTTACACAGAAAAATATCCATGAAAACAACACATTGCAAAATTTCATGGCAAACGAGGGATTTGAATGTGCTGGCAGGGGTGGGGCTGGAAGGGGTTGTTTGGATATTGCCCAGGGTAGCCAAAATATTGGTGACCCTTTTGTCCACCCATGCCTTTGCCACCAATGAATGAGGAAGAGCTCGGGTGCTCATGCATCCTCCAGCATGCGCGTTGGAGACGAGCTCGCACGAGCTGTGCTTTTTTTATCCCACATTGCCGGTCGCAAACCGACCGGCGATCCGCAAATTATGCCATCCAACCATAGCCGCACACATTCGGATAGCAACTCAACAAACCAGAAAAAATTCATGCAAACACGTCGATATTTCATGTAAACAATGATGAAATTCATATAAAATACCGTATTTTCATATATAAACATGACGGATTTCATTACATTCAAATCAACTAAGCTGTGCTACTCCTGAACAGCACAGGTATAATAATAGCTAGCCTAAATGGTCACCCGCGGATCCATTTGTCTTCCTCATGTCTGGCAGCACGATCACCGGACCACCGGGAGCCCCGGAGGTATATGATTTAGCGCAAAGGAAGCTCGCCTCCCCACCGCTCAACTGACATCGTTGGATGATGCCCAATATGGAGTCCGAAGGGGGCTTCTCCACTTCCATGGAGCCCATGCGGGGTCGACGAAGGTCCTCACAACAGAAGGATCCAGCAAGACACCTACTATGTACGCCGGTGTCGCCTCGGTGGTGGCCTTCATGGGACCCAAGCGGCGGTGGCCTCCCGTCTTCTACTTCTCTTTGATGATGGTGGCAGACACGGAGGCACTAGCCACCGACTCGTAGCTCTCCGCGCACCCAGCTTTTGTCTTAGTTTGCGTGGCGCGGCTGCAAACATGGGAGTCTAAGCCACTGACACGGGAGACGGAGACATGGGAGGCACGGTACTTGACGGCGGCGTGGAAGGCAGCGACGACGCCTGTGCTCCCCGCCGTGCCAGCATGGAACAGCTCGCCGCTCCTTGTCGAGCTGGCCTGGAGTGGCGAGTTGCTGAACCATGATACGTCTCCAATGTATCTATAATTTTTCATTGTTCCATGCTGTTATATTATCATTCTTGGATGTTTTACAATCATTTTATATCATTTTTGGGACTAACCTGTTGACAGAGTGCCAAGTGCCAGTTGTTGTTTTCTACTTGTTTTTTACATCCCAGAAAATCAATATCAAATGGAGTCCAAATGCAGCGAAACTTTTTGTGGATTTTTTTGGATCAGAAGACACCAGTTGGGCCAGAGAAGCACCTGGGGGTGCCCCGAGGGGGCCTCCCGCACCGCCTCTTTGCTCTATAAATACCTCCATCCTCAGAATACCTTAGGGGAGTCAACGGAATTTTGTTCCAGTAGCCGCAAGTTCTAGAACCACGAGATCCAATCTATAGCCCTTTTTCGGCACTCTGCTAGAAGGGAACACGATCGCGGAGGGGTTCATCATCCTCATTGGTGCCTCTCAGATGATGCGTGAGTAGTTTACCACAGACCTATGGGTCCGTAGGCAGTAGCTAGATGGCTCCTTCTCTATTTGTATTTCAATACAATGGTCTCCCGGAGATCCATTTGATGTAATGAATTTTTGCGGTGTGTTTGTTGGGATCCGATGAAATGTGAGTTTATGATCAGATTTGCCTTGATTTAATATCCATTCTTGATTATTATAGGCACGTATTTCTTCTCCAATATTTGGGTTTTGTTTGGCCAACTTGATCTATTTATCTTGCAATGGGAAGAGGTGCTTTGTAATGGGTTTGATCTTGTGGTGTCCTTTCCTAGTGACAAAAGGGGCGGCAAGGCACGCAGTATCGTTGCTATTAAGGATAAAAATATGGGGTCTATTCCTACATGAATAGATCTTGTCTACATCATGTCATCGTTCTTATTGCATTACTCTGTTTTTCCATGAACTTAATACACTAGATGCATGCTAGATAGTGGTCGATGGGTGGAGTAATAGTAGTAGATGCAGGCAGGAGTTGGTCTACTAATCTTGGAAGTGATGCCTATATACATGATCATTGTCTTGGATATCATCATAATTATTCTCTTTTCTATCAATTGCCCAATAGTAGTTTGCGTACCCACTGCATGATATTTTCTCCAGAGAAACCACTAGTGAAATCTACGCCCCCCGGGTCTATTTTCCAATCATATACTTTCAGATCTATACCGCCATTTGCCTTTTCTTTTATTTGCAACTATTATCTTCAAATCTATATTATCAAAAATCTGATAATACCTTGCTACGTTTTGCTTGCTTTCATTTGCATCTTTCAATCTACTACAATTTTATCCTATCCTTACATCACTTTCTGGCATCGTTACCCGGAAGGGATTGACAACCCCTTTAACTTGTAAGGTTGCAAGTAGTTGTTCGTTGTGTGCAGGTACCGTTTACACAGTGTTCCTTGGTTCTCCTGCCGGTTCGATAACCTTGGTCTCATCACTGAGGGAAATACCTTATCGTTGTTGTGCTGCATCCTCCCTTATTCCTTGGGAAAATACGGAAGCATCTCAAGCGACATCAAAGGAACTTTTTGGCATCATTGCAAACCTTTTGAGTATTGAAAAATTTCTTACAATAATAATAGAAATGCCTCTGATCTAGAGAACATTATTAAGGAATTTGTCAGTACTCAAAAGGTTTTCAATGCTTCTATAGAAGAAAAATTGAATAAAATTGATGATATGTCTAGAGGTATTGATAGAATTTCTCATGATGTGGAAAATCTCAAGTTGAATTTTTTTTGTGCCTAAGGTTGAAGAATCAATTAAGGCTCTTTAGGCCTCTATGGATGAAAGTAAGAAAAGAACCACTATGCTTAGATCTAAAACAGAATTTTTAGAAAAGGCATTTTCTAGTGATTGCTTTCATAAAAATGATGAAGATCTTAAAATGATTGGTGTTTCTTCTATTGATTCTTTGTTTAGTAAAATTCAAGTTGATGATAAAGGGACTAAAGAAGAGTCGACTTTAGCTAGAAGGCGTCCCGATAATTCGGAGGGTGAAAATCTTGTTGAGAAGATTGATAAAAGTGGGTTTGGAGAGGACAAAACTTTAACTACTGATGTGGCCACTCTTTTGGATTACAAGGACTTTAATTATGATAGTTTCTCTTTGATTGATCTTATTTCCTTGTTGCAAACCATGATAAATTCACCTCATGCTTATGAACAAAATAAAGCTTTTACTAAACATATTGTTAATGCTATGATGGAAGCTTTAAAAGATAAGTTGGAAGTTGGAAGTATCAATCCCTAGAAAGTTGCATGATGAATGGGAACCTACTATCAAAATCAAGATTAAAAATTATGAGTGCAATGCTTTACGTGATTTGGGTGCTAGTGTTTCCACAATTATGAAATCTATTTGTGATGTTCTTGGTCTTGCCAATATTGAAGATTGTTCTCTTAATTTGCATTTGGTGGATTCTACTATTAAAAAGCCTTTAGGAATGATCAATTATGTTCTTATTCTTGCAAATAGGAACTATGTACCCATAGACTTTAATTTTCTTGACATCGATTGCAATCCTTCTTGTCCTATTATACTTGGTACACCGTTTTTACGCACTATTGGTGGAGTGATTGATATGAAAGAAGGGAACATTAAATTTCAATTTCCCTTGAGAAAGGGCATGGAACATTTCCCTAGAACCAAGATCAAATTGCCTTGTGAATTTATAATGAGGGCAACCTATGGAACATCCAATAAGGATGACAACACTTGAGATCTTGGTGTTATGCCTAGCTAAGGGCGTGAAACGATAACGCTCGTTGGGAGACAACCCAACTTGTATCTTTTTGCTTTTTGGTTTTCTTACCATTTCAATAAAATACCCAATAATACCTCTGGTTTGATGTGTTTTTGTGGTTTAAATAAATGTTTATGCCAAGAAAAGCCTTTGGGATGATTTGGTTGATAGTTGATTTAATCGTGTTGGAAATTCAGAAACTTTTGCGTCCAGAGTTAGAATTTCTGATGATTACTGGAGCATGATAAACTCTTAAATTTTTTTGGTGTCATCAATATACAAATTTTCCATGTTATCCTAATTTTTCAGAATTTTCACAGATTATAGAATGTTCAATTTTTGACAAATTCTGTTTTCATTGTGTTATGTGCTTGTTTTGATGATTCTATGGTTTCCTTTGATGAGTTTTTTCCATAAAAAAGTTAGAATATAATAGATATAATACAATTAAAAAATATGAATTGGTTTGCTACAGTACTTAGAGTAAAGATTAGTTTCATTATACTAATGAATCTCACGAAGTTTTGTTGAGTTTTGTGTGATTGAAGTTTTCAAGTTTTGTTTGAGATCGCGATGGATGAAGGAATAAGGAGTAGCAAAAGGCTAAGCTTGGGGATGCCTGAGGCACCCCAAACTAATATTTAAGAACTATCAAGCAAATAAGCTTGGTGGTGCCCCCAAGTGGCATACCCTCTTTCTTCTAACGACCATCAGTATTTTACTTGAGACTATATTTTTATTCGTCACATATTATGAGTTTTGCTTGGAGTGTCTTGTATGATATGAGTCTTTGCTTTTTTTGTTTTTAATTCTTAATAAGTATCCTTGATGTACACACTTATTTCAGAGAGCCAAATTATGCTATGCTTGCTCCTATGCTTCACTTAAAAAAAATTAGAGCCTTGGAATTGCTCTAGTGCTTCACTTTTATCTCTTTGAGCACGGTGTGCTTTGTTATCTTTGAAGAAATTCTCTCATGCTTAACTTAGATTAATTTGAGAGAAAGAAATATGATGCTCATGTTCTTCACTTATATTTGCTTGAGCTTATCAAAAGCAACCTAGTCCCAAAGTGATAGATATCCAAGGGGGGTATAATAAAAACTTTCCTGAAGATCATTGGACAAAATAAACTTGATTCTTTGTAATAGTTTTGAGATATGATGATAGTGATATGTGAGCCATGTTAATGAGTAATTATGTTTTAGTAAGAATATTGATGTTAAGGTTTGTGATTCCCTATGCAAGCACGAAAGTCAATAGTCATGCGATGAAATTACATCCTACATGTGTTGAATTATTCGGTATTAGTTCTATTTAATGTTCTGTCTAATGTTCTCTTATGATGGTTTTCGTTCCTTGGTTGGTCGCTTATCAACCTCTTGCTCGCCTCCAGTTTGTACTAAGTAGAAATACTACTTGTGCATCCAATTCCAGAAACCCAAGTTATGCCAAATGTGTCCACCATACCTACCTATATGCAGTATTTCCTTGCCGTTCTAAGGAAATTTGTATGTGCCAACTCTAATTAAAAATAAATTTCTCTTTTGTGTGCCCGTACGCTCATGAAGCGGTGAGGGGTGGCTAATATTTTTCATGCTAGATGTGTTATTCTCAAGATGAGTGTTTATTCACTTGTCATTGCATGAGAGTATGGAGGTAATAGGGATTCCCAGTCCCGAAATGAAAAAGGAAATTTACTTTATGTTGTCAAATAATAAATTATTTGGAAAGTGTTGGTACGGAGGGCAATCGTGGATACGGCTAGCCATGGCTTGTGAAAATTTGATGGAAAAGGAATAAACTTTACTTTATGTTTGGGAACCGCCTATGATATATCTAGCATAGAAAGTGTTGGGAACTCTAAGTCATTCTCGTTGACAGGAAAAGCATGCCACACAAAATAATTTTATCTCTCAATTTAAGCTTTGAGCTATGGCACCTCTACAAATCCCTACTTCCCTCTGCGAAGGGCCTATGTTTTACTTTATGCAATTTTTTTTATTTGAGTCTCATGTTCTCTTATAAAGCACCAACTATGGAGCACTATTATCACAATTGAGCATTGGATGTAGCTAATATTCGAATGTGTTGCATGAATGGATCAATGTTTGAGCATGGTGGGCTAGGGATAACTTGCTTTAGTATTGATATTTTTGAAAGACATGGTTGTTTGTTGATATGCCGGAGTATTAAAGTCCTCATGTCAAAAGTAGGCTATTGCTTTGAACCATATAATAGTCCAAATAACCATGCTACAAAGAAAAGAATATGCGATGAACATGATAGGCATCATTCCACATCAAAAATTCTGGTTTTATCATTTACCTACTCGAGGACGAGCAAAAATTAAGCTTGGGGATGCTGATACGTCTCCAATGTATCTATAATCTTTTATTGTTCATGTTGTTATATTATCATTCTTGGACCTTTTACAATCATTTTATATCATTTTTGGGACTAACCTATTGACATAGTGCCAAGTGCCAGTTGTTGTTTTCTGCTTGTTTTTTACATCGCAGAAAGTCAATTTCAAACGGAGTCCAAATGCAGCGAAACTCTTTGTGGATTTTTTTTTGGACCAGAAGACACCAATTGGGCCAGAGAAGCACCTGCGGGGTGCCCCGAGGGGGCACAACCCACCAGGGCACGCCTGGGCCCCTAGGCACGCCTAGGTGGGTTGTGCCCACCTCGGTGGCCTCCTGCACCACCTCTTTGCTCTATAAATACCTCCATCCTCAGAAAATTCTAGGGGAGTCGACGAAATTTTGTTTCACCCACCGCAAGTTCCAGAACCACGAGATCTAATCTATAGCCCTTTTCCGGCACTCTGCCGGAGGGGAACACGATCACGAAGGGGTTCGTCATCCTCATTGGTGCCTCTCCAATGATGCGTGAGTAGTTTACCACAGACCTACGGGTCCATAGGTAGTAGCTAGATGGCTTCTTCTCTCCTTGTATTTCAATACAATGGTCTCTCAGAGATCCATTTGATGTAATGACGTTTTGCGGTGTGTTTCTTGGGATCCATTGAATTGTAACTTTATGATTGGATTTGCCTATTTAATATCCATTCTTGATTATTATAGGCTCGTATTTCATCTCCGATATTTGGGTTTTGTTTGGCCAACTTGATCTATTTATCTTGCAATGGGAAGAGGTGCTTTGTAATGGGTTTGATCTTGCAGGGTCCTTTCCGAGCGACAGAAGAGGCAGCAAGCCACGCATGTACCATTGCTATTAAGGATAAAAAGATGGGGTCTATTCCCACATGGATAGATCTTCTCTGCATTATTTCATCGTTGTTATTGCATTACTCTGTTTTTCATGAACTTAATAAACTAGATGCATGCTGGATAGCGACCGATGTGTGGAGTAATAGTAGTAGATGCAGGCATGAGTCGGTCTACTAATCTTGGACGTGATGCCTATATATATGATCATTGTCTTGGATATCGTCATAATTATTTGCTTTTCTATCAATTGCCCAACAGTAATTTGTCTACCCACGGCATGCTATTTCTCGAGAGAAGCCACTAGTGAAATCTACGGCCCACGGGTCTATTTTCCAACCATATACTTTCAGATCTACATTGCCATTTGCCATTTATTTTATTTGCAACTTTTATCTTCAGATCTATATTATCAAAAACCCAAAAATACCTTTCTACGAGTTATTTGGTTTTATTTGCTTCTTTCAATCTACTAGAAATTTATCCTATCCTTACGTCACTTCTTGGCATCGTTACCCGGAAGGGATTGACAACCCCTTTAACGTGTCGGGTTGCAAGTAGTTATTCTTTGTGTGCAGGTACCGTTTACATAGTGTTGATTGGTTCTCCTTCTGGTTCGGTAACCTTGGTATCATTACCGAGGGAAATACCTTGCCGTTTCTGTGCTGCATCCTCCCTTATTCCTTGGGGAAATACCGGCGCATCTCAAGAGACATCAAACCACGCGCCGGCTTGGGGCATTAACTGGCTCCGTCGGGCGAGGGGAGGGAGGTGGATCAGTGAGCTGCATAGCTCGTATACGATAGGCTTGGCGGGCCACCCAGCCGGCTTGGATGCCGGATAACTACTCTTCGTCAGCCATTGTAAGAGTGGAGAAATTGACGAAGGAGGAGATATGGGAGCGGTGGAAGTTTGCGATTCTTGGCCGGTGTCTGGCCTCGTTCAAATAGCAGATTAAATAAACGATGGACGGGAGGATCTCGGCCGGTGTTCCGTTTAATGTCGGCCCGGTCATGTACGGACGTGTGGTCGGAGTGGGTTTCTCAGCTTCCATACGGGTTTCATGGAGGCGTTTGAATGCGGCAAGGAGGCGTCTTTAGCCGGGCGTGTAGCGAGCAGCGCCCTCGACTCTAACGTATGACACCGTGCCGTTCTTCCACTGACGTGTGGGCTCATTGGGCACCTGGCCTGCATGTCAGTGACCGAACGCAGGCAGCGCACGATAGAGGATCTTTTGGTGGGCCAGGGCGGTTAGAAGAGGGCATTTTATAAACCGATGATTGTTCAT
This sequence comes from Secale cereale, assembly GCA_902687465.1. NCBI lineage: Eukaryota > Viridiplantae > Streptophyta > Magnoliopsida > Poales > Poaceae > Secale > Secale cereale. The sequence continues at coordinate 550,752,867 of LR738715.1, read as the reverse complement.
TGAGTGTGACATCATCTAATTCATGTAGGTTGATAAGCCTACTATATAATGTAAGAGAATTTTAAAAATTTCATATATACGTTGATAGCCCATTCGATACGCTGTGATTCATAAAGATAGCTTCAAACATCAATGTTTTGCTTATGACAGATAAGATTGATTAATACCCGTAACAATCCATGTCCTTAAGGCTAGTCATAGTGGGGAGTAACTTATACTAGTGTCATGCATATGACACTAATCTAAGTCACTACCTTCATAGTGCAAATTAACATAGTAGTAGTGTCATATATGGTTTCATTTATTAGCTTGTAGACTCATCCTATCTTGGGAAGCGCTATGTTACAGTAACATATTATGTTACCACCTCTCATTAACTACTTGCCACATAAGAAAATATTTCTTGGAGTGCGTTATGTTACTTGCTAAGTTACCCCCACTATGACTAGCCTAAGAAAGGGTGCATGCACGTATAGGTTGAGTGTGTGTCTTGCATCGTGTGTTGTGTGCATGCAGGCGTGAGAGTGTTGCGTGCGTGCATGTGTACATTTCAGTGTCGCATGCATGTGTGTGTGTGCGCGCGCGCGTGTGTTTGTGTGTGCATGTGTACGTGTTAGTGTTGCACGCCTGCATGCGTGCTTGTGTTCGTGCGAGTGTTGCTTGTGTGCATGTGTACGTGTGAGTATTGCATGCATACGGGCCTTGCAGGCATGTTTGTGGGCATGTGTGATTTGTTTGTATTCACCATAGTGGCTCGTGCGTGCATGCAGTTAAAATAGTCGGCTTAGCATATCATCACAAGGCGACCTTGTTCGCTATGGTTAGGGCGCGCGGGCTACCAACCAGAGGTCTCATGACTTCGAATCCCCACCGACCACTAATTTATTACCGTTCTTTCATATACGCGCTGATAGGTGGGCCCTACGATAATGTGCGCTGGTGAACGTGGACCATTTGACTGGTCAATTGATTGTGTCATCAACAAATTACGGAGCTGTATGGTGAGCCAGTGACCGTATGATCTCTAAAATGTATTTTATTAACACAGTACAGATGCAAGCTACAATTTTTGTTTTTGATATACACGTTGACAGGTGGGCCCCACGTTTACATTCGATGATGGTGCAACACTAGTTGCGCCATGTGGAATAGTTAACTGGTCAATTGATCGTGTCATCAGCAAATTACGGAGTTTTAAGGTGAGCCAGTGACCATATAATCAAGACATGTATTTGTTTTAACATGGTAAAGATGCAAGCGCTCATATATACAAGCAAACACTCATCGCTATAAGCGCACACGCGCACACCCTACCCCTATGAGCACCTTCAAGAGAGTGAGCCAGCATATGATCTTAAGATTTTACGAAGTCGCCATAGGCGCCTCATACTCGAGGGGAACGTCTCCTCCCACCGAACACACATCGCAGGAAAATATTGAAATTAATCCAGGATAAATGCGAGCACCAGGAATTTAACCCTGGTGGGCTGGGGAAACCACTGTCACCATCGCAGGGGCACCTCTTTCCGGGATGGAGTGAGAGGATGAAGGAGGCGGCCTCTTCTTTGGAACTTTCTTCTGCTTTACCCCGAAGACCTTGCCCCCCTTCTCCACCGCCGGCCGGGATCGCGCGGTGGAGTTGGCAGCCGGAGCGCGAGCCTTCACGGCGAGGGCAGCCGGATTCCCACCCTGCACGACCACGTTACCCTGCCGCTTGCGAGCAGGCGCGGTGTTAGCTTGGGCAACGGTGGCGGGGCCAACATGGCCGGCGACGAGATCCGCCCGAGGGGAAGGAGAGTGTGTGACCTCGACGGTGACAGGGGACAGCAGGGAGTCGTCCATGGCAGCGAGGGATGGCCGGGGGAGGATGCACCAGAGCTTGCGGTGGAGGGGCAATGGTGGCGGAGGGTGGAAGGAGAGGGAAAAGGCGCACGAAAATGTCCCTACCGCTAAATCTCGCTGCGGATAGGGGCTGAGCTAGGGTTAGCCTCACATCTCGTGAAATTAGAGGTTGGGGGAGAAGTTTTGCCGTGCCTCGCAAAAAATTGCAGGCCGGGGCAGGATGCAGTGTCTGATTGGGCAGGTTTTTCGGCCCCGACCCACACTTTGGCGGTTATTTTGCGGGCCTGGGCGGGATGCGAGGTCTGCTGGAGTTGCTCTAACCATCCAACCATAGGTTGGTTAGCACCACAAATGCTTATTCTGAAGTCCAGTGACCATATTGTTCTATCTCTTCAAATACAATGACCATAAGTGTCGTCAACAAAATACGGAGCACGCATCAAATACAATGTCCGTCAGTCTCATCAACAAAATACGGAGACTTATGGTGATCTAGATACCGTATGATCACCACGAGAATGTATATGGTGACCATAATGAGCATATTCTGAAGTCCAGTGACCGTATAGTACTTTACTGCTTTTGCTTGAAATACAGTGACTATCACGCGTGAATGTGTCAGAGGCATACTTTTAGAGGGCCGAGAGATAGTTTGTGTGCATAAGTGAAAGTGGTGCAGAGAGAGGGGGTGTGCGGTGGAGACAAAGAGAGATATGCCCTTTGTTTCTCTTTCCCGTGACTAATATTGTAGGAGAAAATATAAACATTCACACTGCGGAACAAATATTATTGGATGCACCATGCAATTAACTTTCGTGTATAACTTTGTTCTATTGTATATGCTTATTTTCTTAGTGGCCGATTGTGTGTGGAGTGTAGCAGGCACATCATTTCTAGTTGTGTGGGTCGTTGTGAGCACTCATGGGTCGATTCCATCCTGCGCCACATAGGTCGGACCGAGACACGTTATACGAAGACCCATGTGGAGGACTCGGCGTACATGATGAAGCTATCAGAGTCGTGGAGAACTCTATCCCCACTAATGATAAGCCGACTATATATGATTTGTAACCCTAGGACCCGAGTATGTTATATAAGCCCGGGGGCTAGTTCATCGATAATATAGACACACGCACAATGCCTGGTATTCACGTATACTTTGTACACACCCCGATCACAAATATACAGTACCAGGAGCAGGCTTTTTCCTCAACTGCAAGGGCCTGGACTTGGGTTAAACTTTGCCTCATACTACCATCTAGCCTAATAGTCAGGGATATCCTATCGAATGATCTGATCGAATCATATCTGCCAACTAGTAAGAGAGAGGTGTGCAGGGGGGCGGGGCAATGCATGCGAGAGAGGCCTAAAGATAATGTGTGTGTGGGAGACACGAGGCACATATATGTGCCGCCAGTAGAGACCGTGTGTATATATATGCATGCGAGAGAAATAGTGTTTTCCAACTGAGATTGGTGAAAAGAGTGGTACATAGTAGTAAGAAAGAGAGAGGAAGATATATAGAGAGAGTGTGTGTGCGTGAGACACCCCAGGAGAGAGTGTGAGCATGTGTGAGAGAGAAATGCCGATGTATGTAAAGTGTGTGCACGTATGCGTCAGATAGAGATATATATAGTGTGTGTGTGGGAACGGGCCGAGGCATAGTGCATCTACGTGTAAAACGCGTTTCTACGCATTAAATTAAAATATAAATGGTGTTATTTTTTTGGATGAGATCATGAATTTTGCAATTTTCATATGAACAAACATTGGTCTATCAGACACCCATACTCTATTGAATTCGAGCATGTGTATGGGTTTATTTCATATTATTTATCCATAGAGTGAGAGTGGTTTGAAATCCAGACAATGCATGGCTTTTGCAATTCATATATAAACATTAATTAGTGCACTCCATGATGTTAGTGTCAATCACTTTATACATTTGTCACATACATGGATACATTCCAAATTGCTAGCTATGAAATAGAATACATGTTAAATTCAACATAAAGGTGGTTTCGAAGATTCGAATTCATAGGAAGTGCATTCATCTATTTGAATCCGAGATAATGGAATTTGTAAATCAGATCTAAAAGGGGGCATCAATCTTTGTTGCTCTTTAAACATGCAATATATTCATACGCATGTCTAATTTTTTTTTTGCAACCAATGATATTATATCTGGAACTATGCCTGAATTGAGGTAAGTTGCATATTTTCTAATATATACTCGTGTACAATGTATATTCAAATGTACCCCCTCCATTCCAAAATAACCGTAGTTTTCGGATTTTCAAGAGTCAACATTTGTGAAGTTTGACAAATCATGAAAGTTCAATTCAAGAGAACAGTAAACGTTAATGCTTCTGCTCCCAAATATTGAACGAGGCACCAAATAAGCCTCTGGTCACCCAAAATCGTGCGAGACTAATGTTTGGTGGTAGGAAATTATTGTCCTGACTCTGAGATGTGTAGCCTATCGTCCTGATGTCCAAAGGTCTAAACCGGGTTAGGTTTGTAACTTCACCAAGACGCCAGTCTAAAGCGCCTCCGAGAAGCATTCATACACCACGGGCGCCTAAACACCCATGCGCTCGGCCGAAATCTACCCCGCCCACTATTTGGGACACCTGAGATTACTATCCTACCCCGACCCGCAATATGTCCAAAATTTTAGATGGGGGAAAAGTTTGTAACTTTCCCCAAATTTCAAAAAAGCGCGTCCAAACCAAAACATTTCCCCCCTTAGTTCCCCCTCCCTTTGTTTCCCCATTCTTACTCCGTGGGCACCAAAACTCCCTATCCACCAGCAGCGAAACCCCAGCCTCTTCTGTCCTCCACCCCATTGCGCCCAATCCACCGCCTCCTTCCTTCATGATGCCGGAGCCAGTACCCCGACATCGTCGTCCAACACAACCGTAACTGCAACACCCTCAAGGACTTAGCAGTTGAAGCCGAGGAAGAGCGGCCTCCATGATGTCGATGCCGATGCGCGACATACGAGAACCACTTCGACCACGCCGTCCTGCGCCTCACTGCCGCCGCTCCACTTTTGCAACCATCCACCACACCAGAGTTGTTCCCGCTACGCCGTCCTTCGCCGCCTCGGATCTGGTTCCCCGCCGCCGACAGACGGCCACCGCACCACACTCCACAACTTGGCCATGGGTTCATCCAAGGCTCCATCGTCCTCCACAACTTGTCATTTCTAGCGAACCACAAGAAGATCATCGAAAAAACAAAAGGAGGACACAACACTGCCAGCAGAAAGAGGTACTCCTCTTCCATTATTCATGCAAATCTTATGTCTCTTCTCACACATTGTATTCATCCCAAGAAAGTAACTAGTTGAGCGCTTCTTACTGCACCTTCTTCGTGATACTAAATGCATAAGGTTTCCTCCCATTTAATATTTCACCTTAGCTAGAGGTCAGTCGCCCGCCTGGATTTCAATTCAGGGTCATTTGATTCGCAATTAGAAGAAGCAGCACCCGCTTAGGAGCATGGAGCACCTAGTCCGTCTGTTCGCTGGGGAAGCGGCCCATCGGTGTCTATCATAGGGGTGTGGGGCGCAGGAGCTTCTTGTACCCAATCTGGAGGTTGGCGGGGCTTGAAGGGATGGTTGAGGGTGGTGCCAAAAACGGCGGTGCGGTGAGGTCGAGGGAAGAGCGGAGGCACGAGACTGGGCCGGTGGTTGCTGGCGTTTCGAGGAAGATCGTCAACACTGATTGGCTGGAGGTAGATGATGGCCATCTTCCCGTTCTTTATACATCGGACGATGCAGAAAAAATGGACTGGCCTATTCGTTTTTAGTTAATTGTTATTTACATAGGACCACATCTTGTGGTGTGCTGAAGGAGTACCTGCATTACCAAATTATCCCGGTGCTCATATTTCAAAATCGTATAATATAATTTCGTGTGCCATACATGTTGTAGAGCTATAATATGTTTCCCATCATTTATTCCTCACACACTTGCTATCTGCTACTTTTACAGTGTATTACTTGTGCACAAACTTCACCCATAGGCACACTATTGTTTTTTATGCATGGGTATTTCAGACTCTGACGCTCTGTTGATAAATACACAAAAGAAAAGACAGAAGTCGCTCCAGTTTAATTTGAGGATAAGCAACAAGTGTTTGAGCGTTCTAAAGGGTGTAGTGTCAACAAATGGAGATAGTAAACATAGCTCTGTAGATGATGATCACGTCCGCCACGAACCACCATCCCAGGTGCTTGCTTTAACCCCACGATGTCATATACGTTTGCATGTTGCATATGGTGTCTAGCTTGCATTGCTTCCAATTTGGTTAAATTGCATCTGCTTACTTTACAGAGCTACCTTTGATAATGGCGTGCTTTCTTATTTTTGATACATACAACATCTGTCTATTAACCATGTTCTTACATCAAACTAATGACCTTGTGTATCCCTCATCAATCACTTATGACGAGACAGTCAGGCCAGTGGGTTACTGTGAGACGCACTACTCTTTTAAATACTGCAGTGTCATCCTGCCCACATGATTCTCAAGAAACAGCAAGGCTAGATGAAGATAATCAATGTCGCTCTGTAGTTGATGACCACATTTCCCCTAAACCACCATCGCAGGTGCTTGCTCTTACTTGGCAGTGTGATATGTGGTTGCATGTTGCATATGGTGTCTACCTTGTATTACTTCCAATTAGTGTAAACGGCATCTGCTTAGTTAACACATTATACCTGTGAATATGACATGCCTTCATGTGTTTGGTACATGCTATGTCTTTCTATTAACCATGTTCTTACATCAAACTGCTTTTCTTGTGTATCCCGCATCAATCACCTTCAAATTGACAGTGTGATATTGGTTGCATCTTACATATCATTTCAAGCATGTACTGCCTCCAATTAGTTGAAATGCCACTTATGATGAGACACTTTTAACTTGGTACAGTGATTTTGGTTGGATCTTTCATATGGCGTCTAGCTTGCATTGCTTCTAATTTGTTGAAATGCCTTCTGCTTAGAATTTTTTGTACATATTCCATCCTCCTACAATGCGCTTGCCTTTACATAAAAGTTGTGTTCATTAGTATCATGCATCAACGAATTTGGAAGAGCGAATTTCATTCCTTTTTCTTGTGGATTTAACTGGAAAAGGAAAAAAAATCTAAAATGCAGAACGCACGGGATGATGGTTGTCGGGGGAAACTGTCCGCCACGAACACCTATGGGACCGGAGCCCCTTGTCTGTGCGGTAAGAGGGCGGAGGGAGCACGAAGAGCAGATCGTAGCGAGCACGCGGGCAGTTTTACCCAGGTTCGGGCCGCGGTGGTCGCGTAAAACCCTACTCCTGCTTAGTTGTGTATTGAGTTGGAGAGCTCGGGAGCTTGAAGAAGCAGCTACACCGAGCGTACGAGTGATCTAGGTTCCGAACCCCCTCCACGTTGTGCATGGGCCTCCTTTTATAGTGCAAGGGGTCACCGACAGGTGTCAACGTAGGAGAAAGGGGTAAAAACGTAAAAGAGGTGGTAGTTGTAACAGTGCAGGAATAGTGGAGCTACAGTGCGCGAACAGTGGTCGCCACCTACTTTGACAGTGGGGGACAAGGGCATTTAATGCCCGTCGCCGTCGACCCCAAAAGCTCCCGCCCTTGCGTCTCCGTCTGCCACGGCGATGGGTTTACCACCGTGGAGTGCCACCGTGTCCCCCAGGCTGCACAGCCATCCGCCACGCGTCCCTGGAATGGCCTCAGGGCGACGCGTGGGCCGATGAGCTGGAGCGCGGGCACACAGCGCAACTCTCCCGGCAAGCACCTTACCGGGGTCTTGACCTTGCCGGGCCCGGGAGCTTGCTGGGCTCTGAAGCTTGTCGCTCCCCGGGCCCTTGCCGGGACGCATATAGCGCCGAGGCGTGTCTTCTGTGATGTAATCTTCTGGTCATCCTGGCAAGCTCCTCTTGCCAGGGCCTTGCGTGAGTGACGTAACCTTGAGCCTGGAACGGCCTTCCCGGCAAGCTACGCTTGCCGGGGTCTCGATCTTCTGTCTTGTATACTTTGTTTTTGAATGGTTTGATATGGGGCAGGAAGGCCTCCGGCGAGCACGCGGTAAACCCTGCCGCGGGAAGCTGCAACTGCCCGTGCACAAGTTGGGGTACTGAGGTACCCCTACCTTAGTACACCGACAGGAGCCCCCGGGCCTGGGCCACACACGGTGCCGAGCGCTGTTGGGCCAGGCCCAAAACAGTGCACGGGCACACGCAGCCCACGGCGCGCCGAATCCACTTCCGTATCCGCCGCATCCCCCCGTAACGGCACGCGTCGATTGCGGCGTCGTGGGATGGGACGTGCCCACGTTCCTTCAATGGAAAGAGCGAAACGCCCCCCACTTCCCCATAAAAGCAGAGGAAGTAGGAGCGGTTCCCCTCCTTACGCTTTCATTGCATCCTCTTCATCTTCCAGAGATCCCCTTTGCGCTCCGCCTCCACACCTCCGCCGCCGCCGTCTGCATCTCCGGCGCCGCCGGGCTCTTCGTCCCCCTTCCTCCGCCGCCTCCGCCATGGCCCCGAAGACCGAGAAGGCGAAGGCGGAGAAGGCCAAGAAGGAAAAGTCGGAGCAAGCGGCGAAGCTTACCGCGTATCGGAAGCGGAACCTCGTCTTCCCGCCGAGGCTCGGCGCGCGGGAGCTCTGGAACAAGTACTGCTTGTTCTGGTCCAAGGGAACCAAGGCGCACCCCCGCACTCGAGCTTATCCGGCCGCCGCCAAGGACAACTACCCCGGCGGGTACTATTTCTTCGCAGCCTTCTTCCACTGCGGTCTTTGCCCTCCTTTTTCTGATTTCTTTTGTGACATCATGCACACCTATGGCCTCCACCTTCTTGACTTCACCCCCAACGCCATCCTCACAATGGCGGTTTTCGCACACATGTGCGAAAACTATATAGGAATACACCCAAACGTAGCGCTGTTTAGGCACTTCTTCACCCCCAGAGTAGAGGCCGGCGCCCCCCTCTCCGGAGGAATTTCTTGGGTCTTTCGTCTGAACAAGAAGGAGTCTTACTTGCCGGGGGAGCTCCGCGGCAAGTGGGAGGAGTGGCGTGCGGAATGGTGCTGGATTGTCGAGGACCAGACGCAATCCTTCACCGCGCCGCGCACAACGCCCATCGTGCGCGGCAGAGACTGGAGCGAGCTGGATTCGGACGACGGCAAGCTCAACGTCGCCCACATCAGGATTCTGCGTCTCCGGACCGCCAGGCTATCCGTCGCAGAAGTGGGCACAGACTTCCTCCGCCGCCGCATCGCCCCTCTCCAAGACAAGAAAAGACCGGCCTGGGAGTACGGCAACTCGGCGGATATCATGAGGTTGCGGCCCGGGCTCAACTACAACTTCACGTCGCTGGAGCTGAAGGGGATGGTCCGGGAGCTGTTTAAGCACGATCCGGCCCACCCGGAATGGTTCAGGGGGCCCCGGGGAGTGGTGCCCCTTTGCAACAGCACAACTTGTGATCCTCTCCGCGCCATGATGCCCGCGTGCGATTCGCACGGCGTGGACCGCACGTGGATTCCGCCCAAGTCCATAGACATCCTCAGCTTCTTCGACAACCTCGTGGAGGTGGCGAAGAACAAGAACGAGACCCGGGAACTGACGCGGGACACCACCGACCAGGAGATTGCGTATATCGCTTCTCGGGTTGAAGAGGCCGCTGTAGCCGCAGCGGCAGGGGAGTTCGGCTACACGCCCGACGAGGCAGATGCTGCGGAGGCGTCCTGCCAAGCGGAGGAGGCGGAGATCCGCAGGCTACTGCAGCTGCCTCCCGACGCGCTCGCCGGAGTCCCATCCTTGAGGCACTCCGGGATCATCGGAATCCAGACGGAGGCCGCGGCGAGAAGTCACGCCGCCGGAGGGAACAGGGGCGCCGCAGGGAGCGGAGGCGCCGGTGGGAGCGGAGGCGCCGAAGGGAAGGAGGCCGCGGCGCAGGGCGCCGGGCCCAGCAAGCCAGCCGGGGAGGAGGAGGAGGAGGAGGACGCCGAGGCCGCCGAGGACTCCGGCGGATCCACGGAGCTCTACACCGACGACCTCTCCTCGTCGGAGACCTCCCCGCCCCGGGCCAGCCCTAGGCGGTCTCCACTTAAGCGCATCCGCAAGACGGCGACGGGGGAGAGGGCGCAGGCCCCTCGGCAACAACCAGCTCGCCGGGCAGCGCGAGCTTCCCGGGGAAGTCAAGCTGCGCCGGGGGCGACCGGCGCACCAGCCGCAGCGGAGGCGGCCCGCGCGCAGGCCACGGCAGAGGCGCCTCGCAGGCCGGCGCCGAGCGGACAGGAGTCTTCGCAGAGCGGAGCGACGGCTCCGCCTGCCCCACGGGCCCCGGCTACCACGGGGGCTGGGTCTTCGCAGCCCCCAGCCCCGGGGACCGCCAAGCGCCCGAGGGAGTCTTCGCCTCCCGCTCCTCGCGCAGACGCGCCCCAGGTGGAGTTCGATTTCTCCGCCTTGAGCGACGACGACGAGGAGGAACAGGAGTAAGAACTCGATACTCTTCATCTTCTCAAACTTCGTCTCGATTATTGTTGATGCTAATCTTGTGTCTTGCTTGGATTTCAGGACCTTGGCCCAACGCGCGGCGAAGAAAGCCAAGGTGCCCGTGGTCGAGGTCGCGGATGACTCGCCCACCACGGCAACCGGGGACGTGCCGGAGCCAAGCCTGCCGGACCCGAGCGCTGCTCCGAGGAGCAGCCCCCAGCGCAGCCCCCAGCGTAAGTCTGGGTTCTGTATTTTCCTTTGTCGGGCGCGTTTGAGCATCTGTCCTTGTACTAATATCCTGATTATTTTGTCTTGACTTGTGCAGTGGTGGAGCCACAGCCGCAGGAGCGTCCGGAGGTCGCCCTCGAGGAGCCACAGGCCCCGCCGTCTCCGCCAAGGCCGAACTCTCCGGCAAGGGAGAGTGCTCCGCCAAGGGCGGGTACTCCGCCAAGGACGAGTACCCCGCCAAGGGCGAGCAGCCCGGCGAGGGCGGCCACTCCGCCGAGGCAGAGCTCCCCGGCGAGGGAGCCCGCCGCTGACGACGTCCGCCAAGGTAGGTCTTGTATTTTTGTCTTCTTGGCATCGTCTCTTTTTGGATATTTGCTTGAATTTCCTTTGCTTCTTCTTCTTCTTCTAGATCCTCCTCCCCCCGAGCAGATGGAGACGGAGGTCATCAACCTCGAGGAGGAGGGCGCGCAGGGCGGCGGCGGCGACGTCCCTGTCGCCGAGGACACGGCGGGAGCCGCCGAGCCGGCCGCGCAGGAGACCGCTCCGGCTGCAGACGCAGCGGCCGGGGAGGGGGACGGCGACCGCACCGCCGGCCCGGAGGCGGCGGGAGCGTCAAGTGCTGCGCCGGCCGCCGACCCCTCCGCCGGGACGGAGCAGTCCGGCTACTATCTCGAAGCCCCCAACGGCGTCTTCATCCAGGTGCCGTGGGGTTCTTCGTCGCGAGCTCCCGCGGAGGGCGAGGCATTTGACGGGGAGGTCCTCGCCTCCGCGGGCTTGAAGATTGTCGAGGCGCCCGGCGGGAGTGAAGGGCCCGAGGAGGAGAAGCTGCTTCACCAGCTCCTGGCCCTTTACCGGGCCAGGCAGGCGAAGCTTGCTTCCCGGGAAGCCCTTGCCGCCAAGGCCGCTGCGGAGATGGAGAAGCGCGCGGCGGAGCTCAGCGCCGCCAACCAGGCTGCCCTCCGCGAGGTGGCGGAGGAGCGCGAGCGACTCGCCGGAGAGTACCAGGAGTGGTTGCTGGAGAATGCCGAGGCCGAAGAGCAGCAGCGGCTCGCCGGGGTGGAGCTGTCCCGGCGAGAAGGAGAGCTCGCCCAGCGGAAGGTCAACCTCGACTCCCACGAGGAGGACCTTGCCGCTTGGGAGCAGGCCCTTGGCGGGGAGCTGAAGGAGGCGAGGGCTGCCGCGGCTACCGCGGAGACTGCCAAGGAGGAGCTCGCCGCCAAGGTCGCGCAGTTGGAGGAGTCACTGAAGGCGAGCGTGGAGAAGGTCGCCGCGCTCAATATAGAGCGCGAGAAGGACGCCCACACTAACTCAGAACTCCAGGTGCGTCTTTCTGAGAGAGGCGACAAGTTGAAGGCCGCCAAGGACTCCATCGAAGATCTGGAGCTGAAGGTCTCCACACTGAAGAACTCGCTTGACGCCGCCCGGGATCGGGAGACCAAACTGAAAGAGGAGCTCCGCAAGGAGCGAGCCTTGATGGACAGCGCCAACAAGGCGTCCGAGAACTTCCGCCGTACCATTGAGGTATGGACCGAGGACTTGGTATCTTCTGCGTCCAACATCGACCAGGAGCTGCTGGCGCTGAAAGTCGAGCATCTCATCTACTCCCCGGATCCGAACCTCCCTCACAGCGCCAAGCTCAGCCTCTTCTTCAGAGGGATTGCGCCGGCTCTTGCAGGTCTTCGGAAGAAGATCCCCGCGCAGCTGGCCGAGGAGGCGCGCCTGCTCTGCACGGGAACCTTGGAGCGCGTGCTGACGAAGATTGTATACCGCAATCCCGGCATAAACCTCACCAACGTTCTTCGCACCCTGCCGGCCGACGCAAACATGGAGGTGTTGAAGGAGCAGGTCGCCCACATCATTGCCAAGGTGAACAAGATCTCCAGGATCGAGGGCGACCGCGTAGATTAGGCCTCCATTATCTTTATCTCTTTTTGTTGCTGCATAGGGTGTTATGAACTCATTAGTCCATTGCGACAAATTATCCTTTGTAAGATATTTATCTCATTTTGATCAATCAGTGCAATGTTATCTTCCTTGTCTTGGTCATTTACTTTGTATGCTTTTCACCCTACGCTCCCGGGGAGCTTGCCGGCAAGGGGCCTTTGCCGCGAGCGCTGAGTGCTGGACTCTGAGCAGCCTGCTGGCCAAGGTCTCACCGGTAAGCAACCTTGCCGCGGCTAGTCGCAACGCACTTAGCTTGCTGAGCGAACTCGAAAACGAAGCAAGGGCGCGACACTTGTCGCAGCTCACTTAGATCGTTGAGCGTACTCGAAAACAAGATAAGGGTGCGGTTAGCTACGGGTAGGTTCCTCCGCGCACAGGTTTTCCATACAAAGTGTGATTGTTCAAGGAAGACAACTAAAATTTAAAAATTTGAACTGGCCAAATTCTAATAACTTAGCTTTCATATATTGCTTGCTTCCCGGTAAGGCTTCTTTTTTGAACAGCACTTGGTCCCTCCTCCACCTCCTTCCCCCCCGGCAAACTTGTGCGCGAGGAACGTTCCTTCTGCTTAAGAGGCAAGGAAAAAGAAGAGGGAAACAAGTATATGGCCTTTCGGCTTGCTAATGCTTACCGGATGTGTATGTTGCACAAGATGCCAAATAACACATGCAAATAGCAAAGAAAAGCATGCAAAAGGCAAATAGCGCAGAACACAAAATCTTTACTGACGCACGGGGTCTGCGCCCGGCTTTGTACAAAGGGTTACATGCAACAGCGGCAAAGCTTGTACAAAAGGTGGTTGCCGGAGCGGATCACGGCAACCGCGCCTTATGGGTGAAACTTACGAAGATGCTCTATGTTCCAGGAGTTGCTCACCGGTAAGCCTTCTTCGGTCTCGAGGCGGACAGCGCCGAGCCTCGTGACTTGTCTCACCCGATAAGGGCCTTCCCACTTCGGCGTCAACTTGTTGGAATTCTTGGCGGACTGAACACGCCGAAGAACAAGGTCGCCTTCCTCGAGACTCCTGGCCTTGACCTTGCGGCTATGGTAGCGACGCAAGGCTTGCTGGTATCGAGCAGCTCGTACAGCAGCCTGGAGACGTCCCTCCTCGAGGAGCAATGCATCATCTTGCCGCAGTTGCTCTTGCTCGAGCTCATCATAAGCGAGCACTCGAGGAGATCCGTATACGAGTTCCGTGGGGAGAACTGCTTCTGCTCCATAGACTAGAGCAAAGGGCGTCTGCCCGGTGGCTCGACTTGGTGTCGTTCTGATTGACCAAAGAGCCACCGGCAGCTCCTCTATCCAATTTCTTCCGCACTTGCACAGCCTGTCAAAGGTCCTTGTCTTGAGTCCGCGCAGCACTTCAGCATTGGCCCTCTCCGCTTGACCGTTGCTCCTTGGGTGAGCAACAGAAGCGAAACAGACCTTGGCGCCAAGGTCTTGGACGTACTGCATGAAGGTGCGACTAGTGAACTGTGTACCGTTGTCGGTGATGATCCTATTAGGGATCCCGAAACGGCAAACAATCGACCTGAAGAACCTGACTGCTGACTGTGCTGTCACCTTTCTCACTGGCTCCACTTCTGGCCACTTTGTGAACTTGTCGATTGCAACGTACAAGTACTCAAAGCCCCCGACGGCTCGGGGGAAGGGGCCGAGGATATCGAGCCCCCAGACCGAGAAGGGCCAGGACAAAGGTATTGTTTGGAGAGCTTGAGCTGGCTGATGAATCTGCTTTGCATGGAACTGGCACGCTTCACACTTAGTTACTAGTGCAGTTGCATCTTGGAGGGCTTCTCGCCAAAAGAACCCTTGCCGGAAAGCTTTCCCGGCAAGCGCCCTTACGCCAATGTGGTGGCCGCATATGCCTCCGTGTATTTCTGCCAACAGCTTCTGTCCATCTTCCCTGGAGATGCACTTCAGTCTGACACCATTGAGCCTTCTTCTGTACAGCTCGTTATCCACGAACTGGTACATACTTGACTGCCTGGTTATCTTCTCTATTTCTTCTGGGTCGTCGGGAAGTTCTCCAGTTTGCAGAAAACGGACGATCTGCTGCGCCCATGCTGGAGCTTGAGGCTCAACGGCAAGGACTAAAGGCATGAGGGCCGCTGCGGGAACCTCAGCTTCTACGGCGAGAACCTCTGGCTCCGCAGGAGCTGAAGGTCCCCCGGCAAGCTCGCCGGGGCGAGGCTTGTCGGGAACGGTTGCTTCAACTGTACAGACCCGAGGATCTGCAGGAGCAAACTGTTCCTCAGCGTTGTGGTTGTCGATCTTGGGGACCTTGGTGGCGGTTGCAGGAAGATCCGCCAGCAAGTAGTCGCCGGAGACCAACTTTCTCTTCCTGGACTGCCCAATTGATGGTGTAACGGATGGTTGAGTCAACTTGAGCAAGAAGGTCCCTGGTTCCACAGGTAACTTCATCGAAGCACACTTTGAAAGGCCATCTGCAATTTCGTTCTGAGCTCTCGGGACGTGCTCCATCTGCAGTCCTTCAAAGTGCTCCTCAAGCTTCCTCACTTCATCTACATAAGCTTCCATCAAAGGGCTCTGATAACTCTTATTGACTTGCCGGACCACCAACTGAGAATCTCCCCGCACAATCAGCTTCCTGATCCCAAGTTCGGCCGCAATCATGAGGCCGGCAAGCAAGCCTTCATATTCAGCAGTGTTGTTTGTCGCTTGCTCCCTGGGAAAGTGCATCTGGATAACATATTTGAGGTGCTCTCCAGTGGGCGCGATGAGTACCACGCCAGCACCGGCGCCTTGCAGCGAGAAGGCACCGTCAAAATACATTACCCATTCACTTGTCGCTTCTTGTACGGGTGCACTTGTTTCTTGGACTTCCTCATCGGGCGTTGGGGTCCACTCAGCTATGAATTCTGCCAAAGCTCGGCTCTGTATGGTTGAAGTACTTTCAAACTTGAGTCCAAAGCTTGACAGCTCCAGTGCCCACTCAACGATCCTGCCTGTTGCTTCTGGGTTGTGCAATATCCTCTTCAGCGGAAAGCGAGTGACCACTGTTATCTCATGTGCTTGGAAGTAATGGCGCAGCTTTCTCGAGGCCATGAGGAGGCCGAAAAGCAACTTTTGCACACCGGAGTATCTTGATCTAGCCCCCTGGAGAAGGGAACTTACGAAATACACTGGGCGCTGCACCATCTTCTTCCGCACCTCATCTTGTTCCTGCGCAGAGTTGTCCTTGTCGGGGCCAGAGCTTGTCGGAGCAGCCCCCTGCTTGTCGCTGGATTCGCTTGCCGGTGGTGTAGCCTCCTCGTCGGACTCCCTCTCCGCTACTAACACAGCACTAACCACCTGGTTGGTTGCTGCTAGATATAGCAACAACTTTTCCTGTGGTCTAGGTGCGACAAGTATTGGAGTGGAGGACAGGTACCGTTTCAAATCTTGCAGCGCTGCCTCCGATTCCGGAGTCCACTTCATGGGACCTGCCTTCTTCAAGATTTTGAAGAAAGGTAGGGCGCGTTCTGCAGACTTCGAAATGAACCTACTGAGGGCAGCCACACAACCTGCAAGCCTTCTGACATCCTTGACGCGCTTCGGGGCCTCAATCTGCTCAATGGCTTTAATCTTGTCGGGGTTGGCTTCAATCCCCCTCTGTGACACAAAGAACCCGAGAAGCTTGCCGGAGGGGACTCCGAAGACGCACTTCTCGGGGTTCAACTTGAGCTGTATCCTGCGCAGGTTCTGAAATGTCTCTTCCAAATCTTGGATCAGGGTTTCTCTGCTCTTACTTTTCACCACGATGTCATCCATGTAAGCCTCTACATTTCTGTGGATCTGTGGCTCGAAAGCAGTGTGCACTACCCTTGCAAATGTTGATCCTGCATTCTTCAGTCCAAATGGCATGCGTATGAAGCAATAAGTGCCACATGGAGTGATAAATGCAGTCTTCTCTTCATCCTCTTTGGCCATAAAGATCTGATGGTAGCCTGAATATGCATCAAGAAAACAGAGTAGCTCACATCCGGCAGTGGAGTCAACGATCTGGTCAATGCGCGGCAAAGGGAATGGATCCTTGGGACATGCTTTATTCACATCGGTGAAGTCTATACACAGTCTCCACTTCCCGTTGGCCTTGCGCACGACGACTGGGTTTGCTAACCACGTCGGATGGATCACACCTCTAACCAGGCCTGCTGCCTCTAGCTTCTTGATCTCTTCGTTGATGAACTCTTGGCGCTCCACGGCTTGCTTCCTCACTTTCTGCTTGATGGGCCGCGCATGAGGACAGACAGCAAGCTTGTGCTCAATTACCTTCCTGGGAACACCGGGGATGTCAGATGGTTGCCAGGCAAACACATCGACATTCGCCCGCAGGAAGGCAACGAGCGTGCTTTCCTATTTGTTGTCAAGCGTGGCACTGATGGTGAAGGTACCACCAGTGCCGTCCTCCTTGGCGGACACCTTCTTGGTTGCCGGAGGAGCGGCCATTCCTTTCTTACACTTGCCGGTGGAGCTCGATGGAACGTCCTCGACGGCAGCGCAGCACTCCGAAGAGGTGCGGCTGCCGGAGTGGGCCCCAGAGCACTTGCCGGACTTGGTCTTCGTCTTCTTCCCCCCGGGAGCTTCAGCGGCAAGTGTATCTTTCTCTGCCGCAGCTGCCGCATCCCGGTAGATCTTGTCAGCGCAGACAAGCGCATCTTTCTTGTCGCCATGGACAGTGATGACGCTTATCGGCCCCGGCATCTTGAGTACGTTGTAGGCATAATGGGAAGCTGCCATGAACTTGGCGAGGGCAGGACGGCCGAGTATTCCGTTGTATGGCAACGGAATATCGGCGACGTCGAAAGTGATGCGCTCAGTTCTGAAGTTGAGCTCCCCGCCAAAGGTCACCGGCAGAGTGATCTTCCCCTTGGGCTTGCTCCTTCCCGGGTTGATTCCTTGGAAAGAACCGGTCTCTTCGAGCTCGCCATCTGGGATTTGGAGTTTCTTGATCACAGCAGAGGAGATCAAGTTCAGCCCGGCCCCGCCGTCAACCAGCATTTTGGTGACCTTGAGGTTGCGGATGGTGGGGGAAACCAGCATCGGCAAACACCCGACCGCAGTGGTGCGGTCAGGGTGATCCTCAAGATCAAAAATGATGGGCGTGCTGGACCATTTGAGGAGCCTGCGCGACTCCACGGGCGGCTCTGCTGCATTCACCTCACGCACCCACTGCTTTAGCTGGCGGTGGGAGGTGTGCAGAGAGGCGCCACCTTCGACGCACAGGACCTCCGTGGCCTTCTGGAACTCCTGCTCGCTGTTATCCTCGTCCTCCATGTCTTCGTCGTCGTCTTCTTCATCCTTGTCGCGGCCCCGGGGAGGTCGGTCACCTTGCCGCTGTTTGGCCTTGCCGCGGCGTCCTCCCCGGCCATTGAATGGCCGCTTCTTGCTTGGCTCTCCGCCGCCACCTTGGGCCTTCTCCTTGTCGCGCCTCTCGTACTCAGCCTTCTGCTGCTCGACGAGATACTCGACGCGCTTGCTGTTGGAGAGGTCGTGGCCCTTGGTGCGGTGGATTTTACAATATTGCTTGTCGGAGCCGTCCTGCTTGTCGGCCGCCGCTACAGGGGCAGGCTCCTTGCCGGAGCCGCCAGCCTGTGTTTGCTTGGCGGGAGCCTCCTTGCCGGGCATCTCGACGGCAAGCACCTCCTTCTTGCCTTTCCTTCTGTTGTTCTGCCACCGGCCCTTCTTTGCCGGGGCGGCGTCGTCGCTGTCGCTTCCTCCTGCGCCAGCATCCTCCCCGGGGAGTCTCCTCCCCTCTTCTGCGCGTGCGCACTTGTCAGCCAGAGCATAGAGCTCGCTGACATCCCGAATCTTGGTCATCGCCATTTCTTCACGCATGCGGTGGTTACGCACGTTCTGGTGGAACGCGCTGATAACCGCGGCAGGGTGGACATCCGGGATGTTGTGTTGCACACGGCTGAAGCGTTGGATGTACTTGCGCAGGGGCTCTCCTTCCTTCTGGGCCAAAATGTGGAGATCGCTCTCCTGGCCATGGGGTTTGTGGCCGCCAGTGAAGGCGCCAACAAACTGGTGGCAAAGGTCGGCCCAAGAAGAGATGGAACCTTCCGGCAAGTGCATAAGCCACGAACGGACGTTCGGTTTAAGCACGAGCGAGAAGTAGTTTGCCAAGATCTTCTCGTCGCGCCCCCCGGCAGCCTGCACCGCGATGGTGTAAACGCTGAGGAATTCTGAGGGGTGCGTCTTGCCGTCGTACTTCTCCGGTACGTCGGGCTTGAAATTCTTCATGCTGGGCCACTGGACGCGCCGCAGCTCACGGGTAAACGCAGGGCAGCCTGCCGCGTACGGCAAGTCGCCTGGTTCACCGGGCGTGCGCGCGTCGACAGCGTCTCCAGCCCTCTGGTCTGATTGTCGCCGAGCTTCTCGGCGGCGCTCGATTGTGGTTCGAGCGTCTTCTTGTCGCCGGTCGTCGAGGACCTTGCGCTGGTCCCGACGGGCCCGCGGATCCGACGATGCCGTGGAGCCGTCGTCGGCGTTGTTCCGGCGGGGTGGCGTCTTCTGCTTCCGCGGCGGGGAGTGCACGCTTGTCGCACCCCCGGCGGTCTTGTTGCCGTCGGCCTTCGTCTTCTCAGCTTGCCGCGGCCGCGAAGCCGCCGGCTGCTGTGGAGAATCGTTGTTGGCGAAGGCTATCAGGCTCTGGATGGTGGCCCTCCAGTCTTCGGCCTTATCTGCCGCTGGAGGGAAGTCGAGGAGCAGTTGCGCCCTTGCGAGCGCTTCTGCTGGAGTGGAGGGGAACGGGGGCGAACGGTGCGAGGAGCGGGATATGCTCGGACTCCTAACAACGTTAGAAGGAGCAGGGTCCCGCGCCGGCGCCTTCGCTTTGCTTGTGCCCGGACGATGGTCCGGGGCGTCCCGCGAGCCTCCGGTTTGCCCTTGTCCCAGCTAGCGGATACCACCTCCCGTGGTATGGCGCGGCTGGGTTATTGTATGCTGAGATGGACGTGGCGCGTCCACGGAGACCGAGGCTCGGTCGTCCGTCTTATCCTTTGATTTAGTGGCGCCGCGAGTGTCCTCGCCGGCGACCACTCTTCCGACGGCGTCTCCCCCGCCCACCGTTGGCTCTGGTGGCGGCGGATGAGACGCAGACGGGCCTCCGACCTCCGAAGCCTTCTTCTTCGGGGCCATGGTGCTGTTGCTGATGAAGTTGCTGACGAAACTGGAGAGGTTGGTGAAGAATGCGCCCGCGCGAACGCCGGATCAGATTCGCACAACCTCGACGCCCCCTACCTGGCGCGCCAAAGATGTCGGGGGAAACTGTCCGCCACGAACACCTATGGGACCGGAGCCCCTTGTCTGTGCGGTAAGAGGGCGGAGGGAGCACGAAGAGCAGATCGTAGCGAGCACGCGGGCAGTTTTACCCAGGTTCGGGCCGCGGTGGTCGCGTAAAACCCTACTCCTGCTTAGTTGTGTATTGAGTTGGAGAGCTCGGGAGCTTGAAGAAGCAGCTACACCGAGCGTACGAGTGATCTAGGTTCCGAACCCCCTCCACGTTGTGCATGGGCCTCCTTTTATAGTGCAAGGGGTCACCGACAGGTGTCAACGTAGGAGAAAGGGGTAAAAACGTAAAAGAGGTGGTAGTTGTAACAGTGCAGGAATAGTGGAGCTACAGTGCGCGAACAGTGGTCGCCACCTACTTTGACAGTGGGGGACAAGGGCATTTAATGCCCGTCGCCGTCGACCCCAAAAGCTCCCGCCCTTGCGTCTCCGTCTGCCACGGCGATGGGTTTACCACCGTGGAGTGCCACCGTGTCCCCCAGGCTGCACAGCCATCCGCCACGCGTCCCTGGAATGGCCTCAGGGCGACGCGTGGGCCGATGAGCTGGAGCGCGGGCACACAGCGCAACTCTCCCGGCAAGCACCTTGCCGGGGTCTTGACCTTGCCGGGCCCGGGAGCTTGCTGGGCTCTGAAGCTTGTCGCTCCCCGGGCCCTTGCCGGGACGCATATAGCGCCGAGGCGTGTCTTCTGTGATGTAATCTTCTGGTCATCCTGGCAAGCTCCTCTTGCCAGGGCCTTGCGTGAGTGACGTAACCTTGAGCCTGGAACGTAGCTTGCCGGGGTCTCGATCTTCTGTCTTGTATACTTTGTTTTTGAATGGTTTGATATGGGGCAGGAAGGCCTCCGGCGAGCACGCGGTAAACCCTGCCGCGGGAAGCTGCAACTGCCCGTGCACAAGTTGGGGTACTGAGGTACCCCTACCTTAGTACACCGACAATGGTGGTCCTCTAGAGCAACCGAAACAAATGATCTCTGCAGATTCTCCTGCTACTCCAACTGCAGTGGAAGTTCTAAATCTCATCTCCCCTACTCCACAACCCCAGGTGCTTGCTCTAACATGGCAGTGTGATATCTGGTTGCATGTTGCATATGGTGGCTAGCTTGTATTGCTTCTAATTTGTTAAATTGCACCTCCTTAGCTTACACATTATACATGTCAATATACACACCTTCCTATTTTTGGTACATATACTACATCTGCCTATCACACCATGTTCTTATATCAAACTATTGTTCTTGTGTGTCCTGCATCTATCACTTATGATGAGACAATCACGCCCGTGGGTTAGTATGATACGCGCTACTCTTATAAAGAGTGCAGTTTCATCCTCCCCACATGATTCTTAAGAAACCACAAGTCTAAATGAAGATATTCAATGTAGCTCTGTAGTTGAAGACCACATTTCCCCTACATCACCATCATAGGTGCTTGCTTTAACTTTGCAGTGTGATATGTGGTTGCATGTTGCATATGGTGTCTAGCTTCTATTGCCTCTAATTAGGGTAAATGGCATCTACTTAGTTTACACATTATACTTGTGAATATGACATGCCTTACTGTTTTTGGTACATACTTACATCTATCCATTAACCATGTTCGTACACGAAACTACCGCTCTTGGTTATCCTGCATCTATCACTTACGATGAGACACCTTTATTGATTGCATATTGCATATGATTTCTAGCTTGTTGTGGTGTTGACATGTATTGCTTCTAATTTGTTGAAATACCCTTATGAGGCCACCCTTTTGATTTGGCAGAGTGGTATTGGTTTAATCTTTCATATGGTGCCTAGCTTGCATTGCTTCTAATTAGTTCAAACACCTTTTGCTTAGTTTACACTTTCCACATCATACATGTCAATATGTCATGTTGTCCTATTTTTCATACATATTCTATCCTCCTATCATGCTATTGCCTTACATCAAAGTAGTGTTCGTCATTATCATTCATCACTGAATTCTGAAGAGCAAAATCTATTCATTTTTCTTGTGGGTTTGGCTTGACAAGGCAAAATCAAAATAGAGGAAGGAAAAGAGTAAGGAAGGCGATGATGGTGGTCATCTGCAGCAACATAAATGGAGCATATGTACGGATTCTCCTTGTTCTGCTAGTGCATCACAACTTCCAAGTCTCCGCTCCCCTACTCCAGCATCCCAGGTGCTTGCTCTAACTTAGCCGTGTGATATCTGGTTGCGTGTTGCATATGGTGTGCATCTTGTATTGCTTCTAATTAGTGTAAACTGCATCTACTTGGCTTACACATTATATGTGTGCATATGACATGCCTTCCTGTTTTTGGTACATAATATATCTATCTATCACACCATGTTTTAACAGGAAACTACTGTTCTTGTGTATCCTGCATCAGTCACTTATGATGAGACACCTTTAAGTTGACAGTGTGATATTGGTTGCGTCTTGAATATGATTTCTAGCATGTACTATTTCTAATTTGTTGAACGCTACCTATGATGAGACAGCTCTAACTTGGTAGAGTGGTATTGGTTGCACCTTCCATATGGTGTCTATCTTGTAGTGCTTCTAATTTGTTGAAGTTCCTTCTGCTTGGTTTCCACATCATAGGTTTGAATATGTCAAGTCGTCTAGTTTTTCGTACATATTCCATCCTCGTGTCATGAGTTTGCCTTTCATCAGAGTAGTGTTCGTCAGTATCATGCATGAATGAGTTCTGAAGAGTGAATTTTATTCCTTTTTCTTGTCGGTTTGACTTCACAATGCAAAATCAATAAAGGGGAAGGAAATTTGTAAGGCATTGGATCATGGTGGTCCTTTCGAGCAACTAAAACAGAGGGTCTCTACTAATTCTACTCTGCCATCCTCCCAACAAGGTTCACAAGACAACACAAGGCTAGACAATCAATGTAGCGGTGTAGATGATGAACACATCTCCCCTACTCCACCATCACATGTGTTTTCTCTAACTTGGCACTCTTTGGTTTGCATTTTGCATATGATGAATAGCTTGTATTGCTTCTAACTTTGTTGTATTGCATTTGCATACTTTACACATATACATGTCAATATGACACATGTTCCCATTTGTAGAACATACTATATCTGGTCAGGCCATGTTCTTACATCAGACAATTGTTCTTGCGTATCCCACATCAGTCATGTATGATGAGACACCTTTAAGTGGCCATTGTGATATTGGTTGCATCTTGCATATGATTTCTAGCATGTACTGCTTCTAATTTTTTCAAACGCCAGACGGTTTTAACTTGGCTGACTGATATTGGTTGCATCTTTCATATGGCTGCATGCATCGATTGATGCAGAGGCCGGAGGTCAACCTCCTTTTCTAAATGAATGTCTAGCTTGTGGTGATTCTAATTTCATGAAATGCCTTCTGCTTAGTTACCACATCATAGGTCTCAATATGTCATGTCGTCCTGTTTTTCGTACATATTCCATCCTCATATGATGTGTTTGCCTTTCATCCGCGTAGTGTTTGTCAGTATCATGCTTGAATGAGTTCTGAAGAGCGAATTTTTCCCCTTTTTATATCACTTTGACTTCGCAATGCAAAATCAATACAATGAAGGAAATTAGTAAGGCAGTGGATGATGGTGGTCCTTCCGAGGAACTCAAACAGAGGGTCTCTATAGATTCTACTCCGCCATCCTCCCAGCAAGATTCACAAGACAACACATGGATGGACAGTCAAAATAGCCATGTAGATGATGAGCACTTCTCCCCTACTCCGCCATCACAAGTGCTTGCTCTAACTTGGCATAATTATATGTGGTTGTGTTCCGTATGATGTCTAGTTTGTATTGCTCATAATTTGGTTGAATTGCATCTGCGTAACAATCACTTATACCTGTCAATATGACATGTGTTCCTGTTTCTAGAACATAATAAACCTGTCTATCACACCATGTTCTTACATCAAAGTATTGTTGTGTATCCTGCAACAATCACTTGCATTGTCTTCTAGCTTCTACTGCTTCTAATTTGTTGGCACTTATGACGAGACACTGTTTACCTGGTAGAGTGATATTTGTTGCATGTTCATATGGTGCCTAGCCTTCATTTCCACTAATTTTGTTCAAATGCCTTCTATTACTGTTTTTCATACATATTCCATCCTCCTATCATAGGTGTGAACATGCAATGTTGTCCTTCTTTCCGTATATATTCCATCCTCCTATCATGTGCTTTCCTTGCATCAAAGAAGTGTTCGTTTGTACCATGCATCAACGAGTTATGTGGAGCTAATTTTATTCCCTTTCTTGTGGTTTTGACTTCAGAAGGAAATATCAGAAAAGAGGAAAGAAAAGAGTAAGTTAGGGGATGTTGGTGGTCCTCCGGAGCGACGCAAACGGAGGCTATCTAGATTTGCCCCTGCTACTTCTACTGCAGTTGAAGTCCCAAGTCTATATGATGAGTTCATCTCCCCTACTCCACTATCTCAGGTGCTTGCTCTAAGTTGACAGTCTGATAATTGGCTTCATGTTGCATATGGTGTCTAGCTTGTATTTCTTATAATTTGGTTAAATTGTACCTGCTGAGTTTATACGTTATACATGTGCATATAAAATACATTTCTGTTTCTAGAATACACTGCATCTATCTATCGTACTATGGTCTTACATCAAAGTATTTCTGTTGTGTATGTCGCATCAATCACTTATGAGTGGATTCTTTTAACTTGGCAGTGTGATATTAATTGCATGTTGCATTGATTTCTAGGTCGTAGAGCTTCTAATTTTTCGAAATTCCACTTATGACAAGTCACTTTTAACTTGGCAGAGTGATATTGGTTGCATCATTCATATGGTGTCTAGCTTGCGTTGCTTATAATTTCTTGAAAATCATTCTACTTAGTTTACACATCGTAGGTGTGAATTTGTCATGTTGTCCTATTTTTCTTACATATTCCGTCCTCCTCATATGATTGTCTTACATCAAAGTATTGCTCATCTATATCATGCATTAATGAGTTCTGAAGAGCGAATTTTATTCTTTTGTGTTGTGGGTACGTCTTGACATGACAAAGTTGAAAAAGAGCAAGGAAAAGAATATAGTTGTAGCGACCACGATCCGAATGGACCGAAGTCTCTGTGTTCTATGTCATCCCTGGATCGGTAATGCTGACACACACAGTACTTGAAGGATTTATAATAGAGTGACAATCACACACTTATTACATCGAATGTCTCCAATGAGAACTTATTACAAAAGTCTATGGCTTAAAGCCATCTATCAAAATAACGGCGGAAGGCTTGGAAGATAAGTGAGTCCATCAACTCCAATGGCATAGCTGAGTGCATGACAAACGACCTAGCACGTCTTATTCCTCGTCAGAAAAGTCTGCAACGTAATATGTTGCAGCCCGAAAACGGGTCAGCACATGGAATATGCTGGCAAGATAACACAGAAGATGCAAGTAACAGAATAAAGGCTATACTATATGCATATTTGGCTGGTGGAGGCTCTAAGGTTAAAGTTTTTGCGTAAAGCCAATTTTTCCCTACAACAAAGGAATAAATTTTATTTTTAACTATCATGGTAGTTGAAAATCATTGAGAAGGTACCTCCAACTCAATCCCAAATTAAAGTTATCATTAACCCAACAAATTAAATTATAGAGTGATCAGATCAACCAATAATTCAAGTACCAGATACTCAAGATGTCCATAATCGGGGACACGGCTAATCATGATCAGTTTGTACACACTGAAGAGGTTTGTGCACTTTACCCACAAGACTCGATCGCCTTCGTTTGGTTTCTCGCACTGCATGGTGTTTGAGAAACGGATGACCGAGACACAGTCTTTCCGAAGAGGTCCCCTTAACTGCATAGACAGGCCGATACACCTACAATCCCTCTACATCTGCTGGCCCATCACGGAAAGGTTTCCCACAACTGACTCAACTATGCCAGAACCCATATTGGCATGTGGCTGCACACGGAAGTGTTTAGCATGAATAGTTTTATGATCCCTTTGAGCCTGGGTGGCATTCCATAGGAAAAATAACACGGAACCCCAGGATTTCCTAGGACAACACTGGATTCTCCAGGTGCCCTGCAACCAATCCACCCAGATGTGTATTCGAGTAGCCACCTTATGTTGAATCCTTAATTAACAACTCACATCTGTCATGGATTTCACTCAAACCCAAACCACGTTTACGAGCATAGCATAGCAACCTAAGCAAACGTAGAAGTAACTCCCAAGGGTTTGAAAATAATGCAGGTAATAGGTTCTACCACAATCTACTTCCCAGTCCCACAAGTTAAGAGATCCTACTCATGCAATGTGTGAGGGTTTGATCTAACGCATAAAACTGGGTAATAAAAGTATGATCAAAGTGTTACTTGCCTTGCTGACGATTCGCAAAACCTAGAGATTCGCAGTAGCACGCTTCACAGTCCGGGTATTCTATCGCAAGCAAACAATAGCATACATAAGAAAACAAGGAAAGATGCACAAGATAAACTCCAAAAGATAAGATCTAACCAGAAAGTTCAACTTAAGAACTCTGGTTTGCAAAAAGAATCAAATCGAAAGAAGCAACGAAACTCAAACTGCGAAAGAAACGAGCTCGGGTTACTAATTGATCTAAAGTCAAATTTTACAGTAGCCAAAACCTTGTTCAAGTTGGTTAAACGGAAAGAGGGCGTCGAGACGAAGATTTGGGATTTTGAATCACCTGATGTGACACCCCGAGACCGGTGCGCCAGGTGTCAGTTAGTTATTCGTTGCCTTTGCCATGTCATCTGCTTGCGTGTGCATCCTTGCCGTGTCATCATGTGTGTTGCATCAGCATGTTTTCAAAACTTGCATCCGTCTGAGTCCCCTCGTCCTTTCCGTTGTCCGTTCTGAGCCCAGGCACACTCACACGCGCCCACGGTGCCTCCGAATATTTATTTTACGAGTGGTCAGAAAACGTTCTCGGAATGGGTTGAAACTTGGCAGGTGGTCTTAATATAGAGTAGACAGGCCGCCTGCCAAATTTCATCGCATTCGGAGCTCGTTTGATAGCCCAGCGGAATTATATAGCGGCACTAGTCGCTGGTTAAATCGTCGGACGTTTTCGGTCTCTGAAAACCCCGCGGGCCTCTCTCTATTCTCTCCTCTCAGCCCGAAGCCCCTCTAACACAGCCCACTAGGCCTCTCCTAGTCCCTCTCCGCTCCGGGGCCGTCCGATTGCGATCGGAGGGTCCGGAAACGGACTAAAACTCCCTAACCTAGTCCTACCTACTATAAAAGGAAGGCCTAGCCTTCCTAGTCTGGAAACCTAACTCCCCCACCTCGTTTTCCGTGCATCCCCAACCCCCAGCCGCCACCTAGCTCTCTCTCTCTCTCCTCCCACGCCAGGCCCGCCAGGCCCATCGCGCGGCCCACCGGGGCCCGAAGGGCGCCGCCGCCGCCCGTGTGCTCGAGCACCCACAGCCACCTCGCGCTCACCTACCCCGCCGCCCGTTTCGCCGCATTGCCGCCAGCAGCCTCTCGGCGTCGGTCGCTCAGCCGGAGCAGCCACTCCCCATGGGCCTCGCCCGGATCCGCCACCGCCGCGAGCCAGGCCCCGCCGCCTCGCGCTCCCACCGTTTTCCTCAGTCAGCGCCGCCGTCGCCATGGAGCTCCGCCGCCGGAGTTGGCCCCGTCGACGTCTGAGCTCACCACCACCGGGAACGGGTTCGTTGCCCCCGGATCCATCGATCTCCGCCGTCGGGATGCCGCCCCGCACCAGATCAGGCGGGATCCAGCCAGATCCAGCCACCAGCGCCCGCCATGGCCGCCTCTGGAGTCGAGCACGAGCGATTGCTCATGCGTTGACCACCGCACCGGCCTCGCAGTGGGCCCGCTCTGGACCAGGCCACGCCGCCGGCCCGATCCTCGCGCCTGGCCTGCTCCGCCGCCGCGTGGGCCGGCCTAGGCCCCCAGCTCCGTCCGGCCCGTCCCTGCTTCCTCCGCGCCGGCCCACCTGCCTCTTCTTCTTGGGCTTGGCCTAGTGGTAAGAGCCCACTATATCCCGCCCAGTGCACCGTTTAGTATCTAGCGCTCGTTGTTTTTTCTGTAAAATCTGTTAAGTCCTATTCTATGCATATTTTGTTGCTATGTTCATGTGGCTGTAATTAATTGTGTGTTGGTCCAATTTGAGTGAATGATATGTCAAAATGATCGTGCTGTTGTGCTCTACACTTTGTTCCATTGTGCCATGCTCATTTGAGTTCATCTAGATGCTCTAATCTCTGTTGCAAGAGTGCTACTTGTTATAAACTGCTGCTACTTGTTATTTTGTTGCCATGTTTGAGATATGATAACTTGGTGCATGTTTATCCAAATGATGCATATGATATGTCAAAATTTTCATTATGAAGTGTACTACATGATGGTTGTTGTAGCATGCTTGTTTGAGTTCATCTTGCCATGTTAATCTATGTTGCAAAAGTGCATTTGGCTGTTAAGTTCTGAAACTTGTTACGAGATGCCTAGTTGAGGAGCTCGTTGCTATTGATGTGTTTGTCCCCATGTCACATGCTCATATGTTTTAGATTCTCCATCATGTGTTCTTTGCTGTGGTGCAAACCATTTGCCATGTTATGCTTTAAGATGACTTAAACATGCTCGCAAACATGCCATGATAATGTTACTGTTTTAACACTTAGTGAAATTTCACTAAGTCTGGAATCTGTCTTATCCTGATGCTATGTTTGCTTGATGCCCTAGGCAAATCCATGTTAGTTTTGGGGTGGTCATTGATCATTTCTTGTTGTATATGTTGTTGTCTATCCATCCATGTCCTCACTTGCTCATTTGGCTTGCTGTAGCTTATTTAACTCTTGCTCCCAAGTTGCTATAAAATATTACTGTCAGGTTTTTATTGTCATGTTCAAAATGTTGTAGCTTGTTGCTATTGATCCATGCCTCCTATAGAGTTGCCCCAATGGAGTTGTTTGCTATAGGATATGTCTACTTCATGTCCATGCTTCTTGTCACCATGTTTGAGTGTTGTAGAGTTTATATTTCTTGCTCCAAAGTTGCTATGTGGCTGTTAACTTCAGCTTGTTGTTATATCTTGTTTCATGTGTATCTTTTAGCCCGTTGCTCCGTTTTGGGTGTACCTTATATGAAACTTGTGTGATTTTGCATGTAGAATCATAATATCATCTTGTTTACATGTTTGGAGTATGTTTGCTTGATGTTTGGGTGCATCTTGCACCGTTGCCTTGCTTGTCTTGCATCATACCATGCCATGTATTGCATCATATATAAACTTGTGTTGTTTTCTGTGCTTCCTACCTTGCCATGTTTTGCTTCCTGTATAGACTTTGTGTGCATCATATGTAGACTTGTTTTGCATCATACTTGCTTGAGCATATTGTCATGTTCTTGTGTTATTTTCCTGTGCTTCCTACCTTGCCATGTATTGCTTCCTGTATAGACTTGTCTTGCATCATACCTTGCCATGTATTGCATCATATATAGACTTGTGTTGTTTTTCTGTGCTTCCTACCTTGCCATGGTTTGCTTCCTGTATGGACCTGTAGTGCATCCTATGTAGAACTGTCTTGCATCATACTTGGTTGAGCATATTGTCATGTCTCGTGTGGTGTGTTTACCGTATTGCTTGCTTCTTCTCGTTAGTGCTTGTTCCGTTGCGATCGTGAGGATTCGTTCGTCTACCTGTGGTTCTTATTCAAGGCTTCTTCTTCGTCTTCTTCATGGATCCGTTCTTCTTCCTTGCGGGATCTCATGCAAGATGACCATACCGTTGGATACCTTTACTATCATTGCCTTGCTTAGTTGTCTCGATGCTATCGTTATATGTCGCGCTACCCATCATTATTGTTAGCCTCTCCTTGTTGCCATGAAACCTCTAACCTTTGAAACCTTCCTATCAAAACCATTGTTTGGCTATGTTACCCGCTTGCTCAGCCCCTCTTATAGCGTTGTTAGTTGCAGGTGAAGATGAAGATCGTTCCAGGTGGGAACTTGTTGTTGGAATATCACAATATCTATTATTATTATTAACACACCTATATACTGGGCATGGGTGGAAAGGCTTGGCCTTTTGCTCGGTGTTTTGTTCCACTCATGCCACCTTAGGCGCCGATAAACCGGCATTATGTTCCTTGATTTTGCGTTCCTTACACGGTTGGGTATATGGGGACCCCTTGACACTTCGTCTTTGAATAAAACTCCTCCAGCAAGGCCCAACATTGGTTTTAATTTGCTCATAATAACAACTTAATTAATTAATTAAATTACATAGGGAGTTAGCGCTACCCGAGGATTCTTCTACATAGCAGGGGGGCCAGTGCTGATGGTGTTGGTCCCAAACGGGGAAACTGCAGGGCCACCACGGGGAAACTCGAGGATTGGCTCCTGTAGGATCGCCCATCCGGTCGTGGCCTGAGACGAGATACGCGCGGCTACTATCATGGTGTCGACACACCGGGAGGTCTTGCTGGACTTGTTTTACCATTGTCGAAATGTCTTGTGCACCGGTATACCGAGCCTGATCGGATTGTCCCTAAGATAAGGGGTAATAATTATTATTACTTCAGCTGATCGTGAGAGCTTGTGATGGGCTAAGTTGGGACACCCCTGCAGGGTTATGATCTTTCGAAATCCGTGCCCGCAGTTATGTGGCAGATTGAAATTTGTTAATGTCCGGTTGTAGAAAACTTGACAGACGATCCGAAGTAAAACACACAACTATGTGAGTAACCGTGACTGTCTCTTTTCCCTTTGAGAAGAGAACACGGTGGGGTTTTGTTTGACTCGTAGGTAGTTCAGGATCTTTAGTGATCACTACTAGTTGCGACCATTTGCGTAGATGCTCATCTTATTATTGTACTCGTAAGTTAGCCACCATATATTTGCTTAGCCGCTGCTACAACCTCACCACTTTACCTCTTCCTACCTTTTAAGCTTTGATAGTATTGTTACCCATGGTTATGGGATTGATGAGTCCTCATGGCACACAGATACTACAACAACAGTTGCAGGTGCAGTTTTCCGATGACTTGACGTGAGAGCGTTGATCGGTGTTGGAGTTCTTTCTTCTTCTTCTTCAGCCTGGGATAGCAGATGGATGTCGTTGTTCTTTTCATGTTTGCATCCATAGTCGGATGCCTTGTATTGATGTGGTTGTATTCATGTGATTTGTATGTATTGTTGTATCCCCCATGTATGTATGTAATGGTACGATGTAATGATATCCATCTTGCTAAGCACCCGAAATGCGGTTGTGCCCCAATCACGTAAGTGTCACGTGATCAGGATAGAATCGCATCTTGGGCCTGACACTTGATTCCGACTCTCGAGAGAAAAGAAAAACAAAAAACAAGATCAAGGCAGAAATCGCGATCGAAATAATCGTGGATAAATACCCCGAAAAAGAAAACTGACGAACAGGCTAACGAACGAACGTTTGCTGTCTGCGGCTAACGGACGAACAACGTTCGTTAAAACGAACATACGGACGAACGTCCGCTAAATAACTAAACCGAAGAAAACCGATCTAAACCTAAAAAAATGGATCTAGGGTTTTACGAAAAGAACCGATCGGTTTAGAAGGAAAACCGATGGCTACCTCGAAAACGACCAACTCCGGCGGCTACTCCGGCGGCGGCGAGCGGCGGCGCGGCGCGCGGCTCGAGGCGGCGGCACGGCTTAGGGTTCGGCGCTAGCGGGCCGGCGCTATATAAAGGCCAGAGTCCTGGCCTCTTACGGCCCGGAGTCGGTTTGCCCTCTTTTTTTTCAAAGAGTCCTGACGTAGCAAAACTAGCGAAAGTAATACTAAACTGACTCCAAAAATCCCGAAATAAATTTCCACCACCCTCTAATAATATTTAGGACAAAGTGAACATTTTTCCCGGACCTAAATGCAATTTTGAAAAACGCGCATTTTCCCTATGCAAATAAAACCACAAATAAATCAAGAAACAAAACCAAAAGTGATTTAAACATTTTTCCTCCAATATTTCTGTTATTTTGGAGAAGTCATATTATCTCCGCTCATATATTTTATTTAGAAATATTTTTAGGAGAGAAAAATAATTAAAATCAACACTTTCCTCGTACCGGTATTCGAGTAAACTCAAATACAAAACGGTAGAATTCCCAACTCTCTCCGTAGGTCCTTGAGTTGCTTAGAATTTCGAGGATCGCCACAAACAAAAATGCAAAGAAAAATGCAATGCAATATGATCTATGTATAACATTCCAAATTGAAAATTTGAGATGTTACAAACCTACCCCCCTTAGAATGAATCTCACCCTCGAGATTCGACTTGGCTAGAGAACAGGTGTGGGTGGTCCTTGCGTAGATCATCTTCTCGTTCCCAGGTGGCTTCTTCCTTGGTGTGGTGACTCCACTGAACTTTGCAAAACTTGATAACCTTACTACGGGTGACTCTGCTCGAAAATTCGAGGATCTTAACAGGCTTCTCCTCGTAGGTCAGATCACTGTCCAACTGAATTGCTTCAAGGGGTACTGTGTCTCTAAGCGGAATATCGGCCATCTCCGCATGGCACTTCTTAAGCTACGAAACGTGAAGCACAACATGCACTCCTGATAATCCTTCGGGCAATTCCAACTTATAGGCAACCTCTCCCATGCGTTCCAAAACACGGTAAGGTCCCACAAATCTCGGGGCTAGCTTTCCTTTAACTCCGAAACGTTTAACTCCTCGTAGGGGCGATACTCTCAAGTACACTCTGTCTCCGATCTCATAGGCTATCTCCTTGCGCTTCAAGTCTGCATAACTCTTCTGCCTCGACTGAGCTAC
Source organism: Secale cereale (assembly GCA_902687465.1). NCBI lineage: Eukaryota > Viridiplantae > Streptophyta > Magnoliopsida > Poales > Poaceae > Secale > Secale cereale. The sequence continues at coordinate 550,720,273 of LR738715.1, read as the reverse complement.
CTTCAATCTATCTCGAATCAACTTCACCTTCTCCTCGGACTCTTTGATCAAGTCTGGTCCAAACAACTGTCTGTCTCCAACTTCATCCCACATTAACGGTGTTCGACATCTCCTTCCATACAATGCCTCGAACGGTGCCATCTTCAAACTGGCCTGGTAACTGTTGTTGTACGAGAACTCCGCATAGGGCAAATTATCATCGCAACTAGATCCATAATCTAACGCACAGGCTTTCAACATGTCCTCCAGGATCTGGTTGACTCTCTCGGTCTGTCCATCAGTCTGCGGATGAAAAGCGGTGCTGAATTCCAACCTCGTTCCCAAAGTTTGGTGTAGCTGATGCCATAACTTTGAGGTGAATTGTGTTCCTCTATCTGATACAATGGTCCTCGGAACTCCGTGCAGACATACTATCTTGGTCATGTATATCTTTGCCAACTTCGCACTGGTGTATGTGGTTTTCACGGGGATAAAATGGGCTACCTTCGTCAATCGATCTACCACTACCCAGATTGAGTCATATCCTGCTTTGGTCCTGGGCAATCCGGTGATGAAATCCATGCCAAGCTTCTCCCACTTCCATTCGGGTATCGGCATAGGCTGCAGCAATTCTACTGGCTTCTGATGTTCTGCCTTTACTCTCTGGCATACATCACATACGGCTACATACTCGGCGATATCCTTCTTCATTCCCGTCCACCAGAAACGTTCCTTCAAATCCAAATACATCTTGGTGTTTCTGGGGTGTATCGAGTATGGCGAATCATGTGCTTCCTGTAGTATCAACTTCCTGATCTCTGGGTCGTTGGGCACATAGATTCAATCCTCAAACCACAAGGTGTCGTGTTCGTCCTCACGAAATCCCTTGGCTTTTCCTTCAATCATCATTTTCCTTATCTCTGCAATTTCCTTATCATCCTTCTGGGCTTCATGTATCTTTCCCAGTAATGTTAACTGAACCTCCAACGTTGCAACGAAACCTCTAGAAACTATCTCCAAACGAAGCTCCCTAAGATGTTCTGCTAACTCCTGTGGCAATCCCCCTTTTATTAGGGTATTTTCATAACTCTTCCGGCTCAAAGCGTCTGCTACGACGTTGGCCTTTCCTGGATGATAGTGCAGCTTCATGTCATAATCCTTTATAAGCTCCAACCATCTCCTCTGTCTGAGGTTCAGATCCTTCTGTGTGAAAATGTACTTCAAACTCTTGTGATCCGTGTACACATCACAACGATTTCCAATAAGGAAATGTCTCCAGGTTTTCAGTGCGTGCACTACAGATGCTAACTCCAGACCATGCGTCGCGTAATTCAACTCGTGCGGTCGCAGTTGACGAGATGCATATGAAGCAACTCTTCCATCCTGCATAAGTACTCCTCCAAGTCCTAAGCGTGAAGCGTCGCAATACACTTGGAAATCCTTGCGTATATCTGGCAATATCAGCACTAGGGCTGTCGACAACCGTTTCTTCAACTCCTGGAAACTTTCTTCACACTCTTCAGTCCAATCGAACTTCGTCTCCTTCTTCAGCAATGTTGTCATTGGCTTTGCAATCTTGGAGAAATTTTCTATGAATCTCCGGTAGTATCCCGCGAGTCCAAGAAAACTGCGGATCTCTCCAACTGAAGTGGGTGCCAACTACTCAGTGACTGCCTGCACTTTGACGGGGTCCACTGCTATACCTTCTCCTGATATAACATGCCCTAGGAATCCAACTTCCTTCAACCAAAACTCGCATTTGCTAAACTTGGCATACAACTGATGTTCTCTGAGCTTCTCCAATACCAAACGCAAATGCTCTGCATGTTCTTCTTCATCCTTCGAGTACACCAGAATATCATCTATGAATACCACGACGAACTTATCGAAGAACTCCATGAACACCTTGTTCATCATACTCATGAAGTAGGCAGGGGCGTTAGCCAATCCAAATGACATAACCGTATACTCATATAGCCCGTACCGTGTGGTGAAGGCTGTCTTAGGTATATCCTTCTCTCGGACCTTCAATTGGTGGTATCCCCATCGTAGATCTATCTTGGAGAATACTTTCGCTCCCTGGAGTTGGTCGAACAAATCATTGATCATTGGCAGCGGGTACTTATTCTTAATAGTCACTTCATTCAGTGCACGATAATCAACGACCATTCTTAAAGATCCATCCTTCTTCTCGACCAAAAGCACTGGGGCTCCCCAAGGTGATGAACTTCGGGGAATAAATCCTTTCTCCAGCAACTCCTTAATCTGCTTCTTGATCTCCTCCAGATCATTCGCTGGCATCCGATACGGTCTCTTAGATATTGGTCCGGTGCCAGGCAACAACTCTATCAAAAACTCAATATCTCTATCCGGTGGCATGCCAGGCAACTCCTCTGGAAACACATCAGGATAATCCTTTACTACTGGCACTTCCTCCTGAACAACTCCCGTGAGAGAATGTACTTGTGTCCTTATACGCGAATGCCTAGATACATACTTAATCCTTTTTCCCTCCGGGGTGGTAAGCAAAATAGACTTGCTGGCACAATCGATATTACCTCCATACTTCGATAGCCAATCCATACCTAATATCACATCCAATCCTTGTGACTCCAGAAATATTAGGTCGGAGGGGAAAATATGGCGTCCTATGGTCAATGGCGTCTGATAACATCCTTGGTGTGCCATATACTCTACTCCTGGTGAACTTACTAACATGGAGGTCTTAAGAACTCGGGTGGACATCCTATGTCTATTTACGAATCCCCTTGAAATTTATGAATGCGATGCACTAGTATCGGAAAGAACTATTGCGGTAAATGTCTTAACCAAAAACTTACCGACAACGGCATCTGGTTTCTCTTCTACCTCCTCCACAGTCACGTGGTTCACTTGTCCTTTGTTGAATGGGTTGGGATTCTTCCCGGCGCTTCCATTGCCGTTCCCATTCTTAGCTTCAGGGCAGTCCATGGCATAATGTCCATTCTTCCCGCACTTGAAACAGGTGATATGGCTGAAATCCTTCTTAGCGGGTGTGGACGGGGTAGAGCGGCTCTGGTTACTACTTGCTCAATTCCCATTTCCATTCTCAGGGCCATTGTGGTTGTGGGGAATTCCATGGTTATGGGTATATCCTCCCGAATTCGGAGTGAATCAGGGCTTCTACTGGGCTCCAGAATTATTCCTTCCTTGTCCATACTTCCTCTTGTGGCTTTCAATCTGTTGCTGCTTCCCTTCAATCATAAGAGCTTTATCTACCAACTCCTGGTAGATGTTTAAAGTTGCCACCATCAACTGTACGCTCATCTCATCATTCAACCCTTCCATAAATCTCTCCTGCTTAGCGGCATCTGTGGCCACATCATCTGGGGCATGACGAGATAGGGTACTAAACTCATCCACGTACTGAGCTACAGTACGGTTTCCTTGGCGCAAGTTGCGAAACTCCCGCTTCTTCATGCTCATAGCTCCAGTTGAGACATGGGCAGTACGGAAAGCTTGCTGAAACTGCTCCCAAGTGACATTGGCTATGGGGAAAGTGGCTGTGTAATTCTCCCACCATGCTGCGGCTGGTCCAGACAACTGGTGTGCGGCAAATCGCACCTTCTCAGCGTCCGAGCAATAGGCAGTGGTGAAATCCCTTCCAATCTTGCGTAGCCAGTCATCAGCCACTATTGGTTCGATGCTGCTAGCAAACACTGGTGGTTGCAACCTTAAGAAACGTGTCAGGTTGTCCACGGGTGGTGGTGGTGGAGGGTTGTTGTTGTTGTTCTGGTTGTTCTGAGTGTTCTGGACAAGAAGTTGCATCAAGGTGTTTTGCTGCTGGATCAACTGGGTGAGCTCAGGGGGAAACTCAAATCCGGGTTCACGTCTTGGAGGCATCTGATGGGTGTAGAGGGAAGAGATTAGAATAGAATTGAGGTCTAAGGGAAAATCACTACCCATATGCACATGAGACAAACACAATCATATCACAACAATCAATTTCAAGCAAGATCTTACAAATCTAACTACCGTTACAAAGAGTGCTCTAAATACTACTATGTGGGGGTAAACTACTAGTCACAGGGTGGTCATCTAGAAATTTTGATCGGCGGAAGATTCCATGATGTATGCTCCAGCTTCATCTTCATAGTCTTCATCTTCACTATCATCGTGTTCTGAATCAGTGTCGTCGATGATAATGTAATCTTCGGGACGAATCTCCTTGGGTTCTTTTTCCTCTTCTTCACCTCCTGGTGCTGGATCTCCCATGAATACCCCTAGCTTCCTTGTCAAATCATCATTCTTCTCCACTAGTATCAACATCTCCTCCTCGTATCCGTCACAAGTAGACTTAAGTTCTTCTTCTAGCTCCAAATTCCTGTTTAGTGCCTTCTTCAATTCTATCATCCCAGCGCACATCTGGTGCTCATGTCATCGAATGTGCTGGTTCAACTCCTGGATGAACGCGGCAATGGACCTATCATTCCGGGTGCTGATCATATCCCAACTCTCATCTTGGCGTCCACAAATCTGGTAGATGTTGTCCTTCAGCTCCTGCTTGTAGACTTCTCCGATCCTTCCCATCGTGATGTGGGCTGCCATACTCTTGCCTAGGCTCCAGGTTGGTGCATCAAAAGAAAACTCTATTGGCTCGGTGGATGGTGCGAAGGTTCTTCTGGGATTTTGAACTTGAATGCTCCATCGCTCCTCCTCCGGTAAAGTGGCGGTGTAGGTCCCGGTAAAGATTGGTATTCCTATGTTCAGGTACCTAGTGACTTCCTTCAAGTGTCATCCAAAGGGTGTGTCTTCATCCGGTTGAGTGAACTTGTTCCTTGGGTCCACCATCCTAAAGAAGTAGAAAATGGAGAGAAGTCAGAAATGAGTAGAGAAGAGTGATCTAGGGTCTGTCTTAGTGGTCGTGTCCTACAGTCAGCGTGTGCTCTGATACCATCTTGTAGCGACCACGATCCGAATGGACCGAAGTCTCTATGTTCTGTGTCATCCCTGAATCGGTAATGCTGACACACACAGTACTTGAAGGATTTATAACAGAGTGATAATCACACACTTATTACATCGAATGTCTCCAATGAGAACTTATTACAAAAGTCTATGGCTTAAGACCATCTATCAAAATAACAGCGGAAGGCTTGGAAGATAAGTGAGTCCATCAACTCCAATGGCATAGCCGAGTGCATGACAAACGTAATATGTTGCAGCCCGAAAATGGGGCAGCACATGGAATATGCTGGCAAGATAACATAGAAGATGCAAGTAACAGAATAAAGGCTATACTATACGCATATTTGGCTGGTGGAGGCTCTAAGGTTAAAGTTTTTGCGTAAAGCCAATTTTTTCCTACAACAAAGGAATAAATTTTATTTTTAACTATCATGGTAGCTGAAAATCATTGAGAAGGTACCTCCAACTCAATCCCAAATTAAAGTTATCATTAACCCAACAAATAAAATTATAGAGTGATGAGATCAACCAATAATTCAAGTACCAGATACTCAAGATGTCCATAACCGGGGACACGGCTAATCATGATCAGTTTGTACACTCTGCAGAGGTTTGTACACTTTTCCCACAAGACTCGATCGCCTCCGTTTGGTTTCTCGCACTTCATGGTGTTTGAGAAACGGATGACCGAGACACAATCTTTCCGAAGAAGTCCCCTTAACCGGATAGATAGGCCGGTACACCTACAATCCCTCTACATCTGCTAGCCCATCACGGAAAGGTTTCCCACAACTACTCAACTATGCCAGAGCCCATATTGGCATGTGGCTGCACACGGATATGTCTAGCATGAATAGTTTTATGATCCCTTTGAGCCTGGGTGGCATTCTATAGGAAAAATCACACGGAACCCTGGGATTTCCTAGGACAACACTGGATTCTCCAGGTGCCCTGCAACCAATCCACCCAGATGTGTATTCAAGTAGCCACCTTATGTTGAATCCTTAATTAATAACTCACATCTGTCATGGATTTCACTCAAACCCAAACCACGTCTGCGAGCATAGCATAGCATCCTAAGCAAACATAGAAGTAACTCCCAAGGGTTTGAAAATAATGCAGGTAATAGGTTCTACCACAATCTACTTCCCAGTCCCACAAGTTAAGAGATCCTACTCATGCAATGTGTGAGGGTTTGATCTAATGCATAAAACTAGGTAATAAAAGTATGATCAAAGTGTTACTTGCCTTGCTGACGATTCGCAAAACCTAGAGACTCGTAGTAGCACGCTTCACAGTCCGGGTATTCTATCGCAAGAAAACAATAGCATACATAAGCAAAGATGCACAAGCAAAACTCCAAAAGATAAGATCTAACCAGAAAGTTCAACTTAGGAACTCCGGTTTGCAAAAAGAATCAAATCGAAAGAAGCAACGAAACTCAAACTGCGAAAGAAACGAGCTCCGGTTACTAATTGATCTAAAGTCAAATTTTACAGTAGCTAAAACCTTGTTCAAGTTGGTTAAACGGAAAGAGGGCATCGAGACGAAGATCCGGGATTTCGAATCACCTGATTCCGACTCTCGAGATCAGGGCAGAAATCGCGGTCGAAATAATCACGGATAAATACCCTGAAAAAGAAAACTGATGAACAGGCTAACGAACGAACGTTCACTGTCTGTGGCTAACGGATGAACAGCGTTCGTTAAAACGAACGTACGGACGAACGTCCGCTAAATAAGTAAACCGAAGAAAACCGATCTAAACCTAAAAAAACGGATCTAGGGTTTTACGAAAAGAACCGATCGGTTTAGAAGGAATACCGATGGCTACCTCGAAAACAACGAACTTTGGCGGCGGCGGGCGGCAGGTCCGGTGGCGGCCGGCGGGTCTGGCGACGGCGGCAGCGGCGGCGGCGGGCGGCGGCGGCGGGTGGCGGCGCGGCGCGGGGCTCGAGGCGGCGGCGCGGCTTAGGGTTCTGGCGGGGCTGGCGCGGCTTAGGGTTCGGCGCTAGCAGGCCGACGCTATATAAAGGCCAGAGTCCTGGCCTCTTACGGCCCGGAGTCGGTTTGCCCTCTTTTTTTAAAAAAAAAATGAGTCCTGACGTAGCAAAACTAACGAAAGAAATACTAAACGGACTCCAAAAATTCCGAAATAAATTTTCACCATCCTCTAATAATATTTAGGACAAAGTGAACATTTTTCCCGGACCTAAATGCAATTTTAAAAAAACTTGCATTTTTCCTATGCAAATAAAACCGCAAATAAATCCAGAAAAAAACCAAAAGTGATTTTAACATTTTTCCTCCAATATTTCTGTTATTTTGGAGAAGTCATATTATCTCCGCTCATATATTTTATTAAGAAATATTTTTAGGAGAGAAAAAAAATTAAAATCAACACTGTCCTCGTACCGGTATTCGAGTAAACTCAAATACAAAACGGTAGAATTCCCAACTCTCTCTGTAGGTCCTTGAGTTGCTTAGAATTTCGAGGATCGCCACAAACAAAAATGCAAAAAAAATGCAATGCAATATGATCTATGTATAACATTCCAAATTGAAAATTTGGGATGTTACAATAGTAGGGCCGGAATGGTGTTACTCATCGGGTGCAATGGAAAAAGATCTTCCCTCAAGATTCTGCTGGTACTTATAGTGCAGCAGAATGTCCAAGTCCACCGGCTAAATCTACAAACATAGTATCCCCTGCTCCACCAGCTGCAGCACCTCCTTCAACTGTACCGACATCTCAATGAGTTACTCGTTTGTTGGCTCCGCAAGTGTCATGTTTCCAAGATGCCTTCACACCTAACACTACTTCCGAAGCACTACTGACACTACAGAACTTGGCAAGATCATATGAACTTTATGAGCATCAACACCAAGACGGTACCTGGCCGAGTCAAGTTGTACTTGCATGCTCCTATATATGTACTCTCAAAGTTTGATGTGCACTAACACTTTCCATATTCGTTGTTGGACTAGCACCACGGTGCAAGAGGAAACAAACATCAGGGATAATGCTTGACAGATTAAAAAAATCTAACGGAGGAAGAATGGAGATCCATTTGAGGAAGGTTTAAAAAGGCCCCGTGTTGCTACAGAGTCAGCCAAGTTAGTTTCATAGGCAGCCGTTACCGTTAGGTATCATGCACGTATCCTTCCAACGTGGATTCAGCACAGGAATGCAAAAGACGATACTCAGTTTAACACCTTCCTTGACCATTGATCCGTACGTGATGTTATTCATTGCAATTTGTAATATTGTCTTGCTCGGTCCCATACTTTCTAGCTTCCTCCTAATGGGACTCTCATTCTTTTTTCAACAGATGAGGTTCAAGTTGGATCCGAAAGATGATGCAACTAAACAAGCATACACTCATGTTTTTCAGTCTGCTCTGTGACAGTATCGATATCACCTTAGCAAAACTCACTTTGAAGGCAAGGCTAACAGTGAAATTGTCCAAACATCTCTAGTGGAATATATTACAGATGAAGACTGGACAACCCTTGTTAAACACTCGTCTGATCCAAAGTAAGGGTATATGTGATGAGATCCCATATTGAACTCGTATTTACGTATGTGCCTTACAAGTCTATCTTCTTCTAGGCTAACTGTTTGAAGAACAAGACCAACCGTTCTAAAGTAAAATTCCAACAGACAACAGGATCTCTTAGCTATATTGCACACTGCGAGGCTCTTGTAAATAGCTGCTATTTCCTTATTTTTGTTGTGTCATATTATCGTATCTATATTGAGTTGTTCCAAATAGAGAGGAGAGCCCGTGCGGACCAAAAACAACCTAAAGCGAATACAGTGCAAATATTCAAGGATTGTCACACCAGCAAGATGAAGGTCATGAGCCCACCAGTTCAAGCCGCTGTTGAAAGTCCTTACTCCTCATGGCTTTGAACTGCTTCTTACTGTGACGTGTTCATTTAACTGCTTAGTTTGCAGCCAATGTCAGTTACTTGAAGGATATTCCTTTGGTCTTGATCAGTAATCTAGTTGTGATGTTCACTTTTATACAGTAGCCTATTTGTTCGATATATGTTTGCCCGTGATATGAATGATGTCAAACTATGTTCATCCTACTTTAAACTATGTCTCATTTATCCTTAGATGTCAATGAATGTGAGGAAATAGACAATATAGTAGGCATGCTGCGTGGACATAGGTTCCGAAAGTGATTTTATTATTTAGTTAGCACTACAATACATGCTAATGTATTACAGTAGCTCACCAAAATAAGTTATGTATAAACGTGAAACCTAGTTTGTTTGTTTTGGTCTCATTAGTAAATTATCTGGTACACTAATCTAAAAATTCAAACTTTCAGCAAGCTATGGAAAAAATGATTGAACAACCACAACCACCTGAAGGTGATGACACTACCACAGGCAGAATGTCACCTATTTTTGCATTGCGTCAGTATCTCTCCGCTAACAGTGCAAAAAGCGCCTTCCCATGTAGTTCTGGGTTGGTTGTCAAGGTAACCTCGTCCAAATCGCCTATGAACAAAATCTTCCGGCTAGACAGAGTGATAAATATGTGCTCCAGACACAAGTCCAATCCCTAATGGATGTCGTTTTTGAAACAAGAATAGTGGTTGACGAATGTCTTCAAGATATGAATGGTTTTGAAACCAGACTATTAGACATTTGCTTCGTTGTTCAAGAGCAATGGCAGAAAAAAGGGAAGGTCATGCTGCTTCATCAGATTCTACAGCCTGAAATATTAGCACTCAGGTCAAATGATCTGTACTTCTATACATCTGATGGTGCAAGAAATATAAACCTTTATGCCAACAGGCCTTTTGTTGTATGTCTGTAATTTATTATGTTGTGATACAACATTTATCATGCTGCCAAAGACCGTAGAAATTATGACGCTATTTTTGTCTAGTGTAAGTTTATCTTAGTAATGTATTCGACATCATCGATCTTCTTTCAGCCAAAAGCAATGTAGGAGCCCGATGGGCCAACATTGCTCAGGCCCGCAATTCCAATTCAGCAAAAAACAATTATGGGCCATAATCGACATGTAGCCAACTTAAAATATCTGGGTCTAAATCAGTATAAGCTTTCTTATCTTTGATAGGCATGTGCCCGTAGTGGGCCGTTAACAGACCTAACATAATTTGGGCCCTTAGTAACAACATGCCCTTAACATGTGTAAATATCTCGCATGCCTAATATGGCCTATAAATAAGAAGGTCCTTTAGTAGGCTGAAAGTCATATTGGGCCGTAATTGGGCCAGATTATGCACATGACTTTTAAGAGGCCGAAAGTTGATTGGACCAGATTATGCCCATGTATCTCAGCTCCTAGTGGCCCATTTGCAATTTGGATCATTCACGGGCCGAAAGTCAAACTGGTCGCAAATGCGCCGACCTACTAGACAGGCCTTTAACAGGCCGGAAGTGCGGTCGGGCTTGATTTGTATGAGCGCGTATATGGGCCTTTAGTAGGCCTGATGTGATGTTGGGCCACATATGGCCCATGGGATTCATCGACGTTAACATGCCGAAAACACAACAGGCTGGAAGTGGGCCAAATATGCAATGGGCTGCTGACAGGCCGAATGTCAAACCTGGCTGAATATGGCCCAATTTCATCCCAGTCTTTTATGGGCCGAAAGGTTCATCGGCTAATAAACGGGCCCGAATGTAGCAGGACCTTTAACAGGCCAGAAACACACTGGGCCATAATTTGGCCCAAGTACTTAGCGGACTATTAACGGGACAGAACACACCATGGGCCTTAATGATGAGAAATCTAAAACGGGCCATTGACGGGCCGATTTAACACTATTCCTACGGGCCTTAACTGTGAATGGGTCATTTGCAAGCATGCCGTTAATGGGCCGGCCTTTTTAAAACTGAATGGGCCACTTTTGGGCCGTGCCACGTGTTGACGTATCATAGGCGCCTCATGTCCATTGGTCGGTTGACATCTGTCCGCACGAGGAGCCGACACGTGGTTCCTTTGGCCAATGAGAATTTTACACGTGGAAAATCCCCATTGGTCCTGGCTGTTAGCGGGTTATCGGATCAAAAAAAGGACCTGATAGCTTAGCGGTGACCCGTTACGGTGGATGCCACGTTTCGGTTACCCTTGACGAAAGCACTTCCATGATGCACCATTTATCGTCATGGAAGTGGACACTTCCGTGATGATAATTTTGGTACTGTCATGGAACACTTCTACGACAGCACATGTATGACTATCTTGATTCTGTCATAAAATCGTCTTGGATGTACATGCATGACAGAAAACGTGACCTACTGTGACAAAGATGTATTATCACAGAAGTGTTTTGTTATAGTGGTAGTAGCAAGCTTTTTGTAACACAAGAGAAGGATTTTTCCTTGGGCAATCAATAGTTAAGCCGGTAATCATTATTGCAATTTTATATGAGGGAGAGGCATAAGCTAACATACTTTCTCTACTTGGATCATATGCACTTATGATTGGACCCCTAGCAAGCATCTGCAACTACTAAAGATCATTAAGGTAAAACCCAGCCATAGCTTTAAGTATCAAGTCCTCTTTATCCCATACGCAACAACCCATTTATCCGTGTTCAGGTTTTTGTCACTCCGGCAACCGACAATAAGTGAGTCATGAACATATTGCAACACCCTATAGCGAGTATCCCTCATGTTTGCGTGAGACAAAGGGCGCCATAGGACAGCCCCATAATAAAGTATACAACTCATACCAACCATGATCACGATTGTGTCATAGGACAAAATAGATCTACTCAAACATCATGGGATAACCACATATCACTGGATAATAATATATAGTGTTGAGCACCACGTTTTAGTAGAGAATTACTGTGGGAATAGAGAGGTTACACCACTACATTGAGGGGGAGAAGTTGGTGTTGACGGTACCAAGATTGTTTATGTAGATTTCCATCATGATCCTTGCCACGGCGGCTCTCCGGTGCCACTGGGAGAGAGGGGGAGAGAGCCCCCCTCCTTCTTCTTCTTCTTCCTTGGCCTCCTCCCTAGATGAGAGGATAGTTTCCCCTCCGGTCCATGGCCTCCATGGTGGCGGAGGGGCAAGAGCCCCTCCGAGATTGGATCTCTCTCTCTCTCTCTCTCTCTCTCTCTCTCTCTCTCTCTATTCTCTTCTATTTCACGCCCCCCATATCTGGCCGAAAACCGTTTCATAAATTCCTATAGATCCTTAACTCCAATTGCGCTGAGATTTTAACACAATTTTTTCTGGATATAAGCTTCCTTGAGCCCGAAGTAGAGCTCCAACCGACTTACGAGGAGGGCACAACCCACCACCACGCGCCTGGGCTGCCTGGCGCGCCCAGGTGTCTTGTGGTGGCTGTGGGCCCCGTTTGCGTTGATTACACCTCCAAACATTCACAAATATTCCAATATAATTCCCCATAATTTTTTATTGCATTTGGAATTAGTTTGATGGATATTCTGTGAAACAAAAAACATGCAACAAACAAGAACTAGCACTGGGCACTGGATCCAATAAATCATATAAATTGTTGCCAAAACTATGTAAAAGTTGTATAATATTGCATGAAACAATAAAAAATTATAGATACAATGGAGACGTATCAGCATCCCCAAGCTTAATTCCTGCCCGTCCTTGAGTAGGTAAATGATAAAAAGGATAATTTTCGATGTGGAATGCTACCTAGTATAATCTTGATCATATGTCTAATCATGGCATGAATATTAAGACATGAGTGATTCATAGCAATAGTATATAATTTGACATAAAAACATTGATACTCAGGCATCCAACACACAATCATGTCTTTCAAAATATGAAAGCTAAAGAACGTTATCCCTACAAAATCATATAGCCATGTCATGCTCTGTCTTCTTAACACAAAGTATAAATCACTCAGTACTCGAGTGTCAGTCAAGCAATTGGTTCATACTTAATAACGCGCTTCAGCATTTTCACTCTTACGCAATACATAAGCGCAATCCATGGAGATAGCACTATGGGTGGAATAGAATATGGTGGTAGAGATTAATTTGGACAAGACAAAAAGTAAGAAAGTCTCACATCGATGCGGCTAATCAACGGGCTATGGTGATGCCCATCAATTGATATCAATGCGAGGTATAGGGATTGCCATGCAACGGATGCACTAAGAGTCATAAATGTCTGAAAGCTCAATATGAAAACTAAATGGGTGTACATCAGACTCTTTAATGAAAAATTCCCACTAGTATATGGAAGTGACAACATAGGAGACTATATGAAAAACATGGTGCTACTTTGAAGCACAAGTGTGGAATTAGCATGCCCCTTCTTCTTCTTCTTTTTTTTTCCTTTTTTCCTTTTTGTTCGGAGTCTCATCCCGAGTTGTGGGGGAATCATAGTCTCCATCATCCTTTCCTCATCGCTACAATGCTCTAATAATGAATAATGATGGTCATCACACTTCTATTTACTTACAACTCAATATTACAACTCGATACCTAGAACAAAGTATGACCCTATATGAATGCCTCTGGTGGTGTAGTAGGATGTGCAATGATCTAGCATAGCAAAGATATCAAAAAACGGACAAGCCACGAAAATATCATGCTAGCTATCTTACGATCATGCAGAGCAATATGAAAATGAATGCTCAAGTCATCAAAATGGAAGCAGTGGAAGTTGCATGGCAATATATCTCGGAATGGATATGCAAATGCCATAATAGGTACGTATGGAGGCTGTTTTGAGGAAGATATAATAAGCCTTATGTGTGAGAGGGCGTATCATATCACGGGGTTTGGATGCACTGACAAAGTTTGCACCACATCTCGAGGTGAGAGAGCGCAATGCACGGTACCGAAGAGGCTAGTGTCATGGTACTAGGCCCGACAGTGAGAGTAGGGGTTACATAGGAGGAGGCAAGGTCCTAGCTACGGCAAGGTTGTACACATGAGTTTTACGAGTTCAGGCCCCTCTCGGAGGAGGTAAAAGCCCTACGTCTCGGTGCCCGGAGGTGGTCGACTGGAATATAGGTGTGTGTGTGTGTGTGTTACAGGGGATGCGAACCCTTGTACCAGAGGAGGGGTGGCTTATATAGAGTGCGCCAGGACCCTAGCCGCCCCACGTTACAGAGGGTTCAATGTACATAAAGACAGAGTGTTACTGATAACACCCGTAATGGCCTTTAAGGCTATCGAGTTAATGCCCGACCGTTGCTAGTCTTGCGTGACTTTAGACCTTATATGCATCAAGTGGTTTCTTGTACGGTCGAGTGACTTCATTCCTGTCGAATAGAATTGGGGTATCCGAGTGGGTCATATGGTCGAGTGGATTGCACTCTTTGATCACTTCAGTCAGTACCTTTGGTTATCCTTGGAATGTCTTTGATCTTAGGGTAATGACCTCGGGTAGGGCGTCTAGGATATACCTATGACCCTACCCTCGGTCTATGGTATCATTAGTAGCCCCCGAATGGATTGAGGTCCGAGTGAAAAAAGAGAGTTGAAGCTGATTCCAACCCGATTCTCATGCTCAGGAGGCATCTTTTTTGAACCTGGGAATCAAGCTGTTTCTTCAACCTTATTTCAGTTGCCTCGATCAATTCAGAAATCCTCGAGTGAACTTTACGAGTAGCCTTTGAGAGTTGATGAGGCGCGAGATTTTCGGCGCGATCGGCTGCTCTGCGGTTCCCGGATTTTGCGGGATTCGAATTTCGGGGAAGCGCGCGAGACGGAGCAGTCCCCAATAATCGGACCGGATATACATGGACGCCTTGATTGTCGCGCTGCCTTTTCGCCATGTACCGGGCATGCGATTGTTGCGGGATTTGATAGGATTGCTTGGGCCCACAAGTCAGTCACTCGACCGTAGGCCCATAAAAGGGCGTCGGGGCCGATGCATAGGAACTATGGGCTTCGTACTTCTTCTTCCTCCTCTGCTTCTCCATCGCACCTCTGCTCCTCGCTCACCGCCGCCCCGCCCGCGCGCAGCTCGCCACCATGGGCAAGGACAAGACGGCGGCCCTGGAGTGCGCGAAGAAGGCACCGGCGATGGGGAAGGACAAGAAGGTGAACCAAGGGTCATCGTCGAGAACTGGGCTGCCGCCCAATTGGATCGAGGGGGACTGGATCCGGTCTTTGATGCAGCAGGAGGACATGTAGGAGCTGGTTGACGGGGGCCTGATTGCCCACGAGTCTTGGAGGCTTCCGGGGGACGAGCTCAAGCCGTAGCCGCGGGAGGGCTAGTGTGTCCTCCTCGTGACCCACGTCGACCGAGGTTTCTCCTTGCCTCCGAATCCCTTTTTCTAGGGTTTTCTGAACCTCTATGCCGCCCAACTTCACCACTTTTCTCCCAACACAATCACATATCTTACTGCTTTCATCTCTCTGTGTGAGAATTTCTTGGGCCTTCGACCGCACTAGGGTCTGTTCAAGCACATTTTCACTTGCCATTCTCAAGCCGTCAAGAAGGCGAACCCGACTGACAAGAAGACGCGATCCAGATGTGCGACGGCTTGGGTATACAGACTAGGGGTAAGAGCACCTTTCCCACCATGACTCTTCTTGAGTCCGTCAGAGGGTGGCAGTCAACCTGGTTCTACTGCAAGGATATTCCGACCCCGGGTCAGTCGACCGGTCTTCCTCCTTTCACCTTAGATCGAGTCAGTCAGCCTCCTTCATTCGTTGTGAGTCAGGCTGAGAAAGTAGAAGTGGATATGTTGGTCGAGCGAGTGGTCCAACTGGTCTGCGACGGTGTGACTGGGATGGACATGCTGGAGGTATTTCTCAGTCGATGGATTCAGCCTCTCCAAGGTCGTGATCATCCGATGTGGATGTACTCGGGCACTAATGACACCGCTCGGGTCCACCCGGAGGAGGTCACAAGGAAGACGGTGGAGTAGTGGTTGCGGAGCATCATTGGGAACAAGGACAACCCCAGGGGGCCAGGAGAGTCCGTCTATTCGACACAGCCGATGAGCCGGACAAGGTTTGACTTCTGTCTCCGAGTGAATTATTTGTTTCAATTTGTAGCTGTCTCTGAATCCGATTGACGTTTGATCAACTCCTTATCCTGCAGATTTATACTGAGATGTATTCGGTGCCCAATGGAGAGCAAGTCCAGGAGGGGGTGGAGGGCATTGGCGAGGTCACCGACTGGAGGTCTGATGAAGAAACCGATGAGGAAAGCGAGGACTCAAGCAGTGGCGATGAGGTTGAATCTCCACCTCACATCGAGAGGCGCTCCAAGATGACCCACGATCCAGAAAGTGCACGCGCCAAGAAAGCTCCCTCTGGTACTCAGGTACAGAAACACAATCGAACGACTTCACCTGATCCGACTGAGAAGGCCCCAAGGCAGCTTAAGGTTGCGGCTTTAAAACCTCGAAAGGCCCTGCCTAAGATCAAGGTGGATGTTCCGATTGCTTCCACGTGAGTCTCATTCTTTCATGTTCTTCTTTTGTTTGAGGAATCTTATGCATCTTGTCGATTCATCTTGTCTGTTTGACTGAGTGAACTATGTAACTTTTAGCGCTGCTGCTTCTGGGACCACTATGGAGATTAACAGGGGCCACAACGACGAGGAGACTGCGGATGCAGCCACTTCCAGTGCAGGTATAGTTCCTCGACCGTGTCTTTACTTTGTTGATCACTTTGTCAGTCGACTGAGTGCTCTTCTTGGTCGAATGTTTCGCAGCACCACCCAACGTTATCGAGCTGCCGGATGATGATGATGAGTATGTAGAAGTGCACCGGAGGAACATAGGAAGGAGAGGCAGGAAGGTGCCTGCCGCTTCAGAAACTCAGCAACAGGGTGACGCAGTTCGGGCTGCAGTTTCTTTTGTCGTTCCTGCGTCGACTGCTCATCCTTCAGCATCGATTGACCAGGTTCTTGCGTCGCATGTGCAACCAAAGCTTCAGATCCTCTGGCTGCTCCGACTGCTCCATCATCTTCGCTTTTTGCTACCCACCATGTCTAGGGGGGGTCCGGTGAATGCAGCTAAGGAAGCTATTCGTCAAGCAGGTCTGATGATGGAACAGACAAGGGCAGCGTATGAGGCTAGCATGGCTTCTTATAATGCGAGTTCAGCTCTTTGGACCAATGTCCAGGTGAGTCCTTTTCCGACCGAGTTCTCTTTTGACTGGTTGTTGTTCTGCTAGGATATTCTACCTGAAAACTGCTGCTTTATCCGTAAGATAATGTCCGTGGATGAGCGTTTGAAACCTTTACTAGACATCTGTCCTGAGACTATCCTTGTTTCACTCACCCACTAGGTGTTCTAGATCCTGCTATGTAAGTCTTGTATTTCAATTGGCTCGGTTGTGTCAATTGAACCAGTGGGGGCGCGTAGAGTGCACCCACTGGGTGTAGTCCCCGAGACCATGGTCGACTGCGGGCAGTCGGCTGTGGTCTAAGAACGAATGTTGTTGCTGTTTCTTGTAGTCTTTCCACTCGTGTTGGATTGATCGAGTCGAGTGGGAACCGGTGGGGGCACATCAAGTGCACCCACTAGGTGTAGTCCCCGAGACCGTGGTCGACTGCGGGTAGTCGGCCGTGGTCTAAGAACAAATGTAGCTCTATTTTTTTACTCCTTACACTCGTATTGGATGGATCAAGTCGAGTGGGAACCAGTGGGGGCACACCAAGTGCACCCACTCGGTGTAGTCCCCGAGGCTACTGTTGAGTGTTTGAGTCGGCAGTAGCCTTAGAACTCTTTTGGTGTAGTAATTCACTCTCTGTACTTCATTAAGTGGAAACAACTGTCTTTATCCTTGTTGACTGACTTGTCTTTTTTGTTGACTGTAGAAATCTTGCGAGTTCAGGACTCAATTTGTGGAACTTGAGAAGAAGCAGATCCAACTCCATCTTGATCTGGGTTTGCTAGGGAGAACTTGCAGAAAGCTAGAGATGAAGCATCTGGTATGAAAGGTACAGAGCCTGTCGACTGTATTTGAATGAACGTGTCTAATGAAAAACTAACCACTTCAGGCTCATCTGACGAACGTTATCTCTAATAGATCAAATGAAGCAAGCCTTGGAGTAGAAGGATCTCGACTTGACGGCAGCGCACCAGAAGGCGCAGGAGAAGACCGAACTTGCTGACTAGAAGTTGGCTTCAGTCGGCAAGTTGGAGGAACAAAATGCTAATCGGAAGACCGCCCTTGACGAGGCCAATAAAGAAGTGACGCAACTGAAGAAAGATAAGCTGGCTCTGGTTGACAAAGTTGGAGATCTCACCCAGAAGAGGGACGAGCTGGAGACTTATCTGGGAGGCCTTGCTAAAAAGATGTTTCTCATGCTTGAAGGTATCCTCCTTTACCCGACTGATTAATAACTCTTGACCCACTATCCAACTGTGGACTCACCATATCTCTGTATATGTAGAACTCTGCCAAAACTGCGAGGAATAGACTGGACGGATCGAGACGGGTCTGGATCCTACCAATTCTCTTGTCAAGGATGAGGTTGCGATGAACATCCTACGGCTGAAATCTCGTCTTGCCAGCGGCACTGGTTATCTTGCATGGCTGAAGGCAGTGATGTCACGGATTGACACAACACTCTAGCAGGGAATGGTGCTCGAAAATGACCTAGAGTCTCTGATGACTCGACTTAATGAGATCCCCGGTCGAGTGCAGGAATGGAAGAAGTCATCTGCTCAGTGCGGCGCTGACGTGGCTCTGTCTCCAGTCCATGTCCATTGTAAGGAGGTCAAGGAAGAGAGGTTGGTGGCTCTCAAGGTCGCCAACACCAAGAAGCTTCAATTCCAGTCATTCATGGAGACTTTCCTAGACACTGCCACCCGGCTGGAAGCCCTCCTCCTCCTGAGGAGTGAACAAACTTTATGCCTTGATTCAATTTGCCTCTGAATGCCGAGTGATTTTGTAACCGTTAAACTCTTTTGGGCCTGATACCTTGAGTACTTCTGCCCGAACCTTGCAGGATTTATCTGAACTTGGTTTTCTTTGGAGCATGCTTGCTTCGTTTCCACTGCTTTCAGACCTTTTGATTTCGAGGGGACATTGTACTTATGGCGCAGCTCGGAGAACAAAGGTAAATTGTACTTATGGCGCAGCTCGGATAGCCAAGGTGCATTCTCCCTATGGCGCAGCTCGGAGTACTACATAGTGCCCGAGTGAGAGGGTTGCTCCTCACTCGGAGTGTTTTTGTAAAACTTAGGCGAGCACGGGGCCGCAGCTAAGCCCCCGAGTAAGAGGGTTGCTCTCAGAGTGTTTTTGTAAAACTTAGGCGAGCACGGGGTCGCAGCTAAGCCCCCGAGTGAGAGGGTTGCTCTTCACTTGGAGTTTTTTTTGTAAAACTTTGGCGAGCACGAGGTCACAGCTAAGCCCCCGAGTGAGAGGATTGCTCATCACTCGGAGTATTTTTTGTAAAACTTAG
>LR738715.1:550643937-550700750 GCA_902687465.1 Secale cereale | reverse complement strand
AAGCCCCCGAGTGAGAGGGTTGCTCTTCACTCGGAGTGTTTTGTAAAACTTAGGCGAGTACGGGGTCGCAGCTAAGCCCCCAAGGGAGAGGGTTGCTCTTTTCTCAGAGTGTTTTGTAAAACTTAGGCGAGTACGGGGTCGCAGCTAAGCCCCCGAGTGAGAGGATTGCTCTTCACTCGGAGTGTTTTTGAAACTTAGGCAAATTAGATTTGTAGCTAAGCCCCCGAGTGAGAGGGCTGCTCTTCACTCAGAGTGTTTTTTAAACTTAGGCGAATCGGATTCGCGACTAAGCCACCCACTGGGGGATTTGAACACATGTTCTTTTGGAACAACAATCATTACGACACTGCCACAAACTTGTCTTTGAAAAGCAAACTAAAGGATTCTTATTACAACTCATCTATTCGAGTGTTTTAAGTGTAAAAGCGGCGGAGCAGATCCGCATTCCATGAGTGTGGCTCATCTATTTTCTTGGCCATGTTGTAGAGGTGAGACACACCATTGTGGAGAACTTTGGTGATGATGAAGGGGACCTCCTAGGACGGAGCGAGCTTGTGAGGTCGTTTCTGATGTACTCGGAGTACATGATCTCCTTCCTAGAATGCTCGGCCTCGGGCATTACGGGCATGGAATCGACGCAGGTCTTGTTGGTATATGGTCGACCGGATCAGAGCCATCTCGCGCTCTTCCTCCATGAGGTCAACTGCATCTTGGGGTGCCTGTTCAGCTTCAACTTCTGAGAAGAGTTCCACCCGGGGAGCGTTGTGCAGCAAGTCACTCGGAAGTATAGCCTCAGCACCATATACCATGAAGAAGGGGGTCCGATCAGTCGATCGGTTCAGAGTTGTTCTTTGTCCCCATAAAACAAACGGTAACTCAGTCACCCAAGCTCCAGCGGCATGCTTCAGATCACGGATCAGCCGTGGTTTCAGCCCTTGAAGGATCAAGACATTTGCCCTTTCTGCCTGCCTATTCGACTACGGATGCGCAACGGATGCGTAGTCGACTCGAGTGCCCTGGGAAGTACAATATTGCCCTGAATTCATCCGAGTCAAAGTTGGAGCCATTAGATAATGCTGTGAGGGACTCCATATCTGAATACCAGTTCTTTGATGAAGCTGACGGCGGTGCTTGCACCAAGGTTCTTGATAGGCTTGGCTTCGATCCATTTGGTGACCTTGTCGACTGCCACAAGCAAATGAGTGAAACCACTTCTGCCAGTATTGAAGGGCCCTACCATGTCTAATGCCTAAACAGCAAACGGCCAGACCAACGGGATAATCTTCAAGGCAGACACAGGTTTGTGGGACATGTTCAAGTAAAACTGACAGCCTTCACACTTGTCGACTATATCTTTCGCCATCTCATTTGCTCATGGCCAGTAGAACCTGGCTCGGTATGCTTTGGCAACAATGGTCCGAGAGGACGCATGGTGTCCACAGGTCCCCGAGTGGATCTCATTCAAAATCATTTGGCCTTCCTCTGGGGTAATGCAACGCTGGGCGACTCCCGTGACACTCTTTCTTTAAAGCTGCCCTTGTATCACCATGAAGGCTTTGGATCGACGGACGATTTGGAGAGCTTCATCTTCATCCTCTGGGAGTTCCTGTTTGAGCAGGTACGCGATATACGACACTGTCCAGTTGGGAGTGATCACCAAAATCTCCATGATCACGTCGACTATAGCTGGGACTTCGATCTCAGTCGGGTTGGTTGCACTTATCGGTTGTGGGGCCTCTTCCGTGAAGGGGTCTTCCTTGACTGATCGGATGTGGAGATGTTCCAGGAACACATTACTGGGGATAGGTTTCCAAGTGGAACCTATCTTTGCCAGACCATCAGCAAGTTGATTCTTGATTCTAGGCATTGGTGGAGCTCCAACCCTTCAAACTTCTTTTCCAACTTTCGCAGTGCGTTGCAATAACCGCTCATCACTGGGCTCCTAACATTCCATTCCTTCATCACTTGATTGACCACTAAGTCCGATTCACCGTATACCATCAGGCGACGAACGCCGAGTGAGATGGCCATACTGAAGGAAATATGCCCTAGAGGCAATAATAAAGTTGTTATTTGTATTTCCTTATATCATGATAAATGTTTATTATTCATGATAGAATTGTATTAACCGGAAACTTAGTACATGTGTGAATACATAGACGTAACAAAGTGTCCCTAGTATGCCTCTATTAGACTAGCTCATTGATCAAAGATGGTTATGTTTCCAAATCATAGACATGAGTTGTCATTTGATCAACGGGATCACATCATTAGGAGAATGATGTGATGGACAAGACCCATTCGTTAGCTTAGCAACTTGATCGTTTAGTTTTACTGATATTGCTTTCTTCATGACTTGTACATGTTCCTATGACTATGAGATTATGCAACTCACGAATACCGGAGGAACACCTTATGTTCTATCAAACGTCACAACATAACTGGGTGATTATAAAGATGCTCTACGGGTGTCTCCGAAGGTGTTTGTGGTGTTGGCATAGATCAAGAATAGGATTTGTCACTCCGAGTGTCGGAGAGGTATCTCTGGGCCCTCTCGGTAATACACATCACAATAAGCCTTGCAAGCAAACAACTAATGAGTTAATCATGAGATGATGTATTATGAAACGAGTAAAGAGACTTGCCGGTGTCGAGATTGAACTAGGTATGATGATACTGACGGTCGAATCTCGAGCTAGTAACATACCGATGACAAAGGGAACAATGTATGTTGTTGTGCGGTTTGACCGATAAAGATCTTTGTAGAATATGTAGGAACCAATATGAGCATCCAGGTTACGCTATTGGTTATTGACCGGAGATAAGTCTCGGTCATGTCTACATAGTTCTCAAACCCGTAGGGTCCGCACGCTTAACGTTTGATGACGATCGGTATAATGAGTTTATGTGTTTTGATGTACCGAAGGTAGTTCGGAGTCCCGGATGTGATCACAGACATGAGGAGGAGTCTCAGAAATTCCGAGACATAAATATTTATATATTGGAAGGTTATATGCGGACACCGGATGAGTTCCGGGGGTTATCGGATAAAAACCGGAGTACCGGGAGGTTACTGGAACCTCCTGGGGGTTATTGGGCCACATGGGCCCAAGTGGAGGAGGAGGAGGCGTGGCTAGCTAGGGGCGCACGGGCCCCCTAGCCCAAACCGAATTGGACTAGCCCCCCCTTTCCTTCTTCTTCTCCTCCCCTTCCTTCCCCCTCTCCTACTAGGACTAGGAAAGGGGGAATCCT
Organism: Secale cereale; assembly: GCA_902687465.1. Classification (NCBI taxonomy): domain Eukaryota; kingdom Viridiplantae; phylum Streptophyta; class Magnoliopsida; order Poales; family Poaceae; genus Secale; species Secale cereale. The sequence continues at coordinate 550,697,498 of LR738715.1, read as the reverse complement.
ACTTGGAGTAGGATTGCCGCCCCCCTAGGGCGCGTGCCACCCCTTGGGCCGGATGGCCTCCTCCTCCTCCCTCCCTCCTTTATATACGTGGGGAGGGGGCACCCTTAGACACACAAGTTGATTTTAGCCGTGTGTGGTGCCCCTCCCCATAGTTACACACCTCAGTCATATCGTTGCAATGCATAGGTGAAGCCCTGCGCCGTTAGCTTCATCATCACCATTACCACGCCGTCATGCTAAAGAAATTCTCCCGTGACGCTCAACTGGATCAAGAGCTCGTGGGACGTTATCGAGCTGAACTTGTGCTGAACACGGAGGTGCCGTACGTTCGGTGCTTGGATCGGTTGGATCGTGAAGACGTTCGACTAGATCGACCGCGTCACTAGATGCTTTCGCTTTCGGTCTATGAGGGTACGTAGACACACTCTCACCGCTTGTTTCTATGCTTCTCCTAGATAGATCTTGAGTGATCGTAGGAATTTTTTTGAAATACTACATTCCCCAATAGTGGCATCATGAGCCTGGTCTATGCGTAGATGATATGTACGAGTAGAACACAATGAGTTGTGGGCGATAATAGTCATACTTCTTACCAGCATGTCATACTTTGATTCGGTGGTATTGTGAGATGAATCGGCCCGGACCGACATTACGCGTACGCTTACGCGAGACTGGTTTCACTGTTATGAGCACTCGTTGCTTAAAGGTGACCGGTGGGTGTTTGTCTCTCTCACTTTAGTTGAATCGAGTGTGGCTACGCTTGGTCCTTGTGAAGGTTAAAACAACACACTTGACAAAAAATCTTGTGGTTTTTGTATGCGTAGGTAAGAACGGGTCTTGCTAAGCCCGTAGCAGCCACGTAAAACTTGCAACAACAAAGTAGAGGACGTCTAACTTGTTTTTGTAGGGCATGTTGTGATGTGATATGGTCAAGACATGATGAGTTATACGTTATTGTATGAGATGATCATGTTTTGTAAATTATTGGCAACCGGCGGGAGCCTTATGCTTGTCTCTCTATTGTACGAATTACGAAGACCGTGTAATTCCTTTACTTTATCTCTATGAGTTAGCAATAGTAGTAGTAGCAATAGTTGGCGAGACGACCACGACGCTACGATGAAGATCATGGTGTCTAGCTGGTGACGATGGAGATCATGACTATGCTTTGGAGATGGAGATCAAAAGCACAAGATGATGATGGCCATATCCTGTCACATATTTTGATTGCATGTGATGTTTATATTCTTATACTTCTTATTTTGCTTAGTACGGTGGTAGCATTATAAGATGATCCCTTACAAAATTTCAAGGTACAAGTGTTGTCCCTGAGTATGCACCATTGCAAAAGTTCATCATGCCGAGACACCACGTGATGATCGGGTGTGATAAGCTCTACGTTCAAATACAATGGGTGTAAGACAGTTTTGCACTTGCAGAATACTCGGGTTAAACTTGATGAGCCTAGCATGTAATGACATGGCCTCGGAACACTGGAGACCGAAAGGTCGAGCGTGAATCATATAGTAGATATGATCAACATAAGATGTTCACCATTGAGAACTACTCCATCTCACGTGATGATCAGACATGGTTTAGTTGATTTGGATCACGTGATCATTTAGATGACTAGAGGGATTTCTATCTAAGTGGGAGTTCTTTAGTAATATGATTAATTGAACTTTAATTATCATGAACTTAGTCCTGATAGTTTTTGCATGCCTATGTTGTTGTAGATCAATGGCCCATGCTACCGTTCCCTTGAATTTTAATGCATTCCTAGAGAAAGCTAAGTTGAAAGATGATGGTAGCAACTACACGGACTGGGTCCGCAAATTGAGGATTATCATCATTGCTGCACAGAATAATTATGTCCTAGAAGCACCGCTAGGTGACAGGCCTGCTGCAGGAGCAACTCCGGACGTTATGAACATCTGGCAAGCTCGTTCTAATGACTACTCGATAGTTCAGTGTGCCATGCTTTACGGCTTAGAACCGGGACTTCAGCGACGTTTTGAACGTCATGGTTCATATGACATGTTCCAAGAGTTGAAGTTAATATTTCAAGCAAATGCCCGAATCAAGAGATAAGAAGTCTCCAATAAGTTCTATAGCTGCAAGATGGAGGAGAACAGTTCTATCAGTGAACACTTGCTCAGAATGTCTGGGTACTACAATCATATGACTCATCTTGGTTGCAAAGTTGACGAAGATAGTGTTATTGATAGAGTTCTTCAATCACTGCCACCAAGCTATAAAGGCTTCATGATGAACTATAATATGCAAGGGATGGAGAAGACAATTCCTCAGCTCTTCGCTATGGCTCAAAGCTGCGGAGGTAAAAATCAAAAAGGAGCATCAAGTGTTGTTGGTCAACAAGACCACTAGTTTCAATAAAAAGGGCAAGGGAAAGAAGGGGAACTTCAAGAATAATAGCAAGACAGTTGCTACTCCTGCGAAGAAACCAGAGTCTGGAGCCAAGCCTGAAACCAAGTGCTTCTACTGCAAAGGGACTGGGCACTGGAAGCAGAACGGCCCCAAGTATTTGGCGGATAAGAAGGATGGCAAAGTGAACAAAGGTATATTTGATGTACATGTTATTGATGTGTACCTTACTAATGCTCGTAGTAGCACATGGGTATTTGATACAGGTTCGATTGCTAATATTTGTAACTCGAAACATGGGCTACGGATTAAACAAAGATTAGCTAAGGACGAGGTGACGATGCGCATGGGAAATGGTTCCAAAGTCGATGTGATCGCCGTCGGCACGCTACCTCTACATCTACCTTTGGGATTAGTTTTAGACCTAAATAATTTTTATTTGGTGCCAGCGTTGAGCATGAACATTATATCTGGATATTGTTTGTTGCGAGACAGTTATTCATTTAAATCAGAGAATAATGGTTGTTCTATTTTTATGAGTAATATCTTTTATGGTCATGCACCCTTGAAGAGTGGTATATTCTTGTTGAATCTCGATCGTCGTGATACACGTATTCATAATATTAAAGCCAAAAGATGCAACGTTGATAATGATAGTGCAACTTATTTGTGGCACTGCCGTTTAGGTCATATTGGTGTAAAGCGCATGAAGAAACTCCATGCTGATGGACTTTTGGAATCAGTTGATTATGAATCACTTGGTGCTTGCAAACCATGCCTCATGGGCAAGATGACTAAAACTCTGTTCTCCGGAACAATGGAGCGAGCAACAGATTTGTTGGAAATCATACATACTGATGTATGTGAACCGATGAGTATTGAGGCTCGCGGCGGGTATCGTTATTTTCTGACCTTCACTAAGGATTTGAGCAGATATGGGTATATCTACTTAATGAAGCACAAGTCTGAAACATTTGAAAAGTTCAACTTTCAGAGAATAATCGTAACAAGAAAATAAAGTTTCTACGATCTGATTGTCGAGGCGAATATTTGAGTTACGAGTTTGGTCATCATTTAAAACAATGTGGAATAGTTTCACAGCTCATGCCGCCCGGAACACCACATCGTAATGGTCAACCAGAATACGTTCCTGATGGCTTCTCGCCCCACGTTGGTTACCCAAAGTGGAAGGTTTGAGATGCAGTGTAGCGGAAGTTTTCCCTTGGCAAAGATACCAAGGATCGATTTCCCCTGAGACTCCAAGGTTCAACAAGAAGGTGTCAACTGCTAATGGCGCCAGATACTTAGCAATCAACTTGGACCTGCACACAGATACAAATAACTTTGCTCCCAACGAGTACAGAGAGGTTGTCAATACCTCCGGCCTTGTCGTTTACAAAGGATCAAACGCAAGAGATAATAGTGATAGATATTGCTGCAACTAGTAAGTAAAGACGGAAAGTAAATAGCGGATGTGATCAGTGATGGTAATATGGATCGGGATCCCATGATGTTCACTAGTGATGTCTCTCTCCCAAAAGACGATAAAACAGCTATGTGAGGTAAACGAATTACAGCTGGGCAATTGACAGAATTATGTGCGCAAACCAATGCTAACTATGTTGCAAGAAAGGTAGAGGTTCAAAGCATGGGCGGTACGCCAAGGCAAGTAGACCGAAATCCATCTGCATCTACTACTAATCATCCACCTTGAGATATCTATCCAGAACATCTCGCTGGTATTAAGTTGCGAGTCCCACCCATAGTGTAAACTCAAAGCAACAGACAAATGCATTAAAAGAACTTTGCGTAAAGTAAACAATCCTTGCACCCGCGGGTATAAGCACCGTTGTTTTCCCCCTTGTGGCAACAGCACATCCCCTAGACTCATGTTTCTGTCACTCAAACTAGTCATCGAGGGGCATGAACCCACAATCGAGCATAACGTTCCCTCTTGGAGTCACTACCTACTACTTGGCCAAAGCAATAAATAGCAACGGAGAACATGCAAGAATTACTTAAGAACATAAATATAAAAGAGGTAAATCAAATATATTACTCAAACACAATCTGAACATAATCTCACAATCCATCGGATCCCAGCAAACTCATCATAGCAACAGCATAAAGATTACATATGTGCCTCGATCATGTAGGGCAGCTCACGAGGTCTAATTAGTGAAGCACAAGAAGGGGAGGAGAACATCACATAGCTACTGGTCATGAACCCATGGTCCAAGGGAGACTACTCACAACTCATCCGGGAGGCGTCCATGGTGGTGGAGAGGCTCCCGGTGGTGATCCTCCCCTCCGGCAGGGTGCCGGGAAGAGTTCTCCTGGTGCTCCCGATCTTGGAAGCGCGGCGGCGTCGGAACAGAGATGAGATCACGAAAAAGGGTTCCGTCCCCGAGGGTTTCGGGACGCGTGTTAAATATATGCCAAAGGGGGGCATCAGCGGAGGCCTGGGGGGCCCAGGCGCCCCCCCCCCGGCGTGGCCAGGAGGGGGGCCGCGCCACCAGGGCGCCTGGAGCCCTGGTGGCCCCCCTCCGGCCCTACTTCGGCCGTGTGGAAGCTTCCGGAACGCTGATTTTTTATATAATTTTTCCGGGATTTTTCTGACAGTTTTCGTGACGGGAAAACCTAAAATACAAAAACAGCAGAAAACAGAAACTGGCACTGGGGTGCACTGAGTTAATAGGTTAGTCCAAATATGATCAAAAGTGTATGGAAGTGTATAAATATCATAGCAATATCACCCAAAAGAGGCATGGAGCAAGCAGAAATTATAGATACGTTTTAGACGTATCAACATCCCCAAGCTTAATTCCTGCTCGTCCTCGAGTAGGTAAATGATAACAAGAATAATTTCTGTGGTGACATGCTATTAACCATATAAGGATTTTTCATAGTCATATGACAAAAGCTTACTGAGACAATGAATCTGTAGTAATTAAGTTGCCTCATGAGAAAATCACAAAGAACTGAAAGTTTTACAATATGATACTGAAACATCAAAAAGATTTGTAATGAGCATGGTGTGCAAATATGATAAAATGATATCTCGCTTGCCCCCTTTAGTGAAGCAAAACATAAATGCAGGGGCACCTCCAAGGTTTAAGTGATGACTAGATACAATGATTTCAGAATAAACGATATCACAATCATGCAAAAGACAATGCTACTTTGGGACAATGCACATGTAATGCCCAGGATGGAATTATACCTCCTACGTGTCGAGGCACGACTTAAAGGCATAAGTCCATCCTAGAATGATCTCAAGTTTGGTAATCTTTGCACAACTCATGTAAAAGGGGGAAAGTAAACTGAAAAATAGTTGGCTTACAATCGCCACGTCACAGAAACAGTACAAGTCTCAAACATCATCATACAATAAGATCACTACAACCCTCTAAGGGCAAAACCAAATGTCAAAGTACCAAACTCAGATAAATAAAACAACCACAGGAGGATCGAATCCTAGTAAGAGTCTCCACTACTGATCGTCCGGGTAGCGCACGTAGTAACGACTACGCTCCTCGTCGTACTCCCAATCCAGCTCGGTGCCATCTCCTGGATAGCTCACGGCTGGACCTGCATCTGGTGTGAAGTAACTGTGAGCCACAGAGGACTCAGCAATCCCGTTCCCGGGTAACAGAACTATCAAAGCCTTTAGGTGAGGGAAAGGCTGAAGAAAGAAATGAGGTGAAGGAACAACAAAGAGTCTGCAGCAGCAACTAGCACTAACTTACGCCAGAGAGAGCGAGAAGAGAAGGCAAAGCGAGAAGTGATCACTAAGTGATCCTAGCTACAAGCTCACAATCATAACCCCTCCGTGTTCAACTCCCGAATCCCTATTCGGAAATTGACAGTCACGGAACACACGCTGGTAGTGTATTAGTATCATTGTGTCAAGTCTTCTACAACCGGAATTAACAAGCTCCCATCTGCCACATAACCGCGGGCACGGCTTTCGAAAGTTCAAACCCTGCAGGGGTGTTCCAACTTGACCCATTACAAGCCCACGATCCGCGGAGTCGCAACTCCAAAGTGGGAAGACCCGAGTATCCTCGGAATCCCGTGCTCACGTTAAACCGAACTAAGGTAAGGCTAATCCAGCAAATCCTCCCGGCGTGTCGTCACCCTGATAGTAGCCGCGCGTATCTAGGTCTCAGGACACGTCCGGATGGGCGATTCTACGGGTGGATACCAAATACCTCGAGTTGCCTCAAGGCGGCCCCGCAGACTCCCCGTTTCGGACCAACACTCATGTGGAGCACTGGCCCGGGGTTGTTGATTAAGAAAGAGGGTTAATTACTCCCTTATGCAAGTTTAGTTTGTTATTAGGCAAATAGTACCAATGTTGGGATTTGCTGGAAAAGACTTAGCGCTTAGCGGTTTATCGAGGGGGTCCCATACACCCCAACCGTGTTAGGAACGCATAATCAAGGAACATAAAACCGGCTTATACGGATCCTAACGGCATGAGTGGAACAAAACACCAAGCAAAAGGCTTAGCCTTCCACCCTTGCCAATATATATGTGATTTCAGTTAAAGCATTTATATAGTGTGATATAACCCAACCAAACTTCAACATGAAGCAAGCATCTTCACTTCACCTGCAACTAGCAACGCTATAAGAAGGGCTGAGCGAAGCGTACTTAGCCAAGCAACGGTTTGCATAGGTAGGGTGGTTAAACATGGCAATTGGTTACAAGTAGGAGGCTGACAAGAAGAACATGGGCATCGAGGCAAAACTATAGATCGAGACTACTAGCAATAGACAAAGATAGTAATGTTATCGGGGTTCGGTCATCTTGCCTGAAGAGAAGACGTTCGGATCGAAAGAAGGGTCCTCGTGCTCAAACTCGTTGGAAACCTCGTGCTCAACCTCGTTGGAAAACTCGTGCTCAACTTCGTGCTCTAAACAAGACAAACACACCAAGCACCAATCAACACGATGCAATGCGCACTCGAAAAACATGTATGCATGATGGATGCACTAGAGATGCACATGGAGCACGGAAAACATCACTCAAGCAAAACACCTCAAAACAAGATAACAACCTGATATTATTAATCTACACAGAAAATCACCCAAGTTTGATATAAAGATCGCTGAAATCGGAGTTACGGGCTAAAAGTTATGCCCGAAACAAGATTTGAGCGAAAACTGCAAATTACAGCAACATGGCATCTTGGGAGCACAAAATAAATAATCTACAGCACCCAAAAAGCATGGCAAAGGACTTGAACATAAACTAGATATAATGTACAGCAACTAGGTCCAAAGTGCACCCCCAACGGAGTCACGGATCACTAGCAATGATCTTGGACATATTGAACTTTGAAATAAAATTCTGGCAGCAGAATTTTATTGAAAGTTTGGAGCAAAAGATAAGCATGCTACAGCACCTCAAATGGACATGTGAGGGCATGGATGGAAAGACAACAATATATACTTCATGGAACAATCAAAATCCACCCCAAAACTATCATGCTTTGTCCTACAACATCACACGAACATGGCATCGGAACGTTACAGATTTCAGACTTAGTGAAATTTCACTAAGTCCTAAAACAGCAACATCATCATAGCAACAAAAAGAGCATGTTTAAGACACCTCGAAACTAAACATGGCAAAGGATAAGCACCTCATCAAAGTACATATGACGGTGATCCCGAAACACACAAGCATGCATCAATGTGGTGAACACACCGAGTGCAACAAGCTCAACAACATGGCATTTCATAACAAGTAAAAACACAACATGTGAGCATGGCATCTTGCAACGAAGATAACAAGGAAACAATACATCTACCATGCAACCTATCACAAGCAACACGTAGTTCGTGACGAGACGAACACGTGGACATGTCATTTGCATCGTTTGGACAAACGAGCTAAAAGATATCACATGTCAAAGGTGGCACAAAAATAACACATAGCAGCAGTTTATATCATCATACACTCTTGCAACAGCAAAACAAGGCCCTAGATGACTTCTAACATGCATGACAACAACAGGTAAAACATAGAGGGCATCTCCACGAACATCTGGACATGCTACACGCTCAAAACGGAGCAACAGGTAAAAAGTTACAGCAGTGCAAAGTTAGCATTCTCAGATCAGGAAATAAAGGACTTAGAGGGAAAAGAAACAACCTCAGGGAAAAAAAACAGATCTGGAGTGAACAGTCGCGGGCGGCTCGGCCCACGCGAGGCAGAGGCGGCGGCGGCCCGCGAAAACTGGCGGCGGCCTGGTGGAATCCGGCGGGGCGGCCGACTCGGCCCGGCGGCTGGGCCTGCGGGCGAAGGCGAGGAGGCCCGCTGGCGGAGCCCGGTGCGGCGCGGAGCCCGATCTGGCACCGGAGCGGAAGAGCGCGCGAGAGCGGCCTCGAGGCGCTCGTGGGGATGGGCCGCTCGAGGCTGGAAGGCCCGGCGCGCGACGAACGGGGAAGTGGTCCCCGGGCCGACGCGGCCCGGCGCGGAGAGGGAGCCGCGGGAGGAGCCTTCGGGCCGGCGGCGCGCGGTAGCTGACGAGGCGGAGGCTGGCGAGGGGTGTACGGGCCAGGGAAGCGGCGGTCGTACGGGCCGCGGTGAAGCGGTCCCCGGCCCAGACCGGGATCCAGCGCGGTCGGTGGCGCTGGGCTGCGAGGACCTGCTGGCGCGGTCGAGCAGCCGGTCGAGGGAGCCGGCGCGGAAGCGTTGACTCAGCGGCGATCGATGGATCCGGTCGGCTGGCTGGTCGAAGGATCTGATGGATCCCGAGGGGATCTGGCAGAGTTTCAGATCTGAAGTAAAAAACGAAAAAAAAAGAGGGGAGAGAGGAGGAAGAAGAAGGAGAAAACCACAATAGACTAGGGTCTATATATAGCAATTAGCTAGGGTTTGGAGACTAGGGATGTTTAGGAGCGGTCCGATCTGGATCCAACGGATCCGATCGCGGGGACGATTTAAAAGGCCCAGACGGAGAAAAGAGACTGCAGCAGGGGTATTCCCGGGACACGAAGTAAGTGCACTTCAGACCCACACGGACAACGGAGGGAAAAGTCAACGGAGTCCAAACGAGACGAGATTTGAGAGGCAGGTTGCACACAACAAAACAACAACACACAAAACAACCTCACGGCACACCGGTAACGAAAAACGCCCGAACAACAAAGTAGGCCTACGGAACGTCACGGACACGAGAGGGAGCTCCGGAACACGAAACGGACAACGGGAAGAAACGCCACGAACCGGATGCAACCCACAACACAAATGCAATGCAATGCACATGTCTACATGATATGAATGAATGCCACACACTCACACAACAAAACGACGAAAGCCCGAAAGACAAGAACCCGAAATGGAAATAGATGAAGCCGGAGATTTATTATAAGCCCAAAAGGGAAAGTATTACATCCGGGGCATTACAAACTCTCCTCTACTACAAAAAGATCTCGTCCCGAGATCTAGGACTGGAAAAAGGAAGGGTACTCGGAACGAAGATGATCTTCTCGTTCCCAGGTAGCTTCTCGGTCTGTGTGATGTGACCACTTGACTTTCAGAAACTTGATGGACTTGTTGCGAGTCTTGCGTTCGGTTTCTTCGAGAATTGCAACTGGATGCTCTCGGTAGGAAAGGTCTTGTTGAAGATCAATCTCCTCAAACGGAATCATCCGCTCAGGTGCCTTGAAGCATTTGCGAAGCTGAGACACATGGAAGACATCATGAACATTTGCAAAGTTGGAAGGGAGCTCGAGCTGATAGGCTAGGTCGCCTCTTTTGCCAAGAATTTTGAAAGGACCGACGTATCTAGGAGCAAGCTTTCCTTTGATACCGAACCTTTGGGTTCCTTTCATCGGAGAAACTCGTAGATAGACATGATCACCGATGTCGAAAGCCAAGTCACGATGCTTTCCGTCATAGTAACTCTTCTGACGCGACTGAGCGGCCTTGAGATTCTCACGTATGACTTTGCACATTTCTTCGGCTTCAGAGATCAAATCATTGCCAAGAAGTTGGCGTTCGCCTGTTTCAGACCAGTTGAGAGGGGTACGGCACTTTCTGCCATAGAGAATTTCAAACGGTGCTTTGCCTGCACTTGCTTGAAAGCTGTTGTTGTAAGAGAATTCTGCAAATGGAAGACAGTCCTCCCATTTCATGCCGAAGGAGATGACACAGGCTCTTAGCATATCTTCAAGGATCTGATTCACACGCTCGACTTGACCACTAGTCTGAGGGTGAAAGGCAGTGCTGAATCTGATCTTCGTGCCCATGGCGGACTGAAAGGAGTCCCAGAACTTTGATGTGAACAAGCTGCCACGGTCTGAGGATATCACTTGAGGAATGCCATGTAGGGACACAATTCTGGAAGTGTACAGCTCTGCAAGTTGAGCTGCATTGATTGATTCTTTGACTGGAAGAAAGTGAGCGACTTTGGTAAGCTTGTCAATCACCACAAAGATAGCATCATTGCCTCGCTTGGATTTAGGAAAGCCAGTGACGAAGTCCATTTCAATGTGGTCGAACTTCCACTCAGGAATAGGAAGAGGTTGGAGAAGACCGGCTGGACGTTGATGTTCTGCTTTCACTCTTCTGCATACATCACATTCATTCACGAATTGGGCAATTTCCCTTTTCATGCGTGTCCACCAGTAAGACTGCTTGAGGTCTTGATACATCTTGGAACTGCCAGGATGAATAGAAAGGAGAGAGTCATGAGCTTCTTCCATTATGAGCTTCCTGAGATCACCTTTGGGAACAACGAGTCTGTCCTCGAAGAACAAGGTATCTCTCTCATCAACACGGAAGCACTTATATTTTGGAGTGCCCTTTGCAATGCCATGTTGTACCTTCTTCACCATGGTATCACTGAGCTGGGCCTCACGGACTTGATCTTCCAAGGTAGGAGCAATTTGGAGATTTGCAAGAAAACCCTGCGGAACAACCTGAAGGTTGAGCTTCCTGAAAGCTTCACAAAGCTCAGGCTGGTGTGGCTTGATAAGAAGGCTGTTGCAATATGCCTTCCTGCTCAAAGCATCTGCAATCACATTCGCCTTGCCTGGAGTGTACTCAATGCTGGGGTTGTACTCTTGGATCATCTCGACCCAACGAGTCTGGCGGAGGTTCAGATGCGGCTGCGTGAAGATGTACTTCAAGCTCTTGTGATCAGTGAAGATGTCGACCTTTCTGCCCAACAACAGATGTCTCCACGTAATCAGAGCATGTACCACAGCTGCTAGCTCGAGATCATGTGTGGGATAGTTCTTCTCAGCTGGCTTGAGCTGACGTGAAGTATATGCCACAATTCTCTTCTCTTGCATAAGCACACCACCAAGGCCTTGAAGAGAAGCGTCACAGAACACTTCATAGGGCTTGGATTCATCAGGAGGAATCAGAACTGGAGCTGAGACAAGCTTCTCTTTGAGGGTTTTGAAAGCCACTTCACAATCGGGAGACCAAAAGTATTTAACATTCTTCTGGAGGAGGTTGGAAAGAGGCTTGGCAATCTTGGAGAAGTTCTCCACAAACCTTCTGCAATAGCTGGCAAGACCCAGAAAACTGCGGAGCTGCTTGACATTCTGAGGAGCTTCCCAGTTGACAATTGCTTCAACTTTCTCGGGATTAACCGCAATACCGTCAGCTGAGATAATGTGGCCCAGGTAGAGAACCTTATCGAGCCAAAACTCGCACTTGGAGAACTTGGCATAGAATTTGTGCTCTCGGAGTCGATCAAGAACCAGACGCAAGTGCTTTTCGTGATCTTCTTCATTCTTGGAAAACACCAAAATATCATCCAGATACACAAGCACAAACTCGCCTGTATAGGGGTTGAAGATGTAATGCATCATCCTTGAGAAGGTAGGAGGAGCATTGGCGAGGCCGAAGGACATGACGGTATACTCATATGAACCGTAGCTCGTTCTGAACGCCGTCTTGGGAATGTCTTCCTCGCGAATGCGAATTTGATGATAGCCCATTCGGAGGTCAAGCTTAGAGAATACTTTAGCTCCTTTGAGCTGCTCAAAGAGTTCATTGATGTTGGGGAGCGGATACTTGTTCTTAATCGTCTTCTTATTCAATGGCCGGTAGTCAACACAGAGACGCTCCGTGCCATCTTTCTTCTTGACAAATAAGACACCACAGCCCCACGGAGATGTACTCGGTCTAATGAGACCCATACGCTCCTGTTCATCCAACTGTCTCTTCAATTCCTTCAATTCATCTGAAGAGAGCTTGTAAGGACGCCGGCAAACAGGTTCGGTGCCCGGCTCGAGTTCAATGACAAACTCCACCTGACGGTGTGGAGGCATGCCTGGAAGTTCTTCTGGAAAGACGTCTTGATATTCATTCACCACTGGAATTTGCTCTATGGCATTAATTTCACCCTTATCATTAAGAGAGAAAAGCCGAATAGTATTATCCCTGGAGGCGAAGATAATCACATCTTCATCAGAATGAGTCAACTTGACTTCCTTTTGAGCACAATCAATGTGAGCATCGTGCTGAGAAAGCCAATCCATTCCGAGAATGAGGTCGATGTCAGAATGACCAAGAACCACCGGTGAAGCCAAAAATCGATAATCCCCCATGCGAATAGAAACATCCGGAGCATATAATCTAGAAGTCATGCATCTTCCCGGAGAAATCACTTGCAACTCCCTTGGCAAAGGCATAGTGCCCACATTATACTTGGATGCAAATGGGAATGACATGAAAGAATGTGAAGCACCCGAATCAAATAACACTTTAGCTGGAAAAGAGTTCACTGGAAGGTTACCCAGAATGACATCAGAAGAAGCCTCTGCTTGTGCTGCATTCATCAGATTGACCCTTGCAGACTTTGGATCATGCTTGACAATAGCTGAACTCATAGGAGGAGGAGGTGGAAGACGCTTCGGATTCGGACATCTGTTGGCATAGTGACCTTTCTGAGTGCATTTGTTGCAAGTCACTTCTGAAAGAGGACGGAACTGAGAGCCACTGGACTTGGAGCCTTGAGACTGAAACTGCTTCTTCGACTGGTTGCTTGGGTTGGGTGGGTGGGAGAAACCACGACCACTAGAGTTCTTGTTGTTGGAGTTGTTGAAGTTGCTGGAGTTGTTGTATGGAGCTCGAATCATTGGAGGAGGAGGAAGCCAGAATTTCTGTTGTTTCGCAGCCAACTGAGACGATGAGGTAGAGTGAACAGCATCTCGAATTCTCTTCTTAGAAGCCTCCATCTTAAGCTGAGCTGCTTCTTGTTTCAGAGCCATATTATAGAACTTATCGAATTCGTCTGGCTCGAACAAAGTGAGAGCAAGCTGAAGTTCATCTTTGAGACCTCCACGGAACTGATAGATTTTGCTCTTTGCATCAGGAATGTCTTGCTTTGCATAGCGAGCGAGGTTTTGGAACTTGACATTATACTGATAGACTGTCATGGAGCCCTGCTTGAGGTTGCGGAATTGCTCACGCATACCCTCAATAACACTTGTAGGAATGTGATGCGAGCGGAAATCCTTGCAGAAATTCTCCCACGAGATCACTTGACCCGGCCTTGAGTCTTTGTACTGCTGCCACCAGTCAGCTGCTTGATCTTTCAGTTGGAAGGCTGCAAACTTCACATAGTCATCTTCTTTCACGTTACTGCACTCAAAATGCTTCTTTATGTCGGTCAACCAATCCTCAGCATCAAGAGGGTCGACACAGTAACTGAAAGCTTTAGGATTGTTAGCCAGGAACTGGTTGAGGGTAGCATGGTGCTGCTGGAAGAAGTTGCCTTGGTTCATTGGAATGCCCTGATTAGCTTGATTAGCTTGCATAGCTTGCATTTGCTGCATCATCTGCATCATCAACTGAGTGTTCTGAGCAGTAGTCTGCATAATTGCTCTCCAAGCCTCAGGCGGAGGAGGAGGTGAAGGAGGACGTTCTGGAACCTCTTCACCCTCTGGGTTGGCATTCGGAACCCTTTTCGGAGCCATCCTGTAAGAGATGACCACGAATCAGCAATTGATTGACAAAAGGAATAAGCTGAATCAATGGAATGAGTTGCAACAAGTCTTCACAATAATCATTCGAACAATAAGAACGAATGAAATCATCCGAACAAGAGGAACGAATGAATTTCTTAGTTAAATGATAACATCAGTCTTCACGAGAAGCCACATAGGGATCAAAAGGATAAAATAATAAAAACAACAAGGTACGGAAAGGAACAAACACAAGAGAGGAGTTTCGTCCTAACATCTTTGTGCTGAAAGCATATGAACGCGTTACGAAAAGGTTTTGCAATCCCCGGATCAGCATAGCCAAGGACCCTTTAAGATGCAACTCCTGATAGTAACCTCGGTCATATAACTCCTTCACTCAATGTCGAACCCCGAACTCACTAACCTGCATTCGTTGGAAGAATGCCTACGATCTACTGGATAAAACCCACCTATAGCTTTCCGAAAGATTCCAGTTATGCAATCAGGTGTTGGGGATACACGGGAAGCACCGCGCAATCAACTCTAACCTACATCCAGGTGTATCCATCCTTCAACACATAACCAGTCTTTCTCGGAAACTGTGTACCTCGGACCTTCGAAAAGCATCCACTATAACAAGCTATGGCAATACTCCCGAACTACCTCCCCAGTACTGGGTGATGTCGGGGTTATCGTGCCACTGGCCGTATAGGGGAGATTTTCGATGTCGGCCGTCTTAAGTATTTAGTACTGTCGCGATATGCTTGTTACAACGATACCCCGAAGCTCAACTCCTCGGTAACAGGAGGCATCAGGAACAATATCCTTGTCACAAGAACATCGAAACAATCCCAGAATACTCGCGGGAATCCTAAAAAAAAATTTGTGCAAATTTTGAAGATAGGAGAGACAAGAGCAGACGTCAGGAGTCCTCACCAGAGAGAAAGGGGATGAGAAGCAAAGAATCCTACTCTCCGATATAATATATGACTCAAAAAGTTTTCAGTGTGTGCCTAGACTCAACCGTCAACGGTTCGATCAAACAGTGGGGGCTCCTAGGTCGGAGAAGGCTCTGAATACCAACTTGTAATGCCCAGGATGGAGTTATACCTCCTACGGGTCGAGGCCCGACTTAAAGGCATAAACCCATCCTAGAATGATCTCAAGTTTGGTAATCTTTGCACGACTCATGTAAAAGGGGGAAAGTAAACTTAAAATAGTTGGCTTACAATCGCCACGTCACAGAATAACAGTACAAGTCTCAAACATCATACAATAAGATCACTACAACCCTCTAAGGGCAAAATCCAAATGTCAAAGTACCAAACTTAGATAAATAAAACAACCACAGGCGGATCGAATCCTAGTAAGAGTCTCCACTACTGATCGTCCGGGTAGCGCACGTAGTAACGACTACGCTCCTCGTCGTACTCCCAATCCAGCTCGGTGCCATCTCCTGGATAGCTCACGGCTGGACCTGCATCTGGTGTGTGAAGTAACTGTGAGCCACAGAGGACTCAGCAATCCCGTTCCCGGGTAACAGAACTATCAAAGCCTTTAGGTGAGGGAAAAGGCTGAAGAAAGAAATGAGGTGAAGGATCAACAAAGAGTCTGCAGCAGCAACTAGCATCTAGCTTACGCAAGAGAGAGCGAGAAGAGAAGGCAACGCGAGAAGTGATCACTAAGTGATCCTAGCTACAAGCTCACAAGCATAACCCCTCCGTGTTCAACTCCCGAATCCCTATTCGGAAATTGACAGTCACGGAACTCACGCTGGTAGTGTATTAGCATCATTGTGTCAAGTTATCTACAACCGGAATTAACAAGCTCCCATCTGCCACATAACCGCGGGCACGGCTTTCGAAAGTTCAAACCCTGCAGGGGTGTTCCAACTTGACCCATTACAAGCCCACGATCCGCGGAGTCGCAACTCCAAAGTGGGAAGACCCGAGTATCCTCGGAATCCCGTGCTCAAGTTAAACCGAACTAAGGTAAGGCTAATCCAGCAAATCCTCCCGGCGTGTCGTCACCCTGATAGTAGCCGCGCGTATCTAGGTCTCAGGACACGTCCGGATGGGCGAAGCTACGGGTGGATACCAAATACCTCGAGTTGCCTCAAGGCGGCCCCGCAGGCTCCCCGTTTCGGACCAACACTCATGTGGAGCACTGGCCCGGGGTTGTTGATTAAGAAAGAGGGTTAATTACTCCCTTATGCATGTTTAGTTTGTTATTAGGCAAATAGTACCAAGGTTGGGATTTGCTGGAAAAGACTTAGCACATAGCGGTTTATCGAGGGGGTCCCATACACCCCAACCGTGTTAGGAACGCATAATCAAGGAACATAAAACCGGCTTATACGGATCCTAACGGCATGAGTGGAACAAAACACCAAGCAAAAGGCTTAGCCTTCCACCCTTGCCAATATATATGTGATTTCAGTTAAAGCATTTATATAGTGATATAACCCAACCAAACTTCAACATGGAGCAAGCATCTTCACTTCACCTGCAACTAGCAACGCTATAAGAAGGGCTGAGCGAAGCGTACTTAGCCAAGCAACGGTTTGCATAGGTAGGGTGGTTAAACATGGCAATTGGTTACAAGTAGGAGGCTGACAAGAAGAACATGGGCATCGAGGCAAAACTATAGATCGAGACTACTAGCAAAAGACAAAGATAGTAATGTTATCGGGGTTCGGTCATCTTGCCTGAAGAGAAGAAGTTCGGATCAAAAGAAGGGTCCTCTTGCTCAAACTCGTTGGAAACCTCGTGCTCAACCTCGTTGGAAAACTCGTGCTCAACTTCCGGGTCTAAACAAGACAAACACACCAGCACCAATCAACACAATGCAATGCGCACTCGAAAAACATGTATGCATGATGGATGCACTAGTGAAGCACATGGAGCACGGAAAACATCACTCAAGCAAAACACCTCAAAACAAGATAACAACCTGATATTATTAATCTACACAGAAAAACACCCAAGTTTGATATAAGATCCGCTGAAATCGGAGTTACGGGCTAAAAGTTATGCCCGAAACAAGATTTGAGCGAAAACTGCAAATTACAGCAACATAGCATCTTGGGAGCTCAAAATAATTAAGCTCCAGCACCCAAAAAGCATGGCAAAGGACTTGAACATAAACTAGATATAATGTACAGCAACTAGGTCCAAAGTGCACCCCCAACGGAGTCACGGATCACTAGCAATGATCTTGGACATATTGAACTTTGAAATAAAATTCTGGCAGCAGAATTTTATTGAAAGTTTGGAGCAAAAGATAAGCATGCTACAGCACCTCAAATGGACATGTGAGGGCATGGATGGAAAGACAACAATATATACTTCATGGAACAATCAAAATCCACCCCAAAACTATCATGCTTTGTCCTACAACATCACACGAACATGGCATCGGAACGTTACAGATTTCAGACTTAGTGAAATTTCACTAAGTCCTAAAACAGCAACATCATCATAGCAACAAAAAGAGCATGTTTAAGACACCTCGAAACTAAACATGGCAAAGGATAAGCACCTCATCAAAGTACATATGACGGTGATCCCGAAACACACAAGCATGCATCAATGTGGTGAACACACCGAGTGCAACAAGCTCAACAACATGGCATTTCATAACAAGTAAAAACACAACATGTGAGCATGGCATCTTGCAACGAAGATAACAAGGAAACAATACATCTACCATGCAACCTATCACAAGCAACACGTAGTTCGTGACGAGACGAACACGTGGACATGTCATTTGCATCGTTTGGACAAACGAGCTAAAAGATATCACATGTCAAAGGTGGCACAAAAATAACACATAGCAGCAGTTTATATCATCATACACTCTTGCAACAGCAAAACAAGGCCCTAGATGACTTCTAACATGCATGACAACAACAGGTAAAACATAGAGGGCATCTCCACGAACATCTGGACATGCTACACGCTCAAAACGGAGCAACAGGTAAAAAGTTACAGCAGTGCAAAGTTAGCATTCTCAGATCAGGAAATAAAGGACTTAGAGGGAAAAGAAACAACCTCAGGGAAAAAAAACAGATCTGGAGTGAACAGTCGCGGGCGGCTCGGCCCACGCGAGGCAGAGGCGGCGGCGGCCCGCGAAAACTGGCGGCGGCCTGGTGGAATCCGGCGGGGCGGCCGACTCGGCCCGGCGGCTGGGCCTGCGGGCGAAGGCGAGGAGGCCCGCTGGCGGAGCCCGGTGCGGCGCGGAGCCCGATCTGGCACCGGAGCGGAAGAGCGCGCGAGAGCGGCCTCGAGGCGCTCGTGGGGATGGGCCGCTCGAGGCTGGAAGGCCCGGCGCGCGACGAACGGGGAAGTGGTCCCCGGGCCGACGCGGCCCGGCGCGGAGAGGGAGCCGCGGGAGGAGCCTTCGGGCCGGCGGCGCGCGGTAGCTGACGAGGCGGAGGCTGGCGAGGGGTGTACGGGCCAGGGAAGCGGCGGTCGTACGGGCCGCGGTGAAGCGGTCCCCGGCCCAGACCGGGATCCAGCGCGGTCGGTGGCGCTGGGCTGCGAGGACCTGCTGGCGCGGTCGAGCGGCCGGTCGAGGGAGCCGGCGCGGAAGCGTTGACTCAGCGGCGATCGATGGATCCGGTCGGCAGGCTGGTCGAAGGATCTGATGGATCCCGAGGGGATATGGCAGAGTTTCAGATCTGAAGTAAAAAACGAAAAAAAAAGAGGGGAGAGAGGAGGAAGAAGAAGGAGATGCCCAAATAGACCTAGGGGTCTATAAATAGCAGTTTAGACTAGGGTTTGAAGATTAGGGATGTTTAGGAGCGGTCCGATCTGGATCCAACGGATCCGATCGCGGGGATGATTTAAAAGGCCCAGACGGAGAAAAGAGACTGCAGCAGGGGTATTTTCGGGACACGAAGTAAGGGCACTTCGGACCCACACGGACAACGGAGGGAAAAGTCAACGGAGTCCAAACGAGACGAGATTTGAGAGGCAGGTTGCACACAACAAAACAACAACACACAAAACAACCTCACGGCACACCGGTAACGAAAAACGCCCGAACAACAAAGTAGGCCTACGGAACGTCACGGACACGAGAGGGAGCTCCGGAACACGAAACGGACAACGGGAAGAAACGCCACGAACCGGATGCAACCCACAACACAAATGCAATGCAATGCACATGTCTATATGATATGAATGAATGCCACACACTCACACAACAAAACGACGAAAGCCCGAAAGACAAAGAACCCGAAATGGAAATAGATGAAGCCGGAGATTTATTATAAGCCCAAAAGGGAAAGTATTACATCCGGGGCATTACAAACTCTCCTCTACTACAAAAAGATCTCGTCCCGAGATCTAGGACTGGAAAAAGGAAGGGTACTCGGAACGAAGATGATCTTCTCGTTCCCAGGTAGCTTCTCGGTCTGTGTGATGTGACCACTTGACTTTCAGAAACTTGATGGACTTGTTACGAGTCTTGCGTTCGGTTTCTTCGAGAATTGCAACAGGATGCTCTCGGTAGGAAAGGTCTTGTTGAAGATCAATCTCCTCAAACGGAATCATGCGCTCAGGTGCCTTGAAGCATTTGCGAAGCTGAGACACATGGAAGACATCATGAACATTTGCAAAGTTGGAAGGGAGCTCGAGCTGATAGGCTAGATCGCCTCTTTTGCCAAGAATTTTGAAAGGACCGACGTATCTAGGAGCAAGCTTTCCTTTGATACCGAACCTTTGGGTTCCTTTCATCGGAGAAACTCGGAGATAGACATGATCACCGATGTCGAAAGCCAAATCACGATGCTTTCCGTCATAGTAGCTCTTCTGACGCGACTGAGCGGCCTTGAGATTCTCACGTATGACTTTGCACATTTCTTCGGCTTCAGAGATCAAATCATTGCCAAGAAGTTGGCGTTCACCTATTTCAGACCAGTTGAGAGGGGTACGGCACTTTCTGCCATAGAGAATTTCAAACGGTGCTTTGCCTGCACTTGCTTGAAAGCTGTTGTTGTAAGAGAATTCGGCAAATGGAAGACAGTCTTCCCATTTCATGCCGAAGGAGATGACACAGGCTCTGAGCATATCTTCTAGGATCTGATTCACACGCTCGACTTGACCACTAGTCTGAGGGTGAAAGGCAGTGCTGAACCTGATCTTCGTGCCCATGGCGGACTGAAAAGAGTCCCAGAACTTTGATGTGAACAAGCTGCCACGGTCTGAGGATATCACTTGAGGAATGCCATGTAGGGACACAATTCTGGAAGTGTACAGCTCTGCAAGTTGAGCTGCATTGATTGATTCTTTGACTGGAAGAAAGTGAGCAACTTTGGTAAGCTTGTCAATCACCACAAAGATAGCATCATTGCCTCGCTTGGATTTAGGAAAGCCAGTGACGAAGTCCATTTCAATGTGGTCGAACTTCCACTCAGGAATAGGAAGAGGTTGGAGAAGACCGGCTGGACGTTGATGTTCTGCTTTCACTCTTCTGCATACATCACATTCATTCACGAATTGGGCAATCTCCCTTTTCATGCGTGTCCACCAGTAAGATTGCTTGAGGTCTTGATACATCTTGGAACTGCCAGGATGAATGGAAAGGAGAGAGTCATGAGCTTCTTCCATTATGAGCTTCCTGAGATCACCTTTGGGAACAACGAGTCTGTCCTCGAAGAACAAGGTATCTCTCTCATCAACACGGAAGCACTTATATTTTGGAGTGCCCTTTGCAATGCCATGTTTCACCTTCTTCACCATGGTATCACTGAGCTGGGCCTCACGGACTTGATCTTCCAAGGTAGGAGCAATCTGGAGATTAGCAAGAAAACCCTGCGGAACAACCTGAAGGTTGAGCTTCCTGAAAGCTTCACAAAGCTCAGGCTGGTGTGGCTTAATAAGAAGGCTGTTGCAATATGCCTTTCTGCTCAAAGCATCTGCAATCACATTCGCCTTGCCTGGAGTGTACTCAATGCTGGGGTTGTACTCTTGGATCATCTCGACCCAACGAGTCTGGCGGAGGTTCAGATGCGGCTGCGTGAAGATGTACTTCAAGCTCTTGTGATCAGTGAAGATGTCGACCTTTCTGCCCAACAACAGATGTCTCCACGTAATCAGAGCATGTACCACAGCTGCTAGCTCGAGATCATGTGTGGGATAGTTCTTCTCAGCCGGCTTTAGCTGACGTGAAGTGTATGCCACAATTCTCTTCTCTTGCATAAGCACACCACCAAGACCTTGAAGAGAAGCGTCACAGAACACTTCATAGGGCTTGGATTCATCTGGAGGAATCAGAACTGGAGCTGAGACAAGCTTCTCTTTGAGTGTTTTGAAAGCCACTTCACAATCGGGAGACCAAAAGTATTTGACATTCTTCTGGAGGAGGTTGGAAAGAGGCTTGGCAATCTTGGAGAAGTTCTCCACAAACCTTCTGCAATAGCTGGCAAGACCCAGAAAACTGCGGAGCTGCTTGACGTTCTGAGGAGCTTCCCAGTTGACAATTGCTTCAACTTTCTCGGGATTAACCGCAATACCGTCAGCTGAGATGATGTGGCCCAGGTACAAAACCTTATCGAGCCAAAACTCGCACTTTGAGAACTTGGCATAGAATTTATGCTCTCTGAGTCGATCAAGAACCAGACGCAAGTGCTTTTCGTGATCTTCTTCATTCTTGGAAAACACCAAAATATCATCCAGATACACAAGCACAAACTCGCCTGTATAGGGGTTGAAGATGTAATGCATCATCCTTGAGAAGGTAGGAGGAGCATTGGCGAGGCCGAAGGACATGACGGTATACTCATATGAACCGTAGCTCGTTCTGAAAGCTGTCTTGGGAATGTCTTCCTCGCGAATGCGAATTTGATGATAGCCCATTCGGAGGTCAAGCTTAGAGAATACTTTAGCTCCTTTGAGCTGCTCAAAGAGTTCGTTGATGTTGGGGAGCGGATACTTGTTCTTAATCGTCTTCTTGTTCAGTGGCCGGTAGTCAACACAGAGACGCTCCGTGCCATCTTTCTTCTTGACAAATAAGACACCACAGCCCCACGGAGATGTACTCGGTCTAATGAGACCCATACGCTCCTGTTCATCCAACTGTCTCTTCAATTCCTTCAATTCATCTGAAGAGAGCTTGTAAGGACGCCGGCAAACAGGTTCGGTGCCCGGCTCGAGTTCAATGACAAACTCCACCTGACGGTGTGGAGGCATGCCTGGAAGTTCTTCTGGAAAGACGTCTTGATATTCATTCACCACTGGAATTTGCTCTATGGCATTAATTTCACCCTTATCATTAAGAGAGAAAAGCCGAATAGTATTATCCCTGGAGGCGAAGATAATCACATCTTCATCAGAATGAGTCAATTTGACTTCCTTTTGAGCACAATCAATGTGAGCATCGTGCTGAGAAAGCCAATCCATTCCGAGAATGAGGTCGATGTCAGAATTACCAAGAACCACCGGTTTAGCCATAAAACGATAATCACCCATGCGAATAGAAACATCCGGAGCAAATATCTTTGAATGCAATAGTTTGCCTGGAGAAACAACTGACAATTCTCTTGGCAAACTTCTGGTGACGATGTTGTGCTTGGATGCAAAAGGATATGACATGAAAGAGCAAGATGCACCCGAATCAAATAACACTTTAGCTGGAAAAGAGTTCACTGGAAGGTTACCCAGAATGACATCAGAAGAAGCCTCTGCTTGTGCTGCATTCATCAGATTGACCCTTGCAGACTTTGGATCATGCCTGACAATCGCTGAACTCATAGGTGGTGGAGGAGGAAGACGCTTCGGATTCGGACATCTGTTGGCATAGTGACCTTTCTGAGTGCATTTGTTGCAAGTCACTTCTGAGAGAGGACGGAACTGAGAGCCACTGGACTTGGAGCCTTGAGACTGAAACTGCTTCTTCGACTGGTTGCTTGGGTTGGGTGGGTGGGAGAAACCACGACCACTAGAGTTCTTGTTGTTGGAGTTGTTGAAGTTGCTGGAGTTGTTGTATGGAGCTCGAATCATTGGAGGAGGAGGAAGCCAGAATTTCTGTTGTTTCGCAGCCAACTGAGACGATGAGGTAGAGTGAACAGCATCTCTAATTCTCTTCTTAGAAGCCTCCATCTTAAGCTGAGCTGCTTCTTGTTTCAAAGCCATATTATAGAACTTATCGAATTCGTCTGGCTCGAACAAAGTGAGAGCAAGCTGAAGTTCATCTTTGAGACCTCCACGGAACTGATAGATTTTGCTCTTTGCATCAGGAATGTCTTGCTTTGCATAGCGAGCGAGGTTTTGGAACTTGACATTATACTGATAGACTGACATGGAGCCCTGCTTGAGGTTGCGGAATTGCTCACGCATACCCTCGATAACACTTGTAGGAATGTGATGCGAGCGGAAATCCTTGCAGAAATTCTCCCATGAGATCACTTGACCCGGCCTTGAGTCTTTGTACTGCTGCCACCAATCAGCTGCTTGATCTTTCAGTTGGAAGGCTGCAAACTTCACATAGTCATCTTCTTTCATGTTACTGCACTCAAAATGCTTCTTGATATCGGTCAGCCAATCTTCAGCATCAAGAGGGTCGACACAGTAACTGAAAGCTTTAGGATTGTTGGCCAAGAACTGGTTGAGGGTAGCATGGTGCTGCTGGAAGAAGTTGCCTTGGTTCATTGGAACGCCCTGATTAGCTTGATTAGCTTGCATAGCCTGCATTTGCTGCATCATCTGCATCATCAACTGAGTGTTCTGAGCAGTAGTCTGCATAATTGCTCTCCAAGCCTCAGGCGGAGGAGGAGGTGAAGGAGGACGTTCTGGAACCTCTTCCACCTCTGGGTTGGCATTCGGAACCTTTTTCGGAGCCATCCTGTAAGAGATGACCACGAATCAGCAATTGATTGACAAAAGGAATAAGCTGAATCAATGGAATGAATTGCAACAAGTTTTCACAATAATCATCCGAACAATAAGAACGAATGAAATCATCCGAACAAGAGGAACGAATGAATTTCTCAGTTAATTGGTAACATCAGTCTTCACGAGAAGCCACATAGGGATCAAAAGGATAAAATAATAAAACAACAAGGTACGGAAAGGAACAAACACAAGAGAGGAGTTTCGTTCTAACATCTTCGTGCTGAAAGCATATGAACGCGTTACGAAAAGGTTTTGCAATCCCCGGATCAGCATAGCCAAGGACCCTTTAAGATGCAACTCCTGATAGTAACCTCGGTCATAAAACTCCTTCACTCAATGTCGAACCCCGAACTCACTAACCTGCATTCGTTGGAAGAATGCCTACGATCTACTGGATAAAACCCACCTATAGCTTTCCGAAAGATTCCAGTTATGCAATCAGGTGTTGGGGATACACGGGAAGCACCGCGCAATCAACTCTAACCTACATCCAGGTGTATCCATCCTTCAACACATAACCAGTCTTTCTCGGAAACTGTGTACCTCGGACCTTCGAAAAGCATCCACTATAACAAGCTATGGCAATACTCCCGAACTACCTCCCCAGTACTGGGTGATGTCGGGGTTATCGTGCCACTGGCCGTATAGGGGAGATTTTCGATGTCGGCCGTCTTAAGTATTTAGTACTGTCGCGATATGCTTGTTACAGTGATACCCCGAAGCTCAACTCCTCGGTAACAGGAGGCATCGGGAACAATATCCTTGTCACAAGAACATCGAAACAATCCCAGAATACTCGCGGGAATCCTAAAAAAAAATTTGTGCAAATTTTGAAGATAGGAGAGACAAGAGCAGACGTCAGGAGTCCTCACCAGAGAGAAAGGGGATGAGAAGCAAAGAATCCTACTCTCCGATATAATATAGGACTCAAAAAGTTTTCAGTGTGTGCCTAGACTCAACCGTCAACGGTTCGATCAAACAGTGGGGGCTCCTAGGTCGGAGAAGGCTCTGATTACCAACTTGTAATGCCCAGGATGGAATTATACCTCCTACGTGTCGAGGCACAACTTAAAGGCATAAGTCCATCCTAGAATGATCTCAAGTTTGGTAATCTTTGCACAACTCATGTAAAAGGGGGAAAGTAAACTGAAAAATAGTTGGCTTACAATCGCCACGTCACAGAAACAGTACAAGTCTCAAACATCATCATACAATAAGATCACTACAACCCTCTAAGGGCAAAACCAAATGTCAAAGTACCAAACTCAGATAAATAAAACAACCACAGGCGGATCGAATCCTAGTAAGAGTCTCCACTACTGATCGTCCGGGTAGCGCACGTAGTAACGACTACGCTCCTCGTCGTACTCCCAATCCAGCTCGGTGCCATCTCCTGGATAGCTCACGGCTGGACCTGCATCTGGTGTGAAGTAACTGTGAGCCACAGAGGACTCAGCAATCCCGTTCCCGGGTAACAGAACTATCAAAGCCTTTAGGTGAGGGAAAGGCTGAAGAAAGAAATGAGGTGAAGGAACAACAAAGAGTCTGCAGCAGCAACTAGCACTAACTTACGCCAGAGAGAGCGAGAAGAGAAGGCAAAGCGAGAAGTGATCACTAAGTGATCCTAGCTACAAGCTCACAATCATAACCCCTCCGTGTTCAACTCCCGAATCCCTATTCGGAAATTGACAGTCACGGAACACACGCTGGTAGTGTATTAGTATCATTGTGTCAAGTCTTCTACAACCGGAATTAACAAGCTCCCATCTGCCACATAACCGCGGGCACGGCTTTCGAAAGTTCAAACCCTGCAGGGGTGTTCCAACTTGACCCATTACAAGCCCACGATCCGCGGAGTCGCAACTCCAAAGTGGGAAGACCCGAGTATCCTCGGAATCCCGTGCTCACGTTAAACCGAACTAAGGTAAGGCTAATCCAGCAAATCCTCCCGGCGTGTCGTCACCCTGATAGTAGCCGCGCGTATCTAGGTCTCAGGACACGTCCGGATGGGCGATTCTACGGGTGGATACCAAATACCTCGAGTTGCCTCAAGGCGGCCCCGCAGACTCCCCGTTTCGGACCAACACTCATGTGGAGCACTGGCCCGGGGTTGTTGATTAAGAAAGAGGGTTAATTACTCCCTTATGCAAGTTTAGTTTGTTATTAGGCAAATAGTACCAATGTTGGGATTTGCTGGAAAAGACTTAGCGCTTAGCGGTTTATCGAGGGGGTCCCATACACCCCAACCGTGTTAGGAACGCATAATCAAGGAACATAAAACCGGCTTATACGGATCCTAACGGCATGAGTGGAACAAAACACCAAGCAAAAGGCTTAGCCTTCCACCCTTGCCAATATATATGTGATTTCAGTTAAAGCATTTATATAGTGTGATATAACCCAACCAAACTTCAACATGAAGCAAGCATCTTCACTTCACCTGCAACTAGCAACGCTATAAGAAGGGCTGAGCGAAGCGTACTTAGCCAAGCAACGGTTTGCATAGGTAGGGTGGTTAAACATGGCAATTGGTTACAAGTAGGAGGCTGACAAGAAGAACATGGGCATCGAGGCAAAACTATAGATCGAGACTACTAGCAATAGACAAAGATAGTAATGTTATCGGGGTTCGGTTATCTTGCCTGAAGAGAAGAAGTTCGGATCAAAAGAAGGGTCCTCTTGCTCAAACTCGTTGGAAACCTCGTGCTCAACCTCGTTGGAAAACTCGTGCTCAACTTCCGGGTCTAAACAAGACAAACACACCAGCACCAATCAACACAATGCAATGCGCACTCGAAAAACATGTATGCATGATGGATGCACTAGTGAAGCACATGGAGCACGGAAAACATCACTCAAGCAAAACACCTCAAAACAAGATAACAACCTGATATTATTAATCTACACAGAAAAACACCCAAGTTTGATATAAGATCCGCTGAAATCGGAGTTACGGGCTAAAAGTTATGCCCGAAACAAGATTTGAGCGAAAACTGCAAATTACAGCAACATAGCATCTTGGGAGCTCAAAATAATTAAGCTCCAGCACCCAAAAAGCATGGCAAAGGACTTGAACATAAACTAGATATAATGTACAGCAACTAGGTCCAAAGTGCACCCCCAACGGAGTCACGGATCACTAGCAATGATCTTGGACATATTGAACTTTGAAATAAAATTCTGGCAGCAGAATTTTATTGAAAGTTTGGAGCAAAAGATAAGCATGCTACAGCACCTCAAATGGACATGTGAGGGCATGGATGGAAAGACAACAATATATACTTCATGGAACAATCAAAATCCACCCCAAAACTATCATGCTTTGTCCTACAACATCACACGAACATGGCATCGGAACGTTACAGATTTCAGACTTAGTGAAATTTCACTAAGTCCTAAAACAGCAACATCATCATAGCAACAAAAAGAGCATGTTTAAGACACCTCGAAACTAAACATGGCAAAGGATAAGCACCTCATCAAAGTACATATGACGGTGATCCCGAAACACACAAGCATGCATCAATGTGGTGAACACACCGAGTGCAACAAGCTCAACAACATGGCATTTCATAACAAGTAAAAACACAACATGTGAGCATGGCATCTTGCAACGAAGATAACAAGGAAACAATACATCTACCATGCAACCTATCACAAGCAACACGTAGTTCGTGACGAGACGAACACGTGGACATGTCATTTGCATCGTTTGGACAAACGAGCTAAAAGATATCACATGTCAAAGGTGGCACAAAAATAACACATAGCAGCAGTTTATATCATCATACACTCTTGCAACAGCAAAACAAGGCCCTAGATGACTTCTAACATGCATGACAACAACAGGTAAAACATAGAGGGCATCTCCACGAACATCTGGACATGCTACACGCTCAAAACGGAGCAACAGGTAAAAAGTTACAGCAGTGCAAAGTTAGCATTCTCAGATCAGGAAATAAAGGACTTAGAGGGAAAAGAAACAACCTCAGGGGAAAAAAACAGATCTGGAGTGAACAGTCGCGGGCGGCTCGGCCCACGCGAGGCAGAGGCGGCGGCGGCCCGCGAAAACTGGCGGCGGCCTGGTGGAATCCGGCGGGGCGGCCGACTCGGCCCGGCGGCTGGGCCTGCGGGCGAAGGCGAGGAGGCCCGCTGGCGGAGCCCGGTGCGGCGCGGAGCCCGATCTGGCACCGGAGCGGAAGAGCGCGCGAGAGCGGCCTCGAGGCACTCGTGGGGATGGGCCGCTCGAGGCTGGAAGGCCCGGCGCGCGACGAACGGGGAAGTGGTCCCCGGGCCGACGCGGCCCGGCGCGGAGAGGGAGCCGCGGGAGGAGCCTTCGGGCCGGCGGCGCGCGGTAGCTGACGAGGCGGAGGCTGGCGAGGGGTGTACGGGCCAGGGAAGCGGCGGTCGTACGGGCCGCGGTGAAGCGGTCCCCGGCCCAGACCGGGATCCAGCGCGGTCGGTGGCGCTGGGCTGCGAGGACCTGCTGGCGCGGTCGAGCGGCCGGTCGAGGGAGCCGGCGCGGAAGCGTTGACTCAGCGGCGATCGATGGATCCGGTCGGCTGGCTGGTCGAAGGATCTGATGGATCCCGAGGGGATCTGGCAGAGTTTCAGATCTGAAGTAAAAAACGAAAAAAAAAAGAGGGGAGAGAGGAGGAAGAAGAAGGAGAAAACCACAATAGACTAGGGTCTATATATAGCAATTAGCTAGGGTTTGGAGACTAGGGATGTTTAGGAGCGGTCCGATCTGGATCCAACGGATCCGATCGCGGGGACGATTTAAAAGGCCCAGACGGAGAAAAGAGACTGCAGCAGGGGTATTCCCGGGACACGAAGTAAGTGCACTTCGGACCCACACGGACAACGGAGGGAAAAGTCAACGGAGTCCAAACGAGACGAGATTTGAGAGGCAGGTTGCACACAACAAAACAACAACACACAAAACAACCTCACGGCACACCGGTAACGAAAAACGCCCGAACAACAAAGTAGGCCTACGGAACGTCACGGACACGAGAGGGAGCTCCGGAACACGAAACGGACAACGGGAAGAAACGCCACGAACCGGATGCAACCCACAACACAAATGCAATGCAATGCACATGTCTACATGATATGAATGAATGCCACACACTCACACAACAAAACGACGAAAGCCCGAAAGACAAGAACCCGAAATGGAAATAGATGAAGCCGGAGATTTATTATAAGCCCAAAAGGGAAAGTATTACATCCGGGGCATTACAGCACATTACACTCAGAATGACAATCATGCTCTCAATAGTTGGTGCTTTAAAAGAAGGTGGATACTCTCGAACCGTGGCTTTTGTTGGCAAAGTTGAAAACCCATAGTCCGAAACAAAGACAAACATGTACCAGAGCTCTTGGTTTTAAAAACAGAGGTAATAATTATTATTTTTAGATTATGCATGTTCCGTCAACGAATGCTAACAGATAACTCAATTACTTCTTGAGATGGACAAGTTTCGAGGAACGGCTCCCGAATGAGGACGATCACATCCTCTTAATCTCCTTTGTTTATCACTGCCAAAGTTTTCTGATTTCTCATGAATAAAGCGTGAAGGAGGGTTTGTTTGTTATATTAATTTTGAGCCGGGTGCACTCTTTGCCAGTTCCTTCTCGTACTATGGGTTTCACATTAGACATGCAATCCCGGGGTGAAGCTTGTCCAACTTAAAAAGATCATGAATTAACTACTACTTCCTCATGAACTAAAACAGAGGCACAAAATAGGAATGCTTTTTTTTGAATAATTTCGAGATGGTACATGAAAGTCTCCGTTAGGAATGGCAGGTAAATACCATGTATAGGAAGGTATGGTGGACTCATATGGCATAACTGGTTTAAAAGAATTTGGATGCACAAGCAGTCAGTCCGCTTAGTACAGGTGGAGGTTAGCAAAAGACTGGGAGCGACCAACTAAAAGAGCAATGACGGTCATAATCATGCAGAGCGACAAAGCAACATTGAATCAGGCATGGTAGTTATATCGCTACTCAGAAACAAAAGATCATCAAGGCTTGACAGACTTTCTTTACAGTCTTAAATATGCGTGAGCATACGCCAAGTCAATCAAAATAAATTCTTGAAGGAAGATATCGCTAAACCATACCACATCATAGGCAAACAAATCATGTTGGTACTCCAATAACACATTGGGAACCCCCCAGCTATTTGAGACTAACCATAAGAAAACATGAACTACTAAGCACCATTATGCACGTAACATTTTTATCATAGACATATCGACCAATGCAACAGAAGCCAACTCTCTTAATAAGATAAGCATGATAAATAAAGAGAGTTCCAACGACCAACTAAACAAAAGCTCTTTAAAAAGATAAGCATGAAAACTAAAAGCTAAGCATGATAGTAGCTATTGAAAGACAAAGAACACACACAGCAAGGATAGACATGAAAATTCTATGTTATGTTCTAGGTTGAAGTGGAGTGTGTTTATCTCCCACACAAAGAAAGCTGAGTTCCGACTCGTTATGAAAAGCTAAAGAAAACTAAAAAGGAAACTAAGAGCAAGACGCTCCAAGTATAGCACATAACACATGAAGTGATAAAAATATAGTGGAACGAAAGACGAACTGATAATGTTGACGGAGAAGGGGATGCACGGGGGCATCCCCAAGCTTAGGCGCTTGAGTCTTCTTGAATATTTCTTGGGGGTGCATGGGGGCATCCCCAAGCTTGAGCGTTTGACACTCCTGAATCTTTTTATCATCTTCCCTCGCACACTTGAAAACTCCCTTCATACATAACTCATCATAATCTGATTAGCGAGGTTAGTACCCATAATATAATTGTTCCTTGCTGGAAATAAGGATATTCTTGAAGGTCTACTGTTTCTCAAGATTGCCAAAAGGTTTTTGCAAAGAAAAAGCAAGCTCAAGGTTTGCAAAATGAAGGAAAGGCAAAACAGGACAGAATCTGTGAAAAACAGACCAGCAGGTAGTAAATGATTTTTTCGGGGCACTTCTGCAACTCTAATAAAAAAACTCAGAACAGACGCACGAAAGACAATTGTATATAGCACGCTGTCGAAACAATTCAGACCAAAAGGATGATCTGGTGATTTTATACGAATTTTTCTATCCAAGAACAGAATCTGTTTCCTGGACAGCACGTCACAACTTTTGAACTTTCTTGCAATCAGAGGCTAAACTTGGCACAAAGTTGAAAAGTAAAGATACAATGATGATGCTACTCTAGTAACAACATCAAGACACAACAAAAGCAAAATAAAATTTTATTCATGTGGGCTGCCTCCCAAAAGCGCTTTCTTTGATGCCTTTAAGCTAGGCATAAGACTTTAATGATGCTCTCGTAGGAATAAGAGTTGAAGAACAAAAGAGAGCATCAAGAAGCAAATACCAAACACATTTAAGCCTAACATGCTTCCTATGCATAGGAATATTGCAATAGAATAATTCATTGAAGAACAAAGCAATAAGCATAGGAAGACAAAACAAGTGCAACTTCAAAATATTCACCATAAAGAGAGGAAACTTCTTATTATTAAGATATTTAGAACCAAGTCTCCCTCTCTCATTATAAATTTCAGTGGCATCATGGATGAACTCAACAATATAAGCATCACATAAATCATTGTTACCATGATCCACATGCAAAAAGGTACTCTTACTATCCACATAAGCATAATCTTTCTCATTGGTAATAGTGGGAGTAGGACTATCATAAACAACTTGAACACTATAGATTAATTGTGTATTAGGAAGATGGTGTTCAACAAGGGAGTAATTCCCTCCATGATTATGACAAGTTTCATAAGGATAATTTCTCCTTATGTCATAGGTACCTTTATAATCACTATAGATTGGAGTTATAACATCATCATGGTAGAGAAGAGCATTATCATTGCTAGCAACTATATTTGTAAACATGTTGTCTTTATTCTTACTAGCAAAAGAATTATCAATTATCACATCATTAGTGGGTAAAGGATTTGCAATCCTATCATCCCCAAGCTTAGAGCTTCCCATATCATCACTTTTAGAGTTGGTACCAAAAAGATTTTCAAGATCATAAGTAGCATTATCATCATTTTCCCAATCACAATAAGTAACATGCATATCATAATCAAAATCATTTTCAATAGTACCTACGGAAGTATCATCAAGATGATAATTAAGGCAATAAACTTCACCTTCTTCTATAAACTTACAACCGTTAGGATAAAAGTTGACGGGAGGAATATGGTCAGGCCAGGTTGATACCCATTCTTCTTCTTTCTTGCTCCTCTTCCTCCTCCTCTTCTTTTTCTTCTTCTTAACCTTAGGAGGGAGTGGTTGGAGATGAAGCTTCTCCACATATCCTGGTTTATCATTAGAAACAATAGGGGAAACTTGGGAGAAACTCTCCTTTTTATTAGCAGAAATATAAGAGACATTTTTATACTTTGGTAAAGTTCCCTCCTTTCTAATCTTACTTATGTAATCATTTTCATGGCAATTAACAGCACAATAGAGATGGCAATTTTGCAAAGTGTTTTTTATTCCTATGGCATTAGCATCTAGCCAAGAAGTCTTTTCTGATAACTCTTCACACATCAAAAATAATATAAGCTCATCATAAAGATCAGAGGTGATCATGTTATCACACAACCGGTTAACAGTTATGTTTTGAAAGTTCATGCATTGAAAATTAAAGTGACCCTCTATACGGCAAAGTTCACAAGTAAAAGGATAAAGGTCACACAATTCTCTAGCAATTTCATTTAAATCTCTGACCCAAGTGATTGTTCTTTCATGCTTATGTTGCTTACAATACTTCTCTTCTTCAATCATAGGCCTTTCACAAGGTCTATCCACTCCACAAAAATTAACATGCTTATATAAAACTTCATTTTTAGGAATTGGATCATGCATGTTGCAATCATCATGAACAATTTCATTTTCTTTGCAAGTCTCTTTAAAAGGTTTATGATACTTGATCCAATCCTCCTTAGGCATATTAAGATGTGAAGCAAAAGATTTGAGGAAATCAACAAGGAGTTGAGAATCAAGTCCAAACTTAACACTAAACTTATTAAAACTTGTAGTTTCAACAAAGGACTTAATGCAATCATAGACATAAATTATACCTGACTCTTTACCTTTGTCGATCTCCCAATCTTCAGTGTTGCGTTGAATTCTTTCAAGGAGTTCCCATTTAGCATCAGTCTTTTCGTTTGTGAAAGAACCCATAGAGGAAGCGTCGAGCAAATCTTTATTCTGTCGAGAAAGCCTCGCATAGAAATTAGTAATAATCATATCTTTGGGGAGCCCATGGTTAGGACATTTTAGCATTAACGTTTTCAGTCTCCCCCAAGCTTGAGCTATGCTCTCTCCGTCATGAGGATAAAAATTATAAACATAATTCCTATTCCCATGGACTTCATGAAAAGGATAAAACTTGGAGTAAAAGAGAGACTGGATCTCTTCCCACTCCAGCAGGTGAGAGTCATTTAGTAGCCTATACCATTCCAATGCTTTTCCTTTCAGTGACAAGGCAAATAATTTCCTCATGACAAACTCCCTCGATACACCTGCAAGCTTAAATAATGAACATAGTTGTGACAGATATAGCAAGTGTTCACCGGGATGTCTGTCTCCTGCATAACGATTAGCCAAAACATAATCGATAATACCAGCTGGTATTTTATAGGGCACAGTTTCAGTAGGGGGAGGAGCAACCACCACAGGTGTGGGGCGTCTTCCCGCAAGCAACGATCCAATATCAAGGTTGTCCATAAGCATAACTAGTGAAATAAAAACAAGAAACAAAAAGATTTGATTGCAAGATCTAAAGATATACCTTCAAGCGCTCACCTCCCTGGCAACGGCGCCAGAAATAGCTTGATGTCTACACACGCTTCTACTCTTGTAGACTATGTTGGGCCTCCAAGCGCAGAGGTTTGTAGGACAGCAGCAATTTCCCTCAAGTGGATGACCTAAGGTTTATCGAACTCAGGGAAGTAGAGGTTGAAGATGGTCTCTCTCAAGCAACCCTGCAACTAAAATACAAGAAGTCTCTTGTGTCCCCAACACACCTAATACACTTGTCAGATGTATAGGTGCACTAGTTTGGCGAAGAGATGTTAAATGGCAAGTGATATGGATGGCAAAACAAAGTAATATAAATCTGTAATAAAAAGTGCAGCAAACAAACAAGTGGTAAACGTGAGCACAAATGGTATTGCAATGGTGGAAACAAGGCCTAGGCTTCATACTTTCACTAGTGGCAACTCCCAACAACATTAACATAATCGAATCACATGATATTTCCCATAAAACATGCAAAGGGGACACACTCAGAGGTCATTCCTTCGTGGTCAAGAGAGGACGAGAATTATGTAGGGCTACAAAAGCACACCTCAAAGTTCGTAGTTCTCAATCTAAGGATTTCCCAATGTCATCGCGTCCATCCAAAGAGAGTCCCACAATCACCACAACATATCTAAAGGATAGTCAAAGACAAGCACCAAGAGACTCTCAATCTTCAATCAACACACAAGAGAGGAAATCACTCATGAAAATATTTTTCTAATCCATGTCCAATAGACCGCTGTCACCTTGGTCTCGGGGATTATACTAGATAAAGACAAGTGAGTACATCAATCCAATACATAGAGGAAGGGGAAATATCATGGGATCACCCTAGATTAACATAGCCTATGATCACAACGAAGATCACATCATGGGAGAGAGAATTGACCACATAGCTACTGGTAGAAACCTCAGCCCCGAGGAGGAACTACTCCCGCATCATGGAGGGAGGAAGCAACGTCGATGGAGATGAATCCGGGGGCACTTCCCCGTCCCGGCAGGGTGCCGGCACAGGAATTCTGGTCCCCCGAAGCTTGATGGCGATGGCGGCGGAGATCGGAATTGCGTCTGCAGAAAAGGGGTCCGGAATCAGGGTTTCTGCGACGGGTGTTAAATATATGCCAAAGGGGGCATCAGCGGCGCGGCCAGGAGGGGGGCCGCCTGGGCAGGCCGCCTGGAGCCCCTGTGGCCCCCCTCTGGCCCTACTTTGGCCACATGGATGCTTCCGGAACGCTGATTTTTTATATAATTTTTCCGGGATTTTTCTGGCAGTTTACGTGATGGGAAAACCTGAAATACAAAAATAGCAGAAAACAGAAACTGGCACTAGGGTGCACTGAGTTAATAAGTTAGTCCAAATATGATCAAAAGTGTATGGAAGTGTATAAATATCATAGCAATATCACCCAAAAGAGGCATGGAGCAAGCAGAAATTATAGATACGTTTCGGACGTATCACCCTCCCGTGGCAGCGGAGTCCTATTGGAAACTAAGGGATATTAAGGTGTTCTTTTAATAGAGTACCAGACCAAAGCATTAACACTTAGTGAATACATGAACTCCTCAAACTACGGTCATCATCGGGAGTGGTCCCAATTTTTGTCACTTCGGGGTTGCCGGATCATAACACATAGTAGGTGACTATTGACTTGCAAGATAGGATGAAGAACTCACATATATTCTTGAAAACATAATACTTTCAGACCTGAAATCATGGCACTCAGGCCCTAGTGACAAGCATTAAGCATAGCAAAGTCATAGCAACATCAAACTTAGAACATAATGGATACTAGGGATCAAACCCTAACAAAACTAACTCGATTAC
Organism: Secale cereale; assembly: GCA_902687465.1. Taxonomy (NCBI): domain Eukaryota; kingdom Viridiplantae; phylum Streptophyta; class Magnoliopsida; order Poales; family Poaceae; genus Secale; species Secale cereale. The sequence goes on along the minus strand of LR738715.1, from coordinate 550,661,593 downwards.
ATGGTAAATCTCATCCAACCCATCACCGTCCAGCAAGCCTATGATGGAATTACTCATGCACGGCGGTGAGCATCATGAAATTGGTGATGGAGGAAGGTTGATGATGACGACGGCGACGGATTCCCCTCTCCGGAGCCCCGAACGGACTACAGATCAGCCCTCCCGAAGAAGATTAGGGTTTGGCGGCGGCTCCGTGTCGTAAAACGCAATGAATCCTTCTCTCTTATTTTTTTCTCCCTGAATGTAAATATATGGAGTTGGAGTTGAGGTTAGTAGAGCTCTAGGGGGCCCACGAGGCAGGGGGCGTGCCCAGGGGGCAGGCGCGCCCCCACCCTCGTGGATAGGGTGTGGGCCCCCTGGTGTTGATTCTTTCGCCAATATTTTTTATAAATTCCAAAAATATTCTCCGTGAAGTTTCAGGTTATTTCGAGAACCTTTATTTCTGCAGAACAATAACATCATGGCAATTTTGTTGAAAACAGCATCAGTCCGGGTTAGTTCCATTTAAATCATGCCAGTTAGAGTCCAAAACAAGGGCAAAAGTGTTTGGAAAGGTAGATACATTAGAGACGCATCACCACTCGACCGGTTGCATCCCGATTGTTCAGAATTTCAGATAACGGAGCATCGCTCACGACTAAAATTGAGTGATCTGAGAAGTAATGCGCAACTTTCTTGCCAGCCAAGTAGATACCGTACACAAGCTTCTGATAATGGAGGTATCTCTGCTTAGATGGAGTCAAGACTTCAAAAATGTATTAGACTGGGCGTTGAACTTTGTAGTCCTTGCCTTCTTCTTCCCGCTTGACCATGAGCACTGTGCTGACAACTTGTCCAGTGGCTGCGATATATAATAACATAGGCTCTTTGCTGACTGGGGCAGTAAGCACCGGCTGGGTGAAAAGCAGGGTTTTGAGTTCCTCAAACACTGCTTCAGCTTCAGAATTCCACTCGAACTTGTCAGACTTCCCCATCAGTTGGTAAAGAGGTAATTTCTTTTCACCGAGACGTGAGATGAATCGACTCAACGCAGCAAGCAACCAGTAAGCTTCTGAACGTTATGCACATGCAAAGGGCGTTTCATTCGGAGGATTGCGCTGACCTTTTCTGGGTTTGCGTCGATTCCCCGTCTGGAAACGAGAAAACCAAGTAACTTTACGCCTGGGACTCCGAATGTGCACTTCGACGGGTTGAGCTTGATATCATAACTTCTCAAGTTTGCTAATGTTTTGGCGAGGTCAGTCATTAGGTCAAAATCTTTACGTGACTTGACTACGATGTCGTCCATGTATGCTTCCACATTCCGACTGAATTGCTTCAGTAGACACTTCTGAATCATGCGAATGAATGTCGCGCCATCATTCTTGAGGACAAAAGGCACGATAACGTAACAAAAACACCCGAATGGGGTGATGAAGGTTGTTTTTATTTCGTCGGGCCTAAACAGTCGGATCTGATGGTACCTGGAATATGCGTCTAGAAAGGACAAACGCTCACACCCCGCAGTTGAGTCGACAATTTGATCGATGCGGGGGAGAGGGAAGTGATCTTTCGGGCAGGCCCAATTGATATGTTTGAAATCAATGCACATGCGGAGTGACTTGTCCTTTTTGGGGACCATGACCACATTGGCGAGCCACTCGGAGTGGTACATCTCACAGATGAACTCAGCTGCCAGAAGCCGTGCCACCTCTTCGTCAATCACTTTTCTCTTCTCCGCGGTGGACCGATGGAGATGCTCTTTGACAGGTTTTGCTTTAGGGTTGACTCGCAAACGGTGCACAGCCAGTCCCCTAGGTACACCCGACATGTCGGATGGTTTCCATGCAAAGATGTCCCAGTTCTCACGGAGGAACTGGATGAGCGCTTCTTCCTATTTGCTGTCTAGTGTTCTTGAGATGTGAGTCGGAGTGGCATTAGGGTCAGTCGGATGAATATGCACAGGCTTTGTCTCTCCAGCCGACTGTAATGCTGACTCGGAAGCAGGTTTCTTGGCTCGCAACAAATCACTCGGATATGCGTTCTTCTGGTAGTCTTCCATTTCCACTCCGCCATCTGCTCAACGGCAATTTTTGAACCCTTCTAGAAGCACTCTTCTGCTTTTTGCCGATCTCCAGTGACTGTGATCATGCCCTTGGGGCCTGGCATCTTTAGCTTGAGGTACACACAGCACGGTGGAGCCATGAAACGGGCATACACAGGCCTGCCCAGGATAGCGTGGTAAGCACTGTGGAAATCCACCACCTCAAACGTCAACTTTTCCTTGCAGTAATTGTTCGAGTCGCCGAAAACCACATTGAGTGTCATCTGACCGAGTGAGTCAGCTTTCTTCCCAGGGATGACTCCGTGGAACCTCATGTTGTTCTCACTCAGCTTGAACAACGGAATGCCCATCGCATGGAGGGTCTCAGCATATAAGATATTCAGACCACTGCCACCATCCATCAGAACCTTGGTCAATCACGTGCCGTCAACAACTGGGTTGACCACCAACGCTTGCCGCCCAGGGGTAGCAATGCGCGCCGGATAGTCGGACTGGTCGAATGTAATGGGAGTCTTTGACCACTTCAAGTATGTTGTCGTTGCTGGAGCAACCATGTTGACTTCCCTATTGATGACTTTCAGTCAACTCTTGCTCCCGACGTCAGCAAAAATCACCAAGGTTGAGTTGATATGGGGGTAACCTCCATCTTCTTCTTTGTCCTCGTTCTCCTCGGATTCCTTCTCCTTCCCATTGGTTGGTCTTTCTGGAAGCTCTGAATCAAGAGACGACACTGTCGAGTGGTATGCTTGGGGTAAATAAAATTCCCCTCTTCATCCTTCTTGGTGTGTATAGGGCACGGCAAATCAAGCACATCATTTCCTGCTTGATCCTTCACTTTCTTGGGGATCCAGGGGACTTTAGGTTTCCCATTGTTTTTTCCCTGGTTCACGACCGCAGCCTCTCCTGGAGCTGCGGGTTCTGCTTTGCGCTTCAGTTTCCGATTGGAATTTCCATCATCTTGGGCGACTGGTTTCTTGCCGCTACAGAGTCCATCCAATTCTTCGCCATTAGCATACCGACTGGCTATCTCCATCATCTGAGTTAGAGACATATCTCCCGTCCGATCGAATTTCAAGTTTAGCTCTCTGTACCATATGCCTTCTTTAAAGCCGCAGACCACCTGATCTTCTGACACATTCTCCACTGTATGATGGAGAGTGGTCCACCTCTGGATGTAATCTCTCAAAGTTTCACCTAGATGCAATGCTGCAATTCCACCAGTCCGGCAGGCCGTTTGCAAGTGTCTTGAAAGGTCCTCACAAACACTCGGGTCAATTCTTCCCAGCTGAATATGCTACCAGGGGCCAAATGGTTCAGCCAAGCTCTGGCCGAGCCTCCCAGCATTAGGGGCAGGTGCTTCATGGAAACATCCTCGTTGCCGCCACCAATCTGCACAGCCACTCGGTAATCCTCTAACCAAGTATCTGGCTTCGACTCACCAGTAAACTTGCTCACCCCTGCTGCCAACCTGAAGTTGGGGGGAATCTCTGTGACCCTCATGGCGCTGCTAAAACACTCGGGCCCAGAAACGAGCGCTCTACTACCACTCGGACGGTCTCTGTCCTGCCCTTCTCTGTGCGCCCGGTTCCTGTCGACCAGACCTTGCACGAGAATCGATCTCGCATCAAAGCCGGGTCTTCGGGGATCTATTGGGATCCTTCGCTCGTCACCATGCGGGCGCCTGCCATCATACCGCCGGGGCGAGTACGATCCGCTCCCTGGAGGTGGCGTAGGCTCTCGACGACGGTCATTGTGACCGAGTCGACGGTCGTACTGATCATAATTTCGACCTAGATGTTGCTCTTGCCGGAGCCCACGACCTTCACGTAGCGGGGGCGATCTTGGGTTGTGGGCAGACCAGACTATGTCCGCTGCCACAGACCTGCTGTGAATTATGTTGTGCGACTGGGAAACGGCTGCATTTTGCTCACCAACCGTTTGGAGCACCACCCAAATCTGTTGTAGACCTCTTCTAGCTTCCGATTGGGACGGCTGGATCAACTCTGCAATACGGGCCGCAGCTAGGAGGTTCTGAATCACAGTGTGGAATACCTGGGGCTCAGGAGGAAACAACTGTCGCTGTCGTCGATTGGATTCGGGAATCAGTCGTCGGGCTCGATCGTCGAGTGAACACTGAAGGTTCTCCAGACGCGCGCGCTCGGCCATGGTGGCTAGGCGCATGGCTTCGAGGGCCTGATCCTCGGGAGTCTCTCCCAAGATGGGGGTATGCGGTGCTTCGCTGTTACGACGACGCAACTCTTCTCTTTGCTCCGCAGTGAGGGCTCAGGCACGTACCCATCATGATCTTACGATTGACCATCGTCACTGCCGCCGCCATCACCGCGAGGGTACCCAGGCAGACTGCGTCGAGAGCCGACAATGAGGACCTCCGTCGCGGGGTCGCTACTCCTGCACTCAGAAAGTGCAGCCCCGGAGCCAGTCGACCGGCCCGTAGAGGCACTCGTCGGGCTCGATTGCCGCGATTTGTGGGGTGGCCGACTGGCGAGCCACCGCGTGCTTCTCCCAGCACTGGAGTCGTGACCGATCGGATCGCTTGCAACAGCGTGCAACGGGGAGAGCAGATGACGAGCGAGCCGACCGATACTGGGACGCCACAAGCACTCGTGCGAAAGTGCACCGCCCCACGGACGGGAAGTGCCTTGACGTCGAGGGGGGCCTCTTGGAGCCAGGAGGAGTCGTCGGCGATGAAGACGAGCGCGTCGATTCAGATCTCGCGGCCCAAAGCTAGACCGCTACCAGAAACCATGCTGATGAAGATCAGAGAAAAACTTTGATACATCTCCAACGTATCTATAATTTTTGATTGTTCCATGCTATTATTTATGAAGTCTTGGATGTTTAATGGGATTTATCATACACTTTTATATCATTTTTGGGACTAACCTACTAACCCAAAGGCCCAGTCCAGATTGCTGTTTTTTGCCTGTTTCAGGGTTTTACAGAAAAAGAATATCAAACGGAGTCCAAACGGAATCAAACCTTCGCGAGAGATATTTTTGGAGAAAATCACGCATAGGGAACTTGAGAACCACGTTAGGGGACCATCGACGCGCCCACGAGGGTGGGGGGCGAGCCCCCTACCTCGTGGGCCCCTCGAGTGTCCCCTGGTATCCTCCTTCCTCCTATATAAGTCTACATACCCCGAAACCTTCGACAATAGAGAGAAAACCCTAATTCCACCGCCGTAACCTTCTGTTCCCGTGAGATCCCATCTTGGAGCCTGTTCCGGAGCTCCACCGGAGGGGGACCCATCACGGAGTTCATCATCATCATCATCATCGCCCTCACCATGAGTTGTGAGTAGTTTACCACAGACCTTCGGGTCCATAGCTAATATCTAGATGGCTTCCTCTCTCTCTCTGGATCTCAATACAAAGTTCTCCTGGGTCTTCGAGGAGATCTATTCGATGTAATCTCTTTTTGCGGTGTGTTAGTCGAGATCCGATGAATTGTTAGTTTATGATCAAGATTATCTATGAGAAATATTTGGTTCTTCTATGAACTTTTTATGTGTGCTCATAATATCCTTGCAAGTCTCTTCAAATTATTGGTTTGGTTTGGCCTACTAGATCTATAGTTCTTGCAATGGGAGAAGTGCTTGGCTTTGGGTTCAATCTTGCGGTGTCCTTTCCCAGTGACAGTAGGGGCAGCAAGGCACGTATTGTATTGTTGCCATCGAGGATAAAAAGATGGGGTTTATATCATATTGCTTGAGTTTATCCCTCTACATCATGTCATCTTGCATAAGGCGTTACTCTGTTCTTATGAACTCAATACACTAGATGCATGCTGGATAGCGGTCGATGTGTGGAGTAATAGTAGTAGATGCAGGCAGGAGTCGGTCTACTTGTCTGGGACGTGATGCCTATATACAATGATCATGCCTAGATAGTCTCATAATTATTCGCTTTTCTATCAATTGCTCGACAGTAATTTGTTTACCCGCCGTAGAATATCGCTATTATGAGAGAAGCCACTAGAGAACACTATGGCCCCCGGGTCTATTCTCAACATATCAATCTACATCTACTTTACTTTTATCGCTTTTATTTGCTATTCTTATTAACAAAAATACCAAAAATATAAAATATCATCTCTATCAGATCTCAGTTTCGTAAGTGACCATAAAGATATTGACAGCCCCTTATCCCGTTGGCTGCGAAGTTCTTATTTGTTTGTGCAGGTGCGAGGGACTCGCGCGTGGTCTCCTATTGGATTGATACCTTGGTTCTAAAAAACTGAGGGAAATACTTACGCTACTGTGTTGCATCTCCCTTTCCTCTTCGAGGGAATACAACACAAGCTCGAGAAGTAGGAAGAAGGATTTCCGGCGCCGTTGCCGGGGAGGCTTACGTAAAAGTCATATACCAAGTACCTATCACAAACCGTTATCCTTCGCATTACATTTTTGCCTCTCGTTTTCCTCTCCCCCACTTCACCCTTGCCGTTTTATTTGTCCTTCTTCTGTCGTGTGTTTACCGTCCACTTGCCTCTTGTTTGCTTGTGTTGCTATGTGCCCTCAATTAGCTTGCATCTTCGCTTGCTAAAGTATGAATCCTCATCCACTTGCTAATCTATTTAAGAGATCCAATTATGTTGAACCAATTGGTAGTGAGCTGCGTGCACTAGATTATCTTTATGGGGTTTTGCTTGAAATCTATGAGTCTGAAAATTGTGAGGAATTGTTAAAAGAAAAAGTGATGCATGTTAGCTCCTTAAATAAAAAGCATGATTGCAATGATGTTACTATAAATTCTATTGATGTCAATTGTCCTAATAATATGGAAAACCCCAAGCTTGGGGATGCTAGTTTTGCTATGTCTACTACTTGTTACAATGATCATGATTGGGGTGATTCTTCTTATGATCTTGAAAATTTATTCAATCCCCATGATGAATGTAAGATTGATAATAATTTTTGCAATAATATTGAAAGTGGGTTTGGAAGAGTGTCAACTTTAGTTCCCATGTATTCGGAGAATGTTCAGTCTTATGATTTTTTTTGATAAAAGTGGGTTTGGAGAGGTCATGACTTTAGTTAATATTGATCCCACTATTTTGGAAGAGTGTCAACTTTGTATGCATGTGGGTCGTGTTGAGAATATGTTATGTGATAGCTATTTTGTTGAATTTGTTCATGATCCTACATACAATAATTATGAGAGAGGGAAATATGGTTGTAGAAATTTCCATGTTACTAAATTACCTCTCGTTATGTTGAGATTGATCGTGTTTCTTTCTTCTTCCTTGCATACGCTAGATCTTGATTGCTATGATAATTTGTTTGCTTATAAACTGCCTATGCATAGGAAGTATGTTAGACTTAGATGTGTTTGTCACATGTTTTATGATGCTCTCTTTGTGCTTCAATTCTTGTTTTTCATGTGAGCATCATTGAATTCTCAAGCCTATCTTAATGGCTATAAAGAAAGAGCTTGTTGGGAGGCAACCCAATTTTATTTTATTTGTTTTTGCTGCTGTTAGGGAATAAATATTGCATCTAGCCTCTGTTTAGCTGTGGTTTCATGTTTTGTTTAGTGTTTGTGCCAAGTAGAACCTTTGGGAAGACTTGTGTGAATTTTATGTGATCTTGCTGTGAAAACAGAATCGTTAGCGCTCGCTAAAGTGATCATCAGATTTTACTGGATCGTTCTATTTAGTTGATTCTTTTTGCAGATGATTAATAGACAAATTCCGCAAATTTACCAATTTAGTTTGAATTTTTTGGAGTTGCAGAAGTAGGCGAAACCTGCAAATTACTACAGACTGTTCTGTTTTTGACAGATTCTATTTTTCGTGTGTTGTTTGCTTATTTCAATGCATCTATGAGTAATATTTGGAGGTATGAACCATACAGAAGTTGGAATACAGTAGTTTTAACACCAATATAAACAAAGAATGAATTCATTGCGGTATCTTTAAGTAGTGGTTTGCTTTCTTTTACTAATGGAGCTCACGAGAATTCTTGTCTAAGTTTTGTTTTGTGAAGTTTTCAAGTTTTGAGTATTGCTTTGATAGACTATGGAACAAAGAGTAGAAAAGGCCTAAGCTTGGGGATGCCCTGGGAAGGCATCCCCTCTTTCATCTTCATCCATCGGTAACTATACTTGGAGCTATATTTTTATTCGCAACATGTTATGTGTTTTGCTTGGAGCGTCTTGTATAATTTGAGTCTTTGCTTGTTAGTTTGCCACAATCATCCTTGCTGAATACACCTATTTGAGAGAGAGTTAAATATGTCCTAGGAATTGTTAGAACACTCTATGTGCTTCACTTATATCTTTTGAGTTGAATAGTTTTTGCTCTAGTGCTTCACTTATATCTTTTAGAGCACGGTGGTGGTTATATTTTGTAGAAATTGTTGAACTCTCATGCTTCACTTATATCTATTTGAGAGTCTACTAAAACAGCATGGTAATGTGTTTAGTCTAAGAAACTAGTATTCGCATGATATACATCCAATGTCAATGTAGTAAAAAAATTCACACTAAGTGCATTGAATATGATGAGATGTTGGATGCTTGATAATTGTTTTGAGATATGAGGATATTGATATTAGAGTGATGCTAGTGGAGTTATTATGAAATTGAGAAATACTTGTGTTAAGGTTAGTAATTCTCGTATCATGCACGTATGGTGAACCGCTATGTGACGAAGTTAGAGCATGATGTATTTGTAGAGTGTCAACCTTTGTGTGGAGGTCAGGGGCGCGCGATGGTTAACTCCTACCAACCTCCCCCCTAGGAGCATGCGTTGATTGCTTTGTTTTGATGACTCATAGATTTTGCAATAAGTATATGAGTTCTTATGACTAATGTTGAGTCCATGGATTATACACACTCTCACCCTTCCACCATTGCTAGCCTCTCTTGTACCGCGCAACTTTCGCCGGTGCCATAAACCCACTATAACTCCTTCCTCAAAACAGCCACCATATTATTCCTCAAAACAGCCACCATACCTACCTATCATGGCATTTCCATAGCCATTCCGAGATATATTGCCATGCAAGTTTCCACCGTTCCGTTCATATGACACGCATCATATTTTCATATTGCCACGCATGATCATGTAGTTGACATCGTATTTGTGGCAAAGCCACCATGCATAATTTATCATACATGTCACTTTTGATTCATTGCGCATCCTGGTACACCGCCGGAGGCATTCATGTAGATTCATAATTGTTGTAGTATCGAGTTGTAATTTCGAGTTGTAATAAAAGTGTGATGATCATCATTATTAGAGCATTGTCCCATGTGAGGAAAGGCTAATAAAAAAAGAGATGGCCCAAAAAATAGAGAGGGGCTAATAAAAGGGGGGGGGGGAAGAAAGCCCCTCCAAAAAAATGAGACAAAAGAGAGAAGGGACAATTGCTACTATCGTTTTCCACACTTGTGCTTCAAAGTAGCACCGTGTTCTCCATTGTAGAGAGTCTCATGTTTAGTCACTTTCATATACTAGTGGGAATTTTCATTATAGAACTTGGCTTGTATATTCCAACGATGGGCTTCCTCAAATGCCCTAGGTCTTCGTGAGCAAGCAATTTGGATGCACACCCACTAGTTTCTTTCATTGAGCTTTCATACATACTTAGCTCTAGTGCATCCGTTGCATGGGCATCTCCATAGCGCGTTGATACGCCTAGTCGATGTGAGACTATCTCCCTCCTTTTTGTCTTCTCCACAACCACCTCTATTCCACCCATAGTGTTATGTCCATGGCTCACACTCATGTATTGCGTGAAAGTTGAAAGGTTTGAAAAGATAGAGTATGAAAACAAGTGCTTGGCTGAAATCGGGGTTGTGCATGATATGAATATTTTGTGTGATGAAGAGGGAGTATAGCCAGACTATATGAATTTGTAGGGATAACTTTCTTTAGACATAGTATTTTGAGAAGACATGATTGCTTTGTTAGTATGCTTGAAGTATTGTTATTTCTTATGTCAATATAGACTTCTATCTTGAATCTTTCAGATCTGAACATTCATGCCACAATTAAGGCAATTACATTGAGAAACTATATTAGTTAGCATTCCACATCAAAAATTCTTTCTTTATCATTTACCTACTCGAGGACGAGCGGGAATTAAGCTTGGGGATGCTTGATACGTCTCCAACGTATCTATAATTTTTTATTGTTCCATGCTATTATTTATGAAGTCTTGGATGTTTAATGGGATTTATCATACACGTTTATATCATTTTTGGGACTAACCTACTAACCCAAAGCCCAGTCCAGATTGCTGTTTTTTGCCTGCAGGGTTTTACAGAAAAAGAATATCAAACGGAGTCCAAACGGAATCAAACCTTCGCGAGAGATATTTTTGGATAAAATCACGCACAGGGAACTTGAGAACCACGTCAGGGGAGCATCGAGGTGCCCACGAGGGTGCGGGCGCGCCCCCTACCTCGTGGGCCCCTCGAGCGTCCCCCGGTGTCCTCCTTCCTCCTATATAAGTCTACATACCCCGAAACCTTCGACAATAGAGAGAAAACCCTAATTCCACCGTAGTAACCTTATGTTCCCATGAGATCCCATCTTGGAGCCTGTTCCGGAGCTCCACCGGAGGGGGATCCATCACAGAGTTCTTCATCATCATCATCATCGCCCACACCATGAGTTGTGAGTAGTTTACCACAGACCTTCGGGTCCATAGCTAGTATCTAGATGGCTTCTTCTCTCTCTCTGGATCTCAATACAAAGTTCTACTCGGTCTTCGAGGAGATCTATACGATGTAATCTTTTTTTATGTTGTGTTTGTCGAAATCCGATGAATTGTTAGTTTATGATCAAGATTATCTATGATAAATATTTTGGTTCTTCTCTGAACTTTTTATGTGTGCTCATAATATCCTTGCAAGTCTCTTCGAATTATTGGTTTGGTTTGGCCTACTAGATCTATAGTTCTTGCAATGGGAGAAGTGCTTGGCTTTGGGTTCAATCTTGCGGTGTCCTTTCCCAGTGACAGTAGGGGCAGCAAGGCACGTATTGTATTGTTGCCATTGAGGATAAAAAGATGGGGTTTATATCATATTGCTTGAGTTTATCCCTCTACATCATGTCATCTTGCTTAAGGCGTTACTCTATTCTTATGAACTCAATACACTAGATGCATGCTGGATAGCGGTCGATGTGTGGAGTAATAGTAGTAGATGCAGGCAGGAGTCGGCATACTTGTCTCGGACGTGATGCCTATATACAATGATCATGCCTAGATAGTCTCATAATTATTCGCTTTTCTACCAATTGCTCGACAATAATTTGTTTAACCACCGTAGAATATCGCTATCATGAGAGAAGCCACTAGAGAACACTATGCCCCCCAGGTCTATTCTCAACATATCAATCTACATCTACTTACTTTTATCGCTTTTATTTGCTGTTCTTATAAACAAAAATACCAAAAATATAAACTATCATCTCTAGCAGATCTCACTTTCGTAAGTGACCGTAAAGGGATTGACAACCCCTTATCGCGTTGGTTGTGAAGTTCTTATTTGTTTGTGCAGCTGCAAGGGACTCGCGCGTGGCCTCCTACTGGATTGATACCTTGGTTCTCAAAAACTGAGGGAAATACTTACGCTACTGTGCTGCATCTCCCTTTCCTCTTCGAGGGAATACAACACAAGCTCGAGGAGTAGCAAACTTGCAACCTCACCGGAAGTCGCTAAGAAACCTGTCCCATGGTGGGCGCCAACTGTCGTGGTACTAGGCCTGACAGTGAGAGTAGGTGGTACGTAGGAGGAGGCAAGGTCCTAGATACGGCAAGGTTGTACACACGAGTTTTACTAGTTCAGGCCCCTCTCGGAGGAGGTAAAAGCCCTATGTCTCGGTGCCCGGAGGCGGTCGACTGGAATATAGGTGTGTGTGTTACAGGGAGTGCGAACCCTTGTACCGGAGGAGGGGGTGGCTTATATAGAGTGCGCCAGGACCCCAGCCGCCCCATGTTATAGAGGGTTCAATGTACATAAAGGCAGAGCGTTACTGATAACGCCTGTAATAAAGAGCTGTAATGGCCTTTAAGGCTATGGAGTGAATGCCCGGCCGTTGCTAGTCTTGCGTGACTTTAGACCTTCTATGCGACGAGTGGTTTCTTGTACGGTCGAGTGACTTCATTCCTGTCAAATGGAATTGGGGTATCCGAGTGGGTCATATGGTCGAGTGGATTGCACTCTTTGTTCACTTCAGTCGGTACCTTTGGTTATCCTTGGAATGTCTTTGATCTTAGGGTAATGACATCAGGTAGGGTGTCTAGGCCAGGCCTATTACCCTACCCCTAGGTCTATGGTATCATCAGCTAGCAGATAGCGAAAAGGTAAAAGTGTGTATAATCCATGGACTCGCATTAGTCATAAAGAACTCATATACTTGTTGTAAAAGTTTATTAGCCCTAGAAGCAAAGTATTACTACGCATGCTCCTATGGGGAGGTTGGTAGGAGTTAACCATCGCGCTTCCCCGACCTTCACACAAAGATAGACAATCAAGAATAAATTGTGCTCCAACTTCCTGGCATAATGGGGGAATATACGTGCATGCTTCGGGAATCACAAACCTTAACACAAATATTCCTACTAAACACAATTATCCACTAGTACCTCCCACATATTATCATCTCTATATCGCAAAACTATTACATCAAACATATCATATTCAGTGACCCATAAGTTTTATGTTGGATTTTATGACTAACCACGCAATTGACAAATTCCTGACGACTCTCTAAATAGATATAAGTGAAGCATGAGAGTTTAATTATTTCTAGAAAATACTATGCTCTAATGAATATAAGTGAATAAAAAGAGCATTCTACAAATAACGGTTTTCTATGTGAAGAGAAATAGGCAATCCAAACTTCAAATGATAGAAGTGAAGCACATGAAGCATTCTATAAAGCCATCCTCAAAAGATATAAGTGAAGTACAATGAGCATTCTATAAATCAACCATGGACTATCTCATACCAGCATGGTACATAAAAGAAAAGTGAAAAATAAAAATAGAAGACGCTCCAAGATTTAGACATATCACATGAACGAAAACAAATCGATACTTGTTGAAGAAAGATGGGATGCCTTCTAGGGCATTCTCAAGCTTAGACTCTTCTCCTTAAATATTTAGCAAGGCACCCCAAGCTTTAACTCTTGCCTCTCCTCCTTCTCCTCATATAGAGACCTCCTCTATCTTTGAACACTTCATCCACGCAAAACTCAACAAAAAGCTCGTGAGATCCGTTAGTATAATAATGCAAATCACTATTTTAAGTATTGTTGCAAACGTATTCATATTTTGTCTTTGCATTTTATCTAATGTATTAAACTTCACCATTGCTTATACCACCAAAGAATCCATAGTTTCATCAAAACAAGCAAAACAATGCATCAAAAATAAAATATGTCTAAGACAGGACTGTCAGTAGCAATCTGAACATTGATCGTACTTATATAACTCTAACAATTCTGAAAAATTAGGCAAAAAATTGCGTAGAAGTACTGTGTAAAAATTTCAGAAACTTTTGACGTTCCAGTAAAAAATTAAAACTCACGCACTACAGCCAAAGTTTTTGTTTTTGCATCGCACATACCAACAAGCAATCTAATCATCCTAACGGAAAATTTTGGCACATTATTTTTACAATACAATGGATTTGTACAAGGGGATAATTATCTTTTCAAGAACTTTCATGCAAAATTCTACATTGTTTCCATGAGCATGAACACAAGTGTTCAAGGTCGACCCTCACTTCTCAAATGCATAACCTTTCAATCGCTTCTCTTTTTGAAAAAGTTTTTAGGTTCCCCTCTTTTTTTGTTTTTTAACTTTATAAAAGCACTCAACAGAAATAAGTGACTCTCTAAAACTTGCGGATTGTCTCCCTGAAAGCGATATATTTAAAGCCATTAAGCTAGGCATAAAGTGCTCAAGTAATGGATCCATCCAGATCCCGAGGTATATAAAAGTCAATTTTAATCAACAATGATTTGTATTTTAGTAGTGAGAACAAGGCAACATATAACATGCAATGATGAAGTCTAACTCTCTTCATATGCGTCGGCATGTCATAAAAGAACAATTCATGCACATCAAGTAAAGGCCAATGCGTAGTATAAGCAGTTTATTGTAATATTATCATGTTGGAAACATAGAGAGGTGGAGATGTAGTTCCTCTCTCATAATAATTGCAACTAGGAGCAGCAAGCACATGCATATTATATTCATCAAAATTGTCATATGCAACGGTAAAAGGCAACCCATCAATGTAATCCTTAAGAAGGGCAAACTTCTCAGATATAGTGTAGTTAAGAAAATTCAAGAAGATAATAGAACTATCATGTTTGGGTGCAATAGCAACAATTTCATTTTTAACATAAGGAACTATAGCAAGGTCATCTCTGAATATTTATAATGTTTTTATGCATAATAATGCTTTATGGAGTAATTCTAATGCATTTTCTCTCATAATATGCAAGGTTTACAAAAAGAGCGAGAATACCGATAGCTGGAATTCTAGGCCTGAAAAAGCTAAGTCGGGACACCTATTCTGCACATCTCCAAATAAGCTGAAAATTTAGAAAGAAATATTTTGGAATATAAAAAATACTGGAGCAATTAATGAAGGAAATATGCCATAGAGGCAATAATAAAGTTGTTATTTGTATTTCCTTATATATCATGATAAATGTCTTTTATTCATGCTAGAATTGTATTAACCGGAAACTTGATACATGTGGGAATACATAGACAAAACAGAGTGTCCCTAGTATGCCTCTACTAGACCAGCTCATTAATCAAAGATGTTTAAGTTTCTTGACCATAGACATGTGTTGTCATTTCATGAACGCGATCACATCATTAGGAGCATGATGTGATGGAGAAGACTCATCTATTAGCTTAGCATAATGATCGTTTAGTTATATTGCTATTGTTTTCTTCATGACTTATGCATGTTCCTTAGACTATAAGATTATGCAACTCCCGAATACCGGAGGAACACCTTGTGTGCTATCAAACATCACAACATAATTGGGTGATTACAAAGCTGCTCTAAAGGTGTCCGAAGGTGTTTGTTGTGTTGGCATAGATCGAGAATAGGATTTGTCACTCCAAGTGTCGAAGAGGTATCTCTGGGCCCTCTCGGTAATACACATCATAATAAGCTTTGCAAGCAAATGACTAATGAGTTAGTCACGAGATGATGTATTACTGAATGAGTAAAGAGACTTGCCAGTAACGAGATTGAACTAGGTATGAAGATACCGATGATCGAATCTCGGGCAAGTAACATACCGATGACAAAGGGACCAACATATATTGTTTTGCGGTTTGACCAATAAAGATCTACGTAGAATATGTAGGAGCCAATATGAGCATCCAGGTACCGCTATTGTTTATTGACCGGAGATGTGTCTTGGTCATGTCTACATAGTTCTCGAACATGTAGGGTTCGCACGCTTAACGTTCGATAATGATTTGTATTATGAGTTATGAGATTTGATGACCGGAGTTTGTTAGATGTCCCGGATGAGATCACGGACATGACGAGGAGTCTCGAAATGGTCGAGAGGTAAAGATCGATATATTGGAAGCCTATATTCACACATCGGAATGGTTCCGAGTCATTCTGGTATTTTTCGGAGTACCGGAGAGTTACGGGAATTCACCGGGGGAAGTTAATGGGCCTTATTGGGCTTTAGTGGAGAGAGGGAAGAAGGGCCACGAGGTGGCGCGCGTCTCCCCCGTGCCCAAACTGAATTGGACAAGTGGTGGGGGCGCCCCCCCCTTCCCTTCTCCCTCTCCCTCATTTCCTTCTTTCCGACTCTGAAAAGGAAAGGGAATCCTACTAGGACTTGGGAGTCATAGTAGGACTCCCGACACTTGGCGCGCCCCTAGGAGGGCCGGCCTCTCTCCCTCCCTCCTTTATATACGTGGTCAGGGGGCACCCCAAAGTCACAATAGACTATCTCTTAGCCGTGTGCGATGCCCCCCTCCATAGTTACACACCTCGGTCATATCGTTGTAGTGCTTAGGCGAAGCCCTGCGCCGGTAACTTCTTCATCACCGTCACCATGCCGTCGTGCTGATGGAACTCTTCCTCTTCCTCAACTAAATCAAGAGCTCGAGGGACGTCATCGTGTTGAATGTGTGCTGGACCCGGAGGAGCCGTACGTTCGATACTTGGATCAGTTGGATCGTGAAGACGTTCGACTGCATCAACCGCATTACTAAACGCTTCCACTTTTGGTCTACGAGGGTACGTGGACACACTATCCCCGCTCGTTGCTATGCTTCTCCTAGATAGATCTTGCTTGATCGTAGGATTTTTTTTAAATACTACGTTACCCAACAGTGGCATCATGAGCCAGGTCTATGCGTAGATGATATGCGCGAGTAGAAAACAAAGAGTTGTGGGCGATAATAGTCATACAGCTTACCACGAACGTCTTACTTTGATTCAGTGGTATTGTTGGATGAAGCGGCCCGGACCGACATTACATGACCGCGTTCATGAGACTCTTTCTACCGACATGCTTTGCACACAAGTGGCTGGCGGGTGTCTGTTTCTCCAACTTTAGTTGAATCGAGTTTGACTATGGCCGGCCCTTGTTGAATGTTAAAACAACACACTTGACGAAAAAACGTTGTGGTTTTGATGCGTAGGTAAGAACGGTTCTTACTAGAAGCCCACAGCAGCCACGCAGAACTTTCAACAACAAAGTAGAGGACGTCTAACTTGTTTTTGCAGGGAATCTTGTGATGTGATATGGTCAAGACGTTATGAGTTATACAATATTGTATGAGATGATGATGTTTTGTAAATTGTCGGTGTAACATCCCAAATTTTAAATTTGGAATGTTATACATAGATCATATTACATAGCATGTTTATTGCATTTGTGTGTTGCTATCCACAAAATTCTAAGCAACTCAAGGACCCACGGAGAGAGTTGGGAATTTTACCGTTTTCGTATTTGAGTTTTCTCAAATACCGGTACGGTGATCACTTTGGTTTTAATTATTTTTCTCTCCGAAAAATATTACTTAATAAAATAAATGAGCGGAGATAATATGACTTCTCCAAAATAAACGAAATATTGGAGGAAAAATATTAAAATCACTTTTGGTATTTTATTCGGATTTATTTGCAATTTTATTTGCATAGGAAAAATAGCCGTTTTTCAAAATTGCATTTAGGTCCGGGAAAAATGTTCAGTTTTTCCTAAATATTATTAGAGGACGGTGAAAATATATTTCAGAATTTTTCACCTCCGTTTAGTATTTTCTTTTGTTGTTTTTCTTCGTGAGGACCGTTTTTTTTTTTTACGTTTCGGACCGAACTGGGCCGAAGGCCCGGCCGCCCCGTTGCGCCGCCGCCTTCCGCTCGTGGCTGAGCCGGACTCCCGCCGGAGTTCGAGCTGCCACCGACTCCGCCTTGGCCCCTCGGCCAAGCCACCCCCCTGGCCCTTTATAAGCCGCCGCCAGCCCCCCTCCCCGTCGCCCCACACCACCACCGCCGCGTGCGCCAAGCCACGCCGCCACCACAGCCGAGCCGCCGCCGCGCCGCCGCCCGCTGTTGCAGCCACTGCCGC
>LR738715.1:550602655-550642185 GCA_902687465.1 Secale cereale | reverse complement strand
GTCGCCCCACACCACCACCGCCGCGTGCGCCAAGCCACGCCGCCACCACAGCCGAGCCGCCGCCGCGCCGCCGCCCGCTGTTGCAGCCACTGCCGCTGCTGCCTCCGCTGCTGCCGCCACCGCCGCCGCACCGAAGCCACCCGCCGCTGCCGCCGCCGCCGCCCGACCCATTAGGTAACCGCCGGTTTTCTTTTAAAAAAAGATCGTTTGGTTTTTTTAGATCAATTCGGTTTTCCGTCGGTTTAGTTAAGTAGCGGACGCCTGTTAGTTCGTTCATTTTAATGAGCGCTTTTCGTATTTCAGTAACAGACAGTGAACGTTCGTTCATTAGCCTATTCGTCCGTTTTCTTTTTTAGGGTTTTTCCGCGATTTTTTTCGATCGCGATTTCTACCCTGATCTTCTTTTTAGTTTTTCTCTACGCTCGTGAGTCGGAATCAGGCGATTCAAACACCTAGATCTTCGTCTCGAAGTCCTCTTTCCATTTAACCAACTTGAACAAGATTTTGCTACTGTAAAATTTGACTTTAGTTCAATCTAGTAAACGGATCTTGTTTCTTTCGCAGTTTGAGTTTCGTTGCTCCATTCGATTCGATTCTTTTTGCAAACCGGAGTTCTTCAGTTGAACATTCTGGTTAGATCTTCTTATTTGAGCTTTACCCGTGAATCTTTTCTCGTTTGCTAATGTATGCTATTGTTTGCTTGCGTTAAAATTCCCGGAGTGCGAAGCGTGCAACTACGACTCCCTAGGTTTTGCGAATCATCAGCAAGGCAAGTAACACTTTGATCATACCCTTTATTATCCAGTTTTTATACATTAGATCAAACCCTCACACATTGCATGAGTAGGATCTCTTAATTTGTGGGTCTGGGAAGTAGATTGAGGTAGAACCTATTACCTGCATTATTTTCAAACCCCTGGGAGTTACTTCTACGTTATGCTTAGGTTGCCATGCCATGCTCGTAGATGTGGATTGGGTTTGAGAGTATCCATGACAGATGTGAGATGTTAATTAATGGTTCACCTTAAGGTGGCTACTTTAATAAACATCTGGGTGGATTGGTTGCAGGGCACCTGGAGAATCCAGTGTTGTCCTAGGAAATCCCAGAGGAACCGTGTGATTATCCTATGGAATGCCACCCAGGCTCAAAGGGATCATAAAACTATTCATGCTAGAAACTTCCGTGTGCAGCCACAATGCCATTATGGGCTCTGGCATAGTATGAGTAAGTTGTGTGATCTCTTTTAGTGATGGACTAGCAGATGTAGGGAGAAGTAGGTGTACGGGTCCACGTAGGGTAAAGAGTAAATGCTTCTGAAAGACTGTGTCTCGGTCATCTGTTTCTCAAACACCATGCAGTGCAAGAAATCCAACGAAGGAGATCGAGTCTTGTGGGGAAAAGTGCGCAAACCTCTGCAGAGTGTACAAACTAATCATGATTAGCCGTGTCCCGGGTTATGGACATCTTGAGTATCTGGTACTTGAATTATTGGTTGATCTCATCACTCAAAAATTAATTTGTTGGGTTAATGATGACTACTTTAATTGGGATTGAGTTGGAGGAACCTTCTCAATGATGTTTCAACTAACATGATAGTTAAAATAAAATTTATTCCTTTGTTGTAGGGAAAAATTGGCTTTATGCAAAAACTTTAACCTTAGAGCCTCCACCAGCCAAATATGCATATAGTGTTAGCCTTTATTTCTGTTACTTTCTCTACTGTGTTATCTTGCTAGCATATTCCATGTGCTGACCCGTTTCGAGGTGCAACATGTTACGTTGCAGACTTTTCAGAGGAAGAGTAAGTTGCGCTAGGTCATTTGTCATGCACTCAGCTATGCCGTTGGAGTTGATGGACTCACTTATCTTACAAGCCTTCCGTTGTTATTTTGTTAGATGGCCTTATGCCATATACTTTTGTAATAAGTTCTCTTTTGAAACATTTGATGTAATAAGTGTGTGATTGCCACTCTGTTATAAATCCTTCAAAGTAGTGTGTGTGTCAGCATTACTGATCTAGGTATGACACACAACACAGAGACTTCGGTCCATTCAGATCGTGGTCGCTACAATCGGCAACCGGCAGGAGCCTTATGGTTGTCTCTTTATTGTATGAATTGCGAAAGCCATGTAATTGATTTACTTTATCAGTATGAGTTAGCGATAGTAGTAGAAGTGATAGTTGGCGAGACGACCACGATGCTACAATGAAGATCATGGTGTCAAGCCGGTGACGATGGAGATCATGATGGTGCTTTGGAGATGGAGATCAAAAGCACAAGATGATGATGGCCATATCATGTCACATATTTGGATTGCATGTGATGTTTATCATATTATGCATCTTATTTTGCGTAGATACGATGGTAGCATTATAAGATGATCCCTTACTAAAATTACACGGTACAAGTGTTCTCCCTGAGTATGCACCATTGCGACAGTTCGTCGTGCCGAGACACCACGTGATGATCGGGTGTGATAAGCTCTACGTTCACATACAATGGGTGTAAGACAGTTTTGCACATGCAGAATACTCGGGTTAAACTTGACGAGGCTAGCATGTACAGACATGGCCTTGGAACACTGGAGAACGAAAGGTCGATTGTGAATCATATAGTAGATATGATCAACATACGATGTTCACCATTGAAAACTACTCCATCTCACGTGATGATCGGACATGGTTTAGTTGATTTGGATCTCGTGATCATTTAGATGACTTGAGGGATGTCCATCTAAGAGGGAGTTCTTTAGTAATATGATTAATTGAACTTTAATTTATCATGAACTTAGTCCCGATGGTATTTGCAAATTATGTTGTAGATCAATAGCTCGTGTTGTAGGTCCCCTATGTTTTTATATGTTCCTAGAGAAAACTATGTTGAAAAATGTTAGTAGCAATGATGCGGACTTGGTCAATGATCTGAGAATTATCCTCATAGCTGTACAAAAGTATTATGTCCTTAATGGACCGCTAGGTGACAGACCTATTGCAGGAGCAGATGCAAACGTTATGAACGTTTGGCAAAGCTCAATATAATATCTAGTTAATAGTTCAGTGCACCATGCTTTACGGCTTAGAACCCGGTCTTCAAACGTTTTGAACGCCACAGAGCATATGAGATGTTCCAAGAGCTGAAATTGGTATTTCGGACTCATGCCCATGTCGAGAGGTATGAGACCTCTGACAAATACTTTGCCTACAAGATGGAGGAGAATAGCTCAGCTAGTGAGCATGTGCTCAGAATGTCTGGGTACTACAATCACTTGAGTCAAGGGAGTTAATCTTCCAGATAAGATAGTGATTGACAAAGTTCTCTAGTCACTATCACCAATCTACTAGAACTTCGTGATGAACTATAATATGCAAGGTGTGACGAAAATGATTCCCGAGCTCTTCGTGATGCTGAAATCAGCGAAGGTAGAAATCAAGAAAGAGCATCAAGTGTTGATGGTTCAACAAGACCACTAGTTTCCAGAAAAAGGCCAAGGGAAAGAAAGGGAACTTCAAGAAGAACGGCAAGTAAGTTGCCACTCCCGAGAAGAAGCCCAAAGCTAGACGCTAAGCCTGTAACTAAGTGCTTCTACTGCAAAGGAAATGGTCACCGGAAGTGGAACTACCCCAAATATTTGGCGGATAAGAAGGATGGCAAAGTGAACAAAGGTATATTTGATATACATGTTATTGATGCGTACCTCACTAGTGCATGTAGTAGCCCCTGGTATTTGATACATGTTCGGTTGCTAAGATTAGTAACTCAAAACAGGAGTTGCAGAATAAACAGAGACTAGTTGAGGGTGAGGTGACGATGTGTGTTGGAAGTAGTTCCAATATTGATATGATCATCATCGCACACTCCTTGTACTTTCAGGATTAGTGTTCAACCTAAATAATTGTTATTTGGTGTTTGCGTTGAGCATCAACAAGATTGGATTGTGTTTATTGCAATACGATTATTCATTAAGTAAGAGAATAATCGTTATTCTATTTACATGAATAAAACCTTCTACGGTCATACACCCAAGGTGACTGGTTTATTGAATCTCGATCGTAGTAATACACATATTCATAATATTGAAGCCAAAAGATGCAGATTTGATAACGATAGTGCAACATACTTGTGGCACTGTCGTTTAGGTCATATTTGTGTAAAACACATGAAGAAACTCCATGGTGATGGACTTTTGCAATCACTTGATTATGAATCATTTGATGCTTGTGAACCATGCCTCATGGGCAAGATGACTAAAATTTCGTTTCTGGAGCAATGGAGCGAGCCAATGACTTATTGGAAATAATACATACATATGTATGCAGTCCGATGACTGTTGATGCTCGCGGCGGTTATCGTTATTTTCTGACCTTGACAGATGATTTGAGCAGATATGGATATATCTACTTGACGAAACACAAGTCTGAAACTTTTGAAAAGTTCAAAGAATTTCATAGTGAAGTAGAGAATCATCGTAACAAGAAAATAAAGGTTTTACGATCTGATCGCGGAGGCGAATATTTGAGTTAGAGTTTGGTCTTCATTTGAAACAATGTGGAATAGTTTTGCAACTCACGCCACCTCGAACATCACAGCGTAATGCTATGTCCGAACATCATAACCGTACTTTATTAGATATGGTGCGATCTATGATGTATCTTACCGATTTACCACTATCATTTTGGGGTTATGCATTAGAGACAGCTGCATCAAGGAGATTGACTACGATGAGACTTTCTCACCCGTAGCGATACTTAAGTCTATTCGAATCATGTTAGCAATTGTCGCATTTTATGAAATCTGACAAATGGATATCAAAACTATATTCCTTAATGGATTTTTGAAAGAAGAGTTGCATATGATGCAATCAGAAGGTTTTGTCAATCCTAAAGGTGCTAACAAAGTGTGCAAGCTCCAGCCATCCGTGTATGGACTGGTGCGAGCATCTCAGAGTTGGAATATGCGCTTTTACAAGGTGATCAAAGCATATGGTTTCATAAAGACTTACGGTGAAGCCTGTAATTACAAGAAGGTGAGTGGGAGCACTACATCATTTCCGATAAGTATATGTGAATGACATATTATTGATCGGAAATGATGTAGAACTTTCTCGAAAGCATAAAGGATTGTTTAAAAGGACTTTTTCAATAAAAAGGCCTCGGTGAAACTGCTTACATATTGGGCACCAAGATCTATAGAGATAGATCATGACGCTTGATAAGACTTTCGATTAGTACATACCTTGATAAGATTTTGAAGTAGTTCAAAATGTATCAGTCAAAGAAGGAGTTCTTGCCTGATTTGTAAGGTGTGAAGTTGAGTAATACTAAAAGCCCGACCATGACAGAAACATATAGAGAGAATGAAAGTCATTCCTTGTGCCTCAGCCATAGGTTCTATAAAGTATGCCATGCTAATACCAAACCTGTTATGTACCTTTCCATGAGTATGGCAAGGAGGTACAATAGTGATCCAGGAGTAGATCACTGGAAAGCGGTTAAAATTATCCTTAGTAACTCGAGAACTAAGGAAATGTTTCACGATTATGGAGGAGATAAAGAGTTCGTCCTAAAGGGTTACACCGATGCAAGATTTGGCACTAATCCCGATGACTCTAAGTATCAATCTGGATGCGTATCGAATGTGGTAGCAATTAGCTAGAGAGCCCCATGCAGAGCATTGTAGAAATAGAAATTTGCGAAATACATACGGATCTGTATGTGACAGGCCCGTTCACTAAACTTCTCTGACAAAGTAAAACATGATCACACCTTAGTACTCTTTGGGTGTTAATCACAGGGCGATGTGAACTATATAATTGACTCTAGTAAACCCTTTGGGTGTTGGTCACATGGCGATGTGAACTATGGGTATTAATCACATCACGATGTGAACTATCGGTGTTAAATCACATGGCGATGCGAACTAGATTATTGAATCTAGTGCAAGTGGGAGACTGAAGGAAATATGCCCTAGAGGCAAAAATAAAGTTGTTATTTATATTTCCTGATATATCATGATAAATGTCTTTTATTCATGCTATAATTGTATTAACCGGAAACTTGATACATGTGTGAATACATTGACAAAACAGTGTGTCCCTAGTATGCCTCTACTAGAGTAGCTCGTTAATCAAAGATTGTTAAGTTTCCTAACCCTAGACATGTGATGTCATTTGATGAACATGATCACATCATTAGGAGAATGATGTGATGGACAAGACCCATCCGTTAGCTTAGCATAATGATCGTTTAGTTTTAGTGCTATTGCTTTCTTCATGACTTATACATATTCCTCAGACTATGAGATTATGCAACTCCCGAATACCGGAGGAACAACTTGTGTGCTATCAAACGTCACAACGTAACTGGGTGATTATAAAGATGCTCTACAGGTGTCTTCGAAGGTGTTTGTTGAGTTGACATAGATCGAGAATGGGATTTGTCACTCCGAGTGTCGGAGAGGTATCTCTGGGCCCTCTCGGTAATACACATCATAATAAGCCTTGGAAGCAAATGACTAATGAGTTAGTCATGAGATGATGTATTACGGAACAAGTAAAGAGACTTGCCGGTAACGAGATTGAACTAGGTATGAAGATACCAACGATCGAATCTCGGGCAAGTAACATATCAATGACAAAGGGAACAACGTATGTTGTTATACGGTTTGATCGATAAAGATCTTTGTAGAATATGTAGGAGCCAATATGAGCATCCAGGTTCCGCTATTATTTATTGACCGGAGATGTGTCTCGGTCATGTCTACATAGTTCTCGAACCCGTAGGGTCCGCACGCTTAATGTTCGATGATGATTTGTATTATGAGTTATGTGATTTGATGACCGAAGTTTGTTTAGAGTCCCGTATGAGATCACGGACATGAAGAGGAGTCTTGAAATGGTCGAGAGGTAAAGATTGATATATTGGAAGGCTATATTCAGACATCAGAATGGTTCCGAGTGATTCGGGTATTTTTCGAAGTACCGAAGAGTTACGGGAATTCGCCGGGGGAAGTTAATGGGCCTTATTAGGCTTTAGTGGAGAGAGGGAAGAAGGGCCACGAGGTGGCACGCGCCTCCCCCTGCCCAAACTGAATTGGACAAGAGGTGGGGGCGCCCCCTCCCTTTCCTTCTCCCTCTCCCTCCTTTCCTTCTTTCCGACTTCGAGAAGGAAAGGAATCCTACTAGGACTCCTCGGACTTGGGAGTCCTAGTAGGACTCCCTACACTTGGCGCGCCCCTAGGAGGGCCGGCCTCTCTACTTCCCTCCATTATATATGTGGGTAGTGGGCACCGCAAAGGCACAACAGATAATCTCTTAGTCATGTGCGGTGCCCCCATCCACAGTTACACACCTCGATCATATCGTTGTAGTGCTTAGGCAAAGCCCTGCGCCGGTAACTTCTTCATCACTATCACCACGCTGTCGTGCTGTTGGAACTCTCCCTCGTCCTCAACTAGATCAAGAGCTCGAGGGACGTCATTGTGTTGAACATGTGCTGAACATGGAGGTAACGTACGTTCAGTACTTGGATCGGTTGGATCGTGAAGACGTTCGACTACATCAACCGCTTTACTAAACGCTTCCGCTTTCGGTCTACGAGGGTACATGGACACATCTCCCCGCTCGTTGCTATGATTGTCCTAGATAGATCTTGCGTGATTATATGAATGTTTTTGAAATACTTCGTTTCCCAACAGTGGCATCATGAGCCACGTCTATGCGTAGATGATATGCGTGAGTAGAGCACAAAGAGTTGTGTGCGATAATAGTCATACTGCTTGCCTCCAACGTCTTACTTTGATTCGGTGGTATTGTTGGATGAAGTGGCCCGGACAGACATTACATGACCGCGTTCATGAGAATGGTTCTACCGACATGCTTTGCACACAGGTGGCTGGCGGGTGTCTGTTTCTCCAACTTTAGTTGAATCAAGTTTGACTATGGTCGGTCCTTGTTGAAAGTTAAAACAGCACACTTGACGAAAAAACGTTGTGGCTTTGATGCGTAGGTAAGAATGGTTCTTACTAGAAGCCCGTAGCAGCCACGTAAAACTTGCAACAACAAAGTAGAGGACGTCTAACTTGTTTTCGCAGGGCATGTTGTGAGTGATATGGTTAAGACATTATGAGTAATATGATATTGTATGAGATGATCATGTTTTTTAAATTATCGGCAACCGGCAGGAGCCTTATGGTTGTCTCTTTATTGTATGAATTGCGAATGTCATGTAATTGCTTTACTTTCTCAGTATGAGTTAGCAATAGTAGTAGAAGCAATAGTTTACAGGACGACCACGGCGCTACGATGAAGTTCATGGTGTCAAGCCGGTGACGATTTGGAGATGGAGATCAAAAGCACAACATGATGATGGCCATATGATGCGGAGCATCCTTCGGCACAAGCACTCAAGGGACCAATGACTAGAGCACGCGCACGCTCTATCAAGCACGAGGTGAATTCTCTCCTCTTCGAGTTTCGTTTGGATTCGCATGAGGATTGGGTTCTACCTCACAAGGAGATGTTGTGCATCCTCAGTTACCAAGGAGGTGATCCCGTGGACGCAAAGGAGAACCCATTCAGCCCGGATCGCGTAGAAGCAAATGAAGACCTGCTCGACCCGGAACAAGCGGTACTACCGCTCCGCCAAGCGGTACTACCGCACCTGGACAGTCCGGCACCAGCGGTACTACCGCCCCCTAGGCGGTACTACCGCTCTACAAGCGATACTACCGCTCGAGCTGGCGGTACTACCGCCCTGCCTGCGCGCAGCCCTCGGCCCTTGGCCATGTATCCCTCTCTTCTCGTACCCTTTCGTAGCATAAACTATAAATAGACCTTCCCCACTTCCTTGGAAGGGTTAGCAAAGTATTTGATAGACATTGAGAGCTTTGCTCCTTGTATCCCCTCCTCTAGGAGATCAAGACCTCCCAAGGGAGAAGAATCCTTGTGGGATTGCAAGACCTCCCACGGGAGAAGAATCCTTGTGGATTGCAAGACCTCACCTCCTCAAGGAGTGGGATGAACTAGCTACCTTGTATCTTTCCTTTTGTTGTTCTTGAATCATTGTGAACTCTTGCATGTTCTTGGATATAGCATATGTGTGATTGGATCTAGTCAATTTGAGTGTTTTCCCTCTCTTGTGTTCATCGTGTTCTTGGGGATTCCCCTCCAATTCGTGAAAGATCTCCACTTAGGGTTCCACCCTACAACATCATGGTATCTAGAGCTATGGTTTCTCACGAAATTGGAGCCCCCCTTCGTGTTTTCTAGCCTTGTTTTGTTGTGTTCTTGCCTAATTTCGAAAATCCCCACCAAAAATAGCCCCAAATTTTTCTGTGATTTGTTGGTTTGATGATGTTTTGTTGGATTTGATCCATGGATTTGCTTGGTTTCGAGTGGATCTAGCATCTCCCCAAGTTTCACCACTTTCCATCCACGAAATCCATCCAATTTCGCCCCCGAAATCATCCATTTCCGCCCCAGATTCGCCCCGATCGCGATCTGCGAAGTTTTTCCCGACACCAGCGGTACTACCGCTCATCCAAGCGGTACTACCGCCCTCCAAGCGGAACTAAATTTTTACTTCCGCCCAACCAAAGCGGTACTACCGCCCCGCACATTTTCAGCCTTCCGAGTTTCACCGTTTTGACCATAACTTTTACTCCCGAACTCCGATTTGAGTGTTCTTTGGCTCGTTGGAAAGCTTGCGACGTGCCAGAGCTGCTCATCTTGGTTTTACCACCATTTCACTCCATCATATTTTGTGAATTTTCACATCTCTTCCTAGGGCTTCCACCACATCATCCGCTATACCACCACCGACTTCCGCAACCTAACCATTTTGTTTCCCATAGCATTTGTGGTTGCTTGAGTAGTGATTTGAGTCTCCTAAGGTGTTTAGGCTACTTAGGGACAATTGCTTCTTCATCAACCACCACCACCACTTCCGCATTGTCATCTTTGACACCACCACCACCATTGTTTTCCGCTACCACCATTTGACATTTGTCCTTGAGATTTTGAGTTGTGGTTTTTCCGTTTCCTAAGGTGTTTCGGCTAATTAGGAACGGGTCTACATCAAGAGCACCGCATCTCATCATCATCATCGGACGGTAACTTCGACGACACCGTTGTATATTCTCCTTGCAATTGCATTGTTAACCCCTAGCCCATTTTGCGTCACTTGCCCATCGAGACTAGCCATTTGAGTATTGCCGGCAACGTTACTTGTGCACATTAGTAATCATCGATCCGCCCTTCCATTGTATACATACCATATCATCTTGGTATCATCATATCATCCCTTGTGTCACAAGATTGTTCCCGCATATACACAATTGCTATCTTGGTTTGTGCATTTCGCATAGTGGCCATTTCAAAAAAAAAAGAGAAGAAGAATAAGCTTTTAAGCAAAAGAGAAAGACAAAGAAGCTTGTAAGCAAGAGCCATAGCATCGCATCATATCATATCATATCCGATCATCTTGGATCATCTTGAGAAGAACATTGGGAACATCATACACATAGCATACTTGGGATAGAAGGCTCATACATTTTGCATCTTATAGGTTGTGCACAAGTGTCGTATCCGCCTATTGAGCAATCGTGCTAGCGTCTCTCTTGAGTTGTGCAACACGAGCGTTTTCCGTGGATTCCACATTTTGTGCTCATTCCTTGGTTGCACGACCCCATTTATCTATCCGTGTGTGTGTTTCCGTGTGCCACATATTGCTATTGGTCTACTTGTTACATTTGCGAATTTGTGAATCTCTTTCAACATTATTGACTCTTTCTAACATTTTGCATCAATTTTTTGTGCCACTATCCTCACCGTGCTCCACCATAAGCCTTACTTGTGTAGGTGTGAGAATTGACAAGATCCGGTACCAATTGTGCTATTTCCTTGATACATTATTGAGTGATCATTGATCCATCTTCAACATTGGAAAGGTACATTTGGTCTAGTTCTTTCCTTTCTCCGACTCACATTTGCTCGAGTCTTGTGATGGATAGGAAAAGCACTTCATCTCCGGTCTACAACAACAACGACGAGTTCGGTGCCATGTCTAGATCACATCGGCATCGACACCATCACCGACAAGAACGTGAAGGTCACGAGCTCAACATCAACAACCGCTCAACGACTTCACCATCTACCTTGGCATCTTCGCCAAGTGGCTTCAAGGCATCTTCGCCTTCGGACTTGCGGCATCTTCGCCGACCCGCACCTCAAGAGAAGCTTCCCAAGCTCAAGTCCGCGACTTCCACGAGCTACTTCGACCTCGTCAACGACCACGAGATTCCTTTCTATGGGACTCAAGACCCCGAGGAGTATCTTGAGTGGGAGCGCAAGATGGACGACTACCTCAAGCTACATCAAGTTCCCCACGAAGATCAAGTGAAGTGCGCCACAAGAAACTTCCACAACCGTGCGTCGACATGGTGGCTTCACACACCTTCGGAGAGCTACAACATGAATTGGCCCAAGACGAGGAGAGCTATGCGGCGAGAGTTCGTGCCTCCTACTTACACGGAACTTCTTCTACACCAATTGGAGAACACCATACAAGGATCCAAGTCCATCGACAAGTACTTAAACGAGATGAAGAAGGCCTTGCGACGAGCCGGCGTGGACGACCCCATTTGGATGAAGTTTTACTTCATGATGGGATTGGACAACGACATCTCCAAGACCATCTTCCTCGAGAACTACCAGTCCCTCGACGACAACTACATTGGTGCTCTCAAGGCGGAACAAGAACTCATGAAGGCCAAGGCTTCTCCACCGCAAGCACACTTCTCGAAGACCAAGCTCCAAGATGGCGAGCATGAGGCTAGTACCACCACGATGTCCAAGCCCAACGAGCTCCACGATGATGCTCCCAAGTTCGACTCCACCGCCATCCCTCTTTGTGGCGTTGATGATGCCGAGTCTACTTCGACTCTTTTTCAAGATGGTGCGGCACCGACTACGACTATGGAGCCATTCGAGGACCAAGCTTTGGAGGCGAGCGACAAGGTGGCGAGCGAGGATGATGCTTCCATCTTTGGAGGTGATATTGATGATGTGCCATCTTCGGCCTTCATCCACGACGACGACTACGAGATGGTTGAGCATGGGATTTTCCCTTCGACCACGGCGACGTATGATGACTTGAGTGACTTTTGCCACCATATTGAGAGTGAGAGTGACTTCACCACTAGCCCCATATATGACAAGTTGCCCCAATTCCCATGTGAGGAGAGCCACAACCCCCACCACTTGAGTGAGATGAGTGACTTCACCATATGCGACATGGAGTGCACCTACCTTGAGGGAGTGAGTGAGCCACCACCACATAGAGAGAGTGAGGAAGTTGATAGGGCACGTGAGGCCATTCGCATTTCTAACGACTTGACCTCTACCTCTATTGTGTCTTCTCAATTGGTGCTAGGTCCAACATTTGATGACGCACCGATCCGCGACGACTTCGTCCTTCCTATGGACAAGACGATGGCCATGGTGGATTATGACGCACCCCCCGCATGGTTCCATCAAGATGAAGATGACCACCATTTGGTCTTTGCCACCTCACCTACACCACTTGAGTGGAATGAACAAGGTAATATAGGTGAAGGTGATGCGCTTGTCCCACTAGTGGACTATCTTGACAATGATTGCTTACATGATGTTGACACACCTATTGCCATGCTTCATGCTAGTGCGACTTCATCATGTCTTGACTTACCTATTTATGATGGATATGATGATGAGCATGTTGAGTTGCCTAGTTGTGATGCTATGCTTCATAGGATATCATGTGAAAATTCTTTTGGTCACATCATGTTTGATAATCCTTTGAGCTTGTCATATGCTATGAGTGAGATCTCACATATTGCATCATTTCAATCTCAACATAGTAGCTATGCATGCCCCATTAAAGTAAATCCTATTTGCACTTGTGGCATAGATGACAAGATGATGGTCATTGGCTTGTGTTTCTCTTGCGATGATATTGCCATGCTTCCTTTACATGATTTGCGCAATTCAACAACTATGCCATGCCATGAACACATTGTTCCAAATATGCTTTGCTTTGGATGTTGTCAATATTCTCCATGTGAACTTTCCAATAATGCTCATGAGGAGACCCCCATAGTTTCCTCATACATACTAGGAGATCTTGATGCATTCCATTCCTTGCATGATTACCATGATTGTGTGCACCATATGCATTCCATGAATAACAATGCTCTACATATTTCTTGTCATGATGCATTACACAATTTGAGTCTCCATTATGCTATACATAATAACAAACCTCTCATGATGGATGACATGTTTCTATATCACGCATCTCATTTATTTGAGCATTGGTTATTTTGTGCTAACGAACACATGCACGTGCGCATCATGATGGATGATGTGTACATTTACCACGCACACACTTTCTTTGGTTTGTGTCTCTTTTGTGTAGGTACTCATGAACATTTGTCAACCTCACAATCCCATGAGTTGACAAAACGAGCTCTTGAGAGCAATGACGATTTGGGATCCCGTGGATTGTCCCTACAACCATTTTCTTCGCGCAACAACTACGCGCATCTCTTTTACTTGGCTCTCACACGGCTATGGGCTATTTGCCACTTGTCACATTATGCCCCTACTATCGTGTTCACTTTGCATGTTATGCCTCTTGCTATGAATTTGCCATGCAATTGTGACCCTTGCTTGCCTTTACACATGGTTCACCATTATGCTACTTCTATGTGTATTTGCATGCTTGGTGGAGATACTTGTTGCTATTGCCATGTTTACATTGTGCCTCATGCTATTGATGAGACTTTGCTCACATCTTGCTTTCATGATTGTGTTATGCCATGTGCATTATTCATGCCCACTATTTACACACATGCCATGATTGCCATGATTACCTCTAGTAGATTGCATCTTCGCACTACTAGCTTACACTACTTGATTTCCATGATTGCTTGCTATGTTGCATCACCCATGTTCCACTCTTACTTGCTTTCTTGGGTTGATGACATCTATGTTCATGCTTTTCACATGATATATCTTGATCATTGTCACTTGTCTCCAATAGTTGCACCTCTCATATTCACTTGTTATGAGTGCAACCATGCTATACTTGTTGATCTCGGAGACTTGGACACCTTGCTTGTGATGCATGCTTGCTTGTTTGAGCTTAATGCATTTGGTTGTTATCGCATCATATGCTTCCATACATTGCCATGTCCCCTTGTCCTTTCTTATGATAAGAATGACGAACATACTTGTTGGGTGACTCACCACATGAATAGGTTTTGCATCTTCGCTAACCTCATTTGTTTTTACGAGTGTTTGTCATGTTCTTTCATTTTGAAGGATTCACAAGGCGGTACCATCACGAGGCACCTTGAGCATGTGAAGGCATACACGTTGCGCGACAACAACACCGTTTTCGACATCCTCATCAAGGTGCATTCCTTCCTAGTGAGCCATCCTCACATACGCTTGGATTTCATGGATGCACCACCGGTCTACCACTATTGCCATGGCTTTGAGCATGAGTATATCAACACTCCTTTGGCACATTGCACCCAAACCTTCATATTTATTGATTGTGCGCTCACATGCCATGCTCCATGGACAAATCATTCCCATAACAAATTTGCATCTTGCGCATGGATTGACTCCCATTATGATTGCCTTGTTGCATCTTGTATTCCCATGTCATCCATGATATATGAGCTTGTGCATTTTCTTAGCAAATTTGTTGTGATCTTTCTTGATGGACTCTTCATACATATTGATCACATCGCCAAGCATCAATTGCATGATCACATACTCACATTGAGCATCATTTACCACGTTCATGCTTTTGATACACAATCCCATTACGACATCATTTTGCACAATGGTAGCATTTGCAACTTCTTGCACAATGAGCTTGATCACATGAATGCATTGTATGCCATGCTCTTTCATTTTGCTACAATTCATGCTCATTGCCACTACCGATTTGTTTGGATGGACTCATGCTTAAATGATGGACACCTTGCGTCTGCTAACCATTGTATCTCCAAGTGTCCCTTGTGTTTGCTCGTTTTGCATGTCTACCATTCCGACGACATCTTGGATTCGTCCACCTCCAAGTTCATCCATGCCTACCGTGAACATGGCAATATGGTTCACGATCCGAGGACGGATCTTTCCCAAGGGGGAGGAGATGATGCGGAGCATCCTTCGGCACAAGCACTCAAGGGACCAATGACTAGAGCACGCGCACGCTCTATCAAGCACGAGGTGAATTCTCTCCTCTTCGAGTTTCGTTTGGATTCGCATGAGGATTGGGTTCTACCTCACAAGGAGATGTTGTGCATCCTCAGTTACCAAGGAGGTGATCCCGTGGACGCAAAGGAGAACCCATTCAGCCCGGATCGCGTAGAAGCAAATGAAGACCTGCTCGACCCGGAACAAGCGGTACTACCGCTCCGCCAAGCGGTACTACCGCACCTGGACAGTCCGGCACCAGCGGTACTACCGCCCCCTAGGCGGTACTACCGCTCTACAAGCGGTACTACCGCTCGAGCTGGCGGTACTACCGCCCTGCCTGCGCGCAGCCCTCGGCCCTTGGCCATGTATCCCTCTCTTCTCGTACCCTTTCGTAGCATAAACTATAAATAGACCTTCCCCACTTCCTTGGAAGGGTTAGCAAAGTATTTGATAGACATTGAGAGCTTTGCTCCTTGTATCCCCTCCTCTAGGAGATCAAGACCTCCCAAGGGAGAAGAATCCTTGTGGGATTGCAAGACCTCCCACGGGAGAAGAATCCTTGTGGATTGCAAGACCTCACCTCCTCAAGGAGTGGGATGAACTAGCTACCTTGTATCTTTCCTTTTGTTGTTCTTGAATCATTGTGAACTCTTGCATGTTCTTGGATATAGCATATGTGTGATTGGATCTAGTCAATTTGAGTGTTTTCCCTCTCTTGTGTTCATCGTGTTCTTGGGGATTCCCCTCCAATTCGTGAAAGATCTCCACTTAGGGTTCCACCCTACAACACCATATCATGTCACATATTTTGATTGCATGTGATGTTTATCTTATCATGCATCTTATTTTTCTTAGATACGACGGAAGCATTATAAGATGATCCCTTACTAAAATTTCAGGGTACAAGTGTTCTCCCTGAGTATACACCATTGCGACAGTTCGTCGTGCCGAGACACCACGTGATGATCGGGTGTGATAAGCTCTACATTCACATACAATGGGTGACAGTTTTGCACGTGCAGGATACTCGGGTTAAACTTGACGAGCCTAGCATGTACAGACATGGCCTTGGAACACTGGAGACCGAAAGGTCGAGTGTGAATCATATAGTAGATATGATCAACATAAGATGTTCACCATTGAAAACTACTCCATCTCACGTGATGATCAGACATGGTTTAGTTGATTTGGATCATGTGATCATTTAGATGACTTGGGGGATGTCCATCTAAGTGGGAGTTCTTTAGTAATATGATTAATTGAACCTTAATTTATCATGAACTTAGTCTTGATAGTAATTGCAAATTATGTTGTAGATTAATAGCTCGTGTTGTAGGTCCCCTATGTTTTTTTATATGTTCCTAGAGAAAACTATGTTGAAAGATGTTAGTAGTAGCAATGATGCGGACTAGGTCTGTGATCTGAGGATTATCTTTATTGCTGCACAGAAGAATTATGTCGTTGATGCACCTCTAGGTGATAGACCTATTGCAGGAGCAGATGCAAACGTTATGAATGTTTGGCAAAGATCAATATGATATCTACTTAATAGTTTGAGTGCACCACGCTTTACGGCTTAGAACCAGGACTTCAAACGTTTTGAACGCCACGGAGCATATGAGATGTTCCGAGAGCTGAAATTGGTATTTCAGACGCATGCCCATCTCAAGAGGTATGAGACCTCTGACAAATACTTTGCCTACAAGATGAGGAGAATAGCTCAGCTAGTGAGCATGTGCTCAGAATGTCTGGGTACTACAATCACTTGAATCAAGGGAGTTAATCTTCCACATAAGATAGTGAATGATAGAGTTCTCTAATCACTATCACCAAGCTACTAGAACTTTGTGATGAACTATAATATGCAAGGTGTGACGAAAATGATTCCCGAGCTCTTCGCAAAGGTAGAAATCAAGAAAGAGCATCAAGTGTTGATGGTTAAACAAAACCACTAGTTTCAAGAAAAAGGGCAAGGGAAAGAAAGGGAACTTCAAGAAGACCGGCAAGAAAGTTGCCACTCCCGAGAAGAAGCCCAAAGCTAGACCCAAGCCTGAAACTGAGTGCTTCTACTGCAAAACAAATGGTCACTCGAAGTGAAACTACCGCAGATATTTGGCGGATAAGAAGGATGTCAAAGTGAACAAAGGTATATTTGATATACATGTTATTGATGTGTACCTCACTAGTGCTATTATTAGCCCCTGGTATTTGATACCTGTTCGGTTGCTAAGATTAGTAACTCGAAATAGGAGTTGGAGAATAAAAAGAGACTTGTTGAGGGTTTGGTGACGATGTGTGTTGGAAGTAGTTTCGATATTGATAAGATCATCATCGCACACTCCCTGTACTTTCAGGATTAGTGTTAAACCTAAATAAATGTTATTTGGTGTTTGCATTGGGCATGAACAAGATTGAATCGTGTTTATTGCAATACGATTATTCATTTAAGTCAGAGAATAATTGTTATTTTGTTTACTTGAATAAAATGTTCTATGATCATACACCCAAGGTGACTGGATTATCAAATCTTGATCATAGTAATACACATATTCATAATATTGAAGCCAAAAGATGCAGAGTTCATAATGATAGTGTAACATACTTGTGGCACTGCCGTTTAGGTCATATTGGTGTAAAGCACACGAAGAAACTCCATTCTAATGGACTTCTGGAATCACTTGATTATGAATCATTTGATGCTTGCGAACCATGCCTCATGGGCAAGATGACTAAAATTCCATTTTCCAGAACAATGGAGCGAGCCAATGACTTATTGCAAATAATAAATACAGATGTATGCAGTCCGATGAGTGTTGAGGCTCGAAGTGGGTATCGTTATTTTCTGACCTTCACAGATGATTTGAGCAGATATGGCTATATATACATTTGAAAAGTTCAAAGAATTTTAGAGTGAAGTAGAGAATCATCATAACAAGAAAATAAAGTTTATACGATCTCATCCCGGAGGCGAATATTTGAGTTACGAGTTTGGTCTTCATTTAAAACAATGTGGAATAGTTTCACAACTCACGCCACCTCGAACACCACAGCGTAATGCTGTGTCCGAACGTCATAACCGTACTTTTTTAGATATGGTGCGATCTATGATGTATCTTACTGATTTACCACTATCGTTTTGGGGTTATGCATTAGAGATAGTTGCATTCACGTTAAATAGGGCACCATCAAAATCCGTTGAGACGGCACCGTATGAACTATGGTTTGGCAAGAAACCTAAGCTGTCGTTTCTTAAAGTTTGGGGTTGCGATGCTTATGTGAAAAAGCTTCAGCCTGATAAGCTCGAACCCAAATAGGAGAAATGCGTCTTCATAGGATACCCAAAAGAAACAGTTGGATACACCTTCTATCACAGATCCAAAGGCAAGATCTTTATTGCTAAGAACGGATCCTTTCTAGAGAAGGAGTTTCTTTCGAAAGAAGTGAGTGGGAGGAAAGTAGAACTTGATGAGGTAATTGTGCCTTCTCTCAAATTGGAAAGTAGCCCATCACGGAAATTCGTTCCCGTGATACCTACACCAATTAGTGAGGAAGGTAATGATGATGATCACGAAACTTCAGATCAAGTTACTACCAAACCTCGTAAGTCAACCAGAGTACGTTCCGCACCAGAGTGTGTCGGGGAAACTGATCCACCCACGAACACCTATGGGGACGGAGCCCCTTTCGGTACGGCAGGGGGCGGAGATCGCACGAAGAGCAGATCGAGGAGAAGCACACGAGCAGTTTACCCAGGTTCGGGCCGCACGGATGCGTAAAACCCTACTCCTGCTTTGTGGTTTGTATTGAGTTCTTGGCTCGGGAGCGCTGAATGCTACAGTACATACCGGCAGCTAACAAGACCGAGCGTGAGAGAGTTCGAACCCCTCTCTACGTTGCGCATGGGCCTCCTTTTATAGGCCCAAGGGGTCACCGACAGGTGGCAACGCAGATGAGGGTAAAAGTGGAAAGGTGTTGTAGTTGGTACACCTACTTGTAAAGTGTTCCATACCTAACTCTGACGGCAGGGGACAAGGGCATTAAATGCCCATCGACGTCGCCCAAACAGTGCAAAAAGGGGCCGTCAGGGGCGCCACCGTTCTCCATGATGGCAATCTTGTCAGCGCCGCTCGCCACCGCGTACCCCTGGCTGCACAACCTCACGACACATACGCCTGGAAAGGTCCCAGAGGCGACACGTAGGTGGATGCGCTGGAGCGCGAGTACAGAGTGGTAGCTTGCCGCGGCAAGCGCCTTGCCGCGGTTGTTGTCTTATCGCGTCCGGGAGCTTGTCGCTCACCGGGCCTTGCCGGGACGCGTGGCTCGTCGCGGCAAGTTTCTTGAGATGCCTTGGTTGGCCTTCCCGGCAAGCTCCTCTTGCCAGGGTCTTGCGCCTTGAGTGGTCTTGTGCCTTGAGTGGCCTTCCCGGGAAGCTCCTCTTGCCGGGGCCTTGTCTCCTTGGCTTGGATACTTTGTTCTTGAATGGCTCCAAGGGAACCACGGAGGACCTTGGCGGTCACCCGGCAAGCCTTGCCGCGGGACGCTGCGACTGCCCGTGCACAAGTTCGGGATACTAAGGGTACCCCTACTTTAGTACACCGACAGGAGCCCCCAGGCCTGGGCCATACACGGTGCCGAGCG
This sequence comes from Secale cereale, assembly GCA_902687465.1. Classification (NCBI taxonomy): domain Eukaryota; kingdom Viridiplantae; phylum Streptophyta; class Magnoliopsida; order Poales; family Poaceae; genus Secale; species Secale cereale. The sequence continues at coordinate 550,622,294 of LR738715.1, read as the reverse complement.
CTGTTGGGCCAGGCCCAAAACAGGGCACGGGCACGCGCGGCCTGGTTCACGCCGTATCTTACTCCGTATCCATCGCGCCCTCCCCTAACGGCACGCGTCGATTGCGGCGTCGTGGGAGAGATCGTGGGTGGCTTCTTTAATCGGAAATTCGGAACGTCCACCCCCTCACTCCTTATAAGCAGGGGGGACAGGGGCAGTTCGTCCATCCGCCCGTTGCTACTCCAACCTCGAAAACCTCCGCCGCTCCCCTTCTTCCCAAAGCCGAAAGAGAGCAGCGCTTCGCCCCCCATCGCCACCAGCACCACCAGCGCCGTCGACCTCCCTCACCGCTTCCGCCATGGCTCCGAAAGGCGAGAAGGGGAAGGCCGTGAAGTCGACCGAGGCGCTGTGGCTCGCGGCGCTGCGAAAGGAGCGGGCTGTCTTCCCCCCAAGCTTGCCGCGAGGAAGCTGAGGGAGAACTACTACCTCTTCTGGTCGGGGGAGACTCGGGCGCATCCACGCACCAAGGTACTCCCAGCCGTTGCTTGTAAAATGGCTCCGAACGGATATGCGTTCTTCGCCTTGTTCTTCTACTGCGGGCTCTGCCCGCCTTTCTCTGAATTTTTCTGTGACATTATGAACACCTATGGGTTCCACCTCCTTGACTTCACCCCCAACGCCGTTCTGACCATGGCGGTTTTCGCACATCTCTGCGAAAACTTTGTCGGAGTCCATCCCAATGTAGCCCTTTTCCGCCACTTCTTAACGCCGCGAGTCGAGAGAGGAGAGCCTTTATCCGGCGGAGTCTCCTGGATCTCGAGAGCCCACAAGAAGGAAGCTTATCTGGAGGGAGAGTTCCGCAGGAAATGGGAGGAATGGAGAGCCAATTGGTGTTGGACTGTCGAGGAGAACCCGCAGCCATTTACCGCCCGGCGCCAAGCCCCAGTAGTGCGCGGCAACGATTGGAGCAACCTGGCCCCGGAAGACGGTAGACTGAAGATTGCCACTGCCCGGATCCGACGCCTCAGGCTTGCTGGGCTCACTGTAGGAGCAGTTGACGCAGATTTCCTTCGCCGCCGCATCGCCCCCTTGCAGGAGAGGAAGAGGCCCGCCTGGGAGTTCGAGAATGCGGCAGATATCATGAGGCTGCGCCCGGGCCTCAACTTCAACTTCACTGTCCTGGAGCTCAACGAGATGCTCCAGGAGCTGTTCAAGTATGACCCCGATCATCCCGAAGTGTTCAGGTCGCCGAGGGGCGTCGTCCCGCTGTGCAATAATTCTGCGCTCAGCCGCATCCGCGTAATGATGCCGCTGTGCGACTCGCATGGGATCGACCCAACTTGGCAAGAGCCTGCGGATGACGCCGTGCAGGCATTCTTCGACGGCTTGGAAGAAGTGCCGATCCGCTCCGACGAGAAGAAGGGCCTCACCCGCGACACCACTGATAAGGAGATGGCGTACATCGCCACCAGGCTGGAAGAGGCGGCGGCAGCCGCAGCCGCGGGCGAGTTCGGTTTCACCCCGGAGGGGGCAGAGGCAGCAAAGGCGGCAAGCCTTGCCGAGCGAGATGAGCTTGCCGGCGAGGAGGGGCCTGCCGGGAAAGACGCCGAGTCGAGCGAGCCCGCCGAGTAGGGTGTCGGGTCGAGCGAGCCCACCGAGCAGGGCGACGAGTCGAGCGATCCCGCCGAGGATACGAGCGGCTCACTGGAGATCGACTCCTCTTCCTCCTCATCTTCAGGCAGCTCGCCACCAGCAGAGCCTCTAGCTCCACCAAGAAGGCGTCTCTGCAAGGTCGGGGACGTAACGGAGCGGCAAACGGGTCAACAGCCGCCGCGCCGTGCGACACGCTCCACCACGGCAAGCAAGGCTGCCGTGGGAGCACCTCACGCTTCTGCGGAAACTGGAGCGAGATCTTCTCGGACCACCGCTTCTGCTCCTGCCGCCCCTCTCGCCACGGCGACAGCCGGAGCGGGGTCGTCTCAGACCACCGCCGCTGCGCCCGCCAAGCGGCCAAGGGAGCCTACTCCTCCGCCTCCTCGCGCCGGGCGTGAGCCGGATTTCGACTTCTCCGCGCTCAGCTCCGACGAGGAAGAAGAAGAGTAAGATTCTTGTTGTTCTTGCATTTCTTCAATTTCTGCGGTTTTGTCTTGTATCTCTTTTGCCTCACTCTGAACTTGTTCCTTTTTAGAACTCTGGCCCAGAGGGCGGCAAAGAGAGCCAAGGTCCCGGTGATTGTCATCGAGGACGAGCCCACCGTGACAGCAGGGGGTGCGCCTGAGACAAACTTGCCGGACCCGGCAACTGATCTTCAGAGCAGCCCCCAGCGCAGCCCCCAGCGTAAGTGTATGGTTCACTTTCCGCTGTTAGGCGCGTGTGGGTGTTCTTTCTTTGCTGATATCTTGATTGTTGATTTGTGTAGGAGCAGAGCAGCCACACCAGGAGCGCCCGAAGACCGCCCCCGAAGTGCCATCTGCTTCAACTACGCCGCCAAGGGGGAGTTCTCCGGCAAGGGGGAGTCCTCCGGCAAGGGAGAGCTCTCCGGCGAGGGGGAGCTCTTCGGCGAGGGACAGTACCAGCGGCCCTCCGCCGGCGGGGACTACAACTACGCCGCCAAGGGAGAGTTCCCCAGCAAGGGACCCTACCGAGGAGCCGGCTCGCGCAGGTAATCCCCTTGCTTCAAACTTTCCTTGGGCTTTTCTTCTTTCGATTCTTCTTTTTGGATATTTGCTTGACTTTTTCTCCCCTTTCCGGCCGTCAGATCCATCTGCTGCGGAGCCGATGGAGACGGAGGTTGCTGATGAAGAGGAGGCGCGCGGCAACACCGGCGACGCCGCTGCCACCGAAGAAGCGGCCGGTGCTGACGATCCCGCCGGCGCAGAGGCCGCCAAGGCTACCGCCGCAGCAGCTGGCGAGGCGTCTGGCAATCATACTGACGGCCCTGAGGCCGCAGGAGCGCCAGGCGCTACACCGACCGTCGAGCCCTCCGCCGCTGCCGCAGCCCCAGGCTCCGAAGAGCCCGAGCCAGGCGCCTAATTGAAGGCCGGCGACGGCGTCTTCATCAAACTCCCCTGGGCCTCAAGCTCCAGGGCGTCGGTCGAGGGAGAAGTCTTCGACGGAGAGGTGCTTGCCTCAGCTGGGCTCACGCTGGTCGACGCACCGAGCAGCAGCAGCGGCGAGCCTGAGGAGGAGCGGCTGTTGCGGAAGCTGTTCTCGCTCTACCGCGCTCGCCAGGCCAAGCTGGAGTCCCGAGAGGCTCTAGCCGCGAAGGCGGGAGCTGACATCGAGAAGCGCGCGGAGGAGCTCCGGCCCCTCAACCAAGCAGCTCTCCGGTCCCTGGCAGAGGAGTGGGAGCAACTTGCCGAGGAGCAGCAGGCCTTCTTCCTTGAGAAGGCTGAAGTAGAAGAACAGCAGCGGCTTGCCGTTGAGAAGCTGTCCACGCGGGAGGATGAGCTGGCGCAGCGGAAGGTCAACCTCGACAGCCACGAGGAGGAGCTTGCCGCGCGCGAGTAATCACTTGGCGGGGCCCTCTAGGAAGCAAAGGACGCTGTCGCAGCTGCCGAGACCGCCAAGAAGGAACTGGAGGCAAAGGTGGCGCAGCTGGAGGCCGATCTCAAGGCGAGAGGTGAAGAGATCGCCGCGCTCAAGCTCGAGCGGGAGAAGGACGCCCACAGCCACTCAGAGCTGCAGGTTCGTCTCGCTGAGAAGGGCAAGGAGCTTGCCGCCGCCAAGGACTCCAACGCTGATCTTGAGTTGAAGCGGACCACTTTGACCAAGACGCTGGACGGTGCCAAGGAGCGGGAGGCGGCCTTGAAGGAGGAGATCAAGGCCGAGAAGGCGTTGCTGGCGAGTGCTGCCGTCACTCAGAACATCTTTAGGGAGACTGTGGAGCACTGGACGGAGGGTCTTGTCAATGCTGCCGCAGATATCGACAGGGAGCTGGCGTAGCTGGGGGCGGAGTATCTCGGGTATTCCTCCAACGAGAACCTCCACCCCAGCGCCAAGCTCACGCTGTTCTTCAAAGACGTGGCGACGGCCCTCCAGCGACTCCGGGAGAGGATCCCAAAGCAGCTGGCGGACGAGTCGCGCAAGCTCTGCGTGGGAGCCCTTCAAAAGGTGTTGGTGAAGGTGGCCTTCCGCAACCCTGGCCTCAACCTCACCAACGTCCTCAGGTCCCTGCCGCCGGACGCTGATCAGGAGGCGCTCAAGGCCCTTGTCGCACCCATTGTGGACAAGGTGAGCGGGATCAAGAGGGTCGAGGGCGATCGCGCGGACTAGGCTCGCCCATTTTCTTCTTTCCTTGTCACTGTTTATCATGTTAGGAGAACAATCTGTTAGAGCTGCGACAAGCTATCTTGTAATATAAATCTGTTTTGGGTAGTGATCGCAACATTATTTCCTTTACTTGACTTCCTTCCTTTGTATGTTTTTACCCTACGCTTTTAGGGAACTTGCCGGCGCAGGCACCTTAGCCGCGAGCGCTGAGTGCGGAACGTCAGCAGCCTGCTGGCGGTGCCGCTGCCGGCAAGAAACCTTGTCGCAACTAGTTGCAGCACACTTAAGTTGTTGAGCAGGCTCGGAAACAAAGTAAGGGCGCGACACTAGTCGCAGCACACTTAAGTCGTTGAGCGGACTCGAAACAAAGTAAGGGCGCAACTAGCTACGAGTAGGTTCCTCCGCGCACAGGTTTTCCATACAAAGCACGGTCGTTCAAGGAAGATAATTTAAAAATTTAAAAATCTGATGGCTCAAGCTTTGGCAACTTAGCTTTTGTGTTGTTCGCTTCCCGACAAGGCGGAACTTTCTTGTACGGCACTTGGTCCATACCACTATCTTCTCCTCCCCCCCGGCAAACTTGTGCACGAGGGAACCTTCCTTTCCTTGAGAAAAAAGAAAGAAGAGAAAATACATATATGGAGCCTTTGGGCTCGTTATGGCTTACCGGGGGTAGGCGCTGCACAAAGTGTCAGATAATACATGCATAAAATAAAAAGCATGAAATTAACAAGATGTGCGGGGCACATGAGCTTTACTTATGCACGGGGTCTGCGCCCGGCTTTGTACAAAGGATTACATGCAACAGCGGCAAGACTTGTACAAAAGGTGGTTGCCGGAGCGGGTCGCGGCAACCGCGCCTTACGGGTAAAACTTACGAAGATGCTCGATGTTCCAGGAGTTGCTCACCGGAAAGCCATCTTCGGTCTCAAGGCGGACAGCACCAGGCCTAGTGACTCGTTTCACCCGGTAAGGGCCTTCCCACATCGGCGTCAAGTTGATGGAATTCTTGGCGGACTGAACGCGCCGAAGAACAAGGTCGCCTTCCTCGAGACTTCTGGCGTTAACTTTGCGGCTATGGTAGCGGCGCAAAGCTTGCTGGTAGCGAGCAGCTCGTACAGCAGCCTGAAGACGGTCTTCCTCAAGGAGCAGCGCGTCATCTTGTCGCAGCTGCTCTTGCTCAAGCTCATCATAAGCGAGCACTCGAGGTGACCCGTATACGAGTTCCGCGGGGAGAAGTGCCTCTGCTCCATAGACTAGAGCGAAAGGTGTCTGTCCAGTGGCTCGATTTGGCGTCGTCCTGATCGCCCAAAGAACCACTGGCAGCTCCTCGATCCAGTTTCTTCCGCACTTGTGCAGCCTGTCGAAAGTTCCGGTCTTGAGGCCACGTAGCACTTCAGCATTTGCCCTCTCCGCTTGACCGTTGCTTCTCGGGTGAGCAACAAAAGCGAAGCAGACCTTGGCACCAAGATCTTGGACGTACTGCATGAAGGTGCGGATCATGAATTGCGTACCGTTGTCGGTGATGATCCTGTTAGGGATCCCGAAGCGGCAAACAATTGACCTGAAAAACTTGACTGCTGACTGTGCTGTCACCTTCCTCACGGGTTCCACTTCCGGCCACTTTGTGAACTTGTCGATTGCAACGTACAAGTAATCAAAGCCCCCGGCTGCGCGGGGAAAGGGGCCGAGGATGTCAAGCCCCCAGACCGAAAATGGCCAGGATAAAGGGATCGTCTGGAGAGCTTGAGCTGGCTGGTGTATCTGCTTGGAATGGAACTGGCATGCTTCACACTTAGTTACTTGTGCAGTTGCATCCTGGAGGGCTGTCGGCCAAAAGAAACCTTGCCGGAATGCTTTGCCGGCAAGCGCTCTTGCGCCAATGTGGTGACCACATATGCCTCCATGTATCTCTGCCAACAGCTTTTGTCCGTCTTCCCGTGGAATACACTTCAATTTCACATCGTTGAGTCTTCTTCTGTACAGTGTGTTGTCAACAAACTGGTACATACTTGACTGCCGGGCTACTCTTTCCGCTTCTTCTTGCTCTTCGGGAAGTTCTCCTGTCTGAAGGAAACGGACAATCTAATGTGCCCATGCTGGAGCCTGTGGCTCGACAACAAGGACTAAAGGCACATCTGCTGCTGCGGGAACATCTGCTTCCACGGCGAGAACCTGCGGCTCAGCCGGAGCTTGATGTTCCCCGGCAAGCTTGCCGGAGCAAAACTTGTCGGGAGCGTTTGCTTCAACGGAACAAACCCTGGGGCTTGCCGGAGCAGACTGCTCCTCAGCACTCTTGGTGTTGATCTTGGGGACCTTCTTGGCGGCGGCTTCAGGAAGCTCTGCCAGAAAATAGTCACCGGAAATCAACTTGACAGGCCATCGGTGATGTCGTTCAGAGCTCTTGGAACATGCTCCATCTGTAGGCCGTCAAAGTGCTCTTCAAGCTTTCTTACTTCATCAACGTAAGCTTCCATCAACGGACTGTGACAATTCTTGTTCACTTGGCGGACGACAAGCTGCGAGTCACCCTTGACAATGAGCTTCTTGATCCCAAGGTCTGCCGCGATCCTGAGACCGGCAAGCAAACCTTCATACTCTGCAGTATTGTTTGTTGCTTGCTCCTTGGGAAAGTAAATATGGACTACGTACTTGAGGTGCTCTCCGGTGGGTGCGACAAGCAGCACGCCTGCACCGGCGCCTTGCAGCGAGAAGGCACCATCAAAGTACATTAGCCACTCTTTGCTTGCTTCCTTGACGGGGATGCTCGTTTCTGGAATTTCTTCATCTGGTGTTGGCGTCCACTCTGCTATGAATTCTGCCAATGCTCTGCTTTGGATAGTTGAAGTGCTCTCAAACTTGAGGCCAAAGCTTGACAGTTCCAGTGCCCACTCAACAATCCTGCCTGTTGCTTCTGGATTCTGTAGTATCCTCTTCAGCGGAAAGCGAGTGACAACTGTTATCTCATGTGCTTGGAAGTAATGGCGCAGCTTTCTCGAGGCCATGAGGAGGCCGAAAAGCAATTTCTGCACACCAGAGTACCTTGACCTAGCCCCCTGCAGAAGGGAGCTAACAAAGTAAACTGGGCGCTGCACCATTTTCTTCCGTATCACCTCGCATGCCTGCGCAGATCCATCTTTGTCGGGACCAGAGCTTGTCGGCGAAGCCCCCTGCTTGTCGCTGGATGCCCCTGCCGCGGTTGCTGGCTCATCGTCTGCCTCCCTCTCCGATACTAACGCAGCACTAACCACTTGATTGGTTGCCGCTAGATATAGCAGTAACTTCTCTTGTGGCTTAGGTGCGACAAGTACTGGACTGGAGGATAGATATTTCTTCAAGTCTTGCAGCGCAGCCTCCGCTTCCGGAGTCCATTTCATTGGACCTGCCTTTTTCGAAATTTTGAAAAACGGCAGGGCGCGCTCAGCTGACTTAAAGATAAACCTGCTGAGAGCAGCCACGCAACCGGCAAGTCTTCGTACATCCTTGACGCGCTTTGGTGCTTCAATCTGCTCAATGGCCTTGATCTTGTCTGGATTGGCTTCAATTCCCCTCTGAGACACGAAGAACCCGAGAAGCTTGCCGGAAGGGACTCCAAACACACACTTCTCGGGGTTGAGCTTGAGCTGGATCTTGCGCAGATTTGCAAAGGTCTCGTCTAAATCTTGAATCAGGGTTGCCCTGTCTTTGCTCTTGACCACTATGTCATCCATGTATGCTTCTACATTTCTGTGAATTTGTGGCTCAAAAGCTGCATGGACTACCCTTGCAAATTTTGAACCAGCATTCTTCAAACCGAAAGGCATCCGTATGAAACAGTACGTGCCACATGGAGTGATGAATGCGGTCTTCTCCTCATCCTCTTCTGCCATGAAGATTTGATGGTATCCTGAGTATGCGTCAAGAAATGAAAGCAAGTCACATCCGGCCGTGGAGTCAACAATCTGGTCAATGCGCGGCAAGGGAAATGGGTCTTTGGGACAAGCTTTATTCACATCGGTGAAGTTGATACAAAGCCTCCATTTCCCGTTTGCCTTGCGCACGACTACAGGATTGGCCAACCACGTAGGATGGAGCACTCCTCTGACAAGGCCTGCTGCTTCCAACTTCTTGATCTCTTCTGCGATGAATTCTTGGCGCTCCACTGCTTGTTTCCTGACTTTCTGCTTGACGGGCCGCGCGTGAGGACAGACGGCAAGTTTGTGCTCAATTACTTTCCTGGGAACACCGGGGATGTCAGACGGTTGCCATGCAAACACGTCGACGTTCGCCCGCAGGAAAGCAATGAGCGCGCTTTCCTATTTAGGGTCAAGCGTGGCACTGATGGTGAAAGTACCACCAGTGCCGTCCTCCTTTGTGGACACCTTCTTGGTCTCTGGCGGAGCTGCCATCGTATTCTTACACTTGCCGGTGGAGCTCGATGGTGCGTCCTCGACGCCAGCGCAGCACTCCAAAGAGGTGCGCTTGCCGGAGTGGGCATCAGAGCTCTTGCCGGATTTGGTCTTCTTCTTCCCCCCGGGAGCTTCAGCGGCAAGTGACTTGCGATCTGTTGCAGCTGCTGCTTCCCGGTAGATCTTGTCGGCGCAGATAAGAGCATCCTTCTTGTCGCCAGGGACAGAGATGACGCTTATCGGGCCTGGCATCTTCAGCATATTGTATGCGTAGTGAGAGGCTGCCAAGAACTTGGCGAGTGCTGGACGGCCGAGTATCCCATTGTAAGGCAACGGAAAATCAGCAACGTCAAAGGTGACCTTTTCAGTCCTGAAGTTCAGCTCGCCGCCAAATGTCACTAGCAGCGTGATCTTCCCCTCCGGCTTGCTCCTTCCCGGGTTGATTCCTTGGAATGTGCCGGTCTCTTCGAGCTCGCTGTCAGGGATCTGGAGTTTCTGGAGTACAGCGGAGGAGATCAGGTTCAAGCCGGCCCCGCTGTCAACTAGCATCTTAGTGACCTTGAGGTTGCGGATAGTTGGCGAAACCAACATCGGCAAGCACCCGACCGCAGTTGTGCGATCAGGGTGGTCCTCAATATCAAAGAAGATAGGCGTGCTGGACCATTTCAGAAGCTTGCGCGATTCGAGAGGTGGTTCTGCCGCATTAACTTCGCGCACCCACTGTTTGAGTTGGCGGTGTGAAGTATGCTGAGAAGCACCGCCGTCAACGCACAAGATTTCTGTGGCTTTCTGGAACTCCTGTTCACTGGTCTCAACATCCTCCATGTCTTCATCGTCGTCGTCGTCTTCATCCTTGTCGCGGCCGCGGGGAGGTCTATCTCCTTGCCGCTGCTTGGCCTTGCCGCGGCGTCCTCCCCGGCCGTTGAATGACCGCTTTTTGCCGGATCCTCCATCACCTCCTTGGGCCTTCTCCTTGTCGCGCCGCTCGTATTCAGCCTTTTGCTACTCAACAAGCTGCTCGACCCTCTTGCAGTTCTGGAGGTCGTGGCCCTTGGTGCGGTGGATCTTGCAGTACTGCTTGTCGGTGCCGTCCTGCTTGTCGGCGGCCACCACAGCCTGGCAGTTGGTGCATGCGGCAGTCTCCTTGCCGGAGCTACCAACTTGGGCTTTCTTGGCGTCACCTCCATTGCCGGACTGCTCAATGACTAGCACCTCTTTGCTTTTCTTCTTCCTGTTGTTCCGCCGCCGGTTTTTCTTTGCCGGGGTAGCATCCTCACTGTCAGATCCTCCTGCTCCTGTATCCTCTCCGGGGAGTTTACTCCGTTCCTCAGCACATGCACACTTGTCGGCCAGGGCATATAGCTCACTGACGTCCCTGATCTTGCACATCGCCATCTCCTCCCTCATCCTGCGGTTACGCACGTTCTGATGGAACGCGCTGATGACCGCGGCAGGGTGGACGTCTGGGATGTTGTGCTGTACACGGCTGAATCTCTGGATATACTTGCGCAGGGGCTCTCCATCCTTCTGGGCGAGCAGGTGAAGGTCACTTTCCTGGCCATGAGGTTTGTGGCCGCCTGTAAAGGCACTGACAAACTGATGGCATAGGTCTGCCCAGGAGGATATGGAGTTGTCCGGCAAGTGCATGAGCCAGGACCTGACGTTGGGCTTGAGTACCAGCGGGAAGTAGTTGGCAAGGATCTTGTCGTCTCGCCCCCCGGCAGCTTGCACCGCGATGGTGTAGATGCTGAGGAACACCGACGGATGCGTCTTGCCGTCGTACTTCTCCGGTACGTCTGGCTTGAAATTCTTCATGCTGGGCCAATGGACTTGTCGCAGCTCACGAGTAAACGCAGGGCAACCTACCGCGTACGGCAAGTTGCCTGGTTCCCCTGGCGCATGCATGTCGACAGTGGGCCCAGCGCGCTGGTCTGATTGACGCCGCGCTTCTCTTTGGCGCTCGATGCGAGTATGAGCGTCTTCTTGCTGTCGTTCGTGGAGAACTTGGCGCTGATCGCGACGAGCTCGTGGATCTGACGACGTGGTGGAGTCGCTGTCGAGGTTGATCCGACGAGTCGGCGATCTTGGCCTTCGGGGCGGAGAGTGCACGGTGGTTGCACCCCCACCGGTCTTGTCGCCATTGGCCCGTGCCTGGCTGACTTGCCGCGGCTGCGATGTGCTCGGCTGCCGTGGAGTGTCGTCGTTGGCGAAGGCGATGAGACTCTGAATGGTGGCCTCCAGTCGTCGTCCTTGTCTGCCACCGGAGGGAAGTCTAGGAGCAGTTGAGCTCGTGCCAGAGCTTCTGTTGGAGTGGTGGGTAGCGGTGGCGAACGGTGCGAGGAGCGGGACATGCTCGGACTTCTAACTACGTTAGAAGGAGCAGTATCCCGTCGAGGCGACCGTGCCTTGCTCGTGCCAGCATGTTGGCGTGCATGCTGGTCTTGAGCATTCCGGGATCCACCAGCTCGATCTTGGTCCAGCAAGCGTATGGTACCGTGAGTACCATGACGCTGCCGGTCCCACGCCTCCTGAGATGGGCGCGGTGCATGCACGGACGCCGAGGTCTTGGAGTGCGCCCGGTCGTTGTGGGAGTCGACTACGCCGCCGATGGGCAGCGCAGCCTTGTCCTTGGACTTGGCGGCACCGTGAGATCCCTCGTCGACGCCCGTTCTCCCGTCGGCGTCTACCCCACCAGCCGTTGGCTCCGGTGGTGGTGGGATCGACGCGGACGGACCAGCTGCCTCCGAAGCCTTCTTCTTCGGCGGCATGTCCATGAAGATGATGGAGATCTAGCTCGTGTGAACGCCGGATCAGGTTCACACAATCTCGACGCACCCCCTACCTGGCGCGCCAAAGATGTCGAGGAAACTGATCCACCCACGAACAACTATGGGGACGGAGCCCCTTTCGGTACGGCAGGGGCGGAGATCGCACGAAGAGCAGATCGAGGCGAAGCACACGAGCAGTTTACCCAGGTTCGGGCCGCACGGATGCGTAAAACCCTACTCCTGCTTTGTGGTTTGTATTGAGTTCTTGGCTCGGGAGCACTGAATGCTACAGTACACACCAGCAGCTAACAAGGCCGAGCGTGAGAGAGTTCGAACCCCTCTCTATGTTGCGCATGGGCCTCCTTTTATAGGCTCAAGGGGTCACCGACAAGTGGCAACGCAGATGAGGGTAAAAGTGGAAAGGTGTTGTAGTTGGTACACCTACTCGTACAGTGTTCCATACCTAACTCTGACGGCAGGGGACAAGGGCATTAAATACCCATCGACGTCGCCCAAACAGTGCAAAAAGGGGCCGTCAGGGGCGCCACCGTTCGCCACGATGGCAATCTTTTCAGCGCCTCTCGCCACCGCGTACCGCTGGCTGCACAGCCTCACGCCACGTACGCCTGGAAGGGTCCCAGAGGCGATACGTAGGTGGATGCGCTGGAGCGCAGGTACAGAGTGGTAGCTTGCCGCGGCAAGCGCCTTGCCGCGGTTGTTGTCTTGTCGCGTCCGGGAGCTTGTCGCTCACCGGGCCTTGCCGGGACGCGTGGCTCGTCGCGGCAAGTTTCTTGAGATGCCTTGGTTGGCCTTCCGGGCAAGCTCCTCTTGCCAGGGTCTTGCGCCTTGAGTGGTCTTGTGCCTTGAATGGCCTTCCCGGCAAGCTCCTCTTGCCGGGGCCTTGTCTTCTTGGCTTGGATACTTTGTTCTTGAATGGCTCCAAGGGAACCACGGAGGACCTTGGCGGTCACCCGGCAAGCCTTGCCGCGGGACGCTGGGACTGCCCGTGCACAAGTTCAGGATACTAAGGGTACCCCTACTTTAGTACACCGACAGAGTGGTATGGTAATCATGTCCTGTAAATCATGTAACTAGACCATGATGAACCTACGAACTATGAGGAAGCGATGATGAGCCCAGATTCCGTGAAATGGCTTGAGGCCATGAAATCTGAGATGAGATCCATGTATGAGAGCAAACTGTTGACTTTGGTTGACTTGCCCAATGATTGGCAAGCCATAGAGAATAAATGGATCTTCAAGAGGAAGATAGACGCTGATGGTAATGCCACTGTCTACCAAGATCGACTTGTCGCAAAAGGTTTTCAACAAGTTCAAGGAGATTGACTACGATGAGACTTTCTCACTGATACGTCCAAAACGTATCTAGAATTTCTGCTTGCTCCATGCCTCTTTTGGGTGATATTGCTATGCTATTTATACACTTCCATAAACTTTTGATCATATTTGGACTAACCTATTAACTCAGTGCACCCCAGTGCCAGTATCTGTTTTCTGCTGTTTTTGTATTTCAGGTTTTCCCATTACGAGAACTGCCAGAAAAATCTCGGAAAAATTATATAAAAAATCAGCGTTCCAGAAGCTTCCCGGTAGCCAAAGTACAGCCGGAGGGGGGCCACCAGGGCTCCAGGCTCCCTGGTGGCGCGCCCTCCCCTGGCCGCGCCGGGGGGGCGCCTGGGCCTCCCAGGCCTCCGCTGATGCCCCCCTTTGGCATATATTTATATCGTGTCCCGAAACCCTCGAGACGGAAACCCTTTTTCGCGATCTCAGCACTGTTCCGCCGCCGCCGCGCTTCCAAGATCGGGAGGGCCAGGAGAACTCTTCCCGGCACCCTGCCGGAGGGGAGGATCACCACCGGGAGCTTCTCCACCACCATGGACGCCTCCTGGATGAGTTGTGAGTAGTCTCCCTTGGACCATGGGTCCATGACCAGTAGCTATGTGATGTTCTCCTCCCGTTCTTGTGCTTCACTAATTAGTCCTCGTGAGCTGCCCTACATGATCGAGGCACATATGTAATCCTTATGCTGTTGCTATGTTGAGTTTGCTGGGATCCGATGGATTGTGAGATTATGTTCAGATTGTGTTTGAGTAATATATTTGATCTACCTCTTTTATATTTATGTTCGTAAGTAATTCTTGCATGTTCTCTGTTGTTATTTATTGCTTTAGCCAAGTAGTAGGTAGTGACTCCAAGAGGGAACGTTATGCTTGATTGTGGGTTCATGCCCCTCGATGACTAGCTTGAGTGACAGAAACATGAGTCTAGGGGATGTGTTGTTGCCACAAGGGGGAAAACAACGGTGCTTGTGCCAGCGGGTGCAAGGATTGTTTACTTTACGCAAAGTTCTTTTAATGCAGTTGTCTGTTGCTTTGAGTTTACACTATGGGTGGGACTCGCAACTTAATACCAGCGAGATGTTCTGGATAGATATCTCAAGGTGGATGATTAGTAGTAGATGCAGATGGATTTCGGTCTACTTGCCTTGGCGTACCGCCCATGCTTTGAACCTCTACCTTTCTTGCAACATAGTTAGCATTGGTTTGCGCACATAATTCTGTCAATTGCCCAGCTGTAATTCGTTCACCTCACATAGCTGTTTTATCGTCTTTTGGGAGAGAGACATCACTAGTGAACATCATGTGACCCCGGTCCATATTACCATCACTGATCACATCCGCTATTTACTTTCAGCTTTTACTTACTATTGCAGCAATACCTATCACTTTTATCAATTGCGTTTGATCCTTTGTAAACTACAAGGCCGGAGGGATTGACAACCTCTCTGTACTCGTTGGGAGCAAAGTTATTTGTATCGGTGTGCAGGTCCACGTTGATTGCTAATATCTGGCGCTGTTAGCAGTTGACACCTTCTTGTTGAAACTGGGAGTCTCGGGGAAATCGATCCTTGGTATCTTTGCCAAGGGAAAACTTCCGCTACACTGCATCTCAAACCTTCCACTTGGGGTAACCAACGTGGGGCGAGAAGCCATCAAGCAAAGTTTTCTGGCGCCGTTGCCGGGGACTCCACTCTTCAGGATAGGGGAGTTGCACGCTATCTTTTACCTTTGCTTTTTAGTCTTGTTAGTTTACCTTTCAGTTTTTGCTTTAGTATCTTTTATCGAAAATCACAAAAATAGTTATCTTGCTTGCTTGCTGCTATGGGTTCCACCGAGAACACCAAGTTGTGTGACTTCACTAGTCACAACAACAATGACTTTATCTGCACAACTATCACTACACCTGCCACTTCAGCACCTTCGTATGAAATTAAACCTGCTTTACTGAACCTAGTCATGAAAGATCAATTCACCGGTGCTGGAGATGATGCTGCTTTACACTTGAACAATTTTGTTGAACTTTGTGATATGCAAAAGTACCAAGAAATAGACGGTGATATTGTTAAGCTTAAGCTTTTTCCTTTCTCCTTGAGAGGAGGAGCTAAAATTTGGTTTCAGTCTTTGCCTAGAAATAGCATAGATTCATGGGACAAGTGCAAAGATGCTTTTATTGGAAAGTACTATCCACCTGCTAAAATTATCCAACTAAGAAGTAACATAATGAATTTTAAACAATTGGATAATGAACACGTTGCCCAAGCTTGGGAACATATGAAATCTCTTATCAAGAACTGCCCTACTCATGGTTTGACTACTTGGATGGTTATCCAAACTTTTTATGCAGGCTTGAACTTTACCTCGCGGAACTTGTTAGATTCGGACGCGAGAGGAACTTTTATGTCAACTACACTTGGTGCTGCCACAAAGCTTCTCGATGAGATGATGACCAACTATTCCCAATGTCACACCGAACACGCTCCAACAGGTAGGAAGGTAAACTGTGTCGAGGAGATTTCCTCCCTAAATGAAAAAGTTGACTTGATCATGTCTCTAGTTTCTAAGCAATCTTCTGTTGATCCTCGTGATGTTCCTTTAAATTCTTTGATTGCTCAAGAACAAGTAGATGTGAACTTTATCTCTAGAAACAATTTCAACAACAATGCTTATAGGAGTAATTTTGGTAGCAATCCTAGACCGTTCCCCTCTAATTCTTATGGGAACAACAATGCTTATCCTAGCACCAAGAACTCCACTACTGAACTAGAGATCATGCTTAAAGATTTCATCACTACCCAAAAAGCCTTTAATAAGAGTGTAGGAGAAAAACTAAACAAACTAGATGATCTCTCTTCGAAGGTAGACAATTTAGCCAATGAGGTAGAATTGCTTAAAATTAGAACTTCTCCTATTGAGGAGAGGAAGGTCACTCCTATGAATGCTATTCAAGTGCAAATTAATGAAAACATTAGGATGATGGCTAAACTTAAAGAGAGATGGGCTAGAGAAAGGGAGGAAGAAGATAGAATTAAGAGCCTTCCTACCCACCACACTGTTGCTACTATCCAAGTTGTTGAGGATATCCAAACTCTTAGCACCCAATGCACTCCTGGTCCCATTGGACCTATTAATGGTGATGCTATGACTATAGAAACTACCAAACAAGTGAACCTAAAGGACACCACTACCACCTTACTTGATAGTAGTGACCTTGATTTTGATAATTGCACTCTTACCGAAGTTATTGATTTCCTTCACAAGATGTCTAGAGATCCCCGCACTAGCACGCTTAACCTTGCCTTCACAGAGCATATCACTAATGCTCTTATCAAAGCTAGGGAGGAGAAACTTAGAGTAGAAGCCTCCATACCTAGAAAGCTAGAAGATGGTTGGGATCCTATGATTAAAATTAAGTTGAATAACTTCTCTTGCTATGCTTTATGTGATGTTGGTGCTAGTACCTCTGTTATGCCCAAAAGAATATATGGTATGCTTAAATTGAAACCTTTTGATTCTTGTTCTTTTGGTGTTCGTCTCGTTGATTCTTCCATAAAGAAACCTTTGGGGAGGATCGACGATGTTCTTATCATTGTCAATGACAATTGTGTTCCCGTTGATTTTACTATTATGGACATTGAATGTGAACCCTCTTGTCCAATTATTTTGGGACGTCCTTTCCTACGCACCGTTGGTGCTATCATTGACATGAAAGAGGGGAATATAAAATTCCAATTTCCTCTCAAGAAAGGGATGGAACATTTCCCTCGAAAGAAGATTAAGTTACCTTTTGTGTCCGTTATACGGGCTAGCTATTCTTTTACTCTTGATAAAACTTGATCTCTTTGCATTATGTCTAGCTTAAAGGCATAAAAGAAAGCGCTTTTGGGAGGCAGCCCACATGAATAAAATTTTTATTTTGCTTTTGTTGTGTCTTGATGTTGTTACTACAGTAGCATCATCATTGTATCTTTGCTTTTCAACTTTGTGCCAAGTGTAGCCTCTGATTGCAAGAAAGTTCAAAAGTTGTGACGTGCTGTCCAAGAAACAGATTCTGTCCTTGGATAGAAAAATTCGTATAAAATCACTAGATCATCTTTTTGGTCTGAATTTTTTCGACAGCGTGCTCTATATAATTGTCTTTCGTGCGTCTGTTCTGAATTTTTTTATTAGAGTTGCAGAAGTGCCCCGAAAAAATCATTTACTACCTGATGTTCTGTTTTTCACAAATTCTGTCCTGTTTTGCCTTTCCTTCATTTTGCAAACCTTGAGCTTGCTTTTTCTTTGCAAAAACCTTTTGGCAATCTTGAGAAACAGTAGATCTTCAATAATATCCTTATTTCCAGCAAGGAACAATTATTTTATTATGGGTACTAACCTCGCTAATCAGATTATGATGAGTTATGTATGAAGGGAGTTTTCAAGTGTGCGAGGGAAGATGATAAAAAGATTCAGGAGTGTCAAACGCTCAAGCTTGGGGATGCCCCCATGCACCCCCAAGAAATATTCAAGGAGACTCAAGCGTCTAAGCTTGGGGATGCCCCCGTGCATCCCCTTCTCCATCAACATTATCAGTTCGTCTTTCGTTCCACTATATTTTTATCACTTCATGTGTTATGTGCTATGCTTGGAGCGTCTTGCTTTTAGTTTCCTTTTTAGTTTTCTTTAGCTTTTCATAACGAGTCGGAACTCAGCTTTCTTTATGTGGGAGAGAAACACGCTCCACTTCTACCTAGAACATAACATAGAATTTTCATGTCTATCCTTACTGTGTGTGTTCTTTGTCTTTCAATAGCTACTATCATGTTTAGCTTTTGGTTTTCATGCTTATCTTTTTAAAGAGCTTTTGTTTAGTTGGTTGCTTGAACTCTCTTTATTTATCATGATTATCTTATTAAGAGAGTTTGCTTCTGTTGCATTCGTTGATATGTCTATGATAAAGATGCTACGTGCATAATGGTGCTTAGTAGTTCATGTTTTCTTATGGTTAGTCTCAAATAGCTGGGGGGTTCCCAATGTGTTATTGGAGTACCAACATGATTTGTTTGCCTATGATGTGGTATGGTTTAGTAATATCTTCCTTCAATAATTTATTTTGATTGACTTGGCGTATGCTCACGCATATTTAAGACTGTAAAGAAAGTCTGTCAAGCCTTGATAATCTTTTGTTTCTGAGTAGCGATATAACTACCATGCCTGATTCAATGTTGCTTTGTCGCTCTGCATTATTATGACCGTCATTGCTCTCTTAGTTGGTCGCTCCCAGTCTTTTGCTAACCTCCACCTGTACTAAGCGGACTCACTGCTTGTGCATCCAAATTCTTTTAAACCAGTTATGCCATATGAGTCCACCATACCTTCCTACATGGTATTTACCTGCCATTCCTAACGGAGACTTGCATGTACCATCTCGAAATTATTCGAAAATAAAAAAAATGCATTCCTATTTTGTGCCTCTGTTTTAAGTTCATGAGGAAGTAGTAGTTAATTCATGATCTTTTTAAGCTGGACAAGCTTCACCCCGGGATTGCATGTCTAATGCGCAAACCCATAATACGAGAAGGAACTGGCATTGAGTGTGCCCGGCTCAAAATTAATATAACAAACAAACCCTCCTTCACGCTTTGTTCATGAGAAATCAGAAAACTTTGGCAGTGATAAACAAAGGAGATTAAGAGGATGTGATCGTCCTCATTCGGGAGCCGTTCCTCGAAACTTGTCCATCTCAAGAAGTGATTGAGTTGTCTGCTAGCATTCATTGACGAAACATGCATAATCAAAAAAATAATTATTACCTCTGTTTTTAAAACCAAGAGCTCTGGTACATGTTTTGTCTTTGTTTCCGACTACGGGTTTTCAACCTTGCCAACAAAAGCCACGGTTCGAGAGTCTCCACCTTCTTTTAAAGCACCAACTACTGAGAGCATGATTGTCATTCTGAGTGTAATGTGCATTGTCCCAAAGTAGCATTGTCTTTTGCATGATTATGATATCGTTTATTTTGAAATCATTGTATCTAGTCATCACTTAAACCTTGGAGGTGCCCCTGCATTTATGTTTTGCTTCACTAAAGGGGGCAAGTGAGATATCACTTTATCATATTTGCACACCATGCTCATTACAAATCTATTTGATGTTTCAGTATCATGTTGTAAAACTTTCAGTTCTTTGTGATTTTCTCATGAGGCAACTTAATTACTACAGATTCATTGTCTCAGTAAGCATTTGTCATATGACTATGAAAAAGTCCTATATAGTTAATAGCATGTCACCACAGAAATTATTCTTGTTATCATTTACCTACTCGAGGACGAGCAGGAATTAAGCTTGGGGATGTTGATACGTCCAAAACGTATCTATAATTTCTGCTTGCTCCATGCCTCTTTTGGGTTATATTGCTATGTTATTTATACACTTCCATACACTTTTGATCATATTTGGACTAACCTATTAACTCAGTGCACCCCAGTGCTAGTTTCTGTTTTCTGCTGTTTTTGTATTTCAGGTTTTCCCATTACGAGAACTGCCAGAAAAATCCCGGAAAAATTATATAAAAAATCAGCGTTCCAGAAGCTTCCCGGTTGCCAAAGTATAGCCGGAGGGGGGCCACCAGGGCTCCAGGCGCCCTGGTGGCGCGCCCCCTGGCCGCGCTGGGGGGCGCCTGGGCCCCTCAGGCCTCCGCTGATGCCCCCTTTGGCATATATTTATATCGTGTCCCGAAACCCTCGAGACGGAAACCCTTTTTCGCGATCTCATCGCTGTTCCGCCGCCGTCATGCTTCCAAGATCGGGAGCGCCAGGAGAACTCTTCCCGGCACCCTACCGGAGGGGAGGATCACCACCGGGAGCTTCTCCACCACCATGGACGCCTCCCGGATG
>LR738715.1:550579942-550594888 GCA_902687465.1 Secale cereale | reverse complement strand
GGGGTCGAGCACATGGCCGCGTGCTCGAGCACGGGAGGAGGAGAGGAGGTCGGGCGCTATGAGAGTGAGCGGGAGATCGAGCGAGGGGAAGTGGCTGGCGGCGGAGGGAATCGAGCAGAGGGAGACGAGCAGGGAGATGAGGTCGGGTACTCGGGCTAGGGTTAGGAGGAGGAGCTGGGCCTGGAGTGGTTGGGCCTGGGTGGTGTGGCTGTAGGAGGCTGGCCTACTGGAGAGGGGGGCTGCTGGGCCTCAGCTGGGCTTGGTTGCTCCTCTCCCCCTCTTCTCTTTTCAATTAAAGACAAAAATAGGAAGAAAGAAAAGAGAGAAGAAGGTTAGGAGAGTAGTGGGCATGGGGTTAATTTTCCCAGACTCATAAAAATGAGAATGATCCAAGAAAATAGAAGGAGGTGATATTGAACGATGCATATTCAAACTCATTTGAATTTAATTCAAATGGGTTTGAACGAGGACTTGGTTTTTGAAGTGTCCAAAAATGTTCGGATTTTTGGAGGAACCTCGATAAAAGGAGGAAGAATTTTAGGGAAAAGTTTGGAGACCAAACTTGAAACAGAAAAGACATAGGGAATATTATGCAACTGTGTTATGGTTAATTCCGAAAGAGTGGAATATTTATTATAGCTCCATAATTATTAGGAGGATATGTTATAAAGAGAAGTTACTCTTCCCTCGATTTAAATGGATTGAAGATCCACACAATTTATTTAGTTGAGAAGCAAAAGATTTATGACATGATGGGTTAAACACTTGGATGAAACAAGAATAAGAATTATGTTATGCTTATCCGCCATCAATTAAATTGATGAGAAGAAATTGATTTGTCATACTACTTATTCACGTTGAAAATGATTAAAGAGAAATATAGCACAATTCAACGGACCACCAATAGGATTGAAACAATGAACAAATAAGAACGAATCGCCGGAAAGAATTAGAAAAAGAACAAAGGCACTTGAGGAAACTTAGATACAAAAGAACAAAGGGGTCACGAGCCAATTAAAGAATACTTGAGCAATGCACCGGAAGAATTATGGAGACAAACAAAGAGGCATCAATTAAGAATAGTTGGAGGACAAAGTTGAAAACTGAGAACGAAGAAATCTTCTGAAATGATGGCCTTCAGAGGATCACAATGGAAAGAATTCATGAAATGCTTCGGATGATATGAAAAGATTCCTCGTGATCGAAACAACTATGAGAATGTCATGAAGCTAGAACCACGAATCTTCAAGAGAATGGGCCAAGATTTAAGAGAAACTCTTCTTCGGTCTTCAAAACCTAAGAAAGACGATGAGACACACCATCACGAATTGTTGAGGCACTCCGAAATGAAGAATGAAAATGTTGAAGCAATGATAGAAAGAATTTGAAAACGATCTTGGAGAAGGTATATGGCTGATGGAAATTCATTCTTACGTCATACTTTGAAAAGAATTTCAGAATAACTCCGGAAAAAGAAATTAGAAGAGTCAGGTAAGATCCTGGGAAAATACATGTGGGTTAGGGCCCACTCAAAAGAAATCACCGTTGAAAAAGATTGCTTAAGAGATATTACACCGGTTGAATTAAATGGCTTGAATAAGATGGCAATCCTCAAAATAGCTTGAACGGATTAAGAATTGAAACACGAATCTTCTGAGATACCTTGTACACTCCGGATAAGAATTGGAGAGAGTTGAATAAACAAGAGATACTTCGGATAAGAAATTTCAACATGGGAAAACATTTGAAACAAAAAGGAAGAGATATGATCATGACCGAAGCTTGAATTTAGTCCACCGGAGAAGAAAAAGAGAATGAAGAATGATGATCTTGAATCTTCCTGAGCATCTTCATGAGAAATCACCGGATAAGAACATTGAAGGAAAGAATGAAGAACTTCACATGAATAATATAGATACTTGATTAAAGAATTCTGGCTCCATAAACAAAAGGGGTGGGAGGGTGGGGAAAAACAAAGATAACTTGGATGAATGAAACAGACACCGTTGAGAAAAACCAAGAATTGGTCTGCGCATATTGAAAGAATTAGGTTAACTTGAAGAGAAGCATGCCGGTCGAGAAGAATTTAACATAAGAATCTCGATGATCAGGAAGTAGCAGTCCCATAGAAATATGAGAACATCTATTAGGAAAGGTATGGAATCAACACTTGACATCGAAGCAACTCGGATACCACAATCAAAAGAAAACAAAGGATAGATATGTTGCAACGTAATCTTCACAATGTCATTCGAACAGAGAATTGAACAAATGAATTCCATAGCTTAATGGTACATCAATTTTTCGAGAAGCCACTTGAGAGAAAGATAGAATAAACCAACAAGGTAACAGATGGAACAAATACATAATAGAGGTTTCGTCCCACATGTTTGTGCTGATGGCCCATGGCACGTGTTACAAAGGGCCTTGCAATCCCCGGATCAGCATAGCCAAGGATCCTTTAAGATGCAACCCCATAGTGCAACAACGGCCATGATAACCTCTCCACTAGATGTTGAACCCCAATCTCATATCATGCACCCGTTGGAAGATTACCTAAGAGATACTTGAATTCCCTCCTATTAATTCCTAAAGCTTTCCGGTTATGCAATCTGGTGTTGGGGATACAGGGGAAGAACAATATCTCACCCAACTAGCAATACCTACATCCCACTGTATCCATCCGTCAACACATAACCAGGCACCTTCGGAAATCGTTTACCTCGGATCTTCGAAACGCATCCACTATACTAGCGGTGGCAATACTCCCGAACTATCCCACCAGTACTGGGTGACGTCGGGGTTATCTCACCACCAGACACGCATAGAAGAGTTTTCGACGTCGGCCGCCTCTGGTATTCTAGAACTGTAACGATACACAATGGGACAACAATACCTCAGAGCTCAACTCCTCGGGACTCAGCCTAAACAGACAGGAGGCACCAAGACAGAATTTTCGTCACAAAGATATCGGAACAATCCAAACAATACCCGCGTGATCCTAAAACGATTTGGTGAAAGTTGAGGATAGTGATGTTAAAACAACGTCAGGAATCCTCACCGGAGCGAGGAAGGGGATAAGAAGTAAAAAAATCCTACTCTCCGATATATATATAGGACTCAAAACATTTTGTGTGTGTGCCTAGACTCAACCGACAGCGGTTCGATAAATCAGGGGGCTCCTAGGTCAGAGAAGGCTCTGAATACCAACTTGTAATTCCCAGGATGCGACTATATCTCCTACGTGTCGAGGCACGAGTTAGAGACATAAGCGCATTCTGGAATGATCGCAAGCATGGTATCTTTGCACAACTCATGTAATGAACAGGGATGAAAGAGTTAAATAGTGGGCTTACACTCGCCACGTCACACAATTAATTTAACATTCATACATTCGTCCAAATAACACAAGGTCCGACTACGGACGAAATCAAACGAGAAAAGATACCACATCCACAAGTCTTGATTGCCCCTGGTAGGAACCACTACTAATCGTCGGGGTACGTCACATAAAAACGACCACGCTCTTCATCGAACTCCCAGTGAAGTTCTTGTCCATCTCCTACGTTGTACTCAGTTGTACCTGCATCTGGTGTGTGTTGTAATCTGTGAGTCACAAGGACCCAGCAATCCCATTCCCGGGTATCAAAACTAACAAAGCCTTTTAGGTGTGGAGAGGTAATAAAGTGGCTGCAGCAAGCACTAAGCAACTAGCTTACGAAGTCAGAGCGAGATGAGGAAAAATGCGAACGGTCGCCAAAGATGATCAATAAGTGATCCTAGCTACTCACGTTCTTGCGTAACGCCGCCATGTTAACTTTCCATAAACCCATTCGAAAAGAGACCGTCACGGTTACTCACACAGTTAGAGTATTCTTAAGGATATGGTGTCAAGTTATCTACAACCGGATATTAACAAATTCCCATCTGCCACATAACCACGGGCACGGCTTTAGAAAGTTCATAACCCAACAGGGGTGTCCCAACTTAGCCCATCACAAGCTCACGATCTGCGGAGTCGCAACTCCATGTTGGGAAGACCCGAGTATTCTCGGAATCCCGTGCTCAAAATAATTCGACAAAGGTAAAACTAATCCAGCAAGACCTCCCAGTGACACCCCGAGACCGATGCGCCAAGTGTCAGCCAGTTATTCGTTTCCTTTGCCATGTCATTTGCTTGCTTGTTGCATTTCCCATGTTGTCATGTGCATTGTATCCTCATGTTTTCAAAACTTGCATCCGTCTGAGTCCGCCCGTCCTTTCCATTGTCCGTTCTGAGCCCAGACACACTCGCACGTGCCCGCGGCACCTCCGGATATTTATTTTATAAGTGGCCGGAAAATGTTCTCCGAATGGGATGAAACTTGGCGTGTGGTCTTATTATAGCATAGGTAGGCCGCCTGTCAAGTTTCGTAGCATTCGGAGTTTGTTTGATAGCCCAATGGTTAACCGTGTTAACCGCCGGAAGCCTTTTCTCTTTTGGCCCAGCACCCCTTCAAAACAGCCCGCTAGCCCATCCCAACCACCTCCATGCTCTCGGTCGTTGGATCGTGATCGCGTGGCAGAAAATCGCTCCTCATTTGGACCCTCCTAGCTCCCTCTACCTATAAATTTGTGTCTCCCCCCGAAAATTGCGGATGAAACCCTAACCTTCTTCCCTCCACGCCGCCGGACACTTCTTCCCCCACCGACCGACATGTCCGCTGCTCCCTTCAGCCACTCCGGAGCTGCCACGTCACCCCGACGCCCTCCTCTCTCCTCGCCGCCGTCGCGGCCCGCGGGACCTGAATCGGGCCCGCCCGGGCCCGTCCGTCGCCGCCGCCACCCGAACAGGCCTGTGCGCCCCGCGCAGCCGCTGCTCCTCCCGCTTCGACACTGCCGCGGCGCCTCCAGCCGCCGCCGGCCAGCACCACCACCACCGCCACCTTCTTTGCCGGCGGTCCCCACAGCCAGCCGCCGCCGTCCACCTGATTTGGAGTCCCTTCGACCGGATCCACCCCCGGCGGGGCCCTACGCGCCAGATCCGGGGCCCCGCAACTCCTTCGCTCGTCCCGCGCCCCAAGCTCGCCGGAGCGCCGCCAAGATCCGCCACCGTCGTCGTCTCGCTCGGGGTCAGGATCGACATCGCCGGCTCGCCGCTCGGTCGCTCGCAGGACTCCCACCGACCCAGTCGGACCCCCTCGGCCCAGTCCCCGCGAGGCCCGGTTCGCCTTCCTCCAGCCCTGCCGGCCCAGCTTGCTCCTCGAATTGGGCCAGGCCCACTCTGGTGAGCCCCTGACCCAGTTTTCCCTTGCCTCTATTTGACGCCATGTGCGCTGTATAGTTGTCTAAGGCTCACTTTTCTCTGTTAAAATATGACCAAGTCCCTGTTCTGCGTAAAAATGTATGCATGTTTGTGTGGTTGTATCTTTTCGTGTGGTGATCAAAATTGAGTGAATAATATGTCCAAATGTTCGTTGTGATATGCTCTTCATTTTGTTCCACTGTGGCATGCTTGTTTGAGTTCATCTTGATGCCCTAATCATCGTTGCAAGAGGGCTATATGTTTAAAACTGCTGGTAACTGTAATTTTGTTACCATGTTTGTGAGATGATAACTTTGTGCATGTTGGTCCAAATGGAGTGTGTGATGTTTAAAAATGGTCACTGTGAAGTGATCTACATGATGGTTGTTGTAGCATTCATGTTAGGTGCCATATTGCCATGTTTATCTCTGTTGCAAAAGTGCATGTGGCTGTTAAGTGCTGAAACTTGTTATGAGATGCTGATTTGACTTGTTCATAGCTATTGATGTGTTTGTCTTTCATGCCACATGTCAATTTGTTTTAGAAGCACAATCATGCCATCTTTGCTATGGTGCAATCCACTTTTCATGATATGCCTTGTGGTGTTTGCAACAAGCTTGTAAAGTAGCCTACTCGCTGAAGTTGTTTCCTGAGACTTGTTAAAAAATTGCTAAGTCTGAAACTGTTAAACCTGATGCTATGTTTGCTTGATGCCTCACTCAAATCCATGCTTGTTTTAGTATGTCCAATGATCATGTCTTCTTGTCCATGTTATGCTCTATCCATCCATGCCCCTGTTTGCATATATAGCCTGTTGTAGCTTATTTATTTCTTGCTCTCAAGTTGCTATAAATGTACCTGTCAGATTGTTATCAGCATGACCAATTTGGTGAAGCTTGTTGTTATTGATCCATGCCTCCTACGGAGTTGTTTGATGTATGCTATGTCTATTACATGCTCATGATCTTTATATACTTAGTAGAGTTGATATGCTTGTTGTTTTGTGCCTCCGAAGGCAGCATCGTGATGATGTTTTTGCCTTCCCAGTTTTTTGGCTAAGTCTATGAAATCTATAAACTTATTGAATCTTGTCATGCTTGTTTAAATGTGTTCCAACAAGTTTTTGGGTGTGCTCTGAGTTCATGCTTGTTAAGTATCATGTCTATTTCACATCCATGCCTCTTGTTGTCATGTTTGGGTGTTGTAGCATATATATACCTTGCTCCAAAGTTGCTATGTTGTTGTTTTTAGACAGCTTGTTGTTATATCTTGTTTCATGTGTATGTATTGAACCGTTGCTCCATTTTTAGCGTGCTCTATATGAAACTTGTGTGATTTTGCATGTAGATGCATAATATCATGTTTGGAGTGTGTTTGTTTGTTGTTTGAATGCATCTTGCATATTTGCCATGCTTGTCTTGTTTTGCTCATATCTTCTAGGCCGTAGCTCCGAATTAAATAAACTTTATATGAAACTTGACTAGAATTTCGAGTAGACCATCATGGTGCATGTTAACTTGCTGTTTAACAACTTGAACTTAAGATTTGTTCAGATCTGGACCAATTTCGAAATGTTCATATGAGGACTTACCGGAATTGTTATATGTTGATTCTGGACTCATTTAAGCTTGTTGAGTGGTGTTGTTTTTGTTTGCTTCATCCCTTGCCATGTTTTGCATCATATAGACTTGTCTAGCATCATACTTGGTTGAGCATTATGTCATGTCTTGTGTGGTGTGTTTACCGTGTTGCTTGCTTCTTCTCGTTAGTGTTTGTTCCGTTGCGATCGTGAGGATTCTTTCGTCTACACGTGGTTCGACTTCGTGGCTTCTTCTTCGTCTTCTTCATGGACTCGCTCTTCTTCCTTGCGGGATCTCAGGCAAGATGACCATCTCCTTGGATACCTTTACTATCATTGCCATGCTAGTTGTCTCGATGCTATCGTTATATGTCGCGCTACCCATCATTTGTTGTCAGCCTCTCCTTGTTGCCGTGAAACATCTAACCTTTGACACCTTCCTAGCAAACCGTTGTTTGGCTATGTTACCCGCTTGCTCAGCCCCTTTTGTAGCGCTGTTAGTTGCAGGTGAAGATGAAGATTGCTCCATGTTGGAACTTGATGTTTTGGGAATATCAAAATATCTATAACTATATTTTAACACACCTATATACTTGGCAATGGGTGGAAGGCTTGGCCTTTTGCTCGGTGTTTTGTTCCACTCATGCCACCTTAGGAGCCGATAAACTGGCGTTATGTTCCTCAATTTTGCGTTCCTAACGTGGTTGGGTATATGGGGACCCCTTGACAGTTCGTCTTTGAATAAACCTCCTCCAGCAAGGCCCAACATTGCTTTTAATTTGCAACATAATAATAACTTAATTAATTAATTAATTTGCATAGGGGGTCGCGTCCCCGAGGATTATTTTCTACATAATAGGGGGGGCCAGTGCTGATGGTGTTGGTCCCAAACAGGCAACCTGTGAGGCCGCCTCGGGGAAACTCGAGGTATCTGGCATACCTGTAGCTTGTCCCATCCCGACGTGGCCTGAGACGAGATATGCGCGGCTACTATCAGGGTGTCGTCACGCCGGGAGGTCTAGTTGGACTTGTTTTACCATTGTCGAAATGTATTGTGCATCGGGATTCCGAGCCTGATCGGATTGTCCCTAAGATAAGGGGTAATATTATTATCTCTGCTGATCGTGAGAGCTTGTGATGGGCTAAGTTGGGACACCCCTACAGGGTATGATCTTCCGAAAGCCGTGCCCGCTATTATGTGGCAGATTGGAATTTGTTAATGTCCGGTTGTAGAAAACTTGACAGATGATCCGAAGTAAAATACACACAACCGTGTGAGTAACAGTGACCGTCTCTTTTCACTTTGAGAAGAGAACACGGTGGGGTTATGTTTGAATCGTAGGTAGTTCAGGATCTTTAGCGATCATTACTAGTTTGCGACCGTTTGCATAGATGCTCATCGTATTCTTGTACTCGTAAGTTAGCCACCATATATTGCTTAGCCACTGCTGCAACCTCACCACTTTACCTCTTCCTACTCGTTAAGCTTTGTTAGCCTTGATACCCATGGTTATGGGATTGCTGAGTCCCCGTGGCTCACAGATACTACAACAACAGTTGTAGGTGCAGGTTTCCGCTGCCTTGACGTGAGAGCGATGTTACCTTTTGTTGGAGTTCTTTCTTCATCTTCTTCTTCTTCTTCTTCTTCGTCAGTCTTAGGCTTGGTTCCTGGTTGGTAGCCTGGGATAACAGATGGATGTCGTTGTGCTTTTCATGTTTGCATCCGTAGTCGGATGCCTTGTATTGATGATGTTGTATTCATGTGACTTGTATGAATTGTTGTATCCCCATGTATATATGTAATGGTACGATGTAATTATATCCATCTTGCTAAGCGCCTGAGATGCGGTTGTGCCCCAATCACGAATGAGTCACGTGATCGGGATAGAATCGCATCTTGGTCCTGACACTCCCGGCGTGCCGACACCCTGATAGTAGCCGCACATAACTCATCTCAGGCCACGACCGGATGGGACAGCCTACAGGTAAATACCAAATACCTCGGGTTTCCTCGAGGCGGCCCTGCAGTCCGCCCAGTTTGTACCAACACTCATGAGGAGCACTGGCCCAGGTTGTTGATTAAGAACTCAGGTTAATTACTCCCTATGCAAGTTTTAGTTGTTAGGCAAATGTAGTACAAAAGTTGGGTCTCGTTGGAAAAGCTTTGAGCAGTGCGAATTATCAAGGGGGGCCCATAAACCCCAACCGTGTAACGAACGCAAAAT
Source organism: Secale cereale (assembly GCA_902687465.1). Classification (NCBI taxonomy): domain Eukaryota; kingdom Viridiplantae; phylum Streptophyta; class Magnoliopsida; order Poales; family Poaceae; genus Secale; species Secale cereale. The sequence goes on along the minus strand of LR738715.1, from coordinate 550,585,800 downwards.
CAAGGAACATAACACCAATTTATCGGGTCCTAGCAAAGCAAAGATAGAGGTGATATCGGGGAACGGTCATCTTGCATGGGATTCCGCATGGAAGAAGAACGAGTCCATGAAGAAGACAAACGGACGAAGTCGAACGAATCCTCACAACTCCGGAACGAAACCGAAGCTAACGAGAGAAGCAACCCGGAAAGAAGCAAACAATGTGGTAAACACACAAGCATATATATGGCATGATGCACAAAGAAGTATGATGCATGTCTGGTTTAAATATGCATGGCATGGCAAAGTTCTCAAACACCACTACAAATTAAGTGGAGCTCAATACGCAACAAGTTGCATATTGACGAAACACCACATTTTATTTATTTAGTTTACTCTCGTTTATTTACAAGACAAGATTAAATGTTTTTTAACATGGCAAGAGGTGAAGCATGAGCAAACTACTATCTAGGCATTTTAAATGAGGCTGGAAATAACAACAACAATTCCAGAAACACCCCATGTGCATATTTAGCAATTCTTAAAGCAAAGAACAATTGTAAGCATTTTAGTGCTGTTATCATGATGCGAATGACAAATGCAAGTTTTGAAGCAATTTTAGTTAAAAATTGACATGAGAAAGATATGGAGTATTTCGTCACCGTGGTGGAAAGAAAGGGGTGGCACGGCGGCGATAACCAAAAATGATGCCACGGCAACATATCGGTTCCGGTAACTTGTTGAGAGACCGGTGCAAAAGAAAGGGTCGACGTGAGCGTGTCATGCAAGATGGTGGGGTGATCCTGGTAACCGGGTTCCCATGGGCCGGTGGCAAGGCAAACGAGGAGGAACATGCAAGCGAGAACTTGGACACGGTGTGAATAAGTGATGCATCTCATACAACATGCATTCGTTCACGGGCGTCGTCTCGGGGTTATACCTTCGAAGTGTTCGGTTTCGAAGCGGATCAATTTCGTTGAGGGACGTAGTCGTTCTCGCGATGGTAGTGGAAGTAGTGGTACACGGTGACGGAAGTGGTACACGTTTTCTTATCGCATCCACGGCGACGGTAGTTGTACACGCGTCGTCGAGGAACTTGACGTTTCGAAGGGGTACTTGGCGAACAACGGTCGTCGTGGTACTTGGCGATTCCGGAAACACGGTAGATGAACTTGGCGTCCACGAGGTCAACGGTAGTCATACACGTATCAGACACGAACTTGGTGCATCCAACGTCTTTGGGCGTAGAGGTACTTGCACTGAGTCGTGGGTACTTGGTCTGCCTGGGTGGCTGTGGCTGCTCACCGGCGAGGCGAGGGCAAGGGTGACGAGGTGGTCGCTGCTGCTGCTGCTGCATGCCGGGCCGGCGGTAGGAGTCGCTCGGGAGCCCGACGTGCCTAGATGACTGCTTCTATAGCCTCGGTGGCTGGAGCGCTTCGAAGATCTTCTCGCGGACGTAGGCGATTGCGCATGCGGGTCTGTGGATGGGGACGCGACCAGCTCCGACGAGGTGGCCGAGGCAGCAAGCGGCGAGGAGGAGGCCAGGGGGAGAGGAGGTCGGCACACGCTGCGCAGACGCGGAGGTCGATGACGTGGCGGTGGGCGTCGACCGGAACGATTTGAAGGCCGACGGAGGAGGTTGGCGCTCCGGGAGGAGGCTGAAGGCGCACGGGGCATGCTCCGGTGGCCTCGCGATGTGGTGGGGCGGTGAGCTCAGGATGACTCCCGTGGCGGAGTAGAGAGGAGTAGAGGGACGACGGCGTAGAGGTGGTCGGCGAGCGCGCTCTGGGCCTTGGTCGCCGGCCTTTGGCGAGGTGGAGACGAGGTCACGCGGAGGGGCGACGCAGTGGCCCATGGTGGTGGCAGAAGGACGTGACGGCGATGGGGCCGCCGGAGTTGGCCGCTCCGATGGTGGGGGGGTCGAGCGCGGGGCCGCGTGCTCAAGCACGGGAGGAGAAGAGGAGGTCGGGCGCTGTGAGGGTGAGCGGGAGATCGAGCGAGAGGAAGTTAAGAGGAGGCACTGGGCCTGGAGTAGTTGGGCCTGGGTGGTGTGGCTGTAGGAGGCCTGCCTACTAGAGAGGTGGGCTGGTGGGCCTCGGCTGGGCTTGGTTGCTCCTCTCCCCCTCTTCTGTTTTCAATTACAGACAAAAATAGGAAGAAAGAAAAGAGAGAAGAAGGTTAGGAGAGTAGTGGGCATGGGGTTAATTTTCCCGGACTCATAAAAATGAGCATGATCCAAGAAAATAGAAGGAGGCAAGATTGAACGATGCAAATTCAAACTCATTTAAATTTAATTCAAATGGGTTTGAACGAGGACTTGGTTTTTGAAGTGTCCAAAAATGTTCGGAATTTTGGAGGAACCTCGTTAAAAGGAGGAAGAATTTTAGGGCAAAGTTTGGAGATCAAACTTGAAACAGAAAAAAGACATAGGGAATATTATGCAACTGTGCTATGGTTAATTCCGAAAGAATGGAATATTTATTATAGCTCCATAATTGTTAGGAGGATATGTTATAAAGAGAAGTCACTCTTCCCTCGATTTAAATGGATCGAAGATCCACACAATTTATTTAGTTGAGAAGCAAACGATTTATGACATGATGACAAGATGCAAGCACAAATAATATGAAGCAAGCAAAATGAAACACACGACGAAATCCGGAATAGCTCGAAGTCTTCTGGAGCATCGGTCTTGGGGCGTCACATAATGTTGTTATGCGGTTTGACCGATAAAGATCTTCGTAGAATATTTAGGAGCCAATATGAGCATCCAGGTTTGGTTATTGTTTATTGACCGGAGATGTGTTTCAGTCATGTCTACATAGTTCTCGAACCCGTAGGGTCCGCACGCTTAACTTTCGATGACGATTTGTATTATGAGTTATGGGATTTGATGACCGAGGTTTGCTCGGAGTCCCGGATGATACCACGGACATGACAAGGAGTCTCGAAATGGTCAAAAGGTAAAGATCGATATATTGGAAGGCTATATTCGGACATCGGAATGGTTCCGAGTGATTCGGGTATTTTTTGGAGTACCGAGAGTTACGGGAATTCGCCAGGGAAAGTTAATGGGCCTTATTGGGCTTTAGTGGAGAGATGGAAGAAGGGCCATGAGGTGGCGCGCGCCTCCCCCCTGCCCAAACTGAATTCGACAAGGGGTGGGGCGCCCTCCCCCCCCTTTCCTTCTCCCTCTCCCTCCTTTCCTTCTTTCCGACTCCGAAAAGGAAAGGGAATCCTACTAGGACTTGGAAGTCCTAGTAGGACTCCCTACACTTGGCGCGCCCCTAGGAGGGCCGACCTCTCTCCCTCCCTCCTTTATATACGTGGGCAGGGGGCACCCCAAAGGCGCAACAAACAATCTGTTGGCCGTGTGTGGTGCCCCCTCCACAGTTACACACCTCGGTCATATCGTTGTAGTACTTAGGCGAAGCCCTGCGCCGGTAACTTCTTCATCACCGTCACCATGTCGTCGTGCCGATGGAACTCTTCCTCGTCCTCAACTGGATCAAGAGCTCGAGGGACGTCATCATGCTGAACATGTGCTGAACACGGAGGTGCCGTAGGTTCGGTACTTGGATTGGTTGGATCGTGAAGACGTTCAACTACATCAACCATGTTACTAAACGCTTCTGCTTTCGATCTACGAGGGTACATGTACACACTATCCCCGCTCGTCACTATGCTTCTCCTAGATAGATCTTGTGTGATCGTAGGATTTTTTTTGAAATACTACGTTACCCAACAGTGCCATCATGAGCCAGGTCTATGCGTAGATGATATGCGCGAGTAGAACACAAAGAGTTGTGGGCGATAATAGTCATACTGCTTACCACCAACGTCTTACTTCGATTCGATGGTATTGCTGGATGAAGCGGCCCGGACCGACATTACATGAACGCGTTCATGAGACTGGTTCTACCGACATGCTTTGCACACAAGTGGCTGGCGGGTGTCTATTTCTCCAACTTTAGTTGAATCGAGTTTGACTATGGCCGGTCCTTGTTGAAGGTTAAAACATCACACTTGATGAAAAAACGTTGTGGTTTTGATGCGTAGGTAAGAATGGTTCTTACTAGAAGCCCGTAGCAGCCACGTAAAACTTGCAACAACAAAGTATAGGACGTCTAACTTGTTTTTCCAGGGCATGTTTTGATATGATATGGTCAAGACGTGATGAGTTATACGATATTGTATGACATGATCATGTTTTATAAATTATCGGCAACCGGCAGGAGCCTTATGGTTGTCTCTTTATTGTATGAATTGTGAACGCCATGTAATTGATTTACTTTATCAGTATGAGTTAGCGATAGTAGTAGAAGCAATAGTTGGCGAGACGACCACGTCGCTACGATGAAGATCATGGTGTCAAGCCGGTGACGATGGATATCATGACGGTGCTCTGGATACAGAGATCAAAAGCACAAGATGATGATGGCCATATCATGTCACATATTTTGATTGCATGTGATGTTTATCTTATTATGCATCGTATTTTGCTTAGATACGACGATAGCATTATAAGATGATCCCTTACTAAAATTTCACGATACAAGTGTTCTCCCTGAGTATGCACCATTGCGATAGTTCGTCGTGCCGAAACACCACGTGATGACCGGGTGTGATAAGCTCTATGTCCACATACAATGGGTGTAAGACAGTCTTGCACGTGCAGAATACTCGGGTTAAACTTGACGAGCCTAGCATGTACAGACATGGCCTTGGAACACTGGAGACCGAAAGGTCGAGTGTGAATCATATAGTAGATATGATCAACATAATATGTTTACCATTGAAAACTACTCCATCTCACGTGATGATCGGACATGGTTTAGTTGATTTGGATCACGTGATCATTTAGATGGCTTGAGGGATGTCCATCTAAGTGGGAGTTCTTTAGTAATATGATTAATTGAACTTTAATTTATCATGAAATTAGTTCTGATAGTATTTGCAAATTATGTTGTAGATCAATAGCTTGTGTTGTAGGTCCCCTATGTTTTTTATATGTTCCTAGAGAAAACTAAGTTGAAAGATGTTAGTAGAAATGATGCGGACTAGGTCCATGATCTGAGGATTATCCTCATTGCCGCACAGAAGTATTATGTCCTTAATTCACCGCTAGGTGACAGACCTATTGCAGGAGCAGATGCAAACGTTATGAACGTTTGGCAAAGCTCAATATCATATCTACTTAATAGTTTAGTGCACCATGCTTTACGGCTTAGAACCGGGACTTCAAACATTTTGAACGCCACAGAGCATATGAGATGTTCCAAGAGCTGAAATTGGTATTTCAGACTCATGCCCATGTCGAGAGGTATGAGACCTCTGACAAATACTTTGCCTACAAGATGGAGGAGAATAGCTCAGCTAGTGAGCATGTTCTCAGAATGTCAGGGTACTACAATCACTTGAATCAAGGGAGTTAATATTCCAGATAAGATAGTGATTGACAGAGTTATCTAGTCACTATCACCAAGCTACTAGAACTTCGTGATGAACTATAGTATGCAAGGTCTGATGAAAACGATTCCTGAGCTCTTCGCGATGCTGAAATCAGCGAAGGTAGAAATCAAGAAAAAGCATCAAATTTTGCTGGTTAAACAAGACCACTAGTTTCAAGGAAAAGGGCAAGGGCAATAAAGGGAACTTCAATAAGAACGGCAAGAAAGTGGCCACTCTCGAGAAGAAGCCCAAAGCTAGACCCAAGCCTGAAACCAAGTGCTTCTACTACAAAGAAAATGGTCACTGGAAGTGGAACTAGCCCAAATATTTCGCAGATAAGAAGGATGGCAAAGTGAACAAAGGTATATTTGATATACATGTTACTGATGCGTACCTCACTAGTGCTTGTAGTAGCCCCTGGGTATTTG
>LR738715.1:550496729-550579932 GCA_902687465.1 Secale cereale | reverse complement strand
TTCGTGATGAACTATAGTATGCAAGGTCTGATGAAAACGATTCCTGAGCTCTTCGCGATGCTGAAATCAGCGAAGGTAGAAATCAAGAAAAAGCATCAAATTTTGCTGGTTAAACAAGACCACTAGTTTCAAGGAAAAGGGCAAGGGCAATAAAGGGAACTTCAATAAGAACGGCAAGAAAGTGGCCACTCCCGAGAAGAAGCCCAAAGCTAGACCCAAGCCTGAAACCAAGTGCTTCTACTACAAAGAAAATGGTCACTGGAAGTGGAACTAGCCCAAATATTTCGCAGATAAGAAGGATGGCAAAGTGAACAAAGGTATATTTGATATACATGTTACTGATGCGTACCTCACTAGTGCTTGTAGTAGCCCCTGGGTATTTGATACATGTTCGGTTGCTAAGATTAGTAGCTCAAAACAGGAGTTGCAGAATAAATAGAGACTAGTTTAGGGTGAGGTGACGATGTGTGTTGGAAGTAGTTCCAATATTGATATGATCATCATCGCACACTCCCTGTACTTTCAGGATTAGTGTTAAACCTAAATAAATGTTATTTGGTGTTTGCATTGAGCATGAACAAGATTGGATCATGTTTATTGGAATACGATTATTCATTTAAGTGAGAGAAATTGTTATTCTGTTTACATGAATAAAACCTTCTATGGTCATACACCCAAGGTGGCTGGTTTATTGAATCTCGATCGTAGTAATACACATATTCATAATATTGAAGCCAAAAGATGCAGATTTGATAATGATAGTGCAACATACTTGTGGGACTGCCGTTTAGGTCATATTGGTGTAAAGCGCATGAAGAAACTCCATGCTGATGGACTTTTGGAATCACTTGATTATGAATCATTTGATGCTTGCAAACCATGCCTCATGGGCAAGATGACTAAAACTCCATTTTCTGGAACAATGGAGCGAGCCAATGACTTATTGGAAATAATACATACAAATGTATGCAGTCCGATGAGTGTTGAGGCTCGCGGCGGGTATCATTATTGTCTGCCCTTCATAGATGATTTGAGCAGATATGGCTATATCTACTTGATGAAACACAAGTCTGAAACATTTGAGAAGTTCAAAGAATTTCAGAGTGAAGTAGAGAATCATCGTAACAAGAAAATAAAGTTTCTACGATCAGGTAGCGGAGGCGAATATTTGAGTTACGAGTTTGGTCTTCATTTAAAACAATGTGGAATAGTTTCGCAACTCACGCCACCTCAAACACCACAGCGTAATGCTGTGTCCGAACGTTATAATCGTACTTTATTAGATATGGTGCAATATATGATGTATCTTACCTATTTACCACTATTGTTTTGGGGTTATGCATTAGAGACAGATGCATTCACGTTAAATAGGGCACCATCAAAATCCGTTGAGACGATACCGTATGAACTATGGTTTGGCAAGAAACCTAAGCTGTCGTTTCTTAAAGTTTGGGGTTGCGATGCTTATGTGAAAAAGCTTCAGCTTGATAAGCTCGAACCCAAATCGGAGAAATGCATCGTCATAGGATACCCAAAAGAAATAGTTAGGTACACCTTCTATCACAAATCCAAAGGCAAGATCTTTGTTGCTAAGAACGGATCCTTTCTAGAGAAGGAGTTTCTCTCGAAAGAAGTGAGTGGGAGGAAAGTAGAACTTGATGAGATAATTGTACCTTCTCTTGAATTGGAAAGTAGCCCATCACAGAAATTGGTTCCCGTGATGCCTACACCAATTAGTGAGGAAGCTAATGATGATGATCATGAAACTTTAGATCAAGTTACTACCAAACCTCGTAGGTCAACCAGAGTACATTCCGCTCCAGAGTGGTACAGTAATCTGATACATCTCCAACGTGTCTATAATTTTTTATTGTTCCATGCTATTATTTATGAAGTCTTGGATGTTTTATGGGCTTTATCATTCACTTTTATATCATTTTTGGGACTAACCTACTAACCCGAAGGCCCAGTCCAGATTGCTGTTTTTTGCCTGTTTCAGGGTTTTGCAGAAAAAGAATATCAAACGGAGTTCAAACGGCATGAAACCTTCGCGAGAGATATTTTTGGAGAAAATCACACACGCGGAGCTTGAGAACCACGTCAGGGGATGAAGAGGTGGCCCACGAGAGTGGGGGTGCGCCCCCCTTCCCAGGGCGCGCCCCCGTGCCTCGTGGCCCCCTCAAGCATCCCCCGGTGCCCTCCTTCTTCCTATATAAGTCTACGTACCCCAAAACCTCCATGGACAGAGAGAAAACCCTAATTCCACCGCCGTACCTTCTGTTCTCGTGAGATCCCATCTTGGAGCCTGTTTCGGAGCTCCACCGGAGGGGGATCCATCACGGAGTTCATCATCATCATCATCATCACCCTCACCATGAGTTGTAAGTAGTTTACCTTAGACCTTTGGGTCCATAGCTAGTATCTAGATGGCTTATTCTCTCTCTCTGGATCTCAATACAAAGTTCTCCTCGGTCTTCGAGGAGATCTATTCGATGTAATCTCTTTTTGCGCTGTGTTTGTCGAGATCCGATGAATTGTGAGTTTATGATCAAGGTTATCTATGAAAGATATTTGGTTCTTCTCTGTACTTTTTATGTGTGCTCATAATATCCTTGCAAGTCTCTTCAAATTATTGGTTTGGTTTGGCCTACTAGATCTATAGTTCTTGCAATGGGAGAAGTGCTTGGCTTTGGGTTCAATCTTGCGGTGTCCTTTCCCAGTGACAGTAAGGGCAGCAAGGCACGCATTGTATTGTTGCCATCGAGGATAAAAAGATGGGGTTTATATCATATTGCTTGAGTTTATCCCTCTACATCATGTCATCTTGCTTAAGGCGTTACTCTGTTCTTATGAACTCAATACACTAGATGCATGCTGGATAGCGATCGATGGGTGGAGTATTAGTAGTAGATGCAGAATCCTTTCGGTCTACTTGTATCGGACGTGATGCCTATATACAATGATCATGCCTAGAGAGTCTCATAATTATTCGCTTTTCTATCAATTGCTCGACAGTAATTTGTTTACCTGCCGTAGAATATCGCTATCATGAGAGAAGCCACTAGAGAACACTATGGTCCCCGGGTCTATTCTCAACATATCACTCTACATCTACTTTACTTTTATCGCTTTTAATTGCTGTTCTTATAAACTAAAAATACCAAAAATATAAACTATCATCTCTGTCAGATCTCACTTTTGTAAGTGACCGTAAAGGGATTGACAACCCCTTATCGCGTTGACTGCGAAGTTCTTATTTGTTTGTGCAGGTGCGAGGGACTCGCGCGTGGTCTCCTACTGGATTGATACCTTGGTTCTCAAAAACCGAGGGAAATACTTACGCTACGGTGTTGCATCTCCCTTTGCTCTTCGAGGGAATACAACGCAAGCTCGAGAAGTAGCAAGAAGAATTTCTGGCGCCGTTGACGGGGAGGCTTACGCAAAAGTCATATACCAAGTACCTATCACAAACCCTTATCCTTCGCATTACATTTATTTGCCTCTGGTTTTCCTCTCCCCCACTTCACGCTTGCCATTTTATTTGCCCTTCTTCCGCCATGTGTTTATCGTTCGCTTGCCTCTTGTTTGCTTGTGTGTGTTGGATTGCTTGCTTGTCACTATGTCTCAGAACAATACCAAATTGTATGACTTCTCCAATACCAACAACAATGATTTTATTAGCACTTCGATTGCTCCTATTATCGATGCTGAATCTTGTGAGATCAATGCTGCTTTGTTTAATCTTGTCATGAAAGATCAATTCTCCGTCCTTCCTAGTGAAGATGCCGCTACCCATCTAAACAACTTTGTTGATTTGTCTGATATGCAAAAGAAAAGGGATACGGATAACGATATTGATAAATTGAAGTTATTTCCGTTTTCACTTAGTGATCATGCTAAAACTTGGTTTTCATCTTTGCCTAGAAATAGTATTGATTCGTGGAATAAGTGCAAAGATGCTTTTAACTCTAAGTATTTCCCTCCTGCTAAGATCATCTCTCCTAGAAACGATATTATGAATTTTAAGCAACTAGATCATGAGCATGTTGCACAAGCTTGGGAGAGAATGAAATTGACGATACATAATTGCCCTACACATGGTTTGAATCTATGGATGATTATTCAGAACTTTTATGCTGGCTTGAATTTTGCTTCTAGAAATCTTTTAGATTCGGCCACAGGAGACACTTTCATGGAAACCACCTTAGGAGAAGCTACCAAACTACTAGATAATATTATGGTTAATTATTCTCAATGGCACACCGAAACATCTACTAGTAAAAAAGTGCATGCTATCGAAGAAATTAGTGTTTTGAGTGGAAAGATGGATGAACTTATGAAATTATTTGCTGCTAAGAGTGCTTCTTCTGATCCTAATGATATGCCTTTGTCCACTTTGATTGAGAATAACAATGAATATTTGGATGTTAATTTTGTTGGTAAGAATAATTTTGGTAACAATCCTTATAGAGCTAATTTTAATCCTAGGCCTTTTCCTAGTAATTCCTCTGAATTTGAAACTAGTGTTAAGGAGATTATGATCTGGCAAAAGAATTTCAATGCTATGCTTGAAGAGAAATTTATTAAAGTTGATGAATTGGTTAGAAGTGTGGATAGAATTACTCTTGATGTTGATTCTTTGAAACTTAGATCAATCCCACCTAAGCATGATATCAATAAGTCTCTCAAAGCCATGAGAATTTCAATTGATGAATGCAAAGAAAGAACAGCTAGGATGCGTGCTAAAAGAGAAGATTATATTAAACCGTGTTCTTGTAGTTATCATGAAAATAAAGATGAAGATCTGAAAGTTATTGATGTGTCTCCTATTAGATCCTTGTTTTCTAGTATAAATCTTGATGAAGATATGATTGGAGATGATTCTGCTTTTCAGAGTTCCAATGATTCGGAGTTTTTAGATCTTGATGCTAAAATTGTTAAAAGTGGGAGTGAAGAGATTAAAACTTTGCATAGTGATGGACCCACTACTTTGGATTTCAAGGGATTAAATTATGATAATTTCTCTTTGATTGATTGTATTTCCTTGTTGCAATCCGTGCTAAATTCTCGGCATGCTTATAGTCAAAATAAAGCTTTCACCAAACACATAGTTGATGCTTTGATGCAATCTTATGAAGAAAAACTTGAGTTAGAAGTCTCTATCCCTAGAAAGCTTTATGATGAGTGGGAACCTACTATTAAAATAAAAATAAAAGATCATGAATGCTATGCTTTGTGTGATTTGGGTGCAAGTGTCTCCACTATCCCAAAAACTTTGTGTGATTTGCTAGGGTTCCATGAGCTTGATGATTGTTCTTTAAATTTGCATCTTGCGGATTCCACTATTAAGAAACCTATAGGAATAATTAATGATGTTCTTATAGTTGCCAATAGGAATTATGTGCCCGTAGATTTTATTGTTCTCGATATAGATTGCAATCCTTCATGTCCTATTATTCTTGGTAGACCTTTCCTTAGAACGATTGGTGCAATTATTGATATGAAGAAAGGAAATATTATATTCTAATTTCCGTTAAGGAAAGGCTTGGAACACTTTCCTAGAAATAAAATCAAATTACCATATGAATCTATCATGAGAGCCACTTATGGATTGCCTTCCAAAGATGGCAATACCTAGATCTATCTTGTATCGTGCCTAGCTAGGGGCATAAAACGATAGTGCTTGTTGGGAGGCAACCCAATTTTATGTTTTTTATTTTTGTTGCTATTAGGTAATAAATATTGCATCTAGCCTCTGATTATATGTGGTTTCATGTTTTGTTTAGTGTTTTTGCCAAGTAGAACCTTTGGGAAGACTTGTGTGAAGTTTATGTGATCTTGCTGTGAAAACAGAATTGTTAGTGCTTGCTAAAGTGGTCGTCAGATATTACTGGAGCGTTCTATTTAGTTGATTCTTTTTGAAGAAGATTAATAGACAAATTCCTCAAATTTAACAATTTATTTTGAATTTTTTGGAGTTCCAGAAGTAGGCGAAACCTGCAAATTACTACAGACTATTCTGTTTTTGACAGATTCTGTTTTTCATGGGTTGTTTGCTTATTTCAATGCATCTATGAGTAATATTTGGAGGTATGAACCATAGAGAAGTTGAAATACAGTAGTTTTAACACCAATATAAAAAAAGAATGAATTCATTGCAGTACCTTTGAGTAGTGGTTTGCTTTCTTTTACTAATGGAGCCCACGAGAATTCTTGTCTAAGTTTTGTGTTGTGAAGTTTTCAAGTTTTGAGTATTGCTTTGATAGACTATGGAACAAAGAGTAGCAAAGGACTAAGCTTGGGGATGCCCATGGCACCCCAAGGAATTCAAGATAATCAAAAGCCTCGGCTTGGGGATGCCCCGGGAAGGCATCCCCTCTTTCGTCTTCATCCATCGGTAACTATACTTGGAGCTATATTTTTATTCGCAACATGATATGTGTTTTGCTTGGAGCGTCTTGTATAATTTGTGTCTTTGCTTGTTAGTTTGCCACAATCATCCTTGCTGGACACACCTCTTTGAGAGAGTTAAATATAGCCTAGAAATTGTTAGAACACTCTATGTGCTTCACTTATATCTTTTGAGTTGAATAGTTTTTGCTCTAGTGCTTCACTTATATCTTTTAGAGCACGGTGGTGGAAATATTTTGTAGAAATTGTTGAACTCTCATGCTTCACTTATATCTATTAGAGAGTCCATTAAAACATCATGGTAATGTGTTTAGGCTAAAGAAACTAGTCTTCACATGATAAACATCCAATGTCAATGTAGTAAAAAAAATCACACCAAGTACATTGAATAGAATGAGATGTTAGATGCTTGATAATTGTTTTGATATATGAGGATAGTGATATTAGAGTCATGCTAGAGGAGTTATTATGAAATTTATAAACACTTGTGTTAAGGTTAGTGATTCCCGTAGCATGCACGTATGGTGAACCGCTATGTGACGAAGTTAGAGCATGAGGTATTTGTAGAGTGCTAACCTTTGTGTGGAGGTCGGGGGCGAGCGATGGTTAACTCCTACCAACCTCCCCCCTAGGTGCATGCGTTGATTGCTTTGTTTTGATGACTCGTAGATTTTTGCAATAAGTATATGAGTTCTTATGACTAATGTTGAGTCCATGGATTATACGCACTCTCACCCTTCCACAATTGCTAGCCTCTGTTGTACCGCGCAACTTTCGCCGGTGCCATAAACCCACTATATATCCTTCCTCAAAACAGCCACCATATTATTCCTCAAAACAGCCACCTTACGTACATATCATGGCATTTCCATAGCCATTCCGAGATATATTGTCCTGCAACTTTCCACTGTCCGTTCATATGACATGCATCATATTGTCATATTGCCATTGCATGATCATGTAGTTGACATCGTATTTGTGACAAAGCCACCAAGCATAATTTTTATACATATCCATCCCGGTACACCGCCGGAGGCATTCATATAGAGTCATACTTTCTTGTTGTAGAATCGACTTGTAATATCGAGTTGTAATGAAAGTGTGATGATCATCATTATTAGAGCATTGTCCCATGGGAGGAAAGGCTAAATCTATAAAGCCCCTCCGCAAAAAAGGGAAAAAAAGAAAGAAAGGCCAAAGAAAAAAAAGGAAGGCCCAAAAAAGGGACAATTGCTACTATCTTTTTTCCACACTTGTGCTTCAAAGTAGCACCATGTTCTTCGTTGTAGAGAGTCTCATGTTTAGTCACTTTCATATACTAGTGGGAATTTTCGTTATAGAACTTGGCTTGTATATTCCAACGATGGGCTTCCTCAAGTGTCCTAGGTCTTCGTGAGCAAGCAAGTTGGATGCACACCCACTAGTTTCTTTTGTTGAGCTTTCATTCATATTTAGCTCTAGTGCATCTATTGCATGGCAATCCGTACTCACTCACATTGATATCTATTGATGGGCATCTCCATAGCCCGTTGATACGCCTAGTTGATGTGAGACTATCTCCCTCCTTTTGTCTTCTCCACAACCACCTCTATTCCACCCATAGTGCTATGTCCATGGCTCACGCTCATGTATTGCGTGAAAGTTGAAAGGTTTGAAAAGATAGAGTATGAAAAAAATGCTTGGCTGAAATCGGGGTTGTGCATGATATGAATATTTTGTGTGGTGAAGAGGGAGCATAGCCAGACTATATGATTTTGTAGGGATAACTATCTTTAGCCATAGTATTTTGAGAAGACATGATTGCTTTGTTAGTATGCTTGAAGTATTGTTTTTTCTTATGTCAACATAGACTTTTATCTTAAATCTTTCAGATCTGAACATTCATGCCACAATTAAGAGAATTACATTGAAAACTATATTGGTTAGCATTCAGCATCAAAAATTCTTTCTTTATCATTTACCTACTCGAGGACGAGCAGGAATAAAGCTTGGGGATGCTTGATACGTCTCCAACGTATCTATACTTTTTTATTGTTCCATGCTATTATTTATGAAGTCTTGGATGCTTTATGGGCTTTATCATTCACTTTTATATCATTTTTGGGACTAACCTACTAACCCAAAGGCCCAGTCCTGATTGTTGTTTTTTGCATGTTTCAGGGTTTCGCAGAAAAAGAATATCAAACGGAGTCCAAACGGAATGAAATCTTCGCAAGAGATATTTTTGGAGAAAATCACACACGCGGAGCTTGAGAACCACGTCGGGGGATCAAGAGGTGGCCCACGAGGGTGGAGGGCGCGCCCCCTGCCTCGTGGCCCCCTCAAGCGTCCCCCGGTGCCCTCCTTCTTCCTATATAAGTCTACGTACCCCAAAACCTCTGTGGACATAGAGAAAACCCTAATTCCACCGTCGTACCTTCTGTTCCCATGAGATCCCATCTTGGAGCCTGTTCCTGAGCTCCACCGGAGGGGGATCCATCACGGTGTTCTTCATCATCATCATCATCGCCCTCACCATGAGTTGTGAGTAGTTTACCACAGACCTTCGGGTCCATATCTAGTATCTAGATGGCTTTTTCTATCTCTCTCTGGATCTCAATACAAAGCTCTCCTCGGTATTCGAGGAGATCTATTCGATGTAATCTCTTTTTGCGGTGTGTTTGTCGAGATCCGATGAATTGTGAGTTTATGATCAAGGTTATCTATGAAAGATATTTGGTTCTTCTCTAAACTTTTTATGTGCGCTCATAATATCCTTACAAGTCTCTTCACATGATTGGTTTGGTTTGGCCTACTAGATCTATAATTCTTGCAATGGGAGAAGTGCTTGGCTTTGGGTTCAATTTTGCGATGTCCTTTCCCAGTGAAAGTAGGGGCAGCAAGGCACGTATTGTATTGTTGCCATCGAGGATAAAAAGATGGGGTTTATATCATATTGCTTGAGTTTATCCCTCTATATCATGTCATCTTGCTTAAGGCGTTACTCTATTCTTATGAACTCAATACACTAGATGAATGCTGGATAGCGGTTGATGTGTGGAGTAATAGTAGTAGATGCATAATCGTTTCGGTCTACTTGTCTCGGACGTGATGGCAATATACAATGATCATGCCTAGATAGTCTCATAATTATTCGCTTTTCTATCAATTGCTCGACAGTAATTTGTTTACCCGCCGTACAATATCGCTATCATGAGAGAAGCCACTAGAGAACACTATGGCCCCCGGGTCTATTCTCAACATATCAACCTACATCTATTTTACTTGTATCGCTTTTATTTGATGTTCTTATAAACTAAAAATACCAAAAATATACACTATCATCTCTATCAGATCTCACTTTTGTAAGTGACCATAAAGGGATTGACAACCCCTTATCGCGTTGGCTGTGAAGTTCTTATTTGTTTGTGCAGGTGCGAGGGACTCGCGCATGGTCTCCTACTGGATTGATACCTTGGTTCTCAAAAACTGAGGGAAATACTTACGATACTGTGCTGCATCTCCCTTTCCTCTTTGAGGGAATACAACGCAAGCTCGAGAAGTAGCATAATCCTGTTATGGAAATCATGTTACTAGACCATGATGAACCTACGAACTATGAGGAAGCGATGATGAGCCCAGATTCCGTCAAATGGCTTGAGGCCATGAAATCTGAGATGGGATCCATTTATGAGAACAAACTGTTGACTTTGGTTGACTTGCCCAATGATTGGCAAGCCATAGAGAATAAATGGATCTTCAAGAGGAAGACAGACGCTGATGGTAATGTCACTATCTACAAAGATCGACTTGTCGCAAAAGTTTTCAACAAGTTCAAGGAGATTGACTACGATGAGACTTTCTCACTCGTAGCGATACTTAAGTCTATTCGAATCATGTTAGCAATTGTCGCATTTTATGAAATCTGGCAAACGGATGTCAAAACTACATTTCTTAATGGATTTTTGAAAGAAGAGTTGTATATGATGCAATCAGAAGGTTTTGTCAATCCTAAAGGTGCTAACAAAGTGTGTAAGCTCCAGCGATCCATGTATGGACTGGTGCAAGCATCTCGGAGTTGGAATATACGCTTTTATAAGGTGATCAAAGCATATGGTTTCATAAGACTTACAGTGAAGCCTATATTTACAAGAAGGTGAGTAGGAGCACTACATCATTTCTGATAAGTATATGTGAATGACATATTATTGATCGGAAATGATGTAGAATTTTCTGGAAAACATAAAGGATTGTTTAAAAGGAGTTTTTCAATAAAAGACCTCAGTAAATCTGCTTACATATTGGGCACCAAGATCTATAGAGATAGATCATGATGCTTGATAAGACTTTCGATTAGTACATACCTTGATAAGATTTTGATGTAGTTCAAAATGGATCGTTCAAAGAAGGATTTTTTGCCTGATTTGTATGGTGTGAAGTTTAGTAAGACTCAAAGCCCGGCCATGACAGAAACATATAGAGAGAATGAAAGTCATTCCTTATGCCTCAGCCATAGGTTCTATAAAGTATGTCATGCTAATACCAAACCTGTTATGTACCTTGCCATGAGTATGGCAAGGAGGTACAATAGTGATCCAGGAGTAGATCAGTGGACAGCAGTCAAAATTATCCGTAGTAACTGGAGGACTAAGGAAATGTTTCTCGATTATGGAGGAGATAAAGAGTTCGTCGTAAAGGGTTATGCCGATGCAAGATTTGACCCTAATCCAGATGACTCTAAGTATCAATCTGGATGCGTATCGAAAGTGGTAGCAATTAGCTAGAGTAGCTCCATGCAGAGCATTGTAGACATAGAAATTCGCAGAATACATACGGATCTGTATGTGACAGGCCCGTTGACTAAACTTATCTCACAAAGCAAAACATGATCACACCATAGTACTCTTTGGGTGTTAATCACATGGCGATGTGAACCAGATTATTGATTCTAGTAAACCTTTTGGGTGTTGGTCACTTCGCGATGTGAACTATGGGTGTTAATCACATCACGTTGTGAACTATCGGTGTTAAATCACATGGCGATGTGAACTAGATTATTGACTCTAGTGCAAGTGGGAGACTGAAGGGAATATACCCTAGTGGCAATAATAAAATTTTTATTTATATTTCCTTATATCTCATGATAAATGTCTTTTATCCATGCTAGAATTGTATTAACCGGAAACTTGATACATGTGTGAATACATAGACATAACATAGTGTCCCTAGTATGTCTCTACTAGATTAGCTCGTTAATCAAAGATGGTTAAGTTTCCTGACCATAGACATGTGTTGTCATTTGATGAACGAGATCACATCATTAGGAGAACGATGTGATGGACAAGACCCATCCGTTAGCTTAGCATAATGATCGTTTAGTTTTATTGCTATTGCTTTCTTCATGACTTATACATGTTCCTCAGACTATGAGATTATGCGACCCCCGAATACCAAAGGAACACCATGTGTGCTATCAAACATCACAACGTAACTGGGTGATTATAAAGATGCTCTACAGGTGTCTCCGGAGGTGTTTGTTGAGTTGTCATAGATCGAGAATAGGATTTGTCACTCCGAGTGTCGGAGAGGTATCTTTGGGCTCTCTCGGTTATACACATCATAATAAGCCTTGCAAGCAAATGACTAATGAGTTAGTCACGAGATGATGTATTACGGAACGAGTATGCCGGTAACGAGATTGAACTAGGTATGAAGATACCGACGATCGAATCTCGGGCAAGTAACATATCGATGACAAAGGGAACAACGTATGTTGTTATGCGATTTGAGCGATGAAGATCTTCGTAGAATATGTAGGAGCCAATATGAGCATCCAGGTTCCGCTATTGTTTATTGACCGGAGATGTGTCTCTGTCATATCTACATAGTTCTCAAACCCGTAGGGTCCGCACGCTTAACGTTCGATGACGATTTGTATTATTAGTTATGTGATTTGAAGACCGAACTTTGTTCGGAGTCCCGTATGAGATCACGGACATGACGAGGAGTCTCAAAATGGTCGAGAGGTAAAGATCGATATATTGGAAGCCTATATTCAGACATCGGAATAGTTCCGAGTGATTCGGGTATTTTTTGGAGTACCGGAGAGTTACGGGAATTCGCCGGGGGAAGTTAATGGGCCTTATTGGGCTTTAGTGGAGAGAGGGAAGAAGGGCCACGAGGTGGCGCGCGCCTCCCCCGTGCCCAAACTGAATTGGACAAGGGGTGGGTCGTCCCCCCATCCCTTTTCCCTCTCCCTCCTTTCCTTCTTTCTGACTCCAAAAAGGAAAGGGAATCCTACTAGGACTTGGGAGTCCTAGTAGGTCTCCCTACACTTGGCGCGCCCCTAGGAGGGCTAGCCTCTCTCCCTCCCTCCTTTATATATGTGGGCAGGGGGCACCCCAAAGGCACAACAGACAATCTCTTAGCCATGTGCGGTGCCCCCCGCCATAGTTACACACCTCGGTCATATCGTTGTAGTGCTTAGGCAAAGCCCTGTGCCGGTAACTTATTCATCACCGTCACCATGCCGTTGTGCTGATGGAACTCTCCCTCGTCCTCAACTGGATCAAGAGCTCGAGGGACGTCATCGTGCTGAACGTGTGCTGAACACAGAGGTGCCGTATGTTCGGTACTTGGATCGGTTGGATCGTGAAGACGTTCGACTACATCAACCGCGTTATTAAACTCTTCCGCTTTTGGTCTACGAGGGTACGTGGACACACTCTCCCCGCTCGTTGCTATGCTTCTCCTAGATAGATCTTGCGTGATCGTAGGAATTTTCACTCAAACTCAAGGGAGAAACTTTGCTTCTTATTTTTTTTTCAAGATTGACGAATCAAATGATATTTTTGTTCTAGTTTCTACCGCTTCTTCTCCCTCTGAATCAATTTTTTTTTGCCAAAATGTGCCGTTGCTATTATTATCAAGTATACGGTTCTAATCCGAGATGGAAAATAGGAATTTTTTGGAAATACTACGTTACCCAATCTCGGTGTCAAAACCGGCGGATCTCGGGTAGGGGGACCCAAGCTATGCGTTTAGAGGATCGATGGTAATAGGAGGCTGGGGACACGATGTTTACCCAGGTTCACGCCCTCTCGATCGAGGTAATACCCTACTTCCTGCTATATTAATATGGATGAATATGAATACAAGAGTTGATCTACCTCGAGATCATAATGGCTAAACCCTAAAGCCTAGCCTATGAGGGTATTGTGATGTTGATGATCCCCTCTACAAACTAAACTCCCCAGCTTATATACACGCCAGGGGGAACCTAGGGTTACAAGGGTAACTTGGGGAGGAAGTAATTGATACATCCGGACTCTTCGCTTGCCTTATTATCTACATAGTAATCTTGACGGGATACAGAGGAGAGTCTTATGCTTCTTCTTTTGTGGCCCATCAATACGGCTCAGCTTCATCGACCCGGACGCCCGAGGACCCCTGAATACAGGACTCCCTCAGTAGCCCCTAGACTTGCCTTCAAGGATGAGATCGTGTCCGGCTTCATGTCTCCGGTCTTGGAAGGTGAGTCCTCCTGGATTATAGTTCGCCTTCTTTTAATATGGTATTCCGTCGATTCCTCGCCATCGTCGCCTTGGCTTCCACGTGTCCAACGAATGCGAACTGTCTAGGCAGTTTTACAAATACCCCCTTGACTGTGTAGGGAAGGCGCCATTATAAGAGAGTAGATCCCAGATGCCTCTCCATCCCATTCCACGCGGAAGAAACCCAAGTGCCTGCAAAAAATCTTCAAACATGGCTAGCGCCCCAAGCTCTTCCTCGTGCTGTCGTGCAGGAGATTGGAAAGCTGCTCTATATCCCATGCGTGTATGAGGACACTTCAAGCGCAGGGATATCTCCCTCGAGAGGATCTAGTCCCCGTCCGGGCCGGACTAACTTCTTTTGACAATCAAGCCCTCGCAGAGAGCTTTCCCAACCCCTCCGATGGAGAGCAGGTATGTTTTGTCCCCTTCCTTTTAAGAGGCGTAGGGTTCCCTGTCCACCCCTTCCTTAGGGGACTCCTGGAGTTCTATGGCCTCCAATTGCATGATCTTACGCCGGGGTTTATCCAGCATATCGCGGGTTTTGTCGCTTTATGCGAACTGTTCTTGGGCTGCGAGCCTCACTTTGAGCTGTGGTACAAGTTCTTCTGCCATGTCCCTCTCTCAGAAAAGGGATCCATATTTGAAGTTGGGGGTGTCGAAGTATGGCGCATAGCCGGGACAGGCTAGCTGTCCGTTACTCCAAAGAAGGCATCCGTAGAGTGGCCTTCGGAGTGGTTTTATATTGAGGACGTTGCCCTGCCGGATCCAGTTCGGCAAGTCCTCCCCAAATATTCCAGCGCTCCGCCAAAGAAGCTTTTCAACTGGTATGCCCGCGGTCCCTCGGAAGAAGAGAGAGCGGAGGTCAGCAGACTGGTCGGCAAGATCAGATTGCTCGCCAGTTCGGGGTTATCTATAATCGAAGTGATTGTTATTTCAATAAAGTGATGCGTGCAGCCACTCCAAACAAGAGGGTTTCCAATGTGGCATTATAATGGCCTGAATGATGCCTCGCGCTGCCTACGCCCGGGTCCGGATGACCCTGCCGCTCTAGCCATCATCCTGGAATGTCTTTATAAGGGAGAGAAGCAAGACTTCATTCGTTTAACGTGCGGGGAGGATTTTTCTATGTACAATCCTCCTGACTGGGTAAGTCTCTCTCTTAACCGCCCATTTTTTCTTTGTTGTGATGCATTGACCGAACTGAATTCGATTTCTCCTAATAGGAGTGGAGGAAGGTGATCGAGGGGATTAATAGTCCCGCCCCACAGCCAGAGGACCGATTCCAAAACGCGGGCCCCGGATATGATGAAGATCCGGACATAGGCATTGAGCTAGAAGAGGGAGTCTTCTATCAAGCCTGTCGTGCGGGCATCCTGGTGGCTATTGTAGCCGATTACCCAAGCTCATTCCTTCTTCCCGCGTAAGTACCTAGGACCTATCTCATAAAAGAGAAGATTACCAGTGCGCCTTACCCATCGTATTTTATCATACTGAAAAGGGACTGCGCTCCTCATGCCGGACTGAGCGAAGACCCTCAACCCAGAGGGTGGTGCCCACGTTGGGTGAGGTCTCCAAGCGAAAGAGGACCGCGAACCCCAACGGACCTTCAAAGAGGTATGCTTGTTTTGACACATGTTGGGCGGTGAAGTCAGTATTACAATGTTCTGCTTTGTTTTTCCTTTTAGGAGGAATACACACCGGAGTGTCTCCGGAGATCATGCAGACCAAGCTCCAGCCAATCCGGCATTTGGCCCGTCAAGGGTTAATGCGGATTCAGTGTCGGATTGTCCCCTCCAGGAGGATTCAGACAGAATGTCAGTTACTAATTCCGAAGTGGAGGTTGCAATGGTTCACCGGCGATGGAAAGCAGCCATGCGTGATCCACCCTTTTCTGAGGAGGCATTTAACGCCCTTAGTTCTGCAGATGCCTATATCCGAGCCGCTCAAGACGGACTCGCTAGAGCCACTCACCGGCTTATGAAAGATATGCGGGTAAGTGTACATTTTGATGTTCCCATGCCAGTAGCCCCCGAGACTTAAAGCAGTTGGTACAACTGATTTGAGGAACGTTGTGTTTTTTAGGTGCTTCAAGAAAACAATAACTCTTTATCCAAGGAGCTTGAAGAGTGCCGGACCCAGCTCACAAATGCCACCGCCAAATTGCAAAATTCTAAGAAATCCGGAAAAGATGCTAGTGATAAGAACTATGGTGTCCGGATACTATGATATCTTTGTTGATCACTAAGTCATTATGTACATACTAATTGTAATACAGCAACAGGATCGACCGACCAACTGGAGAGGGAGCTAAGGGCTACTTTGGCGGACAAAAAAATTGCCGAAGATGAAACAGCTATTGACAAGCGCGTATTGATGCAAGCTATAGATAAAAGGAACCATGTGCAGGATAAAAATATTAGGCTCGAACAGGAGCTAAAGGACGCAAGGGCCCAACTCTCAAGCGCCCTGGAAGAGAACCGGAGGCTAAAAGGCGGCATGTTTAGTATGTCCCTTATACCTAGCTCTCCTTATAGTCTCTTATTTTGGAAGTTTCTCATAACAGGTTTGTTAACTAGGCCGCCCAAAGGAGGAAGGTCCGGTTTTGAGGGTGACATGCTGCAAGAGCTTTCCAGGGTCCACGAGCGAGCTCGGAAGGCCATGAAGAGTTTGGCCAGGGCTTTATGGCTGGACGATTCGCCTCCAGAAACTATGGAGGACTTGCAGGACTTGTTCAAAGGGGCTCGACGCCGCTTCGAACTGTGGAAAGTATTAGCATGTCGTATGGGTGCTCGAGAAGCCTGGGCCATGATGAAGATGCGCTACACTCGCCTTGATCCAAATCATATGGCCCGTGTGGGACCTCGAGGGTCCAATGGACAAGAGATTCCTCTACATTTGGTATATGACCAAGTAGAGATAGCTGCCAAGCTTTCCCAACAGGACTGTAAACTAGACAGCCTTATAGAGGGAATAGAAAAAGAGTAGTCGTTTGATTCTATGTATTAATGTACTTTTACCATCAAACTTATCTCTGGCCGAATTTACAAAAAGGTTGTCATGGCCGACCATCTTCTTTAACCTCCATAAACACAAATGCTAGAGTGCTTCCGAATAATATATTTATGCTAAACACGTGATATGTTCGGAAACCAGGCAATCTGGTCATAATTTCTTGAACAGACAAACTGTGTTCGGCGAGTTATGTTATATTATTGTTTAACGTAAGAAACATCTTCCAGAGAGAATAGTTCCATTAGGGGTTCCTTTCCCTGGGTTGGCGTGCATACAGATGTGGGCCTAGGCTTTTGATCCTACGAAAAGGATTGTAGGATGTCGTATCATGTGGTAGTTTAAAATACGCTTTAAAATGCGATATGTCGTGTATCTGTTGACCAATCATTCCCTTAAGAGCGCTAGCTTTCGGCTTCACCCAGTCTGTGGTACATGTCCGGATTACCCGGTTGTAACGATCACAGAGGTGCTCCCTTTACGCCCTAGCCGAACAATCAAAAATGTAGGGGTAAGCATAGGAGCCAGGCAACCCAGCTTGGCCAGAACTTAAGTCATATTGGTGCATATAATGGCAAGGAAGGACTATAAAAAAACACGACATTTTAAGCAATAAGCTTTATTGGTAATGGGCTTCGTTAAAGAAGCCCCCATGTATATTTGAGGTAGATACATTCGAAGATGTACATATCCTGTGGCAGTTCGGGCGAGCCGGATACTTGCCAATGAGAGAAAAATATAAAAAGAAAAGGAGAAAAAATAAAAGATAAAAGACAAGACCTAACTTGTAAGGAGGAAAAAATTGCTACCGAACTATCCATAAAATCGTCCGAGCCTGGCAGGGTTCCACGGGTTCGGCTCAAGGTGGTTGTCCTGTGCATTCCGAAGGCAATATGCTCCACCGGTGAGTACTTCATCGATAATGAAGGGGCCCTCCCATTTTGGTTTGAGCTTGTCCTTTTTCTTCTCTGGGAGGCATAAAACGAGTTCGCCGACGTTGTATGTCTTGGCCCGCACTTCTCTGCTCTGGTATCGCCTGGCCCGTTGTTGATAAAATGCGAAACGGGCTTGCATTGTATCTGCTCCTCTTCAAGTCCATCTAGGTCGTCCAGCCGATCTAGCTCGGCTTCTCTCTCCTCGTACATGCGCACTCGAGGTGAGTCATGAATAATGTCACATGGCAGAACAACCTCTACACCGTACACCATGAAAAAAGGTGTGTATCCTATCGTCCGATTAGGTGTGGTCCGCAGCCCCCAGAGTACGGAGTCAAGCTCTTCGACCCAGTGTTTATCAGACTCCCGCAGGGAGAGCACTAGTCGGGGTTTGATGCCACTCATTATCAGACCATTGGCTCTTTCGACTAGACCGCTTGTTTGAGGATGGTATACGGAAGAATAGTCAAGTTTAATACCTAGCTTTGTGCACCAATTTTTTACCTTGTCAGCTATGAAGTTGGTGCCATTATCTGTGATAATACTGTGCAGGACATCGTAACGGTGTACTACACCGGATATAAAATCTATCACAGGCCCTGCTGATACATCTCCAATGTTTCTATAATTTATGATTGTTCCATGCTATTATTTATGAAGTGTTGGATGTTTAATGGGCTTTATCATTCACTTTTATATCATTTTTGGGACTAACCTACTAACCCAAAGGCCCAGCCTAGATTGCTAAAATTTTTTTGCCTATTTCAGGGTTTTGCAGAAAAGGAATATCAAACGGAGTCCAAACGGAATAAAACCTTCGCGAGAGATATTTTTGGAGGAAATCACGCACGAAAGATTTCGAGGCCAAGCCAAAGGACAGAGGGCCCACCCTCGAGGGTGGGGCGCGCCCCCCTGTCTCGAGGGCGGCCCGTGTGCCCCCCGGTGCCCCCATTCCTCCTATATATATCTACGTACCCCAGAAACTCCAGAGGCAGAGAGAAAACTATAATTCCACCGATGTAGCTTCTGTTCCCATGGAGATCCCCCCTTGGAGCCTGTTCCGGGAGGGGGATCCATCACGGAGGCCTTCATCATCAACATCATCGCCCTCACCATGAGTTGTGAGTAGTTTACCTCAGACATCCGGGTCCATAGCTAGTATCTAGATGGCTTCTTCTCTCTCTCCGGATCTCAATACAAAGTTCTCCTCGGTCTTTGAGGAGATCTATTAGATGTAATCTCTTTTTGCAGTGTGTTTGTCGAGATCCGATGAATGGTGAGTTTATGATCAAGGTTATCTATGAAAGATATTTGGTTCTTCTCTGAACTTTTTATGTGTGCTCATAATATCCTTGCAAGTCTCTTCGAATTATTGGTTTGGTTTGGCATACTAGATCTATAGTTCTTCCAATGGGAGAGGCGTTTCGCTTTGGGTACAATCTTGCGGTGTCCTTTCACAATGACAGTAGGGGCAGCAAGGCATGTATTGTATTGTTGCCATCGAGGATAAAAAGATGGGGTTTTCATCATATTGATTGAGTTTATCCCTCTACATCATGTCATCTTGCCTAAAACGTTACCCTGTTCGTATGAACTCAATACACTAGATGCATGCTGGATAGCGGTCGATGTGTGGAGTAATAGTAGTAGATGCAGAATCGTTTCGGTCTACTTGTCTCGGACGTGATGCCTATATACAATGATCATGCCTATATAGTCTCATAATTATTTGCTTTTCTATCAATTGCGCGACAGTAATTTGTTTACCCGCCGTAGAATATCGCTATCATGAGAGAAGCCACTAGAGAAAAACTATGGCCCCCGGGTCTATCTTTATCATAATACTTTCCCGTCAACTTCTGCCGCCGTTGTTTATTTGCTTTCTTTACTTCTGTTTCCATACGAAAAATACCAAAAATATAATTATTATCTCTATCAGATCTCACTATCGTAAGTGACCGTAAAGGGATTGACAACCCCTTATCGCGTTGGATGTGAAGTTCTTATTTGTTTGTGCAGGTGCGAGGGACTGGCGCGTGGTCTCCTACTGGATTGATACCTTGGTTCTCAAAAACTGAGGGAAATACTTACGCTACTGTGCTGCATCTCCCTTTCCTCTTCGAGGGAATACAACGCAAGCTCAAGAGGTAGCAAGAAGAATTTCTGGCGCCGTTGCCGGGGAGGCTTACGCAAAAGTCATATACCAAGTACCTATCACAAACCCTCATCCTTCGCATTACATTTTATTCCTCTCGTTTTCCTCTCCCCCACTTCACCTTTGCCATTTTATTCGCCCTTCTTCTGTCGTGTGTTTTCCGTTTGCTTGCTTCTTGTTTGCTTGTGTGTGTTGGATTGTTTGCTTGTCACTATGGCTCAGAACAATACCAAATTGTGTGACTTTTCCAATACCAACAACAATGATTTTATTAGCACTCCGACTGCTCCTATTACCGATGCTGAATCTTGTGATATCAATGCTGCTTTGTTGAATCTTATCATGAAATATCAATTCTCCGGCCTTCCTAGTGAAGATGCCGCTACCCATCTAAACAACTTTGCTGATTTGTGCGATATGCAAAAGAAAAGGGGTACGGATAACAATATTGTTAAATTGAAGTTATTTCCGTTTTCACTTAGAGATCGTGCTAAAACTTGGTTCTCCTCTTTGCCTAGAAATAGTATTGATTCGTGGAATAAGTGCAAAGATGCTTTTATCTCTAAGTATTTCCCTCCTGCTAAGATCATCTCTCTTAGAAACAATATTATGAATTTAAGCAACTAAGATCATGAGCATGTTGCACAAGCTTGGGAGAGAATGGAATTAATGATACGTAATTGCCCTACACATGGTTTGAATCTATGGATGATTATTCAGAACTTTTATGCTGGCTTGAATTTTGCTTCTAGAAATCTTTTAGATTCGGCCGCCGGAGGCACTTTCATGGAACTACCTTAGGAGAAGCTACCAAACTCCTAGGTAATCTTATGGTTAATTATTCGCAATGGCACGCCGACATATCTACTAGTAAAAAAGTGCATGCTATCGAAGAAATTAGTATTTTGAGTGGAAAGATGGATGAACTTATGAAATTGTTTGCTGCCAAGAGTGTTTCTTCTGATCCTAATGATATGCCTTTGTCCACTTTGATCGAGAATAACAATGAATCTTTGGATGTGAATTTTGTTGGTAGGAATATTTTGGTAACAAAGCTTATAGAGGTAATTTTAATCATAGGCCTGTCCCTAGTAATTCCTCTAATAATTTTGGTAATTCCTACAACAACTCTTATGGAAAGATGCCTTCTGAATTTGAAACTAGTGTTAAGGAGTTTATGATCTCGCAAAAGAATTTCAATGCTATGCTTGAAGAGAAATTGCTTCAAGTTGATGAATTGGCTAGAAGTGTGGATAGAATTACTCTTGATGTTGATTCTTTGAAACTTAGATCTATCCCACCTAAGCATGGTATCAATGAGTCTCTCAAAGCCATGAGAATTTCCATTGATGAATGCAAAGAAAGAACCGCTAGTATGCGTGCTATAAAAGAAGATTATATTAAATCGTGTTCTTCTAGTTATCGTGAAAATAAAGATGAAGATCTGAAAGTTATTGATGTGTCTCCTATTAGATCCTTGTTTTCTAGTATTAATCTTGATGAGAATAAGATTGGAGATGATTCTGCTTTAAGGTGTCCCAAGCATTCTGAGTTTTTAGATCTTGATGCTAAAATTGCTAAAAGTGGGATTGAAGAGATTAAAACTTTGCATAGTGATGAACCTACTAGTTTGGATTTCACGGGATTCAATTATGATAATTTCTCTTTGATTGATTGTATTTCCTTGTTGCAATCCGTGCTAAATTCTCCGCATGCTTATAGTCAAAATAAAGCTTTCACTAAACATATTGTTGATGCTTTGATGCAATCTTATGAAGAAAACCTTGATTTGGAAGTCTATCCCTAGAAAGCTTTATGATGAATGGGAACCTACTATCAAAATAAAAATAAAAGATCATGAATGCTATGCTTTGTGTGATTTGGGTGCAAGTGTCTCCACTATTCCAAAAACATTGTGTGATTTGCTAGGGTTCCACTATGATCTTGATGATTGTTCTTTAAATTTGCACCTTGCGGATTCCACTATTAAGAAACCTATGGGCAGAATTAATGATGTTCTTATTGTTGCCAATAGGAATTATGTGCCCGTAGATTTCATTGTTCTTGATATAGATTGCAGTCCTTCATGTCCTATTATTCTTGGTAGACCTTTCCTTAGAATGATTGGTGCAATTATTGATATGAAGGAAGGAAATATTAGATTCCAATTTCCGTTAAGGAAAGGCATGGAACACTTTCCTAGAAAGAAAATCAAATTACCATATGAATCTATCATGAGAGCCACTTATGGATTGCCTTCCAAAGATGGCAATACCTATATCTATCTTGTATCGTGCCTAGCTAGGGGCGTAAAACGATAGCGCTTGTTGGGAGGCAACCCAATTTTTTGTTTTTTGTTCTTTTTGCTGTTAGGGAATAAATATTGCATCTAGCCTCTGATTAGATGTGTTTTCATGTTTTGTTTAGTGTTTGTGCCAAGTAGAACTTTTGGTAAGACTTGTGTGAAGTTTATATGATCTTGCTGTGAAAAACAGAATCGTTAACGCTCGCTAAAGTAGTCTTCAGATTTTTCTGCGGCGTGATTTTTAGTTTCTTCTTTTTTCTGCTGATTGGTAGAAAAATTGCGCAAATTTACTAATTTAGTTTGAATTTTTTGGAGTTCCAGAAGTAGGCGAAGCCAGCAGATTACTACAGAATGTTCTGTTTTTGACAGATTCTGTTTTTCGTGAGTTGTTTGCTTATTCCGATGCATCTATGAGTAATATTAGAGGATATGAACCATAGATAACTTGGAGTACAGTAGGTTTAACACCAATATAAACAAAGAATGAATTCCTTGCTGTAACTTTGAGTGGTGGTTTGCTTTCTCTTACTAACGAAGCTCACGAGAATTTTTCTCTAAGTTTTGTGTTGTGAAGTTTTAAAGTTTTGAGTATTGCTTTGATGGACTATGGAACAAGGAGTGGCAAAGGCCTAAGCTTGGGGATGCCCGTGGAACCCCAAGTAAATGCAAGATAATCAAAAGCCTAAGCTTGGGGATGCCCCGGGAAGGCATCCCCTCTTTCGCCTTCATCCATCGGTAACTATACTTGGAGCTATATTTTTATTCGCACATGTTATGTGTTTTGCTTGGAGCGTCTTGTATAACTTGAGTCTTTGCTTGTTAGTTTGTCACAATCATCCTTGCTGGACACACCTATTTGATAGAGTTAAATATGGCCTAGAAATTGTTAGAACACTCTATGTGCTTCACTTATATCTTTTGAGTTGAATAGTTTTTGCTCTAGTGCTTCACTTATATCTTTTAGAGCATGGTGGTGGTAATATTTTGTAGAAATTATTGAACTCTCATGATTCACTTAGATCTATTTGAGAGTCTATTAAAACAGCATGATAAAGTGTTTAGGCTAAAGAAACTAGTCTTCAGATGATAAACATCCAATGTCAATGTAGTAAAAAAATCACAACAAGTGCATTGAATAGAAAGAGATGTTGGATGCTTGATAATTGTTTTGAGACATGAGGATAGTGATATTAGAGTCATGCTAGTGGAGTTATTATGAAATTGAGAAATATTTGTGTTAAGGTTAGTGATTCCCGTAGCATGCACGTATGGTGAACCGTTATGTGACAAAGTTAAAGCATGAGGTATTTGTAGAGTGTCAACCTTTGTGTGGAGGTCGGGGCGCGCGATGGTTAACTCCTACCAACCTCCCCCCTAGGAGCATGCGTTGATTGCTTTGTTTTGATGACTCATAGATTTTTGCAAGAAGTATATAAGTTCTTATGACTAATATTGAGTCCATGGATTATACGCACTCTCACCCTTCCACCATTGCTAGCCTCTCATGTACCGCACAACTTTCGCCGGTGCCATAAACCCACTATATATCCTTCCTCAAAACAGCCACCATACCTACCTATCATGGCATTTCCATAGCCATTCCGAGATATATTGCCATGTAACTTTCCATCGTTCAGTTTATATGGCACGCATCATATTGTCATATTTCCATGCATGATCATGTAGTTGACATCGTATTTGTGGCAAAGCCACCATGCATAATATTTTCATACATGTCACTCTTGTTTCATTGCACATACCGTTACACTGTCGGAGGCATTCATATAGAGTCATACTTTGTTGTTGTAGTATCGAGTTGTCATATTGTGTTGTAATGAGAGTGTGATGATCATTATTTTTAGAGCATTGTCCCATGGGAGGAAAGGCTGAATCTATAAAGCCCCTCCGCAAAAAAAAGAACAAAAAAGAAAGGCCAAAGAAAAAAAGGCCCAAAAAAAGAAAAAGAAAAAAAAGAAAAGAAAAGAGAAAATAAAAAGGGACAATTGCTACTATCTTTTTCCACACTTGTGCTTCAAAGTAGCACCATGTTCTTCATTGTAGACAGTCTCATGCTTAGTCACTTTCATATACTAGTGGGAATTTTCGTTATAGAACTTGGCTTGTATATTCCAACAATGGGCTTCCTCAAATGCCCTAGGTATTCGTGAGAAAGCAAGTTGGATGCACACCCACTAGTTTCTTTTGTTGAGCTTTCATTCATATTTAGCTCTAGTGCATCCGTTGCATGGCAATCCCTACTCACTCACATTGATATCTCCATAGCCCGTTGATACGCCTAGTCGATGTGAGACTATCTCCCTCTTTTTGTCTTCTCCACAACCACCTCTATTCCACCCATAGTGCTATGTCCATGGCTCACGCTCATGTATTGCGTGAAAGTTGAAAGGTTTGAAAAGATAGAGCATGAAACAAATGCTTGGCTGAAATTGGGGTTGTGCATGATATGAATATTTAGTGTGATAATAAGGGAGCATAGCCAACACTATATGATTTTGTAGGGATAACTTTCTTTTGCCATAGTATTTTGAGAAGACATGATTGCTTTGTTAGTATTGCTTGAAGTATTGTTATTTCTTATGTCAATATATACTTTTATCTAGAATCTTTCATATCTGAACATTCATGCCACAATTAAGAGAATTACATTGAAAAACTATATTGGTTAGCATTCCACATCAAAAATTCTTTCTTTATCATTTACCTACTCGAGGACGAGCAGGAATTAAGCTTGGGGATGCTTGATACGTCTCCAGCATATCTATAATTTTTTATTGTTCCATGCTATTATTTATGAAGTCTTGGATGTTTAATGGGCTTTATCATTCACTTTTATATCATTTTCAGGACTAATCTACTAACCCAAAGGCCTAGTCCAGATTGCTGGTTTTTTGCCTATTTCAGGGTTTTGCAGAAAAGGAATATCAAATGGAGTCCAAACGGAATGAAACCTTCGCGAGAGATATTTTTGGAGGAAATCACGCACGAAAGACTTCGGGGCCAAGTCAGAGGACAGAGGGCCCATCCTCGAGGGTGGGGGCGCGCCCACCTTCCCAGGGCGCGCCCCCTAGCCTCGAGGGCAGCCCGTGTGGCCCCCGGTGCCCCCCTTCCTCCTATACATATCTACGTACCCAAGAAACTCCATAGGCAGACAGAAAACCCTAATTCCATCGCTGCAGCTTCTATTCCAGTGGAGATCCCATCTTGGAGCCTGTTCCGGGAGGGGGATCCATCACGGAGGCCTTCATCATCATCATCATCATCGCCCTCACCATGAGTTGTGAGTAGTTTACCTCAGACCTTCGGGTCCATAGCTAGTATCTAGATGGCTTCTTCTCTCTATCCGAATCTCAATACAAAGTTCTCCTCGGTCTTCGAGGAGATCTATTCGATGTAATCTCTTTTTGTGGTGTGTTTTTCGAGATGCGATGAATTGTGAGTTTATGATCAAGGTTATCTATGAAAGATATTTGGTTCTTCTCTGAACTTTTTATGTGTGCTCATCATATCCTTGCAAGTCCCTTCGAATTATTGGTTTGGTTTGGCCTACTAGATCTTTAGTTCTTGCAATGGGAGAAGTGCTTGGCTTTGGGTTCAATCTTGCGGTGTCCTTTCCCAGTGACAGTAGGGGCAACAAGGCACGTATTGTATTGTTGCCATCGAGGATAAAAAGATGGGGTTTATATCATATTTCTTGAGTTTATCCCTCTACATCATGTCATCTTGCTTAAGGCGTTACTCTGTTCTTATGAACTCAATACACTAGATGCATGCTGGATAGCGGTCGATGTGTGGAGTAATAGTAGTAGATGCAGAATCATTTCGGTCTTATTGTCTTAGACGTGATGCCTATATACAATGATCATGCCTAGATAGTCTCATAATTATTCGCTTTTCAATCAATTTCTCGACAGTAATTTGTTTACCCGCCATAGAATTTCGCTATCATGAGAGAAGCCACTAGAGAAACTATGGCCCCCGGGTCTATCTTTATCATACTACTTTCCCGTCAACTTCTGCCTCCGTTGTTTATTTGCTTTCTTTACTTTCTGTTTCCATACCAAAAATATCAAAAATATAATTATTATCTCTATCAGATCTCACTATCTTAAGTGACCGTAAAGGGATTGACAACTCCTTATCGCGTTGGCTGCAAAGTTCTTATTTGTTTGTGCAAGTGCGAGGGACTGGCGCGTGGTCTCCTACTGGATTGATACCTTGGTTCTCAAAAACTAAGGGAAATACTTATGCTACTGTGCTGCATGTCCCTTTCCTCTTCGAGGGAATACAACGCAAGCTCAAGAGGTAGCACCTGCCTCAGTTGTTTTTACTGGCTTGGCTTCTATCTATTTAGTGAATTTATCTACCATTACCCATAAGTATTTTTTTATGGCTTCCCCCTTTAAGGGGCCCGACCATATCAAGCCCCCCAGACCGCAAAAGGCCAAGTAATGGGGATTGTTCTTAGAGCGGTGGGAGGCATGCGACTTTCATTTGCAAAAGGCTGGCAGACAACGCAGTGTTGGACTAACGTTTGGGCATCTTCTCAGGTAGTGGGCCAGAAAAAGCCAGCTCAAAAAGCTTTGCCTAGGAGCGCCCGGGCTGCGGCATGGTGGCCGCCCATTCCGGCGTGTATTTCAGTGAGAATTTGCCTTCCCTCCTCTTCGGAGCTGCACCTTTGTAGAACACCAGTAGTGCTTTTCTTATATAGTTCACCTTCGTGAATCTTATAGGCTTTAGAATGCCGGACTATGCGGCGGGCCTCATTTTGGTCATCGGGGAGCTCCTGCCTTTTAAGGTAAGCTAGGAAGGGATCTATCCAGGGGGCTATGACAGCCATGATCTCGTGAGCCGAAGGAGTTATTTCCATGTCTTGATCTCCGATGACGTCTTGGTTAAGTTCGGTCGGGGGTATATTCGGATCCGAATTCATATCGCCGCCCGCGTCCTGCCATGTTACCAATGGCTTAAATAGCCTTTCCACGAAGGTGTTAGGCGGGACGGGGTCGCCTTTAGCACCCATACGAGCGAGTACGTCGGTGGCCTGGTTATTATCCCGGGCTACGTGATGGAATTCCAACCCCTCGAATCTAGCCGATATTTTCAATATAGCATTGCGATAAGCTGCCATTTTTGAGTCCTTTGCATCGAAATCTCCATTTATTTGGGAGATGGCAAGGTTTGACTCTCCACGTACCTCGAGGCATTGTGTGCCCATGGATACAGTTAGGCGGAGACCATGCAATAGGGCCTCATATTCGGCCGCATTGTTCGAGTCTGTGTACATAATATGTAGAACATACCAGACTGTATCCCCAGTTGGAGATATCAATATTACACCGGCCCCCAATCCGGCTAGCATTTTGGAACCGTCGAAGTACATTGTCAAGTGGGAGTATGAGACATACTCTTTAGGGAGTTCAGCTTTGGTCCATTCTGCGACAAAGTCAGCCAACACCTGGGATTTAATAGTCCGGCGTGGCTTGTAAGATATTTCGAACGTTAAGAGCTCGATAGCCCATTTGGCTATGCGTCTAGTGGTGTCTTTGTTGTTAATAATATCATTGAGTGGTACCTCAGATGCCACTGTGATCGAACACTCTTGAAAGTAGTGTCGAAGTTTCCAAGATGACATGAAGACCGCATATGCAATTTTCTGATAGTGGGGGTACCGTGATTTGCACGGTGTTAGAACCTCTGATACATACTATATGGGTTTTTTAATGGGGAATTTATGTCCCTTTTCGGCTCGTTCGACGACGAGTACGTCACTCACTACCTGGTGAGTGGCTGGTATATAAAGCAGCATTGGTTCACCAACACCAAGGGTGGCTAGGATTGGGTTGCTCGCTAGTAGAGTTTTTATTTCTTCCAGTCCAGTTGTGGCCACGTCCGTCCATTCGAAACTGTTACTGCGTCATAGCAATCTATTAAGTGGAAATGCTTTTTCTCCTAACCTGGAGATGAAGCGGCTTAAGGCCGCTATGCAGCCAGCTAGTTTTTGCACTTGCTTGAGGTCGGTAGGTATTTTGAGTTCTGACAAGGCCCGCATTTTAGCTGGGTTAGCTTCGATTCCTCTATGGGATACGATGAACCCTAATATTTTTCCAGCTGGAACACCGAAAACACATTTTTTCGGATTAAGCCTTATGTCATTTTCTCGAAGGTTGGCAAACGTAAGGCGGAGATCTTCCACTAGAGTCTCGACATGTTTTGTCTTAAAGACTACATCGTCAACATATGCCTCCACTGTTTTGCCAATTTGTTTTTCTAAGCATGTTTGAATCATGCTTTGATATGTGGCGCCAGCATTTTTAAGTCCAAAGGGCATAGTGTTGAAACAGAAAGGGCCGTACGGGGTGATAAATGCCGTTGCGGCCTGATCGGTTTCTTTCATCTTTATCTGATGGACCCCGGAGTAAGCATCAAGGAAGCACAATGAGTCGTGTCCGGCCGTCGCATCGATAATTTGATCAATGCAGGGCAGAGGAAAGGGATCCTTGGGACAGGCCTTATTTAGGTCTGTGAAGTCGACGCAGAGGCGCCAGGATTTATCCTTCTTCGGTACCATGACTAGGTTGGCTAGCCAATCCGGGTGTTTAATTTCTCTGATGAATCCGGCTTCCAATAGTTTGGCTAGCTCTTCTCCCATTGCTTGTCTTTTAGGTTCAGAAAACCGTCGCAGTGACTGCTTGACTGGTTTGAACCCTTTGATAATATTGAGGTTGTGTTCGGCCAGCCTTGTTGGATTCCCGTCATATCTGAACGGTGCCAGGCGAATATATGCCGATTTTCCAAAAGGAAGGCGCGCAATGAGCTGTCTACCGCCGGATCTAGCTGTGCTCCGATAGACGCTGTCTTGTTAGGGTATGTTGGGTGCACTTGGAATTTGATGATTTCATTTGCTGGCTTGAAGGAGGTAGATTTCGATCTTTTGGCAAGGATTACATCGTCCTTGTCCACCTTTGATCGTAAGGTAGCTACTTCTTCGGCCGCGAGGGCTTCGGATAATGCCTCTAAGGCTAAGGATACCATCTTGTTTTCGGCACGGAGTGCTCTATCCGGATCACTTGTTAATGTGATCACTCCATTGGGCCCTGGCATTTTAAGCTTCATGTACCTGTAATGGGGTATAGCTTGAAAGCGTGAAAAGGCATCCCATCCTAGAAGGGCGTGGTATCCGCTATGAAAGGGAACAATGTGGAAGAGCAGTTCCTCCGACCTGTAGTTGTCGGATGTGCGGGATACTACGTCAAGCTTAATGCTTCCCGAACATCGGGCTTCGCGGCTGGGTATAATTCCTCTAAAGGTTGTGTTGGTGTGCTCAATGCGGGATTTTTCGACCTGCATCTTTGCAAGCGTTTCCTCAAATATGAGGTTCAGTACGCTTCCTCCGTCCATAAGTACCTTAGTGAGGCGGAAGCCGTCCACTATTGGATCTAGTACAAGAGCTGCTGATGCTCGAATCTGCCGGACTCGGGGTGCGTCTTCGGCAGAAAAACTAATTCCCGTGTCACTCCATGGGCTTGCAGAGCTAATTTGGTAGACCTCGTCAAGTTCGCGATTCACTCTCTTGCGGTGGTTATTTGAGGAGAATGTCTTGAAGACAGTGAAGACACCGATGTCTTTCTCCCTTGATATGGCGGTGGCAAGGATCGCCGCACCGCTCTTTGCTACCTGCCGGAGTACCCAACACGCTCTAAGGCAATGGTTTGGGACACTGTCCAGGGCTGCGTGTATTTGGCAAGGTTTATCGAGCAGTTCGTCCAGTACGGACCTGTGCTTTAAAAAGTGTTTGTTCTTCTTACCAGTAGGCATATTATCAGATGACCTGCTAGGGTATGTCTATTTAGCCTTGATAGTGTACTGTCCAAATCTGGACTGTTCGAGAGGTGTATTTTGGGCTTTCCAAGTGTTTTCCATTGCGCAGTACTTTTGTACTAAATGCAACAAATTTGTGAAGCTCAGAACATGACGTCGGTTGAGGGCAATCAAGACTCCGTCGTCCACGAAGTTGTCGTAAAACAAAAGGACCGCCTCGTCATTGCAACAGTCCCTAATCTTGATTTTAACAAGCAGGAATCTAGAAGTGGTTGGCCGTTTCCTCGGGCTGCTGCTGTATGTTCGTGAGATCATCTATGTCCAAATGTCTGGATTTACTTGGAGAGTTTTTCCCAGGGTGGGTGTGTGTTGGTAATTTTGAGTCCCGACCCAGAGTGGAATTCGGTATTTTGGCAACCTCCGATGCGGACGACCCAAGCTCGACAGGATCTAATCGTTCTGTAGGCCCGTCGTCAATCCCAGAGCTCAAAGAACATAGAATGCCTCCCGACAGGGGCGTGTTCGGCTCAATGGGTTCGGAGATCCAAACTGTGGCGGTCTCCGTCTTGAGAGGAAATGTCTCTTTGACTTCATCCTCAACTACTGCCACTAGATGAGTGATAGGGGAGGGATCGATTTCATCGTGACCGGATTTGAGTCCGATCTGATCTCCTGGCGATGAAAGCCCCAGGGCGGTGATGCAATCCAGCAGCTCGTTTAAGGGCGAGAGATCTGCTGAGGTCGCGTCATCGGAGTGGTAGGAGTCAACATAGGGGTGGTGCTCGATGACCGCAGGGAGTGCGACTGACCCTGGGGCCATGTGGGCACATACAGCGAATCCGCCGAGCTGGAGAACCTGGCCAATGGCCAAGTTGTTTTCGAGGGTGATCCCGTTGCTGATGACGAGACGAGCCATCGACCGCTCATCACGAGCGCACAGCGGAGCTCTCAATGAAAGCACCATTGTTGGTGTCAAAACTGGCAGATCTCAGGTAGGGGGGCCCAAGCTATGCGTTTAGAGGATCGATGGTAACAGGAGGCCGGAGACACGATGTTTACCCAGGTTCAGGCCCTCTTGATTGAGGTAATACCCTACTTCCTGCTATATTAATATGGATGAATATGAATACAAGAGTTGATCTACCTCGAGATCGTAATGGCTAAACCCTAAAGCCTAGCCTATGAGGGTATTGTGATGTTGATGATCCCCTCTACAAACTAAACTCCCCGGCTTATATACACGCCAGGAAGAACTTAGGGTTACAAGGTTAACTTGGGGAGGAAGTAATTGATACATCCGGACTCTTCACTTGCCTTTCTATCTACATAGTAGTCTTGGCCGAATACGGAGGAGAGTCTTCTGCTTCTTCTTTTGTGGCCCATCAATACGGCCCAGCTTCATCGACCCGGACGCCCGAGGACCCCTGAATACAGGACTCCCTCACACAACAAATAACTACTGGAGGGGGACCACCAGGTGACCACAAGACACCAGGGCGTGCCAGGCCCACCAAGCGCGCCCTGGTGGGTTGTGGCCAGCCTGGCCCACCTCAGGTGCCCATCTTATGGTACTTAAGGTCATCTGTGACACCCTGGATTTTGGCCTTTTCTTTTTCTTTTGGATTTCTTTGGATTTTTGCTTTGATCTGCTTTTCTGTGGCTATATGGTATTGAAACTTGGGAAGATCCTATCCTCCTAGGTTCCAAAGTGGCTTGTCATTCTCAAAACCATCCCAAGATCATGCCATCCCCCATCTTGAACCAATCCCAATATTCTTGTTATTGGGAATATTCCCTTTTCAATTAATGGAATAACCATGTTTGCTTTAGGTTGTGAAGTAACCTATATTTATGCCACTCCCACTATTCCCAAATAATTCTCATAAATTGTTTGGGTCACATCTTCACAAATACTCCCTCCGTTCCAAATTACTCATCGTGGTTTTAGTTCAAATTTGAACTAAAACCACGACGAGTAACTTGGAACGGAGGGAGTATGTCAAAACCCATCCTTCCCATGTTCAAAAATGATTCACAAATATTCCTTTTCTTTTCCACCCTAAATGGCACTTTGTGAAGGAAGTGCTATTTATATTTGCTTGTTTGCTCCCAAACTTTTTGGGCACCTTTTCATGTCCATGTCATGGCATCGTGCCAAAATTCAACTTCATTTGCCTAGTAATTATTTTTCAGCTAATTTCCAAAGTTTTTATTCAGGAAGGAACTTTGTCAAGGGGGTACTAGCTAGGCATATCCAAATGTGTTGAAATTTGACATGACCTCAATATGATCAATTCATAGCTCTCCTCCCAATTTGAGCTCATTACATTCATCTATCTAAGCTCAAAATCAAATCTTGGTTTCTGGTCAGATTTTCAGTTTGTGAAGCAACTATATTCTATATTGCTTCATTATTGCTGAAAATTTACTAGGACATGCTCCTACCCATAAAAACTCTCTCCACAAAATTTTGCTCATTTCATCTAGCCATTTGCCCTCTACAATTTTTCTTAGATTTTGTCCAGATTGAAGCTTTGTGAAGCAAGTACCATTCTGGTGTTTCCAAATGGTATGAAACTTCTACAGTAGCTTCATATCATCATATGACTCACCCCCTGCAAATTGTAGCTCAATTCGATTAGCCATGTGAGTGTTACTTCATAATTTGCATTTCTTACCAATAGGGTGCATTCTACAGTAAGTGCCACTTATAATCAGCTAAGTGAGCTGCAAATTTGTAGAGATGATCATCTTAGTAGCTGATCACTCTCATGCTCAATATCTCTCACCTCACAAGTGGTTGTTGTTGATGTGGTTGCTAGCAAGCTGTGGTCACCTCAAACTCCCCTATGCTCGTTTCTTTCTTCAAAAAGATTAGGCCGGAGAGAGTACATAGCCTGCGCCTGTTGCCGCGGTGACTGTGTGGCCGGCATGCACGCCCGCGCGCTCTGGCACTCCGCGGCCACTGTCTCTCGAGCCATCTCCATGTCCAGTAGCTAACCCGTGCTCGTGCGGTCATTTCCCCTTTGCTACCCTCCCTTATCTCGTCGTGGTCGAGTTGCCATCGTTGTGGCCGTGACGCTAAGCTCTCTGCCCTCGCCTTGTCTGGTCGGCCGAAACCTCTAGAGCCCTCCCTAGCTCTCCTGGGGCCTATTTGTAGGTGCCTTGACCTCCTCTGTACCTCGCATCTCTCTCCCCTGTCCTCCCCGACCACCAGAGCTCGCTGCCCGCTCCTCTCTCCGCCATTGCCGCAGTCTGCCACCACAAAAATCCGGGCACACGAGCCCTCTCCTCTCCCATTCTCTCCACCACTAGGCCACCCACACACTGTCGGCCCTCTCCCACCCCTTCATTTGTTGCTGGAGTGCCTGAGGCTGCCGCCCAAAGTCCGGTCGCGCCCTGTCCTCCTTCTATGTCGCCACGAGCCGCTGTCGCTCCTGCCCCTCCCCGGCACCGCTGCTGCATTGGACGAACGCGGCACACCTCCCCTAGTTCACCGGCACCCTCGCCCTGGCCGTAGGTGGCCGGAGGCAACGGGGGCAGTCACCGGCCGAGCCTCACCTGCCCTCCTCCTTTTTGTCGGG
Source organism: Secale cereale (assembly GCA_902687465.1). Lineage (NCBI taxonomy): Eukaryota > Viridiplantae > Streptophyta > Magnoliopsida > Poales > Poaceae > Secale > Secale cereale. The sequence goes on along the minus strand of LR738715.1, from coordinate 550,546,162 downwards.
CGTAAGGTAGAAGGAGACATGGGAAGAGAGAGAGGCGCGGGGCCCGCATGTCATCCTCTCCACGTTGACCCCACCTCGGGCCCGCACCAAAGTATGTGGAGACGTATTCTCCACAATGTGTTTTCCATTTCCGAAAAAGTATTATGTTTCTTCTTCGGCCCAAAGTACCCTTTGTCTATTCTAAAAACGTATTTCTCTAAAACATGCTTTCTGTTTTTTCCACCAGGGGCCTATTTGTGGGGAAATTTTATAGAATAGTCCCTGGACTTCCACATCTCGTATCTTCGCGACCGTAACTCCGAATCAGGTTTCCAAAGCCCATGTATTCGTCTCGTCAAGCCCGATCTGCTGGTACCATTTCACTATGTGTTCACATACTAAAAATGACCATTTTTTCTTGCCCTTAAGCAGCCCCCTCCGGGAGAGAATCTTTTCTGGTGAATCGTTTCGCAAGTTGCACGCACTTCCTCCCAGAGTATTCTTCATCCCCGGGCAAGCCACGCCAGCCGCTTACATAACGGATTTGTAGTAGCTATGGTTTCCACTTGAATGTTTAATGTTTGTGCATTTACTACTGCTATTACTGATTCGGATATGCTTATGGATACATGCTCCTCTTCATGCTATGTTCTTATGCACCTTTTTAGTATGTTCTACTTGTTAGTATTATTCTCATATGTCATGCTTGTTGGTAGTACATGCTAGTGATAGTAAACTTCTTCGATGTATTATTATCGTCTGTTATGATAGTGCATGGTTTATGCATGATCATCGCTATGCCATGTTCATCTGCATCAAGTAGACTAGGTGCTTTATTATTGCTGATGCTAATGCTTCATATGTTAAAAAGGTTATGTTGCCTATCCATGTCCATGTTGATATCATGTTCATATGCATTATTGTTTCATCATGCTATTTTCATTATGACTCAGCTCATTATCTGTCGGCGTCCTGGGAACCAGGGTACCCAGACTTGCCTGCCTGCGGGCCGCGATGCGCTCCTACTACGGCCTGGTACGGCCCAGCTGATCGACCAGCTGCTCAAGACCCTCGCGAGGGGGCTAGGCCTCGCGAGGAGAACGACACCAAGACCCCCTCAGGAGCGGCCTCTGCTAGGTTGCTACGGAGGGGCGGAGAATCCAAGTCCAAGCCTGCCTCAGGAGGAGGCAGTGACGCACCGCGCCAGCGGGTGCCAGCGCGCGCCAGCGGCGCAGTTGCCGTTTTGGTGCAAAGGAGATAGCGCAGGCGCAGGTTCCCGAGGGGCGAGACAAAGGTTTCCCCTTCGGTGCAACAAGACCGAAGACCGCGAGGACGACAGGGAGGATGTCACCACCGAGCCCACCACCGCGTCATCGCCTGATCCCTTTGCAGGTGAAGACCGCTTTTGTCAGGATAGGAACGTCCTTGTGTTCCCGCTCAAAATGGCCGTTGTGGGATCCCTACCCGCCTAAACATTTCGGGGGAAGAGGACCCTGGCCGCCTATATAAGTAGCTAGGATTCCCATTGTGGAGGGAAGAGGAATCTCATCTCGAACACTCCACCTTCACACCAGGGAGCAAGAACACTCGCCTCCTGACCCTCATGAGCTCTCCTCCTGAGCTCAGGAACCACTGTACTTGTTCATACTGAAGTCCTCCCGAGGCCAATCCACCAAAGCAAGACGTAGGGTTTTACACTATAAGGTGGCCTGAACCTGGGTAAACTTGTGTGTGCTTTACTTGTTGCTTGCTTCAATCTCACCACCGGGCGAGGGCAAGGCGCTAGGTAGATGTGAGTGGGAGAGATCTTCGTTCACGCCCCTATGTTTGAACTTCTTGGGTTTGCGGAGCCCGTAATCCGACATTTGGCGCACCAGCTAGGGGGCGTGTCGAAATCACGCCTCTCCGACGACCTCGTCCCACTCTCATTCGTCGACCCCGCTTCACCGCCATGGTGGACACACGCCGAGCACGCACCGCCCACCGCACCGCCAACATCGCTCAGACGGCACATGCAGGCAACGGTGCCCCGCTCCGCCCCAACTCGCCGGTCGCCAATGCCACCACCGACCCGGTCGTCCACGAGCAGCAGGACTCATCGTTGTCGCTGTCCGTGTGGCACGACGGCCGCACGGTGACACCATCACCCTCGCCGGCCGCGGCGTCGTCCTCGCTGATCTGCCGCGGGCCGGTCTACCAGCAGCTTGCGCTACTGATGGCGCGAGAGCTCCTACGCTATCGTCCAGCGGACAACCTCTACGACGAGTGGCTCCACCGCATCACCAAGCTCGTCAATGCCGCCGGGGAGGCACCTGCACCGACCCACTCCTCCCGTCCTCCGTCGCTCATGGCGGGGAACGTGGACCACGGTGTTTCTGCTCCACCTCCATGGCACGGCGCCGGCCAGGGGCTCGGACACGAGGCTCAACGGCGCGAGCAGCCCCGCAGGGCCCCTGCGCACGACGAGGAGAGCTGCCAGGTGGTCCCGCATCCCCAGGCAGAAGCTCGCGGGCTCCCCGTCCCACATCACCAGAACCGCGCACCACATGAGGTGGTGGCGCCTATACCCCGGGAACCAGCACCACAGGCGCAGGGGGCGCCTGCAAACATGAGCGTGGCTGGATGTCGCACCCTAGCTCCAGAGCTGCGGCGCCTTGTCTGGCCAGGCAAGTTCAAGCCGGATCTGCCTCCGCGCTACGACGGCACCGCCGACCCCGCAAAGTTCCTTGAGCTTTACAAGCTGAGCATCGAGGCGTCCAACGGCATCGAGCAGGTCATGGCAAACTGGTTCCCCATGGCCCTCAAGGACGGCGCTCGCTCCTGGCTCCTGAACCTCCCCGCAGGATCCATCTCCTCCTCGGGGGGAGCTTCGTGAGCGTTTCGTCACCAACTTCCAAGGTACTCGCAACCGAGCCCCGGCGGCCGCGGATCTGCGCCGCGTGAAGCAGCAACCTGGGAGACCCTACAGAAGTACATCCAGCGTTTCAACACCGTGCGCCTCAGGATCCCCAGGGTCTCGGACGAGGCCATCATCTCGGCATTCTCTAACGGCGTCCGTGACGTCAGGATGAAGGAGGAGCTCACCATCCACGAGGACATGTGCACGGCCCTCGAGATGTTCAACCTCGCGGTGGAGTGCGCCAGGGCAGAGGAAGGACGCCTCTCTCTGCTAGAGCTACCTGGAGCGAAGGATGACGACAAGAAGGCCAAGGCCAAGGAAGCAAAGCACAAGGGACCCCCCGTGCTGGCTGCGGAGCCAGAAGTGAAGCGTGGTTGTGGCTACAATGACCCTCCCAGATACAACCGTCCGTACTGCGTCTTCCACGATGTTCACAGCCACAACACCAATGACTGGCAAGAGCTCAGGGCGATGAGCGGTGGGCGCGTCGGGCAGCGCCCCGAGCGCGACAACCGTGGCTATGGCCATGGAGGGGGCTGTGGTGGAGGACGCTGGGACGGCAGGAACTAGCGCCAAGGATGGCATGACCAACCTCGTGAAGACCGCTGGCAGGAGCAGCCTTGTTACGCCCCCTGGCGCTACCAGCCTCGTGAAGGTCGCCCTCAGGGCAACGCGGGCCTGCCTCCGCTGCCACCACCGTTGAGGAGGAACGACGGCGACCGCCAGGGAGATGAAGCAGGGGGCTTTCAGTAGCCACGCGCGGTTGCATGCATCTTCGGAGGAGCCCACGCTCCGGCTTCCCACCGCATCTTCAAGCAGTTCGCTCGCGAGGTGAACGCGGCGCTCCCCAGGCCTCACGCCGCGCACAACCTCAGGTGGACCAAGCAAGTCATCGCCTTCGACCCCAAAGACTAGTTCAAGTGCACTGCAGCCCTAGGCACTCTCCCGATGCTCTGCACTCCGACCATCAGCAACGTCCTCGTGACCAAGACCCTCATCAACGGTGGAGCAGGGCTCCGTCCAGACCTTCGAGACACTCTAGGTCCCCTACGATCAGCTCCACCCAACCAAGCCATTTTGCGGAGTCACAGATGGCTCCACACTCCCGATGGGGAAGGTCCGCCTCCCTGTCACCTTCGGTGATCGCGAAAACTATCACACCGAGCTCATCGACTTTGATGTCGCCAACATTCACCTCCCGTACAACGCCATCCTAGGGTATCCGGCCCTCGCCAAGTTCATGGCGGCGACCCATCATGGCTACAACGTCCTCAAGATACCCGGGAGTGGTGGGGTCATCACGATCGCCTGCGACGAGAAGGAAGCAGTGCATTCCCTGGAGCGCGCCTACCAGACTGCGGCGGTCGAGAACACCGATGAAGATGGAGCCGTCTTCGCCCTGCAGACCGCCCCCAAGAAGAAGAAGAACCTGCCCGCAAACGGACCTCGGGATGCAGGGGCTCCTGACGGCCCCGCCTCAGGACCCGCGCCTGCCGACGAGGCGCCCTCCACCCTCGCATAGGGAGGCACGCCCAATGCCCCTCTCAGGACGAACTCGGGGGCTCTCCTCTGGAGCGCCTCTAGTCTGACCAGCGTCACGTGGGAGGTGTTCGGGCACCACCTGCAGGCGTGTCTCGACGCGCATTTTTGTGAGCCCAGCATGAGCCATACAGCGCTGGGGGCTCAGGACTTCATCGACCAGGTTACCGAGGAACTTCAGTACGCAAGGCTCATACGCGGTGGGTGCAACCGCAAGGTACCAAGCTCACCTACCCGCAACCCAAGCAACCACTTTTGCGCCTCCGTCGACATTGCGGGCCTCAACCGAGCCGCTTCTCTAGAGCCTTTCTGGCCGACGGCAGTCGGCTGGAGGAGGACTCTCCCCTGCAGCTACATTCACACGCTCTTCGGCTTCCGCAACGCAGCTGCCACATTCCAGTACCTCACGCGCCAGGCTTTGGGGGCTCGGGAGGCTCAGTGGCAGGCGGTCCTCACAGAGCAGGAGCCGGACCCCCGTGACCACTGAGGGCCTCCGGAGCCTGATGGTCCTCAGGAGCGACCCGCACGACTCGTGTCTTCAGCTACCCCAACTCTTCTTCGACAAGTATCAGGTGATATCTCAGGTATTCAATCGAGGGCACCCCCAGGCTGCATCATCCTCAAGCTGCTGGGGGCTCACCCCCACATCTGTCTCTTTTGCGCATAAATCAAGGCTAGTTGCTTCTTTCTACTTGCATTATCTATATGCTTGGTGTTCTCACCGCCACTAAGGACATGAGCCCTTGCGAGCCCACCTGCAACCGCCCCATGATTAAGGACTAGCACGGCGTCTGTGCTCGGGTCCGTCCCTGCAGCGTCGCTAAATCCAAGGGCTGAGCTCTGTCTCGCGAGCCATTCCCGTGACGTCACCTCCCGTGGTCCTTGGTGCCTTGTTCTCGCATGGGCTAATCATGGATGGGTAAGTGAGGGCCCGTGGCAGGTGTCTCACTCACGCGGGAACCGCGCGCCGGTTGTTGTTCTTTTGGACTGTTGCATGAGAAGACTGGGCATGTCATCTTTGCTCGGGTCCGTCCCTGCAGCTTCGATAAATCCAGCGGCTGAGCTCTGTCTTACGGGCCGGTCCTGCTAACGTCACCTCCTGGGGTCGTTGGTGCCGCGGCCTTCTCATGCGATGCCCTCTAGAGATGCACTCGGCGATGGTCGACACAACGCATCTCTTTTCACATTTTGCAGAAGAAGACTCAGGCGCAACCTGCCTCAGGGTACGGTCTCTTGAGTGATGCGTAAGCTCACGAGAACTTCCTCAGAGTCGTTCAGCCCGTCCTAAGGAGGGCCCATATACACCTTGGTTGTCCTGTCGTGCGAGCCATGTGTCAGGACGGGGCTGTACACGCCCCGGAGTCTCTCCCGGTGGGAGGCTCCCACCCACGGTCCAGTGGAAGTACCATGCTCCGCGCTGGCAGAACCAACCGAGGAGCGGTTTTGCCCACGAACCAGTGGAAGCACCAAGCTCCGCGCTGGCTGGTACGACCGAGGCACGGTTATGCCCACACTCCGCGCAAGTGTGGTAGCTCTATGCTCCGCGCTAGTTATAAACAACTGAGGGCGGCCCCCAGCGGTCGCACCAACCTCAGGGAGCTTTTCAGCTCACGACGCTCACAGCTTCTCCTTGGATGGGTGTCATGAGGGGGGCTAGGCACGGGGGCTATGCTCAGGTCACGCCTGGCAGACGCCACCCTACCAGGTGCCCAGACACCTGGCTTTCTCGCGCCCCCATCCTAGGCGAAGGCTCATGAGAAAGGTATGATGCTTGTTCTCCCTCATGAGAGCCATTCGTACATCAAGGGGGGCCCCTGGTCATCGCGACCCAGTGGCCTCACTAGTCACGTAGCCCCTCACTCCTTGAGCATGGTGCTCTACGGCGGTCGAGGTATGCGCGGTGCTAGGCCCTGCCGACGTAAAACACAAACGGGATCACTTGAACGTCAAGGGGGACCCCTGGGCATCGCGACCCAGGGGCCCCACTAGCCACGTAGCCCCTCATTCCTTGAGTCTAGTTATTAAGATAACCCCGGTCACCCGGAGGGCTCAATGGCGATCGAGGTATGCGCTGGGTTGGGCCCTGCCGATGCAGAGCACCTAAGCAAACATGAAAGGAAGCCAGCACGGAAATCACCAAGTTCAAGTCTAGTTATTACAATAACATCAAGTTCAGCAAATTCAAGCGAGTCCTTACGCCTCCCCGAGGCACTTGCATTTCTCCCATCTTGACAGGGACAGGTCAAGCATCGCCAAGCGCGCCATCACCAGCCTCCGCCTCCTCGGCCGCGGCAGCAGCGACCCGGAGGAACACTTCCACCAGCCCCTTGACCTTCTCCTCCAGGGCCTCAGCGGCCGCGCCCTCTATGCTCGCGGTCACGGGCTCGGACAGCGAGGCCAGGTCAAGGGTGGGGTCGCAGAGACAGAGGTGGCTGCACACCTACGTCAGGGCCAAGCTAAGGAGCGTGCGACTCTCGACGTCTGTTAACTGGCCGATCGCGGCCGTAACCTCACGTAGGGCCTTCTCGAGCGCGGCAAGGAGCCCGGCGGAGCCATCCTCCAGGGTGGCCAACGGCTTCTTGAAAGCTTCCCCGTAGGCAATCTGCAGCGCCGTACGGGCCTCGAGCTCGAAGGCGGCGGGGGCCTCACGACCCACTGCTGCCGATGCCACGAGGGCGTCTTCCTTGTCGCGCGCAGCTTGGGTCGCGTTGACCTGCTTGGCCTCAGCCTTCAGCTTCTCCAGGCTCGCGCGATCAACGAGCTGCTCCTGCTGTAGCCGAGACGTCTCAGCCTTCTATGCCTTGAGCTCCTTCTCCAACCTTTCGATCTCCTGGGCGCGCCTGGTGCCTTCCTCGCGAAGGGCCTCCAGCTCGCTCTCCACCTTGCGGCGGTGCTTCTTGGAGGATGCTGCGTCGGCTCGCACGGTGTCGCGTGCCCGCATGGCTGCTATGGCCTCCTCCCGACCCTTGGCGGCGACCGCTGAGGCCTGGCTCCAGGAGGCCCGCGCAGACTCGTCTGCCAGGAGCCACCCAGAGATCAGGCCTAGGCATCCTTTCATCGCGCGGCCATCACCACCCAGAAGTTCGGCGCGGAGTTGACCCAGTGCAGCGGATGCAGCCTCCAAGGTTTCAGGGCCAGGCTGCACCGGCTGGCGGATCGGTGCCATCACGATCGCCTGATCAGCCAGGGGCTCGAGGGCTCCGGCTCCCCTCGCTGGATAAGTGGGAGCAGGAGCCACCGCGGCCTCGCAAATAGTGATGATGCCCCCAGACGACACCAGCACCGCGCGCTCGGTAGCCTGGCTGGCCTAGGCGCGGAAGGCTGTGGCATCCTTCTCCACGGCGATGACAGCGGTAGGTGGAGCGAGGCACTGCGACGTGGCCTCCCCCTTCGCCTTCTTCATCACGCCACCCAGGCTGTTGCGCCAAGAGAAATACGTCAGGAACACGGGTACCAAGGAGCAACAGGTGACTGCACACTTACTCATCAGAGGCGAGGCGCGCCCTACTCTTCATCAGCAGGTCAGCCGCGGCCGCCGATGCCACGAGCGTGCGAGCAGTCCGGATGCTGGCAAGGCGCGAGGCCACGGACTTGGGCGAGGTTGTGGTCACCGTCTTCGTTGGCACGGCGCTCTTCGGTGGGGTCGCCGCGTTGCTCCCTCCGGACGCAGCGCGCCTGGATCGACGCGGAGTGGTTGCCTGGGGCTGCCCAGCAGCGCCTGCGCCTAGCGCCACTTCCTCAGCGGACGCCTCGGAGGTGTCCTCCTCGTCAACCCGGTCCCCGTTGCCCAGGGTATCCTCTGAGTACTCCTCCTCATCGCTCCCCTCCTTGACACTGGAGGACACGTCGACCGTGGGCGGAGCAGCCACGGGCACCCTGAAACCTGACACGGCCTTCAGCAACTCGGCCTTGTCAGGACGGCTGTACAGCGGCAGATGGGCCCCCGAGAGGTCCTCGGGAACCATTCCCAGGAGAGTGATCGAGATGAGGTCCAGGTCGACCTCGGCCCGCGTCCCCGGGCGCAGCCGAATCCTATCATCGTCTCCCATCAGCTACCACATGGGGCGCGAGTGTGCCTGGAGCGGCGCCAGCCGCTGCCTCAGGAACTCCTTCACGATCTGGGCCCCTTCAAGCCTCGAGCCCAGGTCGGCCTCGATCCTTGCCAAGACAGGCTCAGCAAGGGGGTCGTTGAGCTTCGTGTAGCTCTAGCAAGCACGTTTCTCCGAACGGGCGGTAGGCAGTGCCAGTAGCGGGTGAGTACGCTAGGCATCCAGATAGACCCACCTCTTCTGGTGGGTGTCTATCTTCTTCCCGGCTGTCATCAACCTGCAGCCCTGGCGCTAGAAGACGAAGGAGACGCAGCCCGAGCACGGACCCTCCTCATACCGCCGCATGGAGAAGAAGTGGCGGAAGAGGGCGACAGTCGGCTTCACCCCCACACACGTTTCGCAGTAAAAGGCGAAGAGCGACAGGACAAAGATGGAGCGAGGCTGGATGTGGAGGGTGTGCACCTGGTAGTGATTCAGGATGGCGTAGAAGAACTCCGAGAAGGACGGCACGAGCCCGACGGAGATGTTGTGGAGGAAGAAGGGGTAGCCAGACTTCGGCAAGGTCCGTGCCGCAGTGGACCCAACCCAACTCTTCATTGGGCCATGCTCGTTGTGGTCGCTCGACAAGAAAGACTGGACCTCCGAGTAGTCCCCCTCCTCGGTGATGGTGAAATCCTCGAGCACCGCTTCGAGGGAGGTGCTGGAGGATGCAGGCGATTTGGGAAGGCCGGGGGCGAAGGAGAAGGGGATCTGAGCAGGAAGGAAAGGAAGCGATAACTCCTCTACAGCGAAGATAGTCCCTTTTGTCAAGTTGCACGGACGCCAAGGCCGCGTGGGGGCGGAGTCGCCCACGCCCATCCAACCGTTACGTGCCAGCCTAGCCCACAGTCTTTTTGGGGCTCGCAGCGCTTCGTCCTCGACTAAGGCTTCGCCCCAAAGCCAACTCCGCGCGCGCCTTGGGCCCGGGGGCTACTGTCGGCGTCCTGGGAACCAGGGTACCCAGACTTGCCTGCCTTCGGGCCGCGATGCACTTCTACTACGGCTTGGTACGGCCCAGCTGATCGACCAGCTGCTCAAGACCCGCGCGAGGGGGCTAGGCCTCGCGAGGAGAACGACACCAAGACCCCCTCAGGAGCGGCCTCGTCTAGGTTGCTCCGGAGGGGTGGAGGATCCAAGGCCAAGCCTGCCTTAGGAGGAGGCAGTGACGCAAGAAGTGACGCACCACAACAGCGGGTGCCAGCGCGCGCCAGTGGCGCAGTTGCTGTTTTGGTGCAAAGGAGACAGCGCAGGCGCAGGTTCCCGAGGGGCGGGACAAAGGTTTCCCCTTTGGTGCAACAAGACCGAAGACCACAAGGACGACAGGGACGATGTTACCACCATGCCCACCACCGCGTCACCACTGCTACTTCTCGAGCTTGCGTTGTATTCCCTCGAAGAGGAAAGGGAGATGTAGCACAATAGCGTAAGTATTTCCGTCAGTTTTTGAGAACCAATGTATCAATCCAGTAGGAGACCACGCGCGAGTCCCTCGCACCTGCACAAACAAATAAGAACTTCGCAGGCAACGCGATAAGGGGTTGTCAATCCGTTTACGGTCACTTACGGAAGTGAGATCTGATAGAGATGATAGTTGATATTTTTGGTATTTTTTAATTATAAGAATAGAAAGTAAAAGGGAAAAAAGTAAAGTAGGTGTAGATTGATATGTTGAGAATAGACCCGGGGGCCATAGTGTTCTCTAGTGGCTTCTCTCATGATAACGATATTCTACAGCGGGTAAACAAATTACTGTCAAAGCAATTGATAGAAAAGCAAATAATTATGAGACTATCTAGGCATGGTCATTATATATAGGCATCACGTCCGAGACAAGTAGACCGAAACGATTCTGCATCTACTACTATTACTTCACACATCGACCGCTATCCAGCATGCATCTAGTGTATTGAGTTCATAAGAACAGAGTAACGCCTTAAGCAAGATGACATGATGTAGAGGGATAAACTCAAGAAATATGATATAAACCCCATCTTTTTATCCTCGATGGCAACAATACAATACGTGCCTTGTTGCCCCTACTGTCACTGGGAAAGGACACCGCAAGATTGAACCCAAAGCCAAGCACTTCTCCCATTGTAAGAACTATAGATCTAGTAGGCCAAACCAAACCAATAATTCAAAGAGACTTGCAAGGATATTATAATCATACATAAAGAGTTCAGAGAAGAACCAAATATTTCTCATAGATAATCTTGATCATAAACCCACAATTCATCGGATCTCGACAAACACACTGCAAAAAGAGATTACATCGAATAGATCTCCTCGAAGACCGAGGAGAACTTTGTATTGAGATCCAAAGAGAGAGAAGAAGCCATCTAGATACTAGCTATGGACCCGAAGGTTTGTGGTAAACTACTCACAACTCATGGTGAGGCGATGATGATGATGTAGAAGCACTCCATGGAAGATCCCCACTCCGGCGGAGCTCTGGAACAGGCTCCATGATGGGATCTCACGGGAACAGAAGGTTACGGCGGTGGAACTAGGGTTTTCTCTGTTGTTCTGATGGTTTCAGGGTACGTAGGTATATATAGGAGGAAGGAGGGCACTGGGGGCCGTACGAGGGACCCACGAGGCAGGGGGCGTGCCCTTGGGGGGCGCCCCCCACCCTCGTGGGCACCTCGTAGACCCTACTCCGTGGTTCTCAAATCTCCCGTGCGTGATTTTCTCCAAAAATATCTCTCCCGAAGGTTTCATTTCGTCTGGACTCCGTTTGATATTCATGTTCTGCATAACCCTGAAACAGGCAAAAACAGCAATCTGGATTGGGCCTATGGGTTAGTAGGTTAGTCCCAAAAATAATATAAAAGTGTATGACAAAGCCCATTAAACATACAAAACATCATAAATAATAGTATGGAACAATCAAAAATTATAGATACGTTGGAGACGTTGGAGACGTATCAAGCATCCCCAAGCTTAATTCCTGCTCTACCTCGAGTAGGTAAATGATAAAAATAGAATTTTTGATGTGGAATGCTAACCAACATTGTTTTTCAATGTAATTCTCTTAATTGTGGCATGAATGTTCAGATTTGAAAGATTCAAGACAAAAGTCTATATTGACATAAGAAATAATAATACTTCAAGCATACTAACAAAGCAATCATGTCTTCTCAAAATACTATGGCTAAAGAAAGTTATCCCTACTAAATCATATAGTTTGGCTATGCTCCCTCTTCATCACATAAAATATTAATATCATGCACAACCCCTATTTCAGCCAAGCACTTGTTTTCATACTCTATTCATTCAAACCTTTCAACTTTCACGCAATACATGAGTGTGAGCCATGGACATAGCACTATGGGTGGAATAGAGAGGTGGTTGTGGAGAACACTAAAAAGGAGGGAGATAGTCTCACATCGACTAGGCGTATCAACGGGCTATGGAAATGCCCATCAATAGATATCAATGTGAGTGAGTAGGGATTGCCATGCAACGGATGCACTAGAGCTAAATATGTATGAAAGCTCAACAAAAGAAACTAGTGGGTGTGCATCCAACTTGCTTGCTCACGAAGACCTAGGGAATTTGAGGAAGCCCATCGTAGGAATATACAAGCCAAGTTCTATAATGAAAATTCCCACTAGCATATGAAAATGATTAAACATGAGACTCTCTATCATGAAGAACATGGTGCTACTTTGTAATGCCTAGGATGGGACTATATCTCCTACGTGTCGAGGCACGACTTAAAGATATAAGCCCATTCTGGAATGATCGCAAGTTTGGTATCTTTGCACAACTCATGTAAAAGAGGGATTAAATTGCAAAAGGAGATAGTTGGCTTACACTCGCCACTTCACACAATACATTACATAAGCAAAACATCATTCAAAACATCACAACCGACTACGGGTGAAGATCCAAAAGAAAGATACCAAAACAACATAAAGCCACAGGTCAGGATCGAATCCTAGTAGAAACCACTACTGATCGTCGAAACGCCACAAGCATACGTCCAAACTCTACATCGAGCTCCCAGTGAAGAACTTGAACCAGCTCCTGCATCAAACTCGGCTGAACCTGCATCTGGTGTTGTAGTAACTGTGAGCCACGAGGACTCAACAATCCCATAACCATGGGTAACAAGACTAGCAAAGCTTTATGGGTAGGAAGAGGTAAAGTGGTGAGGTTGCAGCAGCGGCTAAGCATAATATGGTGGCTAACTTACGAGTACCAGAATAAGATGAGCATCTACGCAAACGGTCGCAAAAGTAGTGATCGCTAAGGATCCTGAACTACATACGAGTCAAACATAACCCCACCGTGTTCTCTTCTCAAAGTGAAAAGAGACAGTCACAGTTACTCACACAGTTGTGTGTTTTACTTCGGATCCTCTGTCAAGTTTTCTACAACCGGACATTAACAAATTCCAATCTGCCACATAACCACGGGCACGGCTTTCAAAAGATCATAACCCTGCAGGGGTGTCCCAACTTAGCCCATCACAAGCTCTCACGATTAGCTGAAGTGATAAATATAATATCATCACCTCTTATCTTAGGGAAATCCGATCAGGCTCGGCATCCCGGTAGCACAAGACATTTCGACAATGGTAAAACAAGTCCAGCAAGACCTCCCGGTGTGTCGACACCCTGATAGTAGCCGCGCGTATTTCGTCTCAGGCCACGACCGGATGGGTGATGCTACAGGTAAAACCAAACCTCGAGTTTTCCCGTGGTGGCCCTGCAGGACCCCCGTTTGGGACCAACACCATCAGCACTGGCCCCCTGCTATGTAGAAAGAACCCTCGGGTAGCGCTAACTCCCTATGCAAATTTAATTAATTAATTAAGTTTGTATTATGAGCAAGTTAAAACCAATGTTGGGCCTTGCTGGAGGAGTTTTATTCAAAGTCGAACTGTCAAGGGGTCCCCATCCACCCATCGTGTAAGGAACGCAAAATCAAGGAACATTATGCCGGTTTATCGGCGCCTAAGGTGGCATGAGTGGAACAAAACACCGAGCAAAAGGCCAAGCCTTCCACCCATGCCCAGTATATAGGTGTGTTAATAATAATTATAGATATTGTGATATTCCAACAACAAGTTCCCTCCTGGAACGAACTTCATCTTCACCTGCAACTAACAATGCGATAAGAGGGGCTGAGCAAGCGGGTAACATAGCCAGACAGTGGTTTTGCTAGGAAGGTGTCAAAGGTTAGAGGTTTCATGGCAAAAGGAGAGGCTGACATAAAAGATGGGTAGCGCGACATGTAACGATAGCATCGAGACAACTAAGCATGGCAATGGTAGTAAAGGTATCCAAGGGTATGATCATCTTGCCTGGGATTCCGCAAGGGAGAAGAACGGATCCATGAAGAAGATGAAGAAGAAGCCTCACAACTCCGGAACGAAACCGAAGCTAACAAGAGAAGCAACCGGAAAGAAGCAAACAACACGGTAAACATACAAGCATAAACATGGCATACGATGCACATCCAAGTATGATGCATGTCCGGTTTAATTATGCATGGCAATGCAAAGTGCACAAACAGCACTACAAGTTAAGTGGAGCTCAATATGCAACGAGTTGCATATTGACGAAACACCACATTTTAATTATTTAGTTGACTCTCGTTTATTACAAGACAAGATTAAATGTTTTTAACATAGCAAGAGGTGAAGCATAATAAAACTACACTATTTAGACATTTTAAATGAGGCCGAAAATAACAACAACAAGTCCGGAAAATCCCCATATGCATGTTTAGTAATTATTAAAGCAACAACAATTAAACATACAAAGGTTGTTAACATGATGCGGATGACATGATCAAGTTTTATGCAAATTTATGAAAAGTTGACAAGAGAGATAAGAAGTATTGTCATCGTGGGGGAAGGAAAAGGGTGCCACGGCAACGATCCGAAAATGATGCAACGGCAACATCTCGGTTCCGATAACTCGTTGAGAGACCGGTGCAAAAGAAAAGGTGGCGTGAACGAGGCAGGGGCGGAGCCGGCTCTGGAAGGGCGCGTCCCAGGCGCTGCTGGAGGCTGGTGGCCACGACCTTGAGGGCGGGGCGGCGCGGTTCCTGGTGCTGGAGACAGAGGGCCCCCGGCCTTGAGCGACGGCGAGGCGGAAGGGAACTGGCGGAGAGGCGAGGAGGCCCAGGCGGGGCGGTCCTGGCCGGCCCTAGTGTCGCTGGCTTGGGGCGGCGGCCAGGCGCGGGTGCTCCTGTCGAAGGGAGGATGCGGCTTCGAGGAGAACGGAGGGAGGCCACGGCCTGGCCTGGCGACGAAGGTGCGGACGCGGGCCGACCTCCTGGCACGCGAGAGGTGGAGGGCCCGAGGCGCAGGGCTAGTCGGAGGGAGGCGATGGGGAACGGAGGAGATCGAGCGGAGCTTGGGGAGCGAGGGGGAGACGCTGCGAGGCCGCGACGTAGGAAGGAGGCAGGGCCTCGGCGATGCGGGTGATGGGCTCGAGGCAAGAGAGCGAGAGGGTCGGGATGTGAGGTCGAGGAGCGATGGGTGAGGAGCGTCGGGCTGGGGGCGCTGAGGGTGGCGAGGAATCGGGACAGAGAGGCGACGGGGGAGATGGCTCGATCGGAGGAGCTGCGGGAGATCGAAGGGAAAAGGGGTGTGGCGGCTGAGGGAAGGAGCGATGGGGGGAGGGATTGAGGAGCTGAGCGCTAGGGTTAGGATAGAGGTGGGCTGAGATGGGCCTGGAGGCTGAGGTGGGCCGGCTGAGGCCTGGGCCAGGAGGTGGAGGTTGATAAGGCCTAGAGGCCGGCTGGGCTGCCCTCTTTCCTTTAACTGATTTTTAGCAGAAAAAAACAATAGAGAGAAGAAAAGAATGAGGAGGGAGGTTAGGGAAAAAATAGCACATGGGACTATTTTTCTCGGGCATCATAAAATGAGCACGGTCCAAGAAAATAGAAAAGGCATGAACGAAAAAATAATTCAAACATATTTGAATTTAATTTAAATGAATTGAACTATGACATGGTTTCGGAAGTGTCCAAAAATGATGAGGTTTTTGGAGGAACCTCGATGAAAGGAAAAAGAATTATAGACAAGGTAGGAGGGAAACTTGAAGAAGAAAAGGCATGGGGAAAAATATCCAAGTGTGTTGCGGTTAATTCCAAACAATGGAATATTTATTATAATAGCTCCCTAAAATATTGGGAGTATATGTTATAAAGAGAAGTCACCTTCCCTCGATTTAAATGGACCGAAGGTCCACACAATTTATTTAGGTTGAGATGCAAAAATAAATATGACATGATGGCATGATGACATGATTCAATGCAAAAATAAATAACACAAGCACAAAAGAAACACACGGGAGAACCCGGAACATCTGGAATCTTCTGGGACGTCGGTCTTCGGGCGTCACAACTCTCCCACACTAACAGAGGATCTCGACCCGAGATCCTAGAGATAGCACCGGGTAAAAAAACGGAAGAGGAAGAGGTAAAACAAAGTTGCTTCTTTGACAGACGAGTGAAACCACGAACCTTGAGAGGTTGAACAATCTTGAAAGAAAGAATGCAACGGAGATGAACGTAGATGAAACACTCCATTATAAAAGAGGAACAAGGAACATTATGAGAACCTTGTAGGTTGAACGACGTGAAACAAGAGCTTACGAACGAAAAGAATAAGAAACCGCAATGGTATAGCCAAGGAATAAGAATGACAGAATTTGGACAGCACTCCGTCTGAAAATGGAAGGAATTGAACAAGAACTTGCCAAGTTGGGAAGATACTTGATGAAAACAACAACACATTGTCTCCGAAACGATTGAAAGAATGGTACAAGGGGTAAGAAGGGTTCAGACAGCACTCCGGTTGCAAAGAGAGGCAAACTTGATAAGATGAGAGAATTAGAATGGAGGTCACAACATTCCAGTTAAAAAGGACAAGCAAAGGAAAGAACATGATCTCGATAAAACGAGATGATGGTTTGGATAGAGCAATATCACAAGGCCTCCGGAATGAAAGAATAGAATATAGATCCATGAAAGAATTGAACGGATAGAAAAAGACAACTTCTCCGACAAATGAATATGAAACACATCCTTATGAAGAAGGGTTGAACGGAGTTGTTGAAAATAATCAACAACAAAAGAATAAGCTTGATGTGGGCTTATGGAAAACATCTCAAAATTATGAGGTGACAACCAGCCACTAACGGAAATATTTGATTGGATTGAGATAAGCAAGGAGACGAAAGAGTTATTTCACCGGGAGGATAAATAAGAACTTGGGTCATTTACAAGCACCATAATAGCAACAATTATCAAGGAAAGCTTTTAGGTGAAATACAACGCAAGATAACTCCAACTAATAATTGAAGAGTTGAAAAGATCTCCTGAACAAGGAAAATGATGGTTTTAAATATCCCATTCTTGATAACTCGTGAATCATGAAACATGAAGGAATTGTCAAGAATGACATAACACCACCTCAAAAGATAAGGTAGAAAGGATTGTAATTGGAAAGCATGATGAAGAATGCTTGAGCTTCAACAAGAATCTTGATGAAGACTTCGAGGATGAATTAAATGATGATGAACCACCATGAAAACTCCGGTAATGAAAGCAAGAGAAGTGAAAGATGAAAAGAATAAGATTCAAGGCCTGCGATGAATTAGATGGAGCTTTGAAATGATAATATAGAAATAACTTGAAGCTCCGGAAAACAAGATGAACAACTTAGAACCAAGGATATATTCCTTCTGAACAAACTCCGAAGGAAGGGATTAACCTCTTGGAAGAAACTAGAATAAGATTTATGTTATGCATATCCTTCACCAATTTAAATTGATGACAACCAAAGGATTTGGCATCCTACTTATTCTCGTTGTAAAGAATTAAAGAGAGATCTCGCACAAACTTGGGAATAATCTTGAACGAACCACCGGTAGGATTATGAAAAGAACAAATGAATTGATACGATAACAATGGAAGAGTAAACTTGAAAGAGCCACCGTAAAAATATGGAGAAGAACGAAGAGGCATAAATGAAGAATATTTGGAGGACGACGTTGAAAACTGAGAACGAAGAATCTTCTGAAATGATGGCCTTCGGAGGATCACAAAGAAAATAATTCAAGAATTGCTCTGAAGGGGCATGAAAACAATTCCCACAATCGAAAACAATTATGAGGATGGCATGAAGCTAGAATCACAACTCATCAAGAGAACGGGTCAAAATTTAAGAGAAACTCTTCTCCGATCTTGAAATGTTGAGAATGAAGACGAGAAATGCCATGAAGAATTGTTGAGCACTCCGGAATGAAGAATTAAAAAGGTTGAACCAATGATGAACAAGAATTTGAAAGCGATCTTGGAGAAGGCATGTGACTGATGGAAATCATTCTTACGTCACACTTTCAAAAGAATTTGAGTATAACTCCAGAAAATAGAAGAGTCAGGTAAGATCCTGGGAAAAGACCTGTGGGTTAGCGCCCACTCAAAAGAAATCACCGTTGGAAAAGATTGCTTAAGAGATATTGCACCGGTTGAATTAAATGGCTCGAATAAGATAACAATCTCAACATAGCTTGAATGGATTAAGAATGGAAACACGAATCTTCCGAGGTATCTTCAGCTCTCTGGATATGAATAGCAAGAGGAGAATGATTAATTGGTGCACTGGAATAAGAAAGCATTGTGAAATGAGGAAAAGGATAAGATCAACACCAAAATCTTGAATTACATCCACCGGCAGAATTTGAGAACAAAAGAATGATGAACTTGGAGTTCTTGAGCATCTTCACGATAAAACACCGGATAAGAACATTGAAGGAAAATAATGAAGAAATATCACATGAATAAAATGGATACTTCATTAAGAATTCCAGCTCCATAAAGAAAAGGGAGGGAGGGTGGGGAAAAGCAAAGACAACTTGGGATGAATGAAACAGACAAATCGTCAGATTTCTCAACGGCGTCCGTATGGAATAACTTGAAAGAAGGCACACCGGTTGAAAAGGATTAACCTGAAGATCTCGATGGTCAAGAAGAATTAGCACTCCCATAGAAATATGAGAACACCGATTAAGAAAGGTATGGAATCAACATTTGACATCGAAGCAACTCGAATACCAGAATCAAAACAAAACAACGGATAGATATGTTTATGAAGAAGATTATGTTGCAACATATCTATCCGAACAGAGAATTGAACGAATGAATTCCGCAGGTACATCAACTTGACGAGAAGCCACTTGGGAGAACAAAAGGTAAATAAAAAGGAACAAGGAACAGATAGAACAAATACAAGATAGAAGCGTCATCCCACATATTCGTGCTGAAAGCTCATGGAACGTGTTACAAAAGGGTTTTGCAATCCCCGGATCAGCATAGCCAAGGACCCTTTAAGATGCAACTCCCGATCGGAACAAGCCCATAAAACCACTTCACTCAATGTAGAACCCCAAACTTCATATCGTGCATCCGTTAGAAGAATGCCTAGAACTACTAGATGAACCCACCTATTAATTTCCGAAAGTTTCCAGTTATGCAATCAGGTGTTGGGGATACAGGGGAAGCACCGCGCAATCAACTCTAAACCTACATCCAGCTATATCCATCCTTCAACACATAACCAGTAGTTCTCGGAAACCGTTTACCTCGGACCTTCGAAACGCATCCACTATACAAGCTATGGCAATACTCCCGAACTACCTCCCCAGTACTGGGTGATGTCGGGGTTATCTTGCCACTAACCGCATAGGAGAGTTTTCGATGTCGGCCGTCTTAAGTATTCTAGTACTGCCGCGATGGATTTATGACGACAACACCTCGGAGCTCAACTCCCCGGGACACTGCCACAACCCCTAATGACAGGAGGCATCGAGAACAATGTTCTCGTCACAAAGACATCGGAACAATCCAAACAATACTCGCGAGATCCTAAAAACAAATTGGTGAATTTTCGAGAGTAGAAGAGACAAAAGTAATCGTCAGGAGTCCTCACCAGAGTGAAAAGAGATGAGGAGCAAAAGAAATCCTACTCTTCGATATATATATATAGGACTCAAAATATTTTCTAGTGTGTGCCTAGACTCAACCGTCAACGATTCGATCAACCAGTGGGGGCTTCTAGGTCAGAGAAGGCTCTGAATACCAACTTGTAATGCCCAGGATGGGACTATATCTCCTACGTGTCGAGGCACGACTTAAAGATATAAGCCCATTCTGGAATGATCGCAAGTTTGGTATCTTTGCACAACTCATGTAAAAGAGGGATTAAATTGCAAAAGGAGATAGTTGGCTTACACTCGCCACTTCACACAATACATTACATAAGCAAAACATCATTCAAAACATTACAACCCGACTACGGGTGAAGATCCAAAAGAAAGATACCAAAACAACATAAAGCCACAGGTCAGGATCGAATCCTTGTAGAAACCACTATTGATCGTCGAAACGTCACAAGCATACGTCCAAACTCTACATCGAGCTCCCAGTGAAGAACTTGAACTAGCTCCTGCATCAAACTCGGCTGAACCTGCATCTGGTGTTGTAGTAACTGTGAGCCACGAGGACTCAGCAATCCCATAACCATGGGTAAAAAGACTAGCAAAGCTTTATGAGTAGGAAGAGGTAAAGTGGTGAGGTTGCAGCAGCGGCTAAGCATAATATGGTGGCTAACTTACGAGTACCAGAATAAGATGAGCATCTACGCAAACGGTCGCAAAAGTAGTGATCGCTAAGGATCCTGAACTACATACGAGTCAAACATAACCCCACCGTGTTCTCTTCTCAAAGTGAAAAGAGACAGTCACGGTTACTCACACAGTTGTGTGTTTTACTTTGGATCCTCTGTCAAGTTTTCTACAACCGGACATTAACAAATTCCAATCTGCCACATAACCGCGGGCACGGCTTTCGAAAGATCATAACCTTGCAGGGGTGTCCCAACTTAGCCCATCACAAGCTCTCACGATTAGCTGAAGTGATAAATATAATATCATCACCTCTTATCTTAGAGAAATCCGATCAGGCTCGGCATCCCGGTAGCACAAGACATTTCGACAATGGTAAAACAAGTCCAGCAAGACCTCCCGGTGTGTCGACACCCTGATAGTAGCCGCGTGTATCTCGTCTCAGGCCAAGACCGGATGGGTGATGCTACAGGTAAAACCAAACCTCGAATTTCCCCGTGGTGGCCCTGCAGGACCCCCGTTTGGGACCAACACCATCAGCACTGGCCCCCCCTGTTATGTAGAAAGAATCCTCGGGTAGCGCTAACTCCCTATGCAAATTTAATTAATTAATTAAGTTGTTATTATGAGCAAATTAAATCCAATGTTGGGCCTTGCTGGAGGAGTTTTATTCAAAGTCGAACTGTCAAGGGGTCCCCATCCACCCATCGTGTAAGGAACGCAAAATCAAGGAACATAATGCCGATTTATGGGCGCCTAAGGTGGCATGAGTGGAACAAAACACCGAGCAAAAGACCAAGCTTCCACCCATGCCCAGTATATAGGTGTGTTAATAATAATTATAGATATTGTGATATTCCAACAACAAGTTCCCTCCTGGAACGAACTTCATCTTCACCTGCAACTAACAACGCTATAAGAGGGGCTGAGCAAGCGGGTAACATAGCCAAACAGTGGTTTTGCTAGGAAGGTGTCAAAGGTTAGAGGTTTCATGGCAACAAGGAGAGGCTGACATAAAAGATGGGTAGCGCGACATGTAACGATAGCATCGAGACAACTAAGCATGGCAATGGTAGTAAAGGTATCCAAGGGTATGATCATCTTGCCTGGGATTCCGCAAGGGAGAAGACCGGATCCATGAAGAAGACGTAGAAGAAGCCTCACAACTCCGGAACGAAACCGAAGCTAACAAGAGAAGCAACCGGAAAGAAGCAAACAACACGGTAAACATACAAGCATAAACATGGCATACGATGCACATCCAAGTATGATGCATGTCCGGTTTAATTATGCATGGCAATGCAAAGTGCACAAACAACACTACAAGTTAAGTGGAGCTCAATATGCAACGAGTTGCATATTGACGAAACACCACATTTTAATTATTTAGTTGACTCTCGTTTATTACAAGACAAGATTAAATGTTTTTAACATAGCAAGAGGTGAAGCATAATAAAACTACACTATTTAGACATTTTAAATGAGGCCGGAAATAACAACAACAAGTCCGGAAAATCCCCATATGCATGTTTAGTAATTATTAAAGCAACAACAATTAAACATACAAAGGTTGTTAACATGATGCGGATGACATGATCAAGTTTTATGCAAATTTATTAAAAGTTGACAAGAGAGATAAGAAGTATTGTCACTGTGGTGGAAGGAAAAGGGTGCCACGGCAACGATCCGAAAATGATGCAACGGCAACATCTCGGTTCCGGTAACTCGTTGAGAGACCGGTGCAAAAGAAAAGGTGGCGTGAACGAGGCAGGGCGGAGCCGGCTCTGGAAGGGCGCGTCCCAGGCGCTGCAGGAGGCTGGTGGCCATGACCTTGTGGGCGGGGCGGCGCGGTTCCTGGTGCTGGAGACGGAGGGCCCCCGGCCTTGAGCGATGGCGAGGCGGAAGGGAACTGGCGGAGAGGCGAGGAGGCCCAGGCGGGGCGGTCCTGGCCGGCCCTGGCGTCGCTGGCTTGGGGCGGAGGCCAGGCGCGGGTGCTGTTGTCGAAGGGAGGATGCGGCTTCGAGGAGAACGGAGGGAGGCCACGGCCTGGCCTGGCGACGAAGGTGCGGACGCGGGCCGACCTCCTGGCGCACAGGAGGTGGAGGGCCCGAGGCGCAGGGCTGGTCGGAGGGAGGCGATGGGGAACGGAGGAGATCGAGCGGAGCTTGGGGAGCGAGGGGGAGACGCTGCGAGGCCGCGACGTAGGAAGGAGGCAGGGCCTCGGCGATGCGGGCGATGTGCTCGAGGCAAGAGAGCGAGAGGGTCGGGATGTGAGGTCGGGGAGCGATGGGTGAGGAGCGTCGGGCTGGGGGCGCTGAGGGTGGCGAGGAATCGGGACAGAGAGGCGACGGGGGAGATGGCTCGATCGGAGGAGCTGCGGGAGATCGAAGGGAAAAGGGGTGCGGCGGCTGAGGGAAGGAGCGATGGGGGGAGGGATTGAGGAGCTGAGCGCTAGGGTTAGGATAGAGGTGGGCTGAGATGGGCCTGGAGGCTGAGGTGGGCCGGCTGAGGCCTGGGCCAGGAGGTGGAGGTTGATAAGGCCTAGAGGCCGGCTGGGCTGCCCTATTTCCTTTAACTGATTTTTAGCAGAAAAAAACAATAGAGAGAAGAAAAGAATGAGGAGGGAGGTTAGGGAAAAAATAGCACATGGGACTATTTTTCTCGGGCATCATAAAATGAGCACGGTCCAAGAAAATAGAAAAGGCATGAACGAAAAAATAATTCAAACATATTTGAATTTAATTCAAATGAATTGAACTATGACATGGTTTCGGAAGTGTCCAAAAATGATGAGGTTTTTGGAGGAACCTCGATGAAAGGAAAAAGAATTATAGACAAGGTAGGAGGGAAACTTGAAGAAGAAAAGGCATGGGGAAAAATATGCAAGTGTGTTGCGGTTAATTCCAAACAGTGGAATATTTATTATAATAGCTCCCTAAAATATTGGGAGTATATGTTATAAAGAGAAGTCACCTTCCCTCGATTTAAATGGACCGAAGGTCCACACAATTTATTTAGGTTGAGATGCAAAAATAAATATGACATGATGGCATGATGACATGATGCAATGCAAAAATAAATAACACAAGCACAAAAGAAACACACGGGAGAACCCGGAACATCTGGAATCTTCTGGAATCTTCTAGGACGTCGGTCTTCGGGCGTCACATACTTTGAAGGACAAGTGTGGAAAAATATTGTAGCAATTGTCCCTTTTTCTTTTCCTTTTTTTCTTTTTTTGGGCCTTTTTTTTGGTCTTTTTTTTCTTTCTTTCTTTTTCTTTGAGGGGCTTTATTGATTTAGCCTTTCCTCACATGGGACAATGCTCTAATAATGATGATCATCACACTTTCATTGAATTACAACTCGATGCTAGAACAAAGTATGACTCTATATGAATGCCTCCGGCGGTGTACCGGGATGTGCAATGATACAAGAGTGACATGTATGAAAAATTATGCATGGTGGCTTTGCCACAAATACGATGTCAACTACGTGATCATGCATGGCAATATGACAATATGATGCGTGTCATATGAACGGAACGGTGGAAAGTTGCATGGCAATATATCTCGGAATGGCTATGGAAATGCCATGATAGGTAGGTATGGTGGCTGTTTTGAGGAACATATATGGTGGCTGTTTTGAGGAAGGATATATAGTGGGTGTTGTTGGGGAACGTAGCAGAATTCAAAAAAATTCCTACGCTTCACCAAGATCAATCTAAGGAGTCATCTAGCAACGAGCATAAAAGAGTGCATCTACATACCCTTTGTAGATCGCGAGCAGAAGCGTTCAAGAGAACGTGGATGATGGAGTCGTACTCATCGTGATTCCTATCACCGATGATCCCAGTGCCGAATGGACGGCACCTCTGCGTTCAGCACATGTACGGTGCAACGACGTCTCCTCCTTCTTGATCCAGCAAGGGGGGAGGAGAGGTTGATGGAGATCTAGCAGCACGACGGCGTGGTGGTGGATGCAACGGGAAAAGCTGCAGGGCTTCGCCAAGAACCTGCGGGAGGAGGGAGAGGTGTAACGGGGGGGAGAGGCGCCAAGGGCTGAGGTCCGGCTGCCCTCTCTTCCCCCCACTATATATAGGGGCCAGGGGGTGTCGGCCCTAGGAGATGGGATCTCCTAGGGGGTGGCGGCCAGAGGGGGAGCCTTGCCCCCCAAGGCAAGGGGGGCGCCCCCCACCCCTAGGGTTTCCAACCCTAGGCGCAGGGGGGAGGCCAAAGTGGGTGCTCTAGCCCACTATGGGCTGGTCCCCCTCCCCCTACGGCCCATGGGGCCCTCCGGGATGGGTGGCCCCACCCGGTGGACCCCCGGCACCCTTCCGGTGGTCCCGGTACACTACCGGTGACCCCCAGAACTCTCCCGATGGCCGAAACTGGACTTCCTATGTATTATTCTTTACCTTCGGACCATTCCGGGACTCCTCGTGACATCCGGGATCTCATCCGGGACTCCGAACAACATTCGGGTTACCGTGTGCATATATCTCTATAACCCTAGCGTCACCGAACCTTAAGTGTGTAGACCCTACGGGTTCGGGAGACACGTAGACATGACCGAGACAGCTCTCCGGTTAATAACCAACAGCGGGATCTGGATACCCATGTTGGTTCCTACGTGTTCTTCGATGATCTCATCAGATGAACCACGATGTCAAGGATTCACTTAATCCCGTATGCTATTCCCTTTGTCTATCGGTACGGTACTTGCCCGAGATTCGATCGTCGGTATACCGATACCTTGTTCAATCTCGTCATGGCAAGTCTCTTTACTCATTATGTAATACATCATCCCATGACCAACTCCTTAGTCACATTGAGCTCATTATGATGATGTCTTACCGAGTGGGCCCAGAGATACCTCTCCGTCATACGGAGTGACAAATCCCAGTCTCGGTTCATGCCAACTCAACAGACACTTTTGGAGATACCCGTTGCGTACCTTTATAGCAACCCAGTTACGTTGTGACGTTTGGCACACCCAAAGTATTCCTACGGTATCCGAGAGTTGCACAACCTCATGGTCTAAGGAACAGATACTTAACATTGGAAAAGCTTTAGCATTACGAACTACACGATCTTGTGCTAGGCTTAGGATTGGGTCTTGTCCATCACATCATTCTCCCAATGATGTGATCCCATTATCAATGACATCCAATGTCCATGGCCAGGAAACCGTGACCATCTATTGATCAACGAGCTAGTAACTAGAGGCTTACCAGGGACACGTTGTGGTCTATGTATTCACACATGTATCATTGTTTCCGTACAATACAATTCAAGCATGAATAATAGACAATTATCATGAACAAGGAAATATAATAATAACCGTTTTATTATTGCCTCTAGGGCATATTTCCAACAGTCTCCCACTTGCACTAGAGTCAATAATCTAGTTACATTGTGATGAATCGAACACCCATAGAGTTCTGGTGTTGATCATGTTTTGCCCGTGGAAGAGGTTTAGTCAACGGATCTGCGACATTCAGATCCGTATGCACTTTACAAATATCTATGTCTCCATCTTGAACATAATTCCGGATGGAGTTGAAACAGCGCTTGATGTGCTTGGTCTTCTTGTGAAACTTGGGCTCCTTGGCAATGGCAATGGCTCCAGTGTTGTCACAGAAGAGAGTCATCGAGCTTGACGCGCTTGGAATGACTCCTAGGTCGGTGATGAACTCCTTCATCCAGACTCCTTCCTGCGCTGCTTCGCAAGCAGCTATGTACTCCGCTTCACATGTAGAATGCGCCATGACGCTCTGCTTGCAACTGCACCAGCTGACTGCCCCACCATTCGAAATATACACATATCCGGTTTGTGACTTGGAGTCATCCAGATCTGTGTCGAAGCTAGCATCAACGTAACCCTTTACGACGAGTTCTTCGTCACCTCCATAAACGAGAAACATATCCTTAGTCCTTTTCAGGTACTTTAGGATGTTCTTGACCGCTGTCCAGTGTTCCATACTGGGATCACTTTGGTACCTCCCTACCAAACTAATGGTAAGGTTCACATCAGGTCTGGTACACAACATGGCATACATAATAGAACCTATGGCTGAGGCATAGGGGATGACACTCATCTTTTCTCTATCTTCTGCCGTGGTCGGGGATTGAGCCGTGCTCAATCTCATACCTTGCAATACAGGCAAGAACCCTTTCTTGGACTGATCCATATTGAACTTCTTCAATATCTTATCAAGGTATGTGCTTTGTGAAAGACCAATGAGGCGTCTCGATCTATCTCTATAGGTCTTGATGCCTAATATATAACCAGCTTCTCCAAGGTCCTTCATTGAAAAACTCTTATTCAAGTAGGCCTTTATGCTCTCCAAGAATTCTATATCATTTCCCATCAGTAGTATGTCATCCACATATAATATGAGAAATGCTACAGAGCTCCCACTCACTTTCTTATAAATACAGGCTTCTCCCCAAGTCTGTATAAACCCAAACGCTTTGATCACATCATTAAAGCAAATATTCCAACTCCGAGATGCTTGCACCAGCCCGTAGATCGAGCGCTGGAGCTTGCATACCTTGTTAGCATTTTCAGGATCGACAAAACCTTCCGGCTGCATCATATATAGCTCTTCCTTGAGGAAGCCATTAAGGAATGCCGTTTTGACGTCCATTTGCCATATCTCATAATCATAGAATGCGGCAATTGCTAACATGATTCGGACGGACTTCAGCGTCGCTACGGAGAGAAAGTCTCGTCGTAGTCAATCCCTTGAACTTGTCGGTAACCTTTAGCGGCAAGCCGAGCCTTATAGATGGTCACATTACCATCCGCGTCAGTCTTCTTCTTAAATATCCATTTATTTTCTATGGCGTGCCGACCATCGGGCAAGTCCACCAAAGTCCACACTTTCTTTTCATACATGGATCCTATCTCAGATTTCATGGCTTCAAGCCATTTGTTGGAATCCAGGCCCACCATTGCTTCTTCATAGTTTGAAGGTTCACCGTTGTCTAACAACATGATTTCATTGACAGGGTTGCCGTACCACTCTGGCGCGGAACGTGTCCTTGTGGACCTTCGAAGTTCAGTAGAAACTTGATCTGAATATTCATGATCATCATCATTAACTTCCCCCCCTGCCGGTGCAGGCACCTTAGGAACAATTTCCTGCGCTGCGCTACTTTCCGGTTCGGGAGGGGTGACTGTCACCTCATCAAGTTCTACTTTCCTCCCACTCACTTCTTTCGAGAGAAACTCTTTCTCCAGAAAGGATCCGTTCTTGGCAACAAAGACCTTGCCTTCGGATCTGAGGTAGAAGGTGTACCCAATCGTTTCCTTTGGGTATCCTATGAAGATGCATTTTTCCGATTTGGGTTCGAGCTTCTCAGGTTGAAGTTTCTTGACATAAGCATCGCAACCCCAAACTTTCAGAAACGACAGCTTAGGTTTCTTGCCAAACCAAAGTTCATACGGTGTCTTCTCAACGGATTTCGATGGAGCCCTATTTAAAGTGAATGCGGCAGTCTCTAAAGCATAACCCCAAAAGGATAGTGGTAAGTCAGTGAGAGACATCATAGATCGCACCATGTCCAACAGAGTATGATTTTGACGTTCGGACACACCATTACGCTGAGGTGTTCCGGGCGGTATCAATTGTGAAACAATTCCACAGTTCCTTAGGTGCGTGCCAAATTCATGACTTAAATATTCACCCCCACAATCTGATCGTAAGAACTTTATTTTTCTGTCACGTTGATTCTCAACCTCATTCTGAAATTCCTTGAACTTTTCAAAGGTCTCAGACTTGTGTTTCATCAAGTAGACATAGCCATATCTACTCAAATCATCTGCGAGGGTGAGAACATAACGATAGCCTCCGCGAGCCTCAACACTCATTGGACCGCACACATCGGTATGTATGATTTCCAATAAGTTGGTTGCTCGCTCCATTGTTCCGGAGAACGGAGTCTTGGTCATCTTGCCCAAGAGGCATGGTTCGCACGTGTCAAATGATTTATAATCAAGAGACTCCAGAAGTCCATCTGCATGGAGCTTCTTCATACGTTTGACACCAATATGACCAAGGCGGCAATGCCACAAGTATGTGGGACTATCATTGTCAACTTTACATCTTTTGGCATTCACACTATGAATATGTGTATCATCACGTTCGAGATTCATCAAAAATAAAACATTGACCAGCAGGGCATGACCATAAAACATATCTCTCAAATAAATAGAACAACCAATATTCTCGGATTTAAATGAGTAGCCATCTCGCATTAAACGAGATCCAGATACAATGTTCATGCTCAAAGCTGGTACTAAATACCAATTATTAAGGTTTAAAACTAATCCCGAGGGTAGATGTAGAGGCAGCGTGCCGACGGCGATCACATCGACCTTGGAACCATTCCCGACGCGCATCGTCACCTCGTCCTTCGCCAGTCTCCGCTTATTCCGCAGCTCCTGCTTTGAGTTACAAATGTGAGCAACTGCACCGGTATCGAATACCCAGGAGCTACTACGAGCGCTGGTAAGGTACACATCAATAACATGTATATCACATATACCTTTGACGTTGCCGGCCTTCTTGTCTGCTAAGTATTTGGGGCAGTTCCGCTTCCAGTGACCCATTCCCTTGCAATAAAAGCACTCAGTCTCAGGCTTGGGTCCATTCTTTGGCTTCTTCCCGGCAACTGGCTTACCGGGCGCGGCAACTCCTTTGCCGTCCTTCTTGAAGTTCTTCTTACCCTTGCCCTTCTTGAACTTAGTGGTTTTATTCACCATCAACACTTCATGCTCTTTCTTGATCTCCACCTCCGCTGATTTCAGCATTGAATATACCTCGGGAATGGACTTCTCCATCCCTTGCATATTGAAGTTCAACACGAAGCTCTTGTAGCTAGGTGGGAGCGACTGGAGGATTCTGTCAACGACCGCTTCGTCTGGGAGATTCATTCCCAACTGAGACAAGCGGTTGTGCAACCCAGAAATCTTGAGTATGTGCTCACTGATAGAACTGTTTTCCTCCATCTTACAGCTGTAGAATGCATTGGAGACATCATATTTCTCAACTCGGCCATGATCTTGGAAAACCATTTTCAGCTCTTGGAACATCTCATATGCTCCGTGGTGCTCAAAACGCTTTTGGAGCCCCGATTCTAAGCTATAGAGCATGCCGCACTGAACCAGGGAGTAATCATCACAACGCGACTGCCAAGTGTTCATAACATCTTGGTTTGCTGGGGCGGGAGTGTCACCTAGCGGTGCTTCTAGGACCGAAGTTTTCTTGGCAGCTATCAGGATGATCCTCAAGTTACGGACCCAATCCGTATAGTTCCTACCATCGTCTTTCAGCTTGGCTTTCTCTAGGAACGCGTTGAAGTTGAGGGTGACATGAGCGTGGGCCATTGCATCTACAAGACATATTGTGAAGATTTTAGACTAAGTTCATGACAAAAAAGTTCATCTAATCAAATTTAATGAACTCCCACTCAGATAGACATCTCTCTAGTCATCTAAGTAAAACATGATCCGAATCAACTAAGTCGTGTCCGATCATCACGTGAGACGGACTAGTCATCAACGGTGAACATCTTCATGTTGATCGTATCTTCTATACGACTCATGTTCGACCTTTCGGTCTTCCGTGTGCCGAGGCCATGTCTGTACATGATAGGCTCGTCAAGTGAACCCTAAGTGTGTTGCGTGTGTAAATCTGGCTTACACCCGTTGTATGCGAACGTTAGAGCCTATCACACCCGATCATCACGTGGTGCTTCGGAACAACGATCCTTAGCAACGGTGCATAGTTAGGGGAAACAT
Source organism: Secale cereale (assembly GCA_902687465.1). Lineage (NCBI taxonomy): Eukaryota > Viridiplantae > Streptophyta > Magnoliopsida > Poales > Poaceae > Secale > Secale cereale. Next base: position 550,516,196 of record LR738715.1, on the reverse strand, counting down.
AATTCTTGAAATTTTAGTGAGATATCATCTTATTTACTACCGTCGTTCTAAGCAAATAAGATGCATAAACATGATAAACATCATATGCAATCAAATAAAGTGACATGATATGGCCAATATCATTTTGCTCCTTTGATCTTCATCTTCGGGGCACCATGATCATCTTTGTCACCGGCATGACACCATGATCTCCATCATCGTGTCTTCATGAAGTCGTCTCGCCAAAAATATTACTTCTACTACTATGGCTAACGTTTAGCAATAAAGTAAAGTAATTACATGGCGTTATTTAGTGACACGCAGGTCATACAAAAAATAAGACAACTCCTATGGCTCCTGCCGGTTGTCATACTCAGCGACATGCAAGTCGTGATTCCTATTACAAGAACATGATCAATCTCATACATCACATATATCATTCATCACATCTTTTGGCCATATCACATCACATAGCACATGCTACAAGAACAAGTTAGACGTCCTCTAATTGTTGTTGCAAGTTTTTACGTGGCTGCTATAGGTTTCTAGCAAGAATGTTTCTTACCTACGCCAAAACCACAACGTGATATGTCAATTTCTATTTACCCTTCATAAGGACCCTTTTCATCGAATCCGATCCGACTAAAGTGGGAGAGACAGACACCCGTCAGCCACCTTATGCAACTAGTGCATGTCAGTCGGTGGAACCAGTCTCACGTAAGCGTACGTGTAAGGTCGGTCCGGGCCGCTTCATCCCACGATGCCGCCGAATCAATATTGGACTAGTAGCGGCAAGAGAATTGAACAAATCTACGCCCACAACTTGTTTGTGTTCTACTCGTGCAAGATGCTACGCAAAAGACCTAGCTCTGATACCACTGTTGGGGAACGTAGCAGAATTCAAAAAATTTCCTACGCTTCACCAAGATCAATCTAAGGATTCATCTAGCAACGAGCATAAAAGAGTGCATCTACATACCCTTTGTAGATCGCGAGCGGAAGCGTTCAAGAGAACATGGATGATGGAGTCGTACTCGTCGTGGTTCCTATCACCGATGATCCCAGTGCCGAACGGACGGCACCTCCGAGTTCAACACACGTACGATGCAGCGACGTCTCCTCCTTCTTGATCCAGCAAGGGGGAAGGAGAGGTTGATGGAGAACCAGCAGCACGACGGCGTGGTGGTGGATGCAACGGGAAAAGCTGCAGGGCTTCGCCAAGAACCTGTGGGAGGAGGGAGATGTCTAACGGGGGGGAAGAGGCGCCAAGGGCTGAGGTCCGGCTGCCCTCTCTCCCCCCCCCCACTATATACAGGGGCCAGGGGGCGCCGACCCTAGGAGATGGGATCTCCTAGGGGGCGGCGGCCAGAGGGGGAGCCTTGCCCCCCAAGGCAAGGAGGGCGCCCCCCACCCCTAGGGTTTCCAACCCTAGGCGCAGGGGGGAGGCCTAAGGGGGTGCGCCAGCCCACTATGGGCTGGTCTCCCTCCCCCTACGGCCCATGGGGCCCTCTGGGATGGGTGGCCCCACCCGGTGGACCCCGGGACCCTTCTGGTGGTCCCGGTACACTACCGGTGACCCCCGGAACTCTCCCGATGGCCGAAACTGGACTTCCTATATATTATTCTTTACCTTCGAACCATTCCGGGACTCCTCATGACGTCTAGGATCTCATCCAGGACTCCGAACAACATTCCGGTTAGCGTGTGCATATATCTCTATAACCCTAGCATCACCGAACCTTAAGTGTGTAGACCCTACGGGTTCGGGAGACACGTAGACATGACCGAGACAACTCTCCGGTCAATAACCAACAGCGGGATCTGGATACCCATGTTGGTTCCTACGTGTTCCTCGATGATCTCATTAGATGAACCACGATGTCAAGGATTCACTTAATCCCGTATGCTATTCCCGAGATTCGATCGTCGGTATACCGATACCTTGTTCAATCTCGTCATGGCAAGTCTCTTTACTCGTTTCGTAATACATCATCCCATGACCAACTCCTTAGTCACATTGAGCTCATAATGATGATGTCTTACCGAGTGGGCCCAGAGATACCTCTGCGTCATACGGAGTGACAGATCCCAGTCTCGGTTCATGCCAACTCAACAGACACTTTCGGAGATACCCGTTGCGTACCTTTATAGCCACCCAGTTACGTTGTGACGTTTGGCACACCCAAAGTATTCCTACGGTATCCGGGAGTTGCACAACCTCATGGTCTAAGGAACAGATACTTAACATTGGAAAAGCTTTAGCATTACGAACTACACGATCTTGTGCTAGGCTTAGGACTGGGTCTTGTCCATCACATCATTCTCCTAATGATGTGATCCCGTTATCAATGACATCCAATGTCTATGGCCAGGAAACCGTGACCATCTGTTGATCAACGAGCTAGTAACTAGAGGCTTACCAGGGACACGTTGTGGTCTATGTATTCACACATGTATCATTGTTTCCGTACAATACAATTCAAGCATGAATAATAGACAATTATCATGAACAAGGAAATATAATAATAACCCTTTTATTATTGCCTCTAGGGCATATTTCCAACAGGTGTATGGTACCAGTGAAAGTTGTGCGATACAAGAGAGGCTAGCAATGGTGGAAGGGTGAGAGTGCGTATAATCCATGGACTCAACATTAGTCATAAGAGCTCATATACTGATTGCAAAAATCTACGAGTCATCAAAACAAAGCAATCAAGGTATGCTCCTAGGGGGGAGGTTGGTAGGAGTTAACCATCGCGCGCCCCCGACCTCCACACAAAGGTTGACACTTTACAAATACCTCATGCTCTAACTTCGTCACATAGCGGTTCACCATGCGTGCATGCTACGGGAATCACTAACCTTAACACAAGCATTTCTCAATTTCATAATAACTCCACTAGCGTGACTCTAATATCACTATCTTCATATCTCAAAACAATTATCAAGCATCCAACTTCTCATCATATTCAATGCACTTAGTGTGAAAGTTTTTACTACATTGATATTGGACGTCTATCATGTGAAGACAAGTTTTATACCTAAGCACATTACCATGCTGTTTTAATAGACTCTCAAATGGATATAAGTGAATCATGAGAGTTCAACAATTTCTTCAAGATATAATCACCACCGTGCTCTAAAAGATATATGTGAAGCACTAGAGCAAAAACTATTCAACTCAAAAGATATAAGTGAAGCATATAGAGTGTTCTAACAATTCCTAGGCCATATTTAACTCTCTCAAATAAGTGTGTCCATCAAATATAATTGTGGCAAACTAACAAGCAAAGACTCAAATTATACAATATGCTCCAAGTAAAACACATATCATGTCGTGAATAAAAATATAGCTCCGAGTATAGTTACCGATAGATGAAGACGAAAGAGGGGATGCCTTCCCGGGGCATCCCCAAGCTTAGGCTTTTGGTTGTCCTTGAATTTCACTTGGGGTGCCTTGGGAATCCCCAAGCTTAGGCCCTTGCTACTCTTTGTTCCATAGTCCATCAAAGCAATACTCAAAACTTGAAAACTTCACAACACAAAACTTAGACAAAAATCTCGTGAGCTCCGTTAGTGTAAGAAAGCAAACCACTACTCAAAGGTACTGCAATGAATTCATTATTTGTTTATATTGGTGTTAAACCTACTGTATTCCAACTTCTCTATGGTTCATACTTCCCAATATTACTCATAGATGCATTTAAATAAGCAAACAACACACGAAAAACAGAATCTGCCAAAAACAGAACAGTCTGTAGTAATCTGCAGGTTTCACATACTTCTGTAAATCCAAAAAAATCAAACTAAATTGTTAAACGTGAGGAATTTGTGTATTAATCATCCGCAAAAAGAATGAACTAAATAGCACGCTCCAGTAAAAACTGGTGATCATTCTAGCGAGCGCTAACGATTCTGTTTTTTCACAACAAGATCATATAAACTTCACACAAGTCTTCCCAAAGGTTCTACTTGTCACAAACACTAAACAAAACACAAAACCACATCTAAACAGAAGCTAGATGCAATATTTATTCCTATACATAAGCAAAAACAAAAAAATATAAAATTGGGTTGCCTCCCAACAAGCGCTATCGTTTTACTCCCCTAGCTAGGCACGATTTTAATGATGCTCACATGAAAGATAAGACTTGAAGCACAAAAAGGAGCATCATAAAGCATGTGATAAACACATCTAAGTCTAACATACTTCCTATGAATAGTCATTTTATATGCAAACAAATTATCAAGGCAATCAATTTCTAGCATATGCAAGGAAGAAGAAAGAAACAATAGCAATCTCAACATAACGAGAGGTAATTTAGTAACATGAAAATTTCTACAGCCATATTTTCCTCTCTCATAATAATTCCATATAGGATCATAAGAAAATTCAACAATGTAGCTATCACATAACATACTCTCAACACGATCCACATGCCTGCGAAGTTGACACTCTTCCAAAATAGTGGGATTAACATTAACTAAAGTCATGACCTCTCCAAACCCACTTTTATCAAAAATTCCATAAGATTGAAAATTCTCCAAATATGGGGGATCTAAAGTTGAAACTCTTCCAAACCCACTTTCAATATTATTGAATACATGATTCTCATATATATCATGGGGCTTAAATAAGTTTTCAAGATCGTAAGAAGCATCACCCCAATTATGATCATTGCAACAAGTAGTGGGCATAGCAAAATAAGCATCCCCAAGCTTAGGGTTTTGCATATCATTAACACAATTGACATTAATAGAATTTATAATAACATCATTGCAATCATGCTTTTTACTCAAGGAGCTATCATGAATCACTCTATAATTTTCTTTCAATGCTTCATCACAATTTTCAGATTCATAAATTTCAAGCAAAACCTCATAAAGATAATCTAGTGCACTAAACTCACTAGCAATTGGTTCATCATAGTTGGATTTCTTAAAGAGATTAGCAAGTGGATGAGGATCCATAATTTAGCAAGCGAAGGTGCAAGCTGATAGAGGGCACATGGCAACACAAGCAAACAAAAAGGCGAACGAAAAAGGGGCGAATAAAATGACAAAGGTGAAGTGGGGGAGAGGAAAATGAGAGGCAAAAAAATGTAATGCGAAGGATAAGGGTTTGTGATAGGTACTTGGTATGACTTTTGTGTAAGCCTCCCCGGCAATGGCGCCGGAAATTCTTCTTGCTACTTCTCGAGCTTGCGTTGTATTCCCTCTAAGAGGAAAGGGAGATGCAGCACAGTAGCGTAAGTATTTCCCTTAGTTTTTTAGAACCGAGGTATCAATCTAGTAGGAGACCACGCGCGAGTCCCTCGCACCTGCACAAACATATAAGAACTTCGCAGCCAACGCGATAAGGGGTTGTCAATCCCGTTACATTCACTTACGAAAGTGAGATCTGATAGAGATGATAGTTGATATTTTTGGTATTTTTTAGTTATAAGAACAGAAAGTAAAAGCGGAAAAAAGTAAAGTAGGTGTAGATTGATATGTTGAGAATAGACCCAGGGGGCATAGTGTTCTCTAGTGGCTTCTCTCATGATAGCGATATTCTATGGCAGGTAAACAAATTACTGTCGAGCAATTGATAGAAAAAACAAATAATTATGAGACTATCTAGGCATGATCATTATATATAGGCATCACGTCCGAGACAAGTAGACCGAAACGATTTTGCATCTACTACTATTACTCCATACATCGACCGTTATCCAGCATGCATCTAGTGTATTGAGTTCATAAGAACAGAGTAACGCCTTAAGCAAGATGACATGATGTAGAGGGATAAACTCAAGCAATATGATATAAACCCCATCTTTTTATCCTAGATGGCAACAATACAATACGTGCCTTGCTGCCCCTACTATCAGTGGGAAAGGACACCGCAAGATTGAACCCAAAGCCAAGCACTTTTCCCATTGCAAGAACTATAGATCTAGTAGGCCAAACCAAACCAATAATTCAAAGAGACTTGCAAGGATATTATAATCATACATAAAGAGTTCAGGGAAGAACCAAATATTTCGCATAGATAATCTTGATCATAAACCCACAATTCATCGGATCTCGACAAACACACTGCAAAAAGAGATTACATCGAATAGATCTCCTCGAAGACCGAGGAGAACTTTGTATTGAGATCCAAAGAGAGAGAAGAAGCCATCTAGATACTAGCTATGGACCCGAAGGTCTGTGGTAATCTACTCACAACTCATGGTGAGGCGATGATGATGATGTAGAAGCACTCCGTGGAAGATCCCCCATCCGACAGAGCTCCGGAACGGGCTCCAAGATGGTATCTCATGGGAACAGAAGGTTACGGGAGTGGAGATAGGGTTTTCTATGTTGTTCCGATGGTTTCGGGGTACGTAGGTATATATAGGAGGAAGGAGGGCACCGGGGACCGTACGAGGGACCCACGAGGCAGGGGGCGCGCCCTAGGGGGGCGCCCCCACCCTTGTGGGCACCTCATAGACCCTAATCCGTGGTTCTCAAGTCTCTCTTGCATGATTTTCTCGAAAAATATCTCTCCCGAAGGTTTCATTCCGTTTGGACTCCGTTTGATATTCCTTTTCTGCAAAACCCTGAAACAGGCAAAAAACAGCAATCTGGACTGGGCCTTTGGGTTAGTAGGTTAGTCCCAAAAATAATATAAAAGTGTATGACAAATCCCATTAAACATCCAAAACATCATAAATAATAGCATGGAAATAATCAAAAATTATAGATACGTTGGAGACGTATCAACCGCCTGATCCCTTTGCACGCGAAGACCGCTTTTATCAGGATAGGAATGTCCTTGTGTTCCCACTCAAAATGGCTGTTGTGGGATCCCTTCCCACCTAAACATTTCGGGGGAAGAGGACCCTGGCCGCCTATATATGTAGCTAGGATTCCCAATGTGGAGGGAAGAGGAATCTCATCTCGAACACTCCACCTTCACACCAGGGAGCAAGAACACTCGCCTCCTAACCCTCCTGAGCTTTCCTCCTGAGCTCAGGAACCAATGTACTTGTTCATACTCAAGCCCTCCCGAGGCTAATACACCAAAGCAGGACGTAGGGTTTTACACCGCAAGGTGGCCTGGACCTGGGTAAACTTGTGTGTGCTTTACTTGTTTCTTGCTTGAATCTCACCACCGGGCGAGGGCGAGGCGTTAGGTAGACGTGGGTGGAAGAGATCTTCGTTCACGCCCCTGTGTTCGAACTTCTTGGGTTTGCAGAGCCCGTAATCTGACATTATTATTCAAGTTGAACATGTTGTTAATCGAACTTGAACAACTGTTGGCTAAGTCATAGTGCCACCGAGTCGAACTAACCAGTGCAGCCACACTTGCCTTTATGGGAGGCCCTAATGCGGTCTATTGACATGCCTTTCGCCGATGCCTTTGACTAGGGAAGGTTATGTACGTGCGCTGCCCTGGCCTGGTAGGCGGTGATAACCTTATGTACCTGAGTTGTTTGCGTGCTTTTGTCCCCGTTTGGGACCGTTTATGTTTTGCCACGACGATGGCCGTTGAGTGTCACGAGGTGACACCGGGGCCACTGATATGTCTCCAGCGTATCTATAATTTTTTTATTGTTCCATGCTATTATATTATCCATCTTGGATGTTCTATATGCATTTATATGCTATTTTATATGATTTTTGGGACTAACCTATTAACCTAGAGCCCAGTGCCAGTTTCTGTTTTTTCCTTGTTTTTGAGTTTTACAGAAAAGGAATACCAAACAGAGTCCAATTGATGGGCCAATTTTTGATAATTTTTTTATGAACCAATAGAAGCCCCCGAAGTAAAAGAGTTGGGCCAGAAGAGTCCCGAGCCTTCCACGAGGGTGGAGGGCGTGCCCCCTATCTCGTCGACAACTCGGAGACCCCCCTGACGTGAGACCGATGCCAAAAATTCCTATAAATACATAAACCCCCGAAAATAAACCTAGATCGGGACTTCCGCCGCTACAAGCCTCTGTAGCCACCAAAAACCAATTGGGACCCTGTTCCGACACCCTGCCGGAGGAGGGATCCATCACTGGTGGTCATCTTCATCATCCCGGCACTATCGATGATGAGGAGGGAGTAGTTCACCCTCAGGGCTGAGGGTATGTACTAGTAGCTATGTGTTTGATCTCTCTCTCTCTCTCTCTCTCTCTCTCTCTCTCTCTCTCTCTCTCTCTCTCTCTCTCTCGTGTTCTTGATATGGAATGATCTTGATGTACCGCGAGCTTTGCTATTATGTTGAATCATATTATGTTTCTCCCTCTCTACCTTGTGATGGATTGAGTTTTCCCTTTGAAGTTATCTTATCGAATTGAGTCTTTAAGGATTTGAGAACACTTGATGTATGTCTTGCATGTGCTTATATGTGGCGACAATGGGATATTCACGTGATCTACTTGATGTATGTTTTGGTGATCAACTTGCAGGTTCAATGACCTTGTGACCGTATGCATAGGGGTTGGCACACGTTTTCCTCTTGACTCTCTGGTAGAAATTTGGGGCACTCTTTGAAGTTCTTTGTGTTGGTTGAATAGATGAATATGAGATTATGTGATGCATATCGAACAATCATACCCACGGATACTTGAGGTGACATTGGAGTATCTAGGTGACATCAGGGTTTTGGTTGATGTGTGTCTTAAGGTGTTATTCTAGTACGAACTCTAGGATAGATTGAACGGAAAGAATAGCTTCGTGTTATTTTACTACGGACTCTTGAATAGATCGATCAGAAATAATAACTTTGAGGTGGTTTCGTACCCTACAATAATATCTTCGTTTTTTCTCTGCTATTAGTGACTTTGGAATGACTCTTTGTTGCATGTTGAGGGATTGTTATATGATCTAATTATGTTATCATTGTTGAGAGAACTTGCACTAGTGAAAGTATGAACCCTAGGCCTTGTTTAGAAGCATTGCAATACCATTTGTGCTCACTTTTATCATTGGTTACCTTGCTGTTTTTATATTTTCAGATTACAAAACCCTATATCTACCATCCATATTGCACTTGTATCACCATCGCTTCACCGAACTAGTGCACCTATACAATTTGCCATTGTATTGGGTGTGTTGGGGACACAAGAGACTCTTTGTTATTTGGTTGTAGGGTTGTTTGAGAGAGACCATCTTCATCCTACGCCTCCCGCGGGTTGATAAACCTTAGGTCATCCACTTGAGGGAAATTTTCTATTGTCCTACAAACCTCTGCACTTGGAGGCCCAACAACGTCTACAAGAAGAACGTTGCGTAGTAGACATCAAGCTATTTTCTGGCGCCGTTGCTAGGGAGGTGAGTGCTTGAAGGTATATCTTTAGATCTTGCAATAGAATATTTTAGTTTCTTGTTTTATCACTAGTTTAGTTTATAAAAGAAAACTACAAAAAAATGGAATTGAGGTTGCCTCATATGCTTCATCTTTTTAATGCCTTTCGTGAAAATGATGGAAAGGAAAATTGTGCCCAAGTACTAGAAGAAGAATGCATTAAAATGTTTGGCACTAAATCCTTGAATGATGAGCATGATTGCAATGTAGTTAGTGTGAATGCTTTGAATATCCATGATGCTAATGATATGCAAAGCCACAAGCTTGGGGATGCTATGTTTGATGAAGATTATATTTTTAGTCCCCCAAGTTTTGATGAGCAAATTTATTATGATGAAATCATGTCTCCTACTTATGATGATTATATTGATGAAAGTGGGTTTGGAAGAGTGGCAACTTTAGGAAGTAATGATCCCACTATTTTGGAGGGTGTTGAATCTTATTGTGATAATTATGAAAGTGGAAATGGAGAGTTCATGACTTTATTTAGTGATGAATCCACTATTTCAGAAGAGGTTCCAATTGATTATGAGAACAAAGTTGCTATCTATGATGATTATTGTGATGACTTGTATGATATTAAGAATAATGACAACCATGAAACTTGTCATCGTGATTTTAGTTTTCAATTGGATTATGCCTCAGATGATAATTATTTTGTTGAGTTTGCTCCCACTATTATTCATCAGAAGAAACTCGCTTATGTGGAGAGCAATAAAATTTATATGCTTGGGGATCATGAAAAGAATGCTTTATGTGATGGTTATATTGTTGAATTCATTCATTATTCTACTGAAAATTATTATGAGGGAGGAATATATGCTTGTAGGAGTTGCAATAATATCAAGTTTCCTCTCTATGTGCTTAAAATCTTGAAGTTATGCTTGCTTTGCCGTCCTATGCTAGTTAATTATCGTTCCCATAAGTTGTTTGCTCACAAAATACATATGCATAGAAAGTGGATTAGACTTAAATGTGCTACTTATATTCTTCATGATGCTCTCTTTATGTTTCAATTCTTATCTTTTATGCGAGCATCATTGAAATCATCATGCCTAGCTAAAAGGCATTAAAGAAAAGCGCTTGTTGGGAGACAACCCAATATTTACCCTACTGTTTTTGTGTGTCCACATGATTAAGCTACTATAGTAATCATGTTTTATAGCTTTCATTTCAATAAAGTGCCAAGTAGAACCTTTGGGAAGACTCGGCTGAAAGTTAATGTGATCTTGCTGTAAAAAACATAAACTTTGCGCTCATGAGATTAGCTGTCAATTTTTTACAGAGGAGTGATTTTAAGTTGATTCTTTCTGAAGAAGATTAATAGACAAATTCCTCATGTCCAACAATTTATTTCATAATTTTTGGAGTTACAGAAGTATTCGAGAGTTACAGATTACTACAGACTGTTCTGTTTTGACAGATTGTGTTTTCTATGCGTTGTTTGCTTATTCTGATGAATCTATGAGTAGTATCGGAGGGTATGAACCATATATAAGTTGGAATACAGTAGATATTACACCAATATGAATTTATAATGAGTTCACAACAGTACCTAAGTGGTGGTTTTATTTTCTTATACTGATGGAGCTTACGAGTTTTCTGTTGAGTTTTGTGTTGTGAAGTTTTCAAGTTTTGGGTAAAGATTTGTTAGAGTATGGGATAAGGAGTGGAAAGAGCCTAAGATTGGGGATGCCAAAGGCACCCCAAGGTAATATTCAAGGACAACCAAGAGCCTAAGCTTGGGGATTCCCCGGAAGGCATCCCCTATTTTGTCTTCGTTCATCGGTAACTTTACTTGGAGCTATATTTTTATTCACCACATCATATGTGTTTTGCTTGGAGCATCAATTTATTTTATTTTGTTTTGCTTTATGTTTGAATAATATCCCAAGATCATAAATTCTTAAATGTTAGAGAGTCTTCACATAGATACATCATTATTCAACTACTCATTGATCTTCACTTATATCTTTTGGAGTAGTTTGTCATTTGCTCTAGTGTTTCACTTATATCTTTTAGAGCACGCCGGTGGTTTTATTTTGAAGAAATTGATGAAATCTCATGCTTTACTTATATTATTTTGAGATTCTTTTAGAACAGCATGGTAATTTGCTCTGGTTATGAATTTAGTCCTAATATGATGGGCATCCAAGAGGGACATAATAAAAACTTTCATATAAAGTGCGTTGAATACTATGAGAGTTTGATGCTTGATGATTGTTTTGAGATATGAGGATGGTGATATTAGAGTCATGCTAGTAGAGTAATTGTGAATTTGAAGAATACTTTTGTTGAGGTTTGCAAGTCCCGTAGCATGCACATATGGTAACCGTTGTGTAACAATTTTGAAGCATGAGGTGTTTCTTTGATTGTCTTCCTTTGTGTGGAGGTCGGGATCGCACGATGGTTAACTCCTACCAACCCTTCCCCTAGGAGCATGCGTGTAGTGCTTGGTTTTTGATGACTTGTAGATTTTTGCAATAAGTATATGAGTTCTTTATGACTAATGTTGAGTCCATGGATTATACGCACTCTCACCCTTCCACCGTTGCTAGCCTCTCTAGTACCGCGCAACTTTCGCCGGTTCCATAAACCCACCATTTACCTTCCTCAAAATAGCCACCATACCTACCTATTATGGCATTTCCATAGCCTCCGAGATATATTACCATGCAACTTTTCACCGTTATGTTTATTATGACACGCTCCATCATTGTCATATTGCCTTGCATGACCATGTAGTTGACATCGTATTTGTGGCAAAGCCACCCTTCATAATTTTTTTCCATACATGTCACTCTTGATTCATTGCACATCCCGATACACCGCCGGAGGCATTCATATAGATTCATATTTTGTTCTAAGTATCGAGTTGTAATCCTTGAGTTGTAAAAAATAGAAGTGTGATGATCATCATTATTAGAGCATTGTCCCGTGTGAGAAAAAAGGACCAAAGAAGCCAATGAAAAAAAATAGAGAAGGGACAATGCTACTATCCTCTTTCCACACATGTGCTTCAAAGTAGTGCCATGATCTTCATGATAGATAGTCCTTTTTTTGTCACTTTCATATACTAGTGGGAATTTTCGTTATAGAACTTGGCTTGTATATTCCAACAATGGGCTTCCTCAAAATGCCCTAGGTCTTCGTGAGCAAGCAAGTTGGATGCACACCCAGTTAGTTTATTTTGCTGAGCTTTCATACATTTATAGATCTAGTGCATCCGTTGCATGGCAATCATTACTCACTCACATTAATATCTATTTATGTACATCTCCATAGCCCATTAATACGCCTAGTTGGTGTGAGACCATCTTCCTCTTTTGTTCTTCTCCACAACCACCACTCTATTCCACCTATAGTGCTATGTCCATGGCTCACGCTCATGTATTGCGTGAAAGTTGAAAAGGTTTGAGAATACTAAAGTATGAAACAATTGCTTGGATGAAACTGGGGTTGTGCATGATTTGAATATTTTGTGTGACGAAGATGGAGCATAGCCAAACTATATAATTTTGTAGGGATGAACTTTCTTTGGCCATGTTATTTTGAGAAGACATGATTACTTTGTTAGTATGCTTGAAGTATTATTATTTTTATGTCAATATTAAAGTCTTGAATCTTATGGATCATAATATTCTTGCCACAATAGAGAAGATTGCATTTATAAATATGTTAGGTAGCATTCCATATCAAAAATTATATTTTTATCATTTACCTACTCAAGGACGAGCAGGAATTAAGCTTGGGGACGCTTGATACGTCTCCAACGTATCTATAATTTTTATTGTTCCATGCTATTATAGTATCCATCTTGGATGTTTTATAAGCATTTATATGCTATTTTATATGATTTTTGGGACCAACCTATTAACCTAGAGCCTAGTGCCAGTTTTTGTTTTTTCCTTGTATTTGATTTTTACAGAAAAGGAATACCAAGCGGAGTCCAATTGATGGGCCAGTTTTTGATGATTTTTTATGGACCACAAGAAGCCCCCAGAGTAAAGAGTTGGGCCAGAAGAGTCCCGAGCCGTCCACGAGGGTGGAGGGCGCGCCCCCTATCTCGTGGACGACTCGGAGGCCCCCTGAAGTGAGACCGACGCCAAACAATCTTATAAATATAGAAACCCCCGAAAAGAAACCTAGATCGAGAGTTCCACCGCCGCAAGCCTTTGTAGCCACCAAAAACCAATCAGGACCCTGTTCCGGCACCGTGCCGGAGGGGGATCCATCACCGGTGGCCATCTTCATCATCCCGACGCTCTCTACGATGAGGAGGGAGTAGTTCACCCTCGGGGCAGAAGGTATGTACCAGTAGCTATGTGTTTGATCTCTCTCTCTCTCTCATGTTCTTGATATGGCACGATCATGATGTACCACGAGCTTTGCTATTATAGTTGAATCATATGATGTTTCTCCCTCTCTACCCTGTGATGGATTGAGTTTTCCCTTTGAAGTTATCTTATCCGATTGTGTCTTTAAATATTTGAGAACACTTGATGTATGTCTTGCATGTGCTTATCTGTGGTGACAATGGGATATTCACGTGATCTACTTGATGTGTGTTTTGGTGATCAACTTGCGGGTTCAATTACCTTGTGAACTTATGTAATGCCCAAGATGTGACTATAGCTCCTACGTTTCGAGGCACGAGTTAGAGGCATAATCACATTCTGGATTAATCGCAAGCGTGGTATCTTTGCACAAATAATGTAATGAACAGGGATAAAAGAGATAAATAGTTGGCTTACACTCGCCACGTCACACAATTAATTCAACATTCATACATTCATCCAAATAACACAGGGTCCGGCTACGGACGAAATCAAACGAGAAAAGATACCACCACCACAAGTCCTGATCGCCCCTAGTAGGAACCACTACTGATCGTCGGGATACATCACATACATACGACCATGTTCTTCATCGAACTCCCAGTGAAGTTCTTGTCCATCTCCTGCGTCGTACTCAGTTGGACCTGCATATGGTGTGTGTTGTAATATGTGAGTCATAAGGACTCAGCAATCCCATTCCCGGGTATCAAAACTAACAAAGCCTTTTAGGTGTGGAGAGATAATAAAGTGGCTGCAGCAAGCACTAAGCAACTAGCTTACGAGGTCAGAGCGAGATGAGAAAAGTGCCAACGGTAACCAAAGATGATCAATAAGTGATCCTAGCTACTCATGTTCATGCATAACCCCACCGTGTTCACTTTCCGAAAACCCCTTCAAAAAGAGACCGTCACGATTACTCACAAATGTAGTGTATTCTTAAGGATATGGTGTCAAGTAATCTACAACCGGATATTAACAAATTCCCGTCTGCCACATAACCGTGGGCATGGCTTTCATAAGTTCAAAACCCTGTAGGGGTGTCCCAACTTAGCCCATCACAAGCTCATGATCTGCGGAATCACAACTCCATGTTGGGAAAACCCGAGTATTCTCAGAATCCTGTGCTCAAGATATTCCGACAAAGGTAAAACTAATCCAGCAAGACCTCCCGGCGTGCCGACACCCTGATAGTAGTCGCGCGTATCTCATCTCAGGCCACGACCGGATAGGTCAGCCTACAGGTATATGCCAAATACCCCGGGTTTCCCCAAGGCGGACCTACAGTCCGCCCATTTTGGACCAACACTCATGAGGAGCACTGGCCCGGGTTGTTGATTAAGAACTCGGGTTAATTACTCCCTATGCAAGTTTTAGTTGTTAGGCAAATGGTAAAACCAAAGTTGGGTCTTGCTGGAAAAGCTTTAAGCAATACGAATTATCAAGGGGGGCCCATAAACCCCAACCGCGTTAGGAACGCAAAATGAAGTAACATAACACCGGTTTATCAGGTCCTAGGGTGGCATGAGTGGAACAAAACACAAAGCAGAAGGCCAAGCCTTCCACCCATTACCAATATATATGTGCATTAATTAATTAAGATATATATTGTGTATATCCCAATAAACAAGTCCAAAACATGGAGCAATCTTGAACTTCACCTGCAACTAACAACGCTATAAGAGGGGCCGAGCAAAAGCGTACTTAGCCAATCAACGGTTTGCTAGGAATGCGGTTAGAGTGTTTCACGACAACATAGGAGGCTAACAAGACAAGAATGGCCATCGAGGCATAACTATAGAGCGAGACAACTAGCAAAGCAAAGATAGAGGTGATAACAGGGGACAGTCATCTTGCCTGGGATCCCGCAAGGAAGAAGAACAGTCCATGAATAAGACAAACGGACGTAGTCGAACGAATCCTCACAACTCCGGATCAAAACCGAAGCTAACGAGAGAAGCAAACCGGAAAGAAGCAAACAGCATGGTAAACACACATATCATAACCATGGCATGATGCACAAACAAGTATGACGCATGTCCAGTTTAAATATGCATGGCATGGCAAAGTGCTCAAACAATACTACAAATTAAGTGGAGCTCAATATGCAACGAGTTGCATATTGACGAAACACCACATTCAAGTATTTAGTTGCTCTCGTTTATGTAGACAACAACATTAAGGTTAATTAACATGGCAGGAGGTGAAGCATAGGTAAACTATCTATCTAGGCAATTTTTAAATGAGGCCGGAAATAACAACAACAATTCCGGAAAATCCCCGTGTGCATATAAAGTTTATTTAACTTGAGCTACAGTTAACTAGTTATGAATTAAACCATTTTAACATGCCATCTAAGCAAAATAAAGCAAACAACAACTTTAAGCATTTGAATGTTGTTATCATGATGCGGATGACAAATGCAAGTTTTATGCAATTTTTATTAAAAGTTGACATGAGCAAGATATGGAGTATTTCGTCACCGTGGTGGAAAGAAAGGGTGCCACGGCGGCGACAACTGAAATGGTGCCACGACAACAAATCGGTTCCGATAACTCGTTGAGATGCCGGCGCAAAAGAAATGGTGGCGTGTGTGGGTCATGAAAGAGATGGTGGGTGCTCCCGGTTATCGGGTTCCCACGTGACAACGGCATGCCAACAAGGAGGACCATGCAAGGACAACTCGGACACGGTGCAACAAGTGGAACATCTCATACAACTCAAGCATTCGTTCACGGGCGTCGTCTCGGCGGTATACCTTCGAAGTGTGCATTTCGGGGTGGTTCGAGTGCGTCGAGGGAAGTAGTGGAAGTAGTCATTCTCGCGGTGGTAGTGGAAGTAGTTGTACTCTCGATCATGGCGACGGAAGTGGAAGTAGTGGTACACGACGGCGGTAGAGGTACTCGCGACCTTGGTGACGGTAGTCGAACACGTTATCTTGCCGAAACCACGCGAAGGTAGTTGTTCATAGTCGTTCACGGGGTCTTCGAGGGTCGACGGTAGTGGTACACACATTGTCGGGGTACTTGTCGGTCCGGTCTTGGTGACGGTAGTCATACACCGTCGTCATGGTACTTGACAGTCTGTGAAGTCGATCTCGGGGTCTTGGCAAGCGAGTAGGCTCGGTCTTGGCGATCCATAACGAAGGTAGACGAAGGGCCACGGGTGGACAACAATAAGGCAGTGCAAAGGGACTGGCGCTAGCAGCAGAAGAAGATGACCGAGTCAGGCCTCGCGATTGCGCTAGAGGTGGCTGGAGGAAGCGGATCCGGCAGCATTGGCGATGCAACATGAGGACAGCGGCGCTGAGGACTCTGGCGGCATCGAATCGAAGGCCGGGCCGAGCTCCTTCGGTGGCCATCCATGGCGCTAAAGAAGGAGACGGCGCGTACGAGGAGACGCAAGGTCAGGGGCGCGGCAACTCGCTGTGGAAGGCCGGTGAGGCATGAAGGTCAAGGTGGTCGGAGGCGACGCGGACGAAGCCGTTGGGGCACGGGGTAGCGTGCGGTGGATGGAGCAGCTCCGGTGGTGGCGCTCGTGGAGGCGCGGGGCGACGAGGAGGAGGTCGCGGCAGGGGCAGCGAAGCAGGCGAGACCGGGCCGACGGAGGCACGAGAGGCCAGCGAGGTAGGAGAAGGAGTAGGTGGCGCGGGGTCTCGGCGAACGAGGGAGAGAGGGTTGGGAGGAGAGAGCGACAGGGAGATTCGAGCGAGGGATCGGGTGCTGCGGGGAAGTGTGTGTGCGTTCTGTGTGTGGAGGCAGAGGGGAACGAGGAGAGGGGTCGAGCGAAATAAGAAGAGGGTCTAGCTAGGGTTTAGGTGGGCCTTGGGCCAAAAGGAGGCTGCGGGAGGCCTTGGATCGAGAGGAGCAAATGGGCCAGGGAGGTGGGCTGGTTCTTGCTCCCTCTCCCTTCTTCTTCTATTTTTTCAGTTACAGAATAATAGCAAGAAGAAAAGAGAAGAAAGGAAGGGTTGGATACGGAATTTGGACACAAAGATAATTTTTCCGGACTCGCAAAAGGCGCTGCTTCCAAGAAAAATAGAAAAGAGGCATGATTGAAAGACGTAAATTCAAACACATTTGAATTTCATTCAAATGGGTTTGAACTAGGACTAGGTTTTTGAAGTGTCCAAAAATGTTCGGATTTTTGGAGGAACCTCGATGAAATGGATAAGAATTGTTGGCAAGGTTTGGGACTAGAAACTTGAGTAGAAAAGTCATGGGAATTAAATTTTAAGTGTGTTAAAGGTGAATCCAAAGAATGGAATATTTAGTATAGCTCCCTAAATATTAGGAGGATATGTTATAAAGAGAAATCATCAGAGAATTCCCTTGGTTTAAATGGATCATAGATCCACACAATTTATTTAGTTGAGATGCAAAGATTAATGACATGATGCAATGCAAAATAAAATAGAGCAAGCAAAGAAAACACACGGTAACAATGAAATATATGGAAGTCTTCCGGAGCGTCGGTCTTGGGGCGTCACAACTCTCCCACACTAATAGAGTATCTCGACCCGAGATCCTGGAGATGGCACCGGATAGAAGAGGAAAAGGAAGAGGTAAACCAAAGTTGCTTCTTTGACAAACGAGTGAAACCACAAACTTTGAGAGGTTGAACAACTTGAATGAAAGAATAGACTGGAGATGAATGAGATTGCAAACACTCCATTAGCAAAGAGGAACAAGGAACATTACGAGAACCTTGTAGGTTAATAGACATGAACCAAGAGCTCGAGGGTCACGAAAACAATTTAAAAACCACTCCGGTTAAAACAAGATAGAGAAGGAAGAAGAATGAAATAATTCGGACAGCACTCTGACTGAAAATAGAAGGAATTGAACATGAACTTGCCAAGTTGGGATGATACTTGATGGAATCAACAACACAATGCCTTCGGGACATTGAAAGAATGGCACATGGCATAAGAAAGATTTCAGATAGCACTCCGGTTGAAAAGAGAGGAATAACTTGATAGGATGAGAGAACTTGAACGGAGGACACAACACTCCAGTTGAATGGATAAGCAAAGGAAAGAAAATGATCTCGATAATACGAGATGATGGTTTGGAGAGAGCAACATCACAATGCCTCCAGAATGAAAGAATAGATGCTAGATCGTTGGAAAGAAAAGAACAGAGAATAAAATGACAACTTCTCCCACAAATTTATTTGAAAATCATCCTTACGAAGAAGGGTTGAACGTAGTTGTTGAAAATAATCAACAACAAAATAATAAGCTTGTTGTGGGCTTATGGAAAACATCTCAAAATTATGAGGTGACAACCGGGCACTGATGAAAACAATTGATTGGATTGATATCAACAAGGAGACGAAAAACTTATTTTACCGAGAGGATAAAAGAATATCTTGGGTCATATATAATCACCAATATAGCAACAATCCTTAGACAAAGCTTTCAGGTGAGACACAACCCAAGATAACTCCTACAAATAAAATGAGGGGTTGAAAGGATCTCCTAAAGAAAGAGGAATGATGGTTTTAAATATCTCATTCTTGATAACTTGTGAATCATGAAGCACGAAGGGAAATTGCCAAGAATGCCATACCACCACCTCAAAAGATAAGGTAGAAATAATTGTGCTTCGGAATGCAAGAAGAAGAATACTTGACCTCCTCCAACAAGAATCTTGAAGAACACTTTGAGGATGAATTAAGTCATGATAAACCACCATGAATAACTCTGGTAACAAAAGGATGAGAAGTGAAGGATCAAAATAATAGGATTGAAGCCTTGCAATGATTTAGAAGGAGCTTCGCGATGAGATAATTTATATAGCTTGGAACTCCGGAAAAGAAAGATGG